>CM075450.1:12172608-12798699 GCA_037832335.1 Carallia pectinifolia | reverse complement strand
TAAGGTTTTAATTTTTAAAAAATTGAGCAGTGAAGAAAGTAATTCTTTGTGAATCTCCTAATGTTAACGTAAATGACCTACTTTTTATTTGATTAAAGATGGAGACTATCTACTGTGCCTAAAAACTAATCTATGTAAACCTTAATGGTTGACCCGTGACTTCCCTTCCTGCTAATTGCTAACAAGCAACTCACTAACCATTTCAGTTCTCCCAAAAACAAAAAAAGAACAGTTGCCTAAGCTGAAACTTGACCTTGTGCACTGCCTCTGTCTAGAACGTGTTGATCTCTTGCAAAAGGATTTTAATTTCTTTACCGCATTACTGCTTATAGACATCACAATTCTATTATTATTATTATTATTATCTTATGTTCAATGTGCTGCAGATAAGGGTGTCATCAAAGATTAGCAATGGACTGGTCATCCTGAATCTAGACTGTGACATGTACTCAACAATTCACAAGCCATAAGGGCATTATGCTTCTTCATGGATGAAAAAACAGCCATGACATTGCTTTTGTGCAGTTCCCTCAGAACTTCGAAAATATTACTAAGAACGAACTTTACTCCACCTCACTACGGGTAGGCAACAAGGTAGGTGCTTTTTGTTCCTTTCATGTTTTTCCCAAAAAAAAAAAAAAAAAAGAATTACAGTCATTCGGATTGTGTGAATTAAATCCAACTTGCTTCTTTGTCCCATTATGCGAATGAAGGTGGAATTCCATGGAATAGATGGCTATGGAGGCCCTTTATACATTGGAACAGGCTGCTTTCACAGGAGAGACATTCTCTGCGGAAAAAAATTTGGTGAGGCTAACAAGATTGGATGGAATAAAGACAATGACCGTGCAAGAAAACAACAAGTATAGAATTAGAAGAAGAAACAAAGCCTCTTGCAAGTTGTACTTTTGAGCAAAACACTGAATGGGGAAAGGAGGTAGTTTGTCTTTATAATGTCATCAACTTAAGAAATGCATAAATATATAGCTTTTGAGGCAATTTTGTTAGAATCAGATGAGAATGGACAATGTGAATGTTTGATTTTGCAGATGGGATTGAAATATGGTGTGCAGTGGAGGATGTGATAACAGGATTGTCAATCCAATGCAGAGGATGGAAATCAGTGTATCTCAATCCTGAGGAAAGCATTCTTGTATTGCACCAACCACATTTGCTTCAGACACTGGTTCAGCACAAAAGATGGTCTGAAGGTGATTTTCAGATCCTGCTTTCTGAGTACAGCCCTGCATGGTATGCACATGGAAGGATTAGCCTGGGCCTCCAATTAGCCTATTGCTGCTATTGTCTCTGGGCTGTTAACTGCTGGGCAATCCTGTATTACTCCATCATTCCTTCACTCTATCTCCTCAAAGGCATATCCTTGTTCCCACAGGTATGTTTTCGGTTCACAAATGTTCCAAATACAACAACAACGACTTAATACCAAGTACAATTGATGTCGGCTACGGGAATATTTTCTTGTCATTCCATTCTGTTGTGCACACAAATTTTCCAAATAGTACTCTAAAATTGTTTCTAATCCATAAAAATTTGAATTTTCTCTGGTGAAAGTAGTTCATGATTGATTGAAGTGAATTTTTTGCAATTTTATTTAGTGAGACTACCTCATATGGTAGACCAAATTCACCTACTTGTTGAATATTTCTTCCAAAAGGAAAAAAAAGAAAAAGAAAAACTAGGAGAACATAAAAAAGAACCATAGAGTAGCCATAGGTAGTAGAAAGTTTTTTTAAGGAAAAAAATTTACAATAATAAGTAAATTTATGATAATATTAAGTATGTTTAGAGTTTAGTTTGGAAAAAAAATAAATTTTTTAATTATTTTTTAGAGGTTAAATTCATTTATAACTATACTTTATGACTATTTTCTATCTTATCCTGTTAGTACTTAAAAAAAAAGGTTCAACAAAGGTGGCTCTTATAAATGAGTTATGAGTGACTAAATTTTGTTTTGTGAATTTAGGTCTCGAGTCCATGGTTTCTACCATTTGCATATGCTATATTTGCTAAGTGCACTTGTAGCCTAGGAGAATTTCTTCGGGCCGGTGGCACACTCCTCGGCTGGTGGAACGACCAACGTATATGGTTATACAAAAGAACAAGTTCTTACCTCTTTGCCTTCATAGATACCATTCTGAAATCACTAGGATTTGCTGAATCCGGGTTTGTGATCACTACTAAAGTAGCTGATAAAGACGAAGCGCAACGATACCAGAAAGAGATCATGGAGTTTGGAGCCACCTCTCCAATGTTCACCATCTTAGCCACACTTGCGTTCCTCAATTTATATTGCTTCCTTGAAGTGGTGAAGAATGTAGTCCTCATGGGTAGTGGTGACAGTGTTGCCAGGCTATTTGGGACAATGTCATTGCAAATTCTTCTTTGTGGTGTCTTGGTTCTCATTAACTTGCCTTTGTACCAAGCAATTTTCCTGAGGAAGGACAAGGGCAAGCTGCCTACTTCTTTAGCAGTTCAATCTTTTGTCTTAGCCCTCCTTGCTTGTACCAGTTTTAAATTCCTGCATTAATTTTCTTTTTCCTATAACTTTTTGGGAACAATTTCGACTATATGCATTATGCAGTCATTTTTGTATCACAAACCAAAAAGATTTGTGGAAAAATACATATAAAGCGCAACTATCTTGGACTGATGTAAATTTTGTAATCACCGTGAGCAAGTGCTGTGAAAGTAGAATCGCATTGAAGATTTTGCTTTGATATAACTTAGTTTTATGCATAGGCAGCCAGTTTTTATTTGTTGATAAATGGTTAGTATTTGAATTTTAGAGTTAAAGACTGTCAATTTTATCAACAAATCACAAAATTGTGTTGGTTTGCGCATTAGTATTTTATGGAGTTGATGATTTTTAATGACTTCCAATTACCAACAATTTACAAAAGTCCTAGTTCAGAGGTACTAACTTGGTTCCATTATGTTGAACCCCTGCCTGGAGTCCTCCACCACCTGGGCTAATGCCCATACCCTGTCTCGGGTGTTTTTTCTTCTTTTTCTTTAATGATATTAAAAAATTTAATAAATTTTTTTTAATAATTATACATTTCGTAATATTTTATAACACGATTTTTGAAATATTTATTATTTTTTATAAACTTTTATGTTCGTCTTGGACCGTAAGATCGAGCAAATTTTCCATTCAATCATGGCCGCCAGCACTCCATACATGCACCATAAAACGGTGTGGGCCCATATTTGTTTTGTAAGGGGAAAAGGTTTAAGAATCCGAGACTTCTTGGTCTGTTAAAGAGTTTAAATATAATAAATTTTTAATTTTAAATAATAATATTTATATTTTAAATAATAAAATTTTATTATTTTATTTTTTATTATATAAAATATGTATATCATGACTTAAAATTATAAATTTGTTATATTATGAGTATTGTCTTTAACTAAAAATTTTGCCTCTAAAACTATGCTCTCTGTATATATGTCGCCTCTACGGAATGTAAATAACATTGCTAATGTTGTATTAACGTTTTATAATGTATAAGAATAATCATTTAGGCATATGCTTCGGCTTCATATATAAGAAAATCGTGAGGATCGAGTTTTGCCAGAATGGTAAAGACATTGAGTTCTTTTGGCAACGAAAAATGGTTCGAACCTCCATCAGTTTTCATCCTCTCATTCTCTCCGCTGTGGTCAAGCCACTCCTACAACAAACTAAAATTTGTGAGTAATTTAATCTAATGGTAACCATATCAACAGAAATCTTTGCCGACCAATCAAATCACGCTAATAAATTTACTGAATTTGTTGTTACACTCACAATATTTGTTGGTTTCACGCATTGATTGTATACATTATATTTTCCATTAGCATACGTAAAATTTTGTCTGTTCCAAAATTATTGTGATTTATAATTGTATAGGGTTTGACACATTTTTGGTCCAGATGCCTGATAGTGCCAAAATTTTCAATGGCCTCTACGACAAAGGCATTGATTTAAGTGAGCATGATTGCATAAATACGAAATTTATAACACGTAAAACATATATAATTAATTTAAAATTTTATTTATTTTATTTTTAAAAAAATTTAATATAATTTTTATAATACAATAATCTAAATTTTATGCATTAATTTTACATCCATTAGTTTATATCTATGTACATAGCTTTTCCCTTGATTTAAATCGTCTGCAAAGCAACCGGAACGGAATATTCTTTGATGAGAGAGACATTGTTTTTCTCAATGGGTCATACGCTTACTTTTAATATTTGTCGTAAACAATCAAGTCGCTTATTTTAGGCATAACTTGGAACTACATCTTTGGAATTTGACGTCGACAACGTGAATGCTTTCAACTCGCGAGACTGGGCTGCAGGCTTTAGTGTGTGAGTGCAAGCAACAAACTCGGGAAAATCTGTAATTTGTTCACTTAAAATATTAATTAAGTTAATTTAATTTTAAATTTGAGTAAAAATAAATTTTTAAGTAAAGTCTAATTTAAAAAATTAAAAAATTAAATTTTTGTAGTATAAAATTATATGTAGACTATATTCACAAAAAATAATAAAATTAATAAACAACCACACACATGTGAGTGATTTTGAGTTTTTTCCAACTAATCGATCGTTTTGATATTTCAAACTAATTCCTGAACCGCGGAGTTTATTTCATCTCCAGCACAATCATTTTTACATGATTTTGTAGTACTACTCCCGCCAAGTCCAGCCAAACCTATGTTAAAAATATATGTTCACGTTGGCCGAATATGTTGTCTTGTGGCTGTTGGTCTATTATTACATTTCTTTTATACTACAGGAAATAATAGATTAATAATAATTTGATATACTTCTCCTTATATAAATTAAGATTTAAATCATCTTACAGTCAACCGCCTTCAAATAAAAGGAGATTTTTGTTGATGCATAATATTAAATTCTAAATTTGTTAACATCTCTATCAGAGATAGAAGAGGGACAGTTAAGCTCAATAATAGTCAAATGATGAGTTCTCCTTAAAAAAGAGGTTGAATAAGGATATCAACGAGTGATCTCAACTTTTATTTATAATTGCGATAATTAACATACTTACGATACATTTTTTTTTTTTTTGTATATTTTAAAAAAATTGCATTACTTTTGTCTCCATAAGAAATGTAATGCACCCACTAAGGTGAAGATAAGGAAGAACAAAGTACAAAAAAACAACAAAAAAGATAAAGACATTCATCAGGTCCACTGCTTGGGCCTGGACAATTCAAAACGGGTCTATCTCTCTCTATGTATATGGCCACATCCATATGTTTTTGTTGCTGGGTATGTGCCTGAGAGATGGGAGAAGGAAATAACTACACCCCTTTGTTTGAGACAGAGAGAGCTAAAGGATTAATTTTCTACAGGCTCTTTGCACTGACTGTGCTTGTGGCTATATCCTTTGTATGGGCTTATAGAGTGAATCACATACCGAGAGAGGCAGAAAATGGCAGATGGGCTTGGATTGGATTGCTTGCAGCCGAGCTATGGTTTGGTTTTTACTGGGTACTCACTCAAGCTCTTAGATGGAACCTGGTTTATAGGTCTACCTTCACGGACAGGCTTTCCACAAGGTTCGTCACATCCCCTTCCTTAAATCTCACAAAAATGTCTTGAGTTGAAGTAGAAATAGAAAATTCAGTCCACGAGCACGAGCAATAGACCAAGTGGTTGGAGATGTTGCTCCAATCAGTCAAACCCCGGTTTGGTAAATCACATCTCCTTACTCTTGCTCTTTAGAGGAGTTCCTTAGTCACTAGACTAGCTGATAAAAAAAAAAATCAGTTCACTTGTGTAACTACTTGATCTCAATGAATAAATAATGATAGGTGGACGAGATAGTGATACATAATACGAAACCTATTTTTTAATTCTTTACAAATTGATTTTTTTTTATTGATGTGACAAAGAGTTTTTGGCAATTATATTTTTGTTTTCTAAAAACTAAACCTCTTGTAAATTTAATGTTATCTCAAAATTTAGAAACTTAATCGCTATTCATGAAATTTTATGACGTTTATCTTTATTCATTTGTGCATATTATTCATGTCTTTTTTCTCACTTATAATTGTAATAACGCAAAAATTAATATGCAACAGAAACTATTAAAAAAGTGCAAAAAAAGAAAAGAAAACCTAAGTTTCTCTCCGCAAATTCATACTTTGCGGTATTTATAGAATTTATATGTCTTACTTTGTGGTATTTAACGCTAAAATTAATAGCTAACAAACTAATCATTTATGCGCAAGCATTACATGGAATGCATTGTACTTGCAGGCATGAGAATAACTTGCCTGTGGTGGACATATTTGTGTGCACGGCGGACCCAGTGATAGAGCCACCAATTATGGTTATGAACACGATCTTATCAGTCGTGGCATACGATTACCCGTCTGAGAAGCTTAACATCTATCTCTCCGACGACGCTGGATCTGCCGTCACATTCTTTGCTCTATTATTGACGTGTGATTTTGCGAAACATTGGATACCATATTGCAAGAAATTCAAGGTGGAGCCTAGGTCGCCGGCTGCCTATTTTGCCTCTATATGCAAGAAACTTGGTGATGAAAGTCAGACTGAGTTGGTAGCCATAAAGGTACAATAATTAAATTTTCCATTAATTAATTAATTAATTTTTTTAAAACTTTTTTAAATCTAAACAAATTAGTGGGAGGAAAGGAGACAGTTTGAGAGATTGAAAATTCGAATCCTTAACTTTACACTTACTAATATACTGTTAATGTTATTTGAATTAAAAATTCACGGTATTAATTAATTAATTAATACTATGTAAATCATATATTACTACATTGAGGAGTGTAAGTTGATAAATAACATTACTCTTGGTACGTGCTCCGTACACGTACCCCACCTCTATTAACTTTTACAAATTATTCCCCAACCAATGAACTTGGCAAATTTGTTACGCATGAAATTGAATACAATTTTATAAAGAAATAACCCACTTCTTTTTTCAAAAACAACTCCAACTATGAGATTCATTCTCTCCTACTGCGACCTTAGAATGCAACGTTATAGGAGAGAGAGACGTTTTTGCATCCTCTTAACTCAAAATGACTGGGAAGAAGAATGGTTATGGTACACCAATCCCCCTTTTAAAGACAAAGCCAATGGCTAGCTGCAATTATGTTCAATCTTCATGACATCAAAACAAGATGTAACAATTTTTCTTCATTTTCCAATTAACGCTACCAATTTTTACTGACTAATTTTGCTATGCTTGTAGAAATTGTACCAGGAAATGGAGGAACAAATGGAAACAGCAACCAAGCTAGGCCGAGTCCCAGAAGAAGCACTCTCGAAACATAAGGGATTTTCTCAGTGGAATTCATCATATTCTTCTCGACGTGACCACGACACCATTCTTCAAGTCAAGGATTTTGCTGATTATTTTTTAAAAAAAAAATTCTTGGGTTCACATGTGCACAAATTTGCTTCATCAGTTTCACCTATGAAAACCTCCAATTATTTTCTACAATTTTGCTTGATATATTCATTTCACATATTTTTTTTCTTTCTTTTTTTATCTTGTTGCCAGATTTTAATAGATGGGAAAGACCCAGATGCTGTAGACGTTGATGGGTTTCAGTTGCCTACCGTGGTATACTTGGCCAGGGAGAAGAGACCACAGCATCCCCACAATTTCAAAGCTGGGGCCATGAATGCCCTGGTATGTCATCCTATCTATGCAAACGCAACATTCTTTGCACATTCATGCTTTTGTATTTCTTTGCGTAGTACATTTGTTTTTGTTTTCTCGGTGCGCTTACAAATCAATGGATATTAATATTTTTAATTTTAAATTTTTAAATTTTTTTTACGTGTTAAATCTTTTTGACATTTCATTTGAATTCTAAATTTTTTGATTTTCTACCAAATTAATTCATCTGTTTACCAAAAGTAATCAATCTGTTAAAAAATAATTTTAATTTTACTAAAAATTATTTAAAAAAAGATTAAATATATGAATTGAATGTCTTTTTTATTAAAAATATACATATTACCTATTTAATTTGTATATTTGTTGATTAAAAAAATATTTAATGTGCATATTTTGTTGATAAAAAAAATATTTAATTCATGTATTTAACTTTTTTAAATAATTTTTATTAAGTTAAACTCATTTATTAATCGATTGACCACTTTTTGTAACTTAAAGGACTGATATAATATAAAATCAAAAGGTTTATAACTCAAATGAAATGTTAAAAAAATTTAGGATTCAAACGTAAAAAAATTTAAAAATTTATAACTAAAAATATTGATATCCTGACAATTATTGCATGCTCTAATTCCCTAGGGTTCAATTATATGAAGTAATAGTATAGTGGTAAGTTCACGTGTATTTTACGTTTGCGATTTGAGTTCGAATATCTATACTCGCACTTTCGCTTGACAAATAACTGGGTAGCCGCTAAGGTAGCGAAAGTTATAGCGCGACAATGAATTTTAAATTCGGTAATTACTATGGTCTCTTATAATAGAGACACGCTCAACTTGCTCAACTTCATTGGTGCTTAAATGATGGATCTACTCCTTTAGAGTAGTTGAATGAAGTGTTACAAATATAATTACTCTGACTTTAATCGACAGATTCGATAACTAATATACCCGTAATAAATCTTTTTTTATTGTTCAAAAAAGTAATAATAATTCACTAGAGTACATCGTATGTTTATAAATCACACAATTGTTTTTGAGATATTTTAAATTTAAATTAATTAGTTAAAAAAAATAATTTAAATTATTGATTTTTTTTTACTTAAATATGTTCAATGTCAATTAAATTATAAATTTATGATATATAAGATAAATAAAACAATTATTACATGCTCTAATCCACTAAAGTACACCGTGTGTTTAAGGATTAATTATCATCTATCCCAAGTCTTTTTAAAAATTACAAAAAAAAAAAAAAAAAAAGACTTTGACAAACTTCCGACAGTCAATTTTAACCAAAATATGAAAAGACTATAATGCCCATATATGCACATGAACTAAAACCTCAAACGTTATCTGTTGTGGCCCCCGCTTTGTCCTCCCCTTTCGACGGCCGCCGTTTCTGATATGTCAATCGGCAGATCTAGGCGACAAAGCAGAGTATACGCTGTCGATGTAGGCGGACAGTATGTCGTCGTTGTCGTAGTGTAGAATGGAGACTAGATCTACAACGCCTTGATTGGGCCAGAAGAGCACGAAGTCCAAAGCAACGTGCTTTGGATTGGACGATCTCTTCGCTTTCTTAATTCGGTGGTCAAAAGGCGTATTATGGGCGCTTCTGGACTGGGAGCGGTGGTCTTCCTTTTGATGTTTTTGATGGCGGTGGTGCTGGCCGTTCGTGGCGGCTGCTTTAGGCGGCCAACGTCCATTGGCATTTCCCCTTCCGGCCTCCCTTTCGTTTGATTTTTTTTTTTGATGATTTTAAAAAGAAATAGATTCTTCTTTTTTTTTTTTTGGGTGCAATTTGACTGTAATTGATCGGCCGGAGAATTGCTCCGGCGATATCTGAGATCTAGGAATGGCAAGTTATTTGGTAAAATTTTATGGGGGTATTTTTGTAACTCTGATACATTTTTAATGGCAGTTTTGTAATATATCAAAATTTTCACTGGCAGTACATAGACGGAAGTTTTTTTTTTTTGTTAGCGCATTTATTTCAAGATTTTAAGAATTGAATGGGTTACCGGAATGTTAAGAGATTTAAGGTTCAACCGGTTTAACCGGTATAACCGTAGTTGAACCACTAAAATCGGTAAATAATATTAAATATATAAAAAATTTAATATCTATATATATTATATAAAAATATTAAGAAGTAAAATGTGAAAATATATAAAATATAAATATTATAAATATTATAAGATTATATTTGAAAATTTTAATTATATGTAATTTATAATTTAATATACGATAATATTAAAAAAATTAAGTAATATAGTATAGAGGTAAATAATTAAGGATAATGTAATTGAATATAATTTAATACATATTAAGATGATTAATATAATGTATTTATAGAAACAACTAAACTAATTCCTTCAATTAAGGACAAAGCATATTCTTATTTATATATTTTTTATTTTCAACTAATGTATTTATTTTCATTTGTTAAAAATGAATACACTAATAAATAAATAATCTAAATTATAAATTTGTGACAAAATTACCAAAATATTTATTTTGTGGAAGTAAATGATTTATGTCAAAAACTTAAAGTATAAAGTATATTATAATCATATGTTTTATTTTAAAGTAATTTAGGTAAAAACATTTTAATCTAAGCAAATTTTCTACATTAAAAAAATTTAATCAAAAATTGTTTTGTATTTTCTTCTTTTTTGAATTATTTTTCTTCAGATATAGGATTTTTAAGAGAAAAAAAAAAGAGACACAATACTAATATATGTTTTATTTGTCATGTTATTATTAAGTGGAAAATGATGGAGTAGTGGTAACTCTTTTATTAGTTATCTTTGAAAAGAGGAGTTCAAGTCTTCTTAAACTCAATTTTCATTTTTTTTACAAAATATTCAGCATTAACAAAGAAATTAACCACTCTAAAAAAAAAAAAAAAAACCAAACCGGTAGAACCGGGACCGATTCACCGGTTCACAGTTGAACCGGTCTGGTTCACCGATTTTACCCTGTTTTTGGAGTCTCCAGCCTTAATATGAGAACCGAACCGGACACGAGGTCGGTTCCCGATTTTCTCAGTTTAACTGGCCGGTCTGGTTCGGTTCTCCAAATCATGCCAAAAAAGGCGACTAGAGAGAGTCACAGAGAGGCCGAGTTATTTCTTATATACATTTTTTATAATTTTATTATATATTAATCTTAGTAATTTTTCGCATTATAAGTTACTGTAAAAAAATATGTAAAAAATTAAGAAACTTATGTGCAAAAACTTATAAAAAAATATAAATAATACTTAATTCGGTCGCCCACTCGGTTCACTCCCTTCTATCTCTTTAGTTTTTCTATTTCTAAAAATACCCGATGTAGATGGTAATTATTCTCTAAATACACGTTGTAAAATGTAATTTACCCCTTGGCAAGTGAATATACTTTCCGCTTAGTCTATTAAGGTTTTAATTTTGACAAATTGATTGGTCAAGAATGTAATTGTTTGTGAATCTGCTAATGTCAACATAGATGACACACTTTTCATCAAATTAAAGATGAAGACTAAATACTGTGTCTAAAAACTAATCTATGTTAACCCTAATGTTTAACCTGCTATTCTCTTTTCCCTAACTGGCTAATCACTGACCATTTCAGTGTTTAAAAAAAGGGGGGCAATTGCCTGTGCTGAAAATTGACCTTGTGAACTGTCCCTGTGTAGAATGTGTTAGTCTCTTACAGAAGGATTTTAATTTCTTTATAGCATTATTGCTTGTAGACATCACAAATTTGCTTTTCTTTTATGTTTCAATGTGCTGCAGATAAGGGTGTCTTCAAAGATTAGCAATGGACAGGTCATCCTAAATCTGGATTGTGACATGTACTCAAACAATTCACAAGCCATAAGGGATGCACTCTGCTTCTTCATGGATGAAAAAAACAGCCATGACACTGCTTTTGTGCAGTTCCCTCAGAACTTCGAAAATCTTACTAAGAACGAACTTTACTCCACCTCACTACGAGTAATCAACACAGTAGGTGCTTTTTGCTCCTTTCATGTTTTTCAAAAAAAAAAAAATGAATTACAGTCATTTGGATTGTGTGAATTAAATTCAATTTGCTCCTTTTGTCCCATGATGTGAATGAAGGTGGAATTGCATGGATTTGATGGCTATGGAGGCCCTTTATATATTGGAACAGGCTGCTTTCACAGGAGAGACATTCTTTGTGGAAAAAAATTTGGTGAGGCTAATAAGATTGGATGGAAAAAAGACAATATTGATAGTGCAAGAAAACAAAATATAGAAGAATTAGAAGAAGAAACAAAGCCTTTTGCAAGTTTTACTTATGAGAAAAACTCTGAATGGGGAAAGGAGGTAGTTTGTCTTTATACTTTCATCAACTTAAGAAATGCATAAATATATATAGCTTTTGAGGCAATTTTGCTAGAATCAGATGAGAATGGACAATGTGAATGTTTGATTTTGCAGATGGGATTGAAATATGGGTGTGCAGTGGAGGATGTGATAACAGGATTGTCAATCCAATGCAGAGGATGGAAATCAGTGTATCTCAATCCAGAGAGGAAAGCATTCTTGGGTATTGCACCAACCACATTGCTTCAGACACTTGTTCAGCACAAAAGATGGTCTGAAGGTGACTTTCAGATCCTGCTTTCTGAGTGCAGCCCTGCATGGTATGCACATGGAAGGATTAGCCTGGGCCTCCAGTTGGCCTATTGCTGCGCTTGTCTCTGGGCTGCTAACTGCTGGGCAACCCTGTATTACTCCGTCATTCCTTCACTTTTTCTCCTGAAAGGCATATCCTTGTTCCCACAGGTATGTTTCCTGTTCCAAATACCAGAACAACAACGTCTTAATCCCAAATACAATTGATGTCAGCTATATGAATGTTTTTGTCATTTCACTCTGTTATGCACACAAATGTTCCAAGTAGTACTCTAAAATTGTTTCTACTCTTAAGTGAATGTAGTCCGTAATCGAAGTTAATTTTTCACAATTTTATTTACTCATTAAATATTTCTTCCAGGAGAGACAAAAAAAAAAAAAAAAAAACTGGCTCGTATAAATGAGTTTGAGTGACATAATCTTATTTTGTGAATTTAGGTTTCTAGTCCATGGTTTCTACCATTTGCATATGCTATATTTGCTAAGTGCACTTGTAGCCTAGGAGAATTTCTCTGGGCTGGTGGCACAGTCCTGGGCTGGTGGAACGACCAACGTATATGGGTATACAAAAGAACAAGCTCTTACCTCTTTGCCTTCATGGATACCATTCTGAAATCACTGGGATTTACTGAATCCGGGTTTGTGATCACGACCAAAGTAGCCGATGAAGACGAAGCGCAACGATACGAGAAAGAGATCATGGAGTTTGGAGCCACCTCTCCAATGTTCACCATCTTAGCCACACTTGCATTGCTCAATTTATATTGCTTCCTTGAAATGGTGAAGAATTTAGTCATCATGGGTAGTGGTGACAGTGTTGCCAGGCTATTTGGGACAATGTCATTGCAAATTCTTCTCTGTGGTGTCTTGGTTCTCATTAACTTGCCTTTGTACCAAGCAATTTTCCTGAGGAAGGACAAGGGCAAGCTGCCTACCTCTGTAGCAGTTCAAGCTTTTGTCTTAGCCCTCCTTGCTTGTACCACTTTTAAATTCCTGTACTAATTTTCGTTTTCCTCTTACTAGCTTCTTTTTTTATTTTTTGGGAACAAGTTCCACTAGTTAATCACAAGTATGCATTATGCAGTCATTTTTGGATCACAAACTAAAAAGATTTGCGGAAAAATACATAGAAAGCGCAACTGTCTTGGACTGATGAAAATTTTGTAATCACCATGATCAAGTGCTATGAAAGTAGAATCTAAGTGTAAGATTTTGCTTTGATATACCCTAGTTTTATGCATAGGCCGCCAGTATTTATTTATTGAGAACTGATTAGTATTTGAATCTTAGAGTTGAGACCATCAGTTCTATTACCAAATCACACAGTTGCGTTGTTTTAATGACTTCCAATTCCCATCAATTTACGAAAATCTAAGGACCTGCTTCCAAAGGATCCTGATTAAAAATTAAATATTTATCTTCAACACCTCAACTCGAATTATGAAAAGAGAGATGGAGATAATATATATATATATATATTATTGGTTAAGGGAGTTCTTTTTTTTTTTTTTTTTTTTGGTTACAAGGAAAGCTAAAAAGTTAGGAAATGAGGTCAAAGTCACTAGTACTTAAAAACAGCCAAAAAATCTCAACAAAGTGCTTCACGAAGTTGTTTTTGGTTCTTTGTTCTAAGTCGTGTTAGAAGTACAGTCAGTCTAGTCTTAATTTGTTTTCAGGAAGGCTCGAGGCCAATCCACTACCGTCATGGGCTACCCCACCAATGTTGGATCAACCTTTCACAAGAGGACTTAGTCTTCTGCTTGTCCACAAGGATGGTTTTCATAGTTTGTTGTGGGCAGCCCTCGGCTGACTATGTCCTTTTGAATCACAATTGTTGTATTTTGGCATGACCATTCTTGCATTTGCATAATAGCTTCGTATCACGTAGTTACCAACAAATGGCTTGAACAGGCATTATTGGCTGCTTTTAACCCGCATGCATCCTTTGAACTAGACTTTCTAAAGAGCCCAAAAAAAAAAAAAAAAAAACAAACAAGCAAAGAGTTACCACATTTTGGGGTTTGAGAAAAAGAGTCGTATGCATTGAGCATTTTTATAAAAGAATTGTTTCTGCAGCTCGTGACCTCTAAGTCACAACAGAATAATCTTAACGTTGCACAAAAGCCCGACCTTTCTAAAGAGTGTTAAGTCACATCATTATCAATTACCATGTCAAATTTCCAGAGATTAATTTTAGTTTTCCTGTCCCGCGTTTCCTGTCTTTCTATAGAAAATTTGCCAAAAGTCCACAAGAAAACCCATTTACTAGCGCAATAAGAAGGAATAAAGTGTCACAAAGCTCTGCAGCTCGCAAAATAGAGAGAAAGCGAAAACAACGCTTCTTGATAGGCACAATAAATTTTGTCTTCTCTTTTTCCCACCACAACCCAGTTTTACAAAAAAAAAAGACAAATACCAGCTGGTATCACCCTCATTCTTCAGCATCTATCTCCTTTGGCAAATATATAATGGGACCGACGTGCACTTCAAAGTTTTCACATTGGAATGCAGCAAAACCATTTCTTCTGCAGTCCAGTGCATTATTTGCATCATAAAAGAGTGGTAAAGATAGCACCCACATGGGGTTGAAAATACGGTAGCCCACAAACCAACATGAAATGACAATTTAAGTCCCTAATGTCACAATGAATGGCAACTAATAGACAACCATATTTATCACTCCACATACCTAATCTCACCAAGAATGACAAATAATAGACAACCGGATGTTTCACTCCACATACAATAAACATCGAGATGACCTCCACTTCAAGACGGTATGTCATAACTGATAATGAGACTTAGGCCATACAAAAGGAAGGTAATGCCAGACAATGCATGCTCTACTGACAACAAGTTCCAGAGTAACAATCACTTTATCAACTTTAGACAAAGAGCTCAGAACAACTTTATTCCCACAGAAAACATATAATTTTGTATATTTTTCTCAGTTATTCAAAACCAACTGTAGTTACCATGACTCATTTCAAGTTCTACTAGGAAAAAAATCTTCTGATCATGTGTTTGTTAGTTTACCTAATATAGATTTTGTTAGGCAGGACTGTGGTTTTGTGGCTTTCAGTTTTCACTATGAAATGGACAAGTAACATAATCAAAGAACTTACAGCCCGAGGCTTTTCAGGGTCTGGTCCAGGCTTTACAGGATTATCAACTTTTGCTGGTGACTCTGGCTTGCCGCCTGTCTTCTTTTCATCCCTGGCCTTGTTAAATATTACTGTAAATCCATCAGCTGATGCAGGATCATTGACATCCCATTCACCGAATTTCGGCAAAGGCCGACCTGTGTCCTGTTTGGAAAGAAAGATGAGATTTCATTTTACCATACTCTCAGATGCATAAAGGCCATGGCAGGGACATTGAAATAATGTTTTTTATCAAGTGCAAGCAATATCATTCACAATGTCTGGGACTGGGAATAAAAACTCCAGAAAGTTTGAAAAATATAAAAATTTGTTGTGTTTCAACGAGAAGAATGGGGAGTAGAATAAATTATTGATGTAACTGCTGAGAGACAAATCACACGTAATAAACCAGTAGCTTCAACTTTCAGCTAAGCTTTACCACCAATGGTCACATTAATTATGAATATCTTCACTATTAAGTTCTATCGTGCGGAGGATTAATTTGACAGGGATGTAAACAGCGAACAATGTCGAGCATTTTCTATCCAATACAAAGAAAACCACAATCAGATGCAAACAATCATTCGGTACAGAGGATCGACAACACGTTAGAGAAAAAAATGTCATTCATTTGACACATATCATATGAGAACAAGCAACCACTCTACAAAAACATCCTACCTACTGAATTCTAAAGGCCATACTTCCTTCTCATGTGAACACAACAATTCTTCTTCAACACTTATTTCTTTAACAGAAGCTACTTGAATGATTCCCTAAATGGTATTCAAGGCAGACACAAAACTCATAAACAGTTCCTTTTGTTTCCCCTAATTTTGCATACATATTTGATACCATTAAATTCCGTAATTAGAATTAAAAGGGTTATACTGAAAATAAATGAAAAACACCATCTTCGATAAGTTCACAGTTAAATCAGATGAGTTGTTTAAATCAAAAAGTTTCCAGCAATAAGATACAAAAAAAAAAAAGAAAAAAGAAGCAGAAAGTTGAAAGGAAAAAGAAAAATTAACAAAATTTAGATCGAAACAAACCTGATCAAGCTCCACCCAGTATAAGATAAAGATTAAACCCCGCAAAGATCAATTCAAAAGGAATAAAGAATAAAGCCCATTTTGCTAAATCATCAAGACAAAGCATAAAGAATCAATCTTGAAAAAGAAAATTAGGAAAAAAAATGAGTCACACATAACAAGACTAAAACAAGCATCAAAAGCAAAATCAAAAAGCTCTAAACAAGCATGCTGATCATCTTCCCGCACAGAAAGAATAGAAGACGTACCGACATGAATTCTAGAGAGAGAAAGAAAGCTTTCTGTTGAAAAGGATTAACTTCTAATCAGAGAGAGAGAGAGACTCTGAATTGGGAGTGGCTGTGTCTGAATTCCAAACATAATTTAATGTCTGAAAAGGATAGAAAAATGAAGAGTTACTTTTAATTAAAAGTTACGTAGTTAAATAATAAAGGTGTTTAAAATTTTAAATTATTGAGTGATAAAAAATATATTAAATTTTAAAAATAAATAAATAAAGTGAATATTTTGTGTGTAGGGTTGATTATGTATCTATGTAATATATCTTTATTTTCAAGGGTGACGGAGTACTTCACGCCGTCAGCAATGACGTTTCAAGCAGCCGCGCTGGCAAACGGCCTCAACGGATGTTGAATTAGGCACGTCAAGTGGCGACCCATGTTCTAAAACTTACAAGTTTGGTCTTCCCTGTTGCAAGAATTAGGGTAGATTTATCTTTCTTTTTTTATTGTTCAATAATTTTTTGGTCGGTTTTTGGCATTTCATACTTACAACTTAAAAGGTTGTTAACGTTGTGGCGAGAAAATAAATTATTAAAAAATCTTAATTTAATATGCATATTTGTAGAGTTCATTAATTCAGTCAATTAATAAAATGATTATTGTACTAATTTGTGGATATCACTGTGAGTATATTATTAATGTATAAATTTTAGTTCAAGATGCATTTTTACTTACAATTTTCAGTCAAATCCGCAACAAACCATTCATTTCGACCCCCAATTCCAATTATTCTAGTTTCTCCCTAACTCCGTTAAGATCCGTTACAAAATTCTCTTTCTTTCCACATTTCTTCTCTTTAAGCCTCCTCTTTCCCTTGCTTTTCTAAATTATACTAAATTGGGAGGAGGAGAGAGCTTTCAATTTGATTCGCAGATGTTGACTTGTACAATGGAACAAACGAGCAAAGGGGGTGTTGCGCCCACACTCCCCTGTAGCAGAGATACTTAGTAAAAGTGCGGCGCATAGATGTAAAATTTATCACTACCGTTATTAAATTTAAATGAGGTCTATTTCAAATTTATTAGTATTTTAATAATAAATTCTTTTTATATATAAGGTTTAATGAAAAATCTAACAATTAAAAAGTCAATTTCGACTTAAAGATCTAATAATCACTATACCAACGAAATAATTTTTTGGTGCTTAAAAATAAAAAAAAGCAAGGGGGTTTTAAAGTAGTTGGAGTCATCGTTGTCAATTTCAATATTTTAATCCCTTTTGCTAGTCCTCTTTGAATTGCAATGCAAACATCTTTGACGTCCTTACGTAGACTTGTCCAATAGGAATAATCTTTACCATAAACTAAGCATACTTAGACAAGGATGGCATTTAGATATAAATAAAATTGTATGGTTATATTTAAATACTAATAAATAATAATATATTTTTATCAAATGATATTTAATAGTTTATCTATTTTTACTCATAAATTTGAACATCTAATGGCCTAAATTACTTTATTATTAATTTAAAATTATTTTTTGGATCATAATATTTTTTCTTTAAGATATTAAAACTCTAGTTGTGAAAAGCTAAATGTAAAGATGCTCTCATGAGTGGCTTGGATCAATAAATTTGGTTGGTGGCTAAGGGGAAATAAAAATATGCAAAAAAATATGTTAGGCTAAATTTGTTAGGTAAAGGTTAATAATACATACATATAGACTAATAAAGACAAATGTCAGACGGAGACAACCTAAGCATGCCTTCGCATTCGTTGGCATTTGATGGAAATTTTTGCTGACAAAGCTGACTCGAGGAAAATATTTAATAAGGCCAACCCAGCAACTTGTGATTAACCCAATAATCCTCTGGCACTGCATTTGTTTGTCGTAACATTGACTGCCGCCAACCCTTTATATAATTAGACACACATATAAGCCATCCGCATAGTCTCTTGGGAGACAAACTTTCTATTTGATGTCTCAATTTTAATCTTAAAAAAAAATATGAAATTTACGAGAATAGAAAGAATATTTTTATTGTATAATTTATAGTTTAATAAATCTCTTAATAAATAATAAAAAAATACTTCCACATCAAAAGGGAAAATCTCATACATCTATAGTTCCAACCTCGCAATGGCTGCTAAAATTTACTGCCGCAATAATTCAAGAACGCAATGTTCATGATTGAGAAACAAATCAAAGAAAGAGTAAGTTGAATTCCCAGTTGGCAAATGTGTTTATCTTTCTGTTTCTACAGTTGAACAATAGAAAAATAAACACAAAGACAGAAACTCTGAGGAGCCTATAATTTATTTCCAGGAAGTAGATTTTGGCAACTTCTATAACCCCCTGCTCATATTGCTAGATGCTGTCTGCCATGCCAAAAGCAACGCCTTCCATTACGCAAACTGAGGGAATCCTACCAACAAAGTTCACTGACAATCTATTCCCTATGCCTCCGCTATGTTATACAAAGTGCAAATTAAGACTCGGACACACCAATGATTTGGTTTCCTCACGGCCGGCCTCATTGACCTGCCATCTAAAACGGATTGTTCCTGAGATCACGAGAAAACATAACAGATTAAATTATGTTTTTCCTGACATCCCACCTGTAATAATCACAAAATGAGAAAGATAATGAAGTGAAGGTTTGATACGGACACGGAGACATTGCTTATCAAGGCATAATGGCTAATCAATCCTCACATAATTCTGGCAGACCACATGACAATGGTCATTAGGAAATCCTGGTCGTTCGATTAATGGTGGAATTGTTGCCCATGCTGGGACTTCTAACCGCATCATCAGGACACACATTCAGGCAAGGTTCCATCTATAATCTTGTTCCACTTCTGGAATTTGGACAGCTCAAACATAAACCAAAAATATTCATTCGTTCCCTCCATTTTGCTTCCCTGAGAAATATTTTCTTATGGTTCGAATGCTGCATCATACCCATATGTGATGGCTTTAGCAACAAACAAAAGGTTGTGCAGCAAGCAACCTCTCACTGACTGATAAATCATATGTGACCATTTTCAGGGATTTCCCCAGTGATTGTGTTGATACCAAAACCTGCAAGATAGGAGAATGAGATAGTAATTGTTATAAATATCTGAGACAAAACAAGAACAAATGTAGAAGTAAAAAATCGAGTTACCTAACATGTGCACCTATGTTGGTGTAAAACAGAATGTAAGATCTGTGTGCTGTCTCCAAAGGGTTTCCATGTGAAATTTTGAAATTGTAAACACCCCAGAAAACCCAAGCAGGAAGCACAGTGCCATCCACCTGAAGAGGCAAGGCAGAAAGTTTATGATCAAGCATTTATTCTTGGAATGTGAACAATATACACACACCCATAGAGGGAGCTTAATGGATGAAGAAAGAGAACTGAGATGCACAACAGAAAGACATCTACCAAATCATGAGTAGCACAAGTGACGAAATAATGAATTTGTGCTTCAAGCCAAACCATGCTGCTATCCTGATGCATTCTAGCATCATTTTCCTGTGCTGAGCCTCTTCATCTTTTCCTTGGCAACCATCAACAGTTGATCTGCAGCTCCATTCCAATTCCCAGGTATAATTCCTTTCCCTTGCAAGTCCTTTAAAAGCATTTCTATGTTGATGCGACCAATCTCTTCAGTGGAAAAGGCATTAATGAGAGTGTGGAATGTGGTGTTATTGGGCCAGAGACCCTTTTGTTTCATCTCTTTGTACAGCTCAAATGCAGTTGCAAGGTCACCAGCAGCACAAACGCCTGATAAGAGAACGTTGTATGCAGGAACATCAAGCTTTACACCACAAAGTTCTGCTACATTCTTCAATTTTAAAGCTTCAAAAGGTCCAGATCTCTTGCAAAGCCTGTGCATCAGAGTTGTAAAGGTTGCAACAGTTGGAATGAGCTGCAGGCGGAACATGTAATCGAGAACCAGCATTGCTTCGTCAACCTTCCCACACTTGGCAAGGCCTCTTACAATAGAACTCTCAGCAACATCCTGGCAACTGACACCAACCGCCCGCATTTCATCTTTTAGGTTGAATGCTCCTTTTATATCCCCCATTCTACACATACAATTGATTAAAGTAATATATTGTGCACACTCAGGAATAAAACCCCTCTGCAACATTTCACGCAAAACAAGGTGAGACTCTTGAAGAGCAGAAACTCTGATCAGTCCATTATAGATGGCCTTGAAGGTGTCCGCATCAGGAATAACATTGAATATTTCCATGATATCTCGTAGATCAAAAGCCTTTGCAATCTCGCCAGATTCGCAGCACTTAGTAATAAGCATGTTAAATGTAAAGCGATCAATTGCAATTCCCTCGACCAGCATCTTTTTCAACATTTTAAGACCAACGTCCAATATGCCACAATTGCAAAGTCCAAGAATCAGAGAATGGCAAGTTGACTTATCTGGCAAAAGGCCTGCCTCTCTCATTTTTTTGTATAATTTAGAGCATTTCGAGAATTCCTTTATCTTCGAGTATCCATGCAAAAGAATATTATAAGTAGCCAAACTAGGGGAGAAACTTCCAGTCAACAACTTTTCAAAGAGATCATTAACCATTTCTATTTTTCCCATCTTTGAATACCCATCTACAGCAGTATTAACAGCAACAGTATCAGGGTATAGACCTTTCTTCTCCATTTCTTCATAAACATATAAAGCAGCCTTTGATTGTCCTGACTTGAAAAAGCCATCAACCAAACTCGTGAAAATAACCCTGTTTGGAGATAAAGCTTCTCTTCTCAGCAACTTATCAAAGAAAAGAAGAGCAGCAACCATTTTGCCCTTCCTACACAATCCACCAATAATACTACTATATGTATAACTATCAGGCACCAAATTATATTGGACCATGTCTTCCAAAAGGGCCACTGCATCTGATATATTTCCCAACCTACATGTCTCAGCAAGAATTATATTGCAGACAGAAGTATCAACAGCAGAAGGAATATGGTGGAGTTCATCCAGAAGTTTCTTTGCTTCCCCTAAGTTTCCACCCTTGCATAGTCCTTTGAGTAGACCAGCATATGTGAAAGGACTTGGCTGATGACCTGAATTGATCATCTCCTCAAAGATAGAGAACCCTTTCAACCCATTGCCCAAAATTCCGTAGCCATTTATGATACAATCAAAAGTGACAGAATTGGGGATACCAATGATCCTACTCATGTGATGCATGAAATCCTCTGCCTCTCCTACCTTTCCACATCTACAGAAAGAAGAAACCAACACATTACATATGAAATAGTCTGGGTCATGTCCGGTGTGATTCATCACCGCATAAACCTTAAGTGCTTCACTAATATTACCCATTTTGCAGAGATTATAAATTAGACTAGCATATATGACAAAATTTGGTGCAAGTCCAGCTTTATACAGTCTACATAAAACTTCTTTGGCATGTAATACCTTTCCTGCCTGGCTAAATCCATTTATGAGCACGGAAAATGTGATGATATCGGGTCTTATGCCATCCTTAAGCATATTATGTAGCAATTGTACAGATTCATCAAGCAATCCGTTTTTGCACAACATATCGATAAGTGTTGTGTATACTATGCACCCAACAGCAACCCCATTCATCCTCATTCTCTCAAGAAGGCTTCTGGCTACGTCAAATTTTGTATGCTTGCACAAACCACTTAAAAGAGACCCATAACTAGCCTCATTAGGTCTCAATCCTGCTGCCTGCATCATATCAAAAAGCCTCAAAGCTTGCTCAAAATCACCATCTCCACAATGCCCATCAATCAAAGAATTGTATGTAACACTATTTGGCGACAAGCCGAGCTTAATCATCTCATTAAAAATTTTATTAGCAACTCCTATTTTCCCCTCTTTCACAAACCCATTAATCAAAGAATTGTAGGTGACTTCATTAGGAGATATCATCCTCTTCCTCATTTTTCTCAACAGCAGATAGCCCTTTGCACTCCTATTGTTTCTGCATAAATGGTCAATGAGCATGTTATATGTGCAAACATCGGCTCCAATCCCCTTAAATCTCATTCGATCAATCAACTCAAGAGCCGCTTTGTACCTACCCTTCTTGCAATACCAATTGAGTATAGTGTTATAAGTAACCACAGTTGGAGTGTAACCAATCTCCTCCATCTTTCTTAAAAGATATCCAGCTTTCTTTAGCTTCCCTTCAATACACAAAATGTTGATAAGTATGTTAAATGTAGCAACATTAGGACAAATCCTCCGAGCAAGCATTTCCTTGAAAAACAACCAAACGGAGCCAACTCTTCCCTCCTTCACCATCGAACCCAACAACATATTACAAGTATAAACAGAAGGGTTAAAGCCTCGAAAACCCATCAAACTGAACGTATCCAAAGCATCACCAACCATTCCTCTTCTCAAATAAACCCTGATCAAAAGGTCAAAAACCGAGGGGTTCGACTTGCAAAGTGGGTATGTATTCATTAAAACACCAAAAACAGACTTTGAACCAATACCCATTTCTGAGAGATGCCTCAAAATCGATTTGGCATGTTCGTACATTCTAGCTCTAACAAGAGTATGAGCAGTCAAAGATAGTAAGTGAGTGAGGTGAATTTGCTCCAAACCAGGTTGCTTAACGACCCAGTTGAGGAAATTCAAAGCCAGCCTCCCATGGACTGGCCTTAGCGAGGCTAATTTGTATTCCATGTGGTTCAGTGACTCCCACCGATCAATAGTCAGCAACGTGTATATGCTCTTCTCCATCTCTGAACCTTCTGGTCCTAAAAAAAAAGATTCAATCTTTGAACTTTTGCATAACAGAAATACACAAACAAAACATACAGAAATATTAAGCTATAGAGAGAGAGAGAGAGAGAGGGACCTGAGGACTGTGGATAGGAAAAGGCTGGGTTAGTATGAACATTTCTTGCTTGTTTTGTGTAACAAGAGAAACCCACATGAGAAAATTGTCGAAATTTTACCGTTTTATGGCTAGTTTTGGAGATATTTTTGGCCATTGAAGAAGCCATCAGAAGAAAAGAGTTAACTACAGAACACGACCGATGAATTCCGGCGAGCGTCGGCGGGTACGTTAGGCCAGGCCTTCGACTGATAAATGTACATATTCTATTACAATAATTATTATAATTTGCACAATAATAATATTAAAGTGCTTTTGATGAATATTTATAATACCATAATTATTATAATTTGTTCAATAATAATGATAAATTATAAAATAAAAAAAAATTATATATTTTATAAATGTGATTATAAATTTTTTTTTATTTGTTATATTATATATATTTTTTGAGTAATTTTGTCAAATTACGTAACGAAAATCAATCAAAAAAATCTCAAAAATATAAAAAAATTACAAAAATAATTCAAAACTTCTAAAAATATAAAGAAATCTCAATATATTAAAAAATATTAAATTGTGTTTTTAAAAAATATAAAATTCAAAGAATTATATAATCTAAAAAGTTAAAAATTTTATTAAAAATCCAAAATATTAAAAATTTATTATCAAAGAATGTAAAAATTCAAAAAATTCATGAATTAAAAAAAGGATCTAGATGGAAGTTGAAAACTCTATTAAAAAACCGTAATTTTAAAATAAAATCTGAAAATTCAATATAAAATTTTTGAAAAGCATAACATTTTAAGAGAAAATTCAAAACTTTTCAAAAATTTTTGAAAATCCAAAAAAATTTAAAGAATTTCGAAAATATAATGAGCTCAAGGCTCTGTCTACATTTGGAGGTGCAAGTGGTTACAAAGGACAGTGACACATGTTTATTCTCCTCTTAATTTTTTTGTGTTACTATTTAATTAATGTCATTATGAGAGCGAGAAAGATCAGTGCAACAAATGAATAATGTGTTATTGATTGTTTATGAATCTTATCTCAGAATTATTGATAGTTTATGAATCTTATCTAAGAACTTTAATAGTGATTAAGCTATCTTATTTACACACAATTAGATATAAGACGAAAATCCTAGATGGCATGAGAACTCAACTACAAAATCGGTGGTCTTAAATTGATCATTTGCTAAAAAAATAATAATAGGGATAAAAGTTTAAAGGAAGTGAAAATTAAATAGGAGATAATTTGCAATTCGAAGTCACGATTTATCTTCACAACCAAATCAATTCTTCGCTCTCTGTCTCTCTCTCAGACTATTATCTGACTTGCATTTTTAAAAAAAGTTGACAAATTTATAAATATCAGCCACATAAATTAATAAAAATCTTCACCTACTTGCTCTTTAAGTTAAAAAATTCATTAAAGAAAAATGCAGTGAGCTTGATTTTACCATACAAACTGGTAAATCGGTAGTTTTGGCTGTGAACAAGTTGCAAAGCGAGGTAACTTTTTGACCAAATGCTCCTTTTGCTAGAGGGCCTCTCTAGAAATTGTGAAAGAAGGCAGCATTTTTTGATGAAATGGTTTTATGATTGTGATGTGGTGGAGAAAGACTTCAAACGGCATCAAACAAAACTTTATATTAATTATAAATTTGTAATTCAAACGGTATTAACAGTATATCTAATAAGTGAGAGGTTAAGGGTTCAAACTCTTGACCTCTCAAACTGTTCTTTACTCTTTCTACCAATTAGTTTAGGTTTAAGAAAACTAAAAAAAAAAAAAAATTCATACTAGAGTGGCATCAACAACGATTTGTTGGTAACAATCAAAGCTCCAAGATATAGGAAAAACATTAATGTCATTATAGATTGGAGAAAGACCGCCAGTCTACTAATATTCCAGAATTCTGTCACTTCAACCAGAAGGGGAAAAACAAAAAAAGAAAAAAAATGTATTGTGAATAAGGTTAAATCCTCTCTCTTGTAGAAAAAACGCAATGATTTTACGTACAGTTTTGGCCAAAAAATAGAGGAATATAATTTGCAACGAGGTAACAACTACCTTAGAAGAGACACGAAGAACAAGACAAATTGTATTATATAACGGTGATAACCTTATAACGGGAAAGAAGTTCCAAACTTGTTCTCGAAATGCAAAACATTTCGTTTAACGTTTCATTCAGAAATGGGAGAATATCACAGTTATGTTGTTCATCGTCATCAGAGGTTGGCGACAACCTTCACCTTCTTGTTACTGTAAATTTTCTTTTTGGGTGCAACCCCCAGTATTCGGAAACTGTAGTGGCTCAGGACAAAAGCAGAGAATATTTCGCCCCGTTCTCTTCACAGAGAGTTTATTATAGCAAGTTCATAGCCATAGCTACCTTTTAGCAAAAGCAACGAGGATTTTCATTTGTTTCTCTCTCGCTTCCATCATTTTTCCGCCCAAGCAGCCATAATTGAGGGGTTTCATTTAAAAAAAATTATCAACTTTTTATCTTTTTGATTGAACAGCATTAAAAAAATTAAATTTTCTATAAAAATAAATTTACAGATATTTTATAATACAGTTTTCCTAATATATGTTTGTACTCTCGAGTTAATTGATGATGGATTGACTGGGATTTACGTTTTAAAAAAACGGCACAATTCCAATGATGCCCCTAGCTTTAAGTGCACGCTAATTTGGAGACCAAAAAAAAAAAAGGGGGCAATTTTAAATTGAGATAGATAATAAAGACGAAAAACATAACTTTTTCATAAGCAAATGATATGATAGATTTTTATGCATTTAACATGTTGTATGCCTTGTCTCCTGATACAAAGGCATGGGAAAATAAACCCCCAAAAATGATACACATCTCCCAGTCCATCCTAAATGCAGAGCGTCGTTTGGCCATTCCAAACCAACCAATGCCGGCTCACAAACCAATTTCTTTTGAACTACTAAGCCTTACCCTCTTCTACCTATCCACCAAAATCAATTCCCCTCCATCTGCAAGGTAGTTAAGAAAGTGGGGAAAACGATGATGATCAGCAGATTTCGCAATGTGCGACGTAGAACACTTCTAACTAGTTAGTTTAAGTTTCAAAAAACAGAAAATTCAACTAAGAAGTTTAAAAAAATCACGACTGGAGGAGATAGATACTGACATGTACATGCAATCTGAGGACAGATTGCTGCCAATCGCTGGCCAGCAACATCACTGATAAAGTCCCTGGTTAGCCAAAACCAAAACCTTCGCTGGCTTCATGTATGGCAAGCAGCAAGCGTTCTTGAAGCTGTTCCTTGGACGTATATTCAGGCAGGTCTAGCTGATTAAAGCTGAAAAATGGAAACACAAACAAACAATAAATCATATATCAGAAGCGAGGACCAAATTCTGTAATTGACCAAGCGTCAATATGTTGGCAACTAACCATGTGTGAGCTGAAGGCAGACGTTCTGGAGCTCCATATGCCTTGTGAATCTGGAATCTTTGAGGACCAGAGATACCTTGTAAAGCCTTGAATCCCTCGAGAGGAACCTGAAAACCCCGCATGGGAGGAGTTAACGTCTAATATTCCAACCTGAGCATTTTACATGGTGGAACAACCACGACAGATTTTTTACATAAAGGAAATGCTCCATGCAGAAGGCTCAATGAAATAGGTTACATAAACACTAGGTGACCATTTGCAAAATGCTGTACTAATAAATCCATGAGCATCCAATGAATAGCAAAGGTGAAACATTGTTCAACAGGTTACCTTCGATGTTCCAGTGACAAATTGCAGTAGTCTTGCCATGTCTTCCTTGTTGAAACATTTGACAACCTCCCAAAACCATTGAACCACATTGGATGCCATCGTATATCCAGTGTACTCGGTGTTGGCCTTCAAATCCTCCACTGCAAGGACCACTATATCGTTTACACTATTGAAAGAAAATCAGGCAAATCACACTTCAAAGCAAGATCATAAGAAAGCCACTCACAATCAATTTCAGGAAGTCCACTGATTAGTAGCTCCAATTCTTTATCATTGAAAATGGAAATAAGCTCCCGCGGAACCAATTCATTGAAACCTTCTAGGAAGGAATTGATCTGAGGACGAATGGCATTTGTCAAAATATGATCTGCCACAAGGTCAACGTACTCGTGCTTTGTTTCTTCTGTAACCCTTATATTCCTCCCTCCAGGTTTAAGTTCATAATCAGTAACCTTTTCCAAGCAAAACAGCACAAAAGTGAGTACAAGCATAAGCAAGCTGATTTCCATTTTTTGTGGGAAGGGTGGAGGGAGGGAAGGCAAAGAGAATGTTAAAACTTAAAAGCTCCACAGATTTACCATAAAAAAAAAGCTAAATTATTACAAGAATTGTACCTCAGTCTTCCCATACAATATGTGCTTTTCCTCATCAGCATCCATGCTGAATGTCAAGTCAAGTACATCACTTACATCATTCTGAAAAAAATAATGAAGAGGAGATGGGGTGAGAAGAGATTTTTTTTTTTATTAAAAAAAAACCATATTTCAAAGAAAAATCTCCATGGGAAAGCACAAGGAAATCAAAGAGGATCACTATTTGACTTCACTAACCTCAAGCATCCACTTCAAATTCTTGTAATAATCAGGATCAACCGCCTCTATGTCATGGTAAGTAACCTTTACACCAAGGATGTGTTTGTAGAAAGACCGAGTGAAATAAACATCCAAAAGCTGCCCATCATACAGTGCTTTTGCAACCTAAATAAATATAACATAAAACATTACATTTACAGCATGTCAACATCATGCAACAAAAAATCAAGCGCAAATATTTGAAGTCCGAGAGAATTACCACGCGGCCCACAAATTTGAAGTAAGAAAGATGTTCAGTTTGGTAGACAGAATTAGGGTTTGGCTGGAAAGTCGCATTATTCCCCACAGTGGTGAAAAGCAATGCTCCCTTATCAAATATAACTCTGGACAGTAATTGATACCATTCTCTAGTCAAACCCCCAGCATCAATGCCCTCTTCACCTTGAAACTGCACATTTAATCGTCCCTTGAGATCCTGACTTGATCGCATTCTTAGCTGATTATATGAATCTTCTAAAACATATGCCCGCCGAACACTAATACGTAAAGGACCAGAGATATGTTGCTCATGCTGTTGCCTTATTCTTGTGCGGAAATATGCTCTCTTGTTATCAAAGTCAATAAGTCTTGGTGCCTTTAGCATCATAGACAGAGATTTCTCCAGCAAGCCAGGATTCTGTCTCACAAAAGTATTTAGAAGCCTACGATGCTTCTCAGCAAACCTGGCAAATGTGACAGCACCATCAAGTTTTCTCTGAGAATCTCCACCATACGTTGCACTTGAGGAAGTGGAACTCCCAGACTCTTTAACTTCTATCGCAGTTATATTTGCATGATCTTGCTGTATAACTGAATGGTTTGCTTGCAGCTTCTCGCACAAAACAAAAAAAGCTTCTATGAAAGGTAGGAGTCTCTGGGTGCCAGGTGGAAGAGGAGATGAAGAAGGGGACCCGTGTACATACTCCACCACATTCATGGACAAAGTCAGAGTGAACGTGCTCTGACCCAGCTGTGTCTCGGTCAAACTAATGCATTCACTCAGTTCTCGCCACAGTGGCTCCAGTGCAATATTCAAGTTCCACATGGTAGCTTGTTCCTCTGGTTCCCCGTCACCCTCAGGACCCATATTCTCAGTAAGAATAGATGAAGTGAGTGAGCTAAGTGCCTGAAGCACACGTAAAATTGCTGCCCCAGCCATGGAACCAGCACTCAAACCCAGCATGTGTGTATTACGCAGGGTGACAAGCTCACTAGCAGCTGAACTGCTTAAACCATTAGCTAACTGTGAAAGCTCTGAAATAAAGAATTTACGATGAGGCACAGCAACTGAGGCTAGCTTCTTCAGCACTTCTCCAGCTAGTGTATACACTTTATCCGACAACCTGAATTTATAATTAAAAAACAATTAGAGAATGGTGTCCATTTCACTCCAGCAATAAGAAAGAATGAAAAGTGGGAACATGTGCAATTAGTGAACCAAAGAAATATGAGACAAACTATCCAAAGGATGCAAAAACCATAAAAAGAGTTGACACGAGAATGAGTGACAAGAAGTACCCTTCATGGCCAAGAAGGCCGCATAAATTACGTAAAGCAGATTGTGGCAACCACAGGAAGATACTATAAGTATCAATGCTCCTCACTGAATTTGGAACTGATACCTCCACACCATCACACTTATCCTCTTGGCTGGACTCTGGCCTCAATAAAGGAGGATCTCCTTGCTCATTATCTGAAGCTCCATTTGAAGTTGGTTTTTGAGAATTCACTGGAATCTGTCCAGATTGAGCCATGCACTCTAGTTTTGATGCTGCCGTATAAACAACTACTTGAAGCAGTCCCATGACCTGCACCATAATCAAAGATTGCATCAAATGCGTTTATACTTGTGTGGTGTGTGGAAGGAATGTGAATGCAGTCCAAGAGAGAGAACTATTCTCAGAACCCGTGAACCACACTAAAAGAATGAACAAAAGGCTGAAAGTTTCTATGGCTGCTTCAACAAGAGAGCTTTTACCTGCTCAAGATGAGCGGTGCTGTGCAAAAAAAGTGGCCGGTTTAAGAGCTTCAGGAACAATATCAAAGGAACATTGTCTGTGTCATCCAAAGGTTTTGATAAATCAGCTCTTTGGTTGACTCTTTCCTCACCATCATCCATTTGGGTGTCCGAATTTTTAGCACTTGAAGACTCTATAACAGGTGATGGATCCATATAGAATAACATATTTGCAATAGATGAATGATTCGTGGCCAAATATGTCAATATTTCAAGAATTCGACGCAACACCAAAGGAGGAACACCTGTTGGTAAAACAAAACCAGTCATTAGTAAATTCAAACATAGTTGATAAAATAAAATAAAAAGGTGACAAAAGATAGTAAAAATACCATCCAACAACTGTGATCGACTATAGACAACATTTGACTGACAGCCATAAAGCCTCTGGGAGTTAATCGTCGCCAATCCACCGACCAACCCTTCAGCCTCAGGTTTAACCATGTCCAGCAAAATACGAACTAAAGTTGCCCTTGTCACACTATGTGCACAGAGATTTAACAGAAGTCTCTGCAGAAGGCCTTTCCCAAGGGGCTAACCACACAAGGTGTAAACAAAAAACAGCAGTAAAGTAAGAACATCAGATTGACAAAGAGACGTTAGTGCCACTGCTGGCAAAAATTATTTCTTGTTGATTCACATCAATTTTTCCAAGAATGTTAGTCTAAAAGATATGGAAGCTAATATGCATAGAATAATCTCAAACTCTGTTATCAACCCCATGACAGCCAAAAAAAAAAAAAATAAGGCAGTCATCTCTCATATCAAAATATACAGTTAGAACTAGGAAGAGTGCCCGGGCCAAAATCTTGAAAAGTTAGATAGCCCTTAGTTTACATCAAAAAGTACAGTGTTACTCCACCCCACCCCCAGAATTTCTTGTATCTTAACTCTGGCCTCTTCACTTTGTATTTTAAATTTCACTTTGACCCTAATTGTCATTAATCTTGTCCTTTTTCAGCTTAAGATTTCTTTATCCACCCCTGATGTTTGAAAAAATAAATAAAAAAGTAACATAAAGAATGACCAACTTTCCTAATTAAATATCACCCACAGAAACATATAATTAACGATACTGAATGTTTTAAATGAACTCAACTAAGAAATAATTACTCCTTTGGAGTATTTGGATAATCTTCCAACCTATCAGTGCAGCTCCTTCCAAATTTGGCATCAGTTCTTTCATTTTTTTTGTCACATGTCAGATAAAGAAATCTAGATGAATGATGCCCACCAATGTAAATCAAATAATTCACAAAAAATGTAGTCCACAGACAAGCACAACGACTATTGAATGCCGTAAACCCACCACTAGTTTCCAGTCATGAACAAAATGCACTACAGGGATTTCAAGTGTCAGCTGAACTGACCATTAACTGAACCTGTACAAGAGTTCCAAAAACTAAATACAAGCTAACTTTCCCCAGCAACCAAAATAAACAATAAATGTAGCATAATATATAAAGCACCATGTACCTGTGCCAACCGTAAAAGGTGGACCAAAGCTTTCAAAGAATTTGCATCCAACAGCGGCTCACCTTCAATTTCCTTCACCTTTATTCTATCTGCAATTGCAGTAGCAGCCCGCCTTCCTATAGTAACTCCAACACCTCTATCCATTGCTGTCTGCCTATCAAGACCCAAACCATTTCTACCAGTCAGTCTGTGGTTGCTTCCAAACAAGCTACGAGCCTGATAATGACTCATTGCTCGATCCCGAAGCATTTGTGCTTCAGCAAGCAATGGAGATGGTAATGCTGATAAGACTGCTTCTGAAGAAGTCAAAAGTACCTAAAATAAAGGAAGCACAACAGTGTTATCACAGTACAACATGCAAATATGAGACAGCATTCAAAATATAAACCTCTTCACGCAAGTCAGCTGGAAAAGTAGCAATTATTGAAGCATTATCCATGTCAACCGGCTGCCCTTCAGCCTGCTGTGCGATCCTCTGTGCTCTTTGCTGTGCCAAAACCTCTGCTTGGATATCTGGAGGAAGAGCAGCCAAGAACTCAGGATCAATATCATCAACAGCAGGTGGCACATATGTTGGAGGCTGAACAGACTGAGCTTGCTGGGAGGCCAGAACTTCTGCCCGCAAATCTTCAGGTAATGCCTCCAGAAATGTTGGATCAATTGTGTTTGCAGGTGCCTCATTATTCACACCAGTTTGATCAGTTTGACTGGCATCCTGAGCAGCTGTTGTCTCTTGCCTGGAGGGCAGCTCATCTACACCATGCTCGGATTGATTTTCCCGAGTATCAACATTCATATCAACATCAGCATTTGTGTGATCCAAGTTCGGCATCTCCAAATCAGAACCAGATAACAAATGGCTGCCTGAGTGGCCATCTGCCCTCGAAGATTGGTCGCAATTTACAGCCTCAACAGGCACACCATCCAGATTTGCTGGCACTTCAGGACCACCTTCATGCTGAAGAGAAGTACGACATTCCACTGATGAGTTGACATGTTCCAGCATTTCCTCTACTTGATCAGCAGCAGGACCACCCCCCTCCCCAATTTCCATGCTGTCATGCCCACTTGGTGTGCTATTCAAGGAAATATATTGAACACATATAGGCTCGTTGACATCTAGGCATTCAGCTGGATCTTCCACTGAATGTTGGACACTGGCTTGTCCTATGCAAGGAACACTTTCAACTGTTACATTACACTCACGATGACTAGCTTCGTTATCATTTTCATGCTGCTGAACTTCAGCTTGCTGGCCGCTAGTGTTATCAGCTTCAACTGCTACTTGACCATCATTGGATGGTTGGTTCTCCTGCAGCCCTGAATTCTGCAACTGCCTTTCTACAGAACCATTGGCTGGATTAACACTACGCAACTGAGACAGGAAATGTTCCTCTACTGCCTGTGCAATCACAGATGCCTGGGCACCTGCTTGTGGCTGACCATCATCACTCCACCGTCCATCACCTGGCCCTCTTCTCCCATGTATCTGCAACGACTCTATGCCTACAGAATAATCAGCCAAAGGTGGGGGTGCTGCACTACCCAAACGATCAGCAAATAGGCTGCCTGAAACATGATCAGAAGGAAGAACAGGAGCATCAAACATGTAGAAGTGCGCTACGTCAAAGCTTCCAGCTGATAGAGAATCTAAATCTCTGGAAGAGTGTCCACCTGATGTCCACAGAGGAACAATATCCCCTGACTGGGATGGTCTCAGAAGCAAGGGATGTTGCAATCCATGTACTTCTGTCACAGATCGATCAAATGAGGACCTAACACTCTGAAGCCGGCGCTGAAGTCCCAAAGGCCTGCGAAGACCAAAAAGGTCATCCACATTCACGCCTTCAAAAGGCTCAGCTGCAACATCAATTAGGCTATTTGCGGCTCCAGGTTGACCAAGTACTTGCAAATCATCTAGCCCATCAAGGGCTTCCCTCCACCTTACCTCTATAACGCGGTTCTCATGAAAATCATCATCCTCTTCATCGATCATGTCATCATTGTAGTCATCTCCCAAACCAGCATCATGGTCTTCCACATCAGTATCAGCTAGAGACATCATGCCAGCACCATCTTCAGCAATATCTTCATCCTCGTCCTCTCCCTCATCCTCATCCTCATCATCCTCCCCCTCATCTCCCATATCATCATCATCATCGCCCATATCGTCATTTGCCCTATTTTCAACCCTAAAAGTCATCTCAATTTGATCACTGTTATGTAACACACCACCTTCCTCCATCTCTTCATGCATGAAATCCATCCCAATCTCCAAATCTGGATTTGCCGGTATCGTTTCTTCCGCTTCAATTCTCATATCTTGCTCAGCAGAAGGATTTTGATGTCCATCATGATGACCATCAAACTGAGAAGTTCCGTGGTGTGGCTGCTCGTCACTCTGATCTGCATGGGCGAGTTCTTGAGTGCCACCACTATTCTGATTCTGCTCTATGGTCCTAGCAGCTGATGCAGTTGTCTGATCATCATTTCTTCCATTTGATTCAAAGCTTTTCTTCTTCTCGGGTTTCAGAACTTGATCACCAGCATTAGCAGTCCTTGTAAGGCTTTCCAAACCTTTAAGCAGAAGATTAACAATTTTCGGAGCATCAGGATGGTCTAAATCAATCACACGAAGAATGCCAGTTAAACATTGAACCATTCCTCCATCAATCATGCTTTTTGCTATATCAGGTGAGCATCCAGAACCAGGTAGGTTGCTAGAAGCATTTTTTGACAAGATTGAATATACCAAATCAGAAAATGCAAAAACCTTCATATCAGGTAATAAAGTGCTATTACTTGAATTACTCTCCAAGGCTGAGAATGAAGACATGGCTTTCACTAGTTCATTAACAACTCTCCTTCGGCCTTCACTAGATCGACCACACAGAACAACCAAGAACCATGAAGCCTTTTCAGACAACTTTTCTCTCCACTCATCAGGACCAGCAAGTTTGTCACTTGATATTGGAAGCAGCCGATGTAAGATATGATGAATTATACCACCATTTACAGGATTATCTCCTTGGTTAGATCCTCTGAGTTGACACAATTCCAGATCCCGCTTCAGTATAACCCCAACTGCATGTACATAAGTAAGTAGAACATCACTCAATAACTTGAGCACAAAGGTCACCTTAGCTAGTTCAGCAGATCTTTCAGATTCAGATTCCAATTTCCTAGTCTCATCAACCTTGGATTTTCCCTTCACCTTGATAGCAGGTTCGTCCACCTCCATGGAATTAAGATCGCTCATACAAGCTTCCTGGTTTTTCAGCAATGGGTATTTCAAGACAATATCAAGGAGCTGATCTAATACTTGAGTTAGATTGGCTGGAATTTTTTTATGGCCTTTGGCACATTTACCTGAACCTTCATGTATCTTATTCTCAGCAATTCGGACAGATTCCTCAGCACTCGTTGCTTTCAATTTCTCCTTTTCCTTCTCTTTTTCCTTCAAAAAAACCACAAAGGTCCTCCCCCCTGATGATTCTAACTGACACACTGCAGCTGCAGCTTTCATAAAAACTACAGGATCTCTAGAGATGACAGATGCCATTGAAGTCAAAAATGTTCGCGGTGAAATATGCCCAGCATGACGATTTCCACTTAAAGTTTGCCGAATCTCCAATTCCATTGCTGTTTGCAGGGTCTGAGGATCTTCAAGGAGATGTCGAATGATAGCAGACACAACAGTATCATATCCAGGGAAGAAGCAGCTCCTTGGAAGACTAAATAGAGCAGCTAAGCCTCCACTCTCAAGAAACTGCAATGCTAGTGCATGAGTTTTTGTCAATCGAGCACACAACTGCAGAACAGCCTGCATAATCACAGCTGGAACATGCTCTTTGATCAAGTCACAGGCAATTTGCAGTGCCTTATGACTCTCTTCAACAGTCAGGTAACCAGTGGACTTCCCTAATAGTTTCTCAAACCCTAAGTCAGAATCTTTCTCAGGGATATCTAAAGCAAAATTTTCCTCTGCAACAGGTGGTGGAACTAATGGGTTAGGAAGAGATTCTGCCTGAGTTCTTTCTGCAGTTTCAGAAGATGTTCTAGGCCTGAACTGCAACATACTATCCAGAATAAGCAGTAAAGCAGTGATGCATTTTGGAGTGAGAACCTCACTGTTTGATGCATTTCTAACCTTGAAGTCCATAAGAATATCTATTGCAATAGGAACAATACCATCCTTTGCAGCAATTTCTCGCACAGCTCCATCCTCAAAAAGAAGCAAGGCGAGAATGTGAGATATCATACATAATGCACTTGAGTCTGCAGAAAAATCCAACGGACAAAGCTTTAGCTGCTGAATAAGATAAGACGCAACCTTAACTCGGTCTTCTCCTTTGTTACGATTGCAAAGGGTCACCAGCAAATCTGCCAATGAGAATGCCGTTGCATCGTTTCTCTGACACAACTTCACAGATGCAGCAAGAATATCATCAATCGGAGGTGCTTTCATTTGCTCCTCTTCTGTCATGGAACAAATTGACTTATCCACATTCTCAACTTTGGACCCTTCTGATGAATTTCCCAGTGACAAAGCAAGAGCTCGAGCCAGTTCATCATCCTCCTGCACAGGATCTTCAGCATGACTAAACAGCCAATCCATGGCCATTTCAACACTATTTGTTTCCACCCTTCTCAATGCTTCTTCTGCTCTTGCCCTTGTAAAACCCATCTCAACAATTGTTGTAATAGCAGCTTCATCAGGTGGAGGGGGAACAAACCTTTGGTTTGTACCTCCTGAAACACCACTGCGATTCCTTTTCACATCTCCAACACCAGAATACACATGTGTAACAAGTGAGACAATGGAAGCAATGAACGCTGGACTGCAACTTGGGAACATGGGGTGGTTCCAAACAGGCAGGATCACATCTAGAACCTGAGATTGCAGCATGCGGACAAAGACTTCAGGATCCCTTGGAACAGGAAACAGCCCAATTGATAGACCAACTGCAACTGGCTGAACAACAAGCTGAGCCTGGGATGCAGATGTTGAAGATAAAAGCAAAGAGGAGTTAACAAAATACTCAAGCACGCGACAGTAGCTGTGTAATGTGTCGAGCAGCCATGTGCTATGAGACAATTTATTTCCTTCATCTGACTTCTCATGATCAACACCCTGTGATGGAAAAGGGTACGGTAATGTCCATAACAGTTGACTTGTGGCTTCAAAAGTAGTAAGGAGCTCCTTCAACGTTCCATGCACATAAAAATTATTGATCATTGCCGTATAACAAGTACGCCGCCTGGTGTCAAATGCGAGTGTGGCCATGTCATCAGCGATTTTTCCCAGATATCTACACTTCACAGATAGTGACATATCCAGTCCAGTAGTGGAATACCCAGAGAAATTGAGAGCATCAAGAAATATTTTAGCCAGACCAGTTCCGAGAGTCTTTGCAGCTGAACTTACAGACCCTACGTCGGCTCGACGACGGTTTGGCGATGTAAACCCCTTTACAAGGCCTGTGAAAAAAGAGCGTAAAGTGGTTGCCAACTTCTTCAGAATTTCCAGGGCAAGAGCATCGGGGCTTTTCTTTTTCACATCCTGCAGAGTTGTATCTGGTACATTTGCTGGAACCTCAGACTCAATGTTTAGAGCATCCAGGTGTCTGCCAGTCCTTCCACCACGTATTCGTGGCAAACCATGTCGACTACGGCGATGCAAGCCCTCACCTGAACGAAAAACAGACAAAAACTCACGCTCTCTGCCCCAAATCGGCTGAGAACCATTCCTCACAGAAACTGGGTTCGTATATCTCACAACTGGAATATTTGCATCATCATCACTCTCTCTTCCACCAGCATTTGATGAAGAGGTGTCGGCACCCTCATTTTCTTGTTCTGTATGCCTTTTCTCATCCACTTTGGAATCACTGCACAAAGAAATTTGCCAAACTATTTCCCGGTATGCCCTCCCGATATCCTTCAAAACATCTGCATCTGCAGCTCCCAATTCCAATACAACAGTATTAGTTCCCCTCAACAAGAAATTGGAGAGGCATAGTATAGCCTCAAGGCTAGAAAGGCATTTCAAAACCTTGGTTTGCTTGGTAGGTTCAACCAGAGCAAGCTGAGTTCCTCCAACTGAAGCTAAGAGTTCGTTAGTTGATTTCACATGTTCTCTTAGGAATGAGCACACTGCCCGAGCCAAAGAAGCAGAATGTTGTTGGGAGAAGTTCTTAAAGGCAACAAAGATACTCTGGCCAATTGATGCCGAGAGAGGCATTAATGGCAGGTAAAATAGCTGCAAAACAGCATCGATCCCCTTCTTCTCCACAAATATGCGACATGTATCGCCATTCTGAAGAATTGTTTCCAGAAGGCGGGCAGCATTACTCACACAATCAGGGAGGAATGCCTCAATATTCACTGTTGCGGTATCAGAAGCCTGCTCAATGCTCTGCTCTGAAATAACCATCTTGGAAGATTCCTTATCATCGGATGGAACAAGACTCCTCTCATCAGCAGCAGTTTCCATTGGAACAGGAACATAGCTAGATGGAGGATCTGTAGGCAAACAAGAAGCATCAGCTCCATACCCAATCTTTGAAATAACATTCAAGATCTCAATCATCATATCCACCCCTGGTCCACGCAATGAGGAAGCATGACGCAAGAGTTCATCCAATCCGCTTGACAACGCCCCCGCTGTCTCGCCAGCAAGGGCACGCAAATATGTTCTGCATGTAAATATTTTCACAAAGCACCTCAGAGCATTACGGTCTTTTACAGCCTGAAGACCATTATTGTTGAGGCACAAGGCATCCAAACACTGAGGAATGCACATTATTGCTTCAGCAGAGCATAAAGCACCATCCATTATGGCATCCAAGAAAGTAGAAGGAAGACCAGCTGCATCCAGCACTTGGTAACAGGTAGGATCTTTGTGTATCAGATCACTCATGACAGTCGCTGCAAGCGAAAACACCCCGCCGCCAAAATCTTTTGCTCTCCTAAAGATTATGCATAAGCATTGTGGCAACTTATTTTCCTCAGATCCATAAATACGAGATGTGTTCCCAGGGGCATATGTGCCAAGGGATATGGCACGTAACAAAGCTTTCATCAGTAAGCGCCGGTGATATGAAACTAATGCCTCAGAATATAGAGGGTGAATATTATCTGCGTCAGAGGAAGCACCTGTAACAGCTTGCCAACTCCTGCCCAATGAGTTAGAATCTTCCCCTTGTTGTTTCAAACGATTTTCTACATATGACACTTCTATCTGGAGACGACCGATGGTATCATCCAAACCTCCCAACTCCCGGAACAATGCAGCAGCTGGATTACTATAATCCATGAATGCTTCTAGGATCTGCACAGCTGTTCCAACCAAATGCAGATGCTGGGGATCTGTATCCTTGAGGAGAGGTAGAAGAGTGGGGATAAAACCTGCTTCACGCATTGCAGAGCACCCCGACGATGATGAGACCAAAACAGTCACAAGTGATAACAGAGCCTCAGCACAAAAAACAGACCATTTTGATGTATCACTAATAACAGAATCAATAGCTTTCTGCATAAGGCTGGATAGTATGCCACGGTGCCCGCCAGATGTGACAGCAGCCAACACAGTTGGCTGACGGGAACGATCCTGAGCAAGGGCAACCAATGATTGCAGACATAGAATTCGAATTTTCTCAGGAACTGCATTTTCACAGCTCAAGAGGGAAACCAATTCATTGACAAACTCAGGCTCAGAGTTAAAGAAAGAGACCAGGTCATCAGCATCACCGCTTGCCTGAAAAAGAACTATAAAGGCATATAGACGAATGCATGTATATTGTTGTCGAGAAGCCAATGAGTCAAAAGCCCTTGCAAACCGCAATCTTGTCAGAAGAGAAAACCTTAAACTGGAAGGTACTTCATACTCTGCAACTAACTTATGCAAAAGCTCTAAATCCGTCTCTGGAAGAGTATTGACATTAGGTAAGTGAATAATCCGTAGACCTTCAGCTGTCTGTTTTGAAACAGAAGACTCGGCTGATGACTCATTCAATGCATAAAACTCAAAATGGAGGGTGCAACCTAACTGATAAGCGACAGGGTCACACCCATTTTCTACAGTACATGCAATCAATCCAAGGCCCTCTTCTTTTCCACCCCAGCCTTGTGCAAGAGAAAACAACCTTGCATTCAAAGAAGGATCTCGAATGGTGTACTTTCCAATAGTTTTCTTTAGAAATGCAGCCAAAGTCTGCAGGCAAGCCTCAATCACATCCGCATCAGTAGAAGCAAGAAGGGATGACAGATGCTGCTGCAATAACATTAGCAGAGAACCAAACTTACAAGTGGAAGGAGATGAACAATTCATTGTTTGTAATTAACTACCAGATATATCTGAAAAAAATTAACTGTTGGCATATATGCAGAACAAAATGTACTACACAAACACTAAAGGCCAGCTGCTAAAACAAATGCAAATACTCATTGATGATTGACCAACTACTAAACACAAAAGAACAACTTCCAAAAGAAATAGATACCTCATAAGAACTATAAAAGTGCTTATTTGTGCAGTTTTCCAAAATTATCCTGATAACACGGAGAATTTGAAGAACGGCTTCTCTTGGAAAGGGCGGATTGGATTCCAAAAAATTGTCTTCGACTTGCAAATCTTTTCTTGGCTTTATGTGCTTCTCAAAAAATGAATCAAAGTGGTTAAAAAGATCAACCCAGTGATGAAAGTCTCCCTGCACAAGCAAGAGTTAATGGTAAATAAAACTGAGCATGGTTAACACTTCATAGGGGCATCCATGAGTTATCAATAAGGATTTGACTTGTGAAAAGTTTGCCAAAACTCACCTTTTCAAACTCCCAAACAAAACCTTTAAGGGGTTCCTCTATATTCTCGAGTGGTGTATTAGTAACGCTATTGATGAAGGATTTGATCTTGGGAGGCTGATCCATATAAAAGATAAAGAAGATCACAATACATGTAGAAATGAAAAATTGGAGAGCATAAAATCCAGAAGGATAATCGAATAAAATTATAAAAAAACAAACTAATAGAGGCATTGACACATCCAGCACTTGCACACTTCAAGGTATCATTTTACATGTCAACGCAACTAAATTACCCGCAAAAGCAATTCAAATTTGAGCAAAACCATAAATCTTGTAGACAGATTTAGTTGTAAACATTTGACACTCAAACGGATTCATGTAGCCAACCACAATTAAATTTGGGATTAAGGCTTTGTTGTTGTCGTTGTCTAGAAGAAATAATGGGCTTCTAATAAGAGCATGCAATGAGGTGGAATTCCATCTTGTGGAACAACTACATTTTAATTTATGGGTGTAAATCTCATCAATTTCATAACATACAATCTCATAATTGTCAACAAGTGAAAGTCCTATTTTGTGTTCTTCTAAATCAGGTGGATGAGATCATCATGTTCTATAACTTGTCCCTTGTCCTTTGTGATCCATGTTCTAGCAATAAAAATTTTCCCAATTATCCAAACAAGGAAAAAAAAAAAAAACAAATCAAAACTTCAAATGCTTGGATATCACCAAATAAGAAACTAGCAACAAATCCCAATAACATAGCACAAGATTATGATGTAGAAGACTTTGACCAGTCAATAGCCAAATAAAAAATAAACAACAACTGCCAAACAGGAGCAATAATGATAACCATGGCTACTACTCCCATTAAATGATCCCTAACCATCTTTAGGCTTCCTAATGTCAACTGGAAATTAGACAGATCGTCCAAACGTTTTCCTTTCCATTTTACATCATTTAATCAACAACTAGAGAGCAAATAGGTCAGTAACTATACCAAACTTACTTTAACTTGATAGTGTTCCTTAAAGCACTCTCAACGACTGCGGGACATGTTAAGCATACTTTACAGATATGTTGGTTTTAAAGAAATTTAAGACATTCTGATGGTTCTTCGAATCAAACCTATAACCTAAAAAAAATTAAGCCTAATAAACAGCCACCAAACCATCAATAAATAAATAAACAAATAATAGCACACATGCAAAATCCAGCACAAAGAATCAAACGCAAAAGTTTTACACGCTTACAAACTGATTCCCTATGAACCATGGAATAACTTGCAAATTGACGACACCGTAAAATTCAAACTACTGCATCTCTGAACCTATCAATCCCCAGCCTTGTTGAGAAGAAAAGAACATAAGTAATAACTGAAACTAATATGCCTGTAAAAAGCATAAAAAATGAGGGATTGAAAGCCATTTCATGTCATTTAATAATCATCTCACATTCAAACACAATTTATCACAGTACTAAAACTCCTAACCTCATCATTAGGAACAAGAAAAGCAAGGATGAGACCTCTCGTATAAATTCACAAACATAATCAAAGCAGAAAGGAAGTTTCTTTCATCCCCATACAATCACTACCTAAAAAGCTCAGAACTTTGCAATTCTAAAACATTAGTAATCAATCAATACTAACAGAGAAACACTAATAAACCAATACACAGTCACGTTCCTGCTCATAGATCAAAAAAAGCACCAGAACTATGACCCCCATAAACAAAACGCATAGCCCCATAAACAAAACAGGCTCATAAACAACAAACTAAAACAGGCTCATAAACAAGAAACTAAAACAAGCTCACAAACAAGAAACTAAAACAGGCACACAAACAAGAAACTTGTAGAGCATCATAAGAGTAAAACCGATAGAATCAGAGAGCATATGAAAACAGTACAACTACAATCCAATCCTATCTACAATCCAATCCTGACTGACCACTTCTAAAGACTTCCGCCGCTTGAGCTTCATGGTGAATCAGAGAACATTCCCCGAACCAACCGCCTCAGATGATCAAGAGTGGATCAATTCTTTACAATAACTGATCAAAACCACCCACAAGAAGCAATTAAAATCCGGGAAAAATGGTAAATTAGAACTGACAAATAGGGTTTGCAAACCACTGATCGGATCCCAAAAACCCAATATAAAAAAATAAAAAAAAAATACCTGCAGAATGGGAATTGGTGGAAATAGGGTTTTCAGGAATCGATATGTATATGTACAGTTTATATGTCTATATAAATATGGATTCGTATATATAGAGAGGAACGAGAGGTTTTAGATAGAGAGAGAGGGGGAGAGAATTCTATTGAAGTGAGGAGTTAAGAGGAGTGTTTGTTTATATTTATAGATGGCAGAAAAAATTAGGTGAAAGAGAGATTTTTTTTTTTGTTTTTTTTTTTAAAACAAGGTGAAATAGAAAATTGAGATTGGGAAAATTGGGAGATTAGATATTACAAGATTAAACTTCCCCTTTTGTAAGAAAAAAAAAAAAGATGTAACTTTGTTTTAGTTAATTTTTTAGGTGTGTTTTTCTTATTTTCGTTATAATTTTTTATATATTTTTGTTAAAAAAAGTGTCCATTTTAAAAAGATTTAAGAAACAATATAAAAAAATTATTTTTATATTTTTCTATTTGAGAATTTACGTATTTTCCTAAATTTTTAGTGATGAATTCTTTTTCTCCTTTTTGTTTTAATTAAAAAAAAAAGTTTTTTTTGGTCTTCAAGGAGGGGAGGCAATAACTCCTGTATAACAAGCTTCGAACTCTGCCCCCGAATTAAGCAAACGGCCGTTAACGACCTATTATTATAAGGCAAGCCGTTAGTTTTAGTTAAAATTCTTAAGAAACACTAAGTATAACTAAATGACTTAAAATTGTTAAATGTGAATTATAACATCAGATTTTGCTCGTAATTAAGTATTCATACGATAACTAATTAGAAGCAAAAAGAAAAAATTTTATTCAAAAATAACACTGTTTATGAAGCCAACCTTGACAAAAATGTAATGTTTACATGCTCAAACTATAATGAGCCGAATTTAACATGAATAAACATTGCAAAAACTAAAATTTGTCCTGAGAAAATACTGAAAGGAACCACATAGAATTTTCGTCTAATTAAAAATGTTATGGTCCCCGTGTCTAACGAGCAAAATTGGAAATGAACAGAGGACTTTTCTTGTAGGTGACCAAGGAGCTCCCTTTCTTGATCCCTAGGAGAAGCAAATTGCTACAAGAAATTCCAAAATATTTTATTGGTATATATTACCCTTAATTACAGCAACTATTTTATTTTCTTTTTTTTATCAACAACTAAATTATTTTATTTTTACCTCATAGGGTACATACAATATTTTCAGGTGCAAAATGGGGTGTTGTAAATTATTTATCTGAGATTAAACAATAAAATAATGTAATAAATGTGAAAAAAATAATGTTAAAATATTAAAATCCAGGATGGGGTTGTGGAAGCTGAGCCGAGCACATATGTGGCTTTTACAGACTGTACAACTTTTGCGAAATGGAACCATGTGCTTTTTGGCAACTTTCTTAGCAACGAAGTATACTTTCAAGTCTCGGCCCTCGTAACTTTCTTCAATGTCTAAGAATTTATTTTGTGATTAGGTTAGAGAAGAAAGCTATAAGAGAACCAAAATGTAATGGAGACACAAAAAAATAAAATAAAATAATATATATATATATATATATATATATATATATATACATACCATTAATTACAATTTTTACGTCATTATGTGTAAAATAATTAGTAATTATTATTGAATAAATTAAATATAAGTTTACATCGTAATATTTTTTTATATCTCCAAATATAATTGATAATAATTCTGTTCAATCGAATTAAATGAAGGGTTTTAAGGTTGCAAATTGCCCAAAACAATTTGGGGTCTTCATTTGTAAGACAGCTCGAAAAAAGACGTCGTAATATATAATGCATACATCCGCTGGAAATTACCTTCACCTTGAATTAAGGAAAAAAAAATTAAAAGAATATAGAATGGAATGGGATGTGGTAATTTAAGTAAAATTGTTGTCTTATTTATGTCTTTGGTTTAGAAAATATTAACTTAGACAATTATTAATTAATACGCATTTAGATCTTTAAATATATATGATACAAAACATATCATTCGTATTTACTGATAAAATTTGAAAATCACTAATCATTATAGACTAGTGGTTAAAAATTCGTTCTTATTATAAGGTAATAGATTCGAATCTTTTTCAAACATTAAATGGAACTAAATGTAGATCAGTCTCCATATAGTTACGAGAAAAGACAGTGACTTTTCCTATAATTTAAAAATATACTCTTTTACAAGGTTTAGTATAAAAGTTCAGTCTATTGTAGGCGATAAAGCAATATTATCTAACCTAGGAAGTTTAGGCGTACCATTTTTATTTTTTCATTCTCTTGACACAAAAATAAATAAATAAAAATAAAAATGAAAACATAAAGAAAAAATAAAACTCATATCCAAAATGCAAAAAACGTGGTTATTTAATTGTTTTGAATAATGTCATTATCCTTTTTTTTTTTTTTTTTTGGGCCAGAAATGTCATTGTCCAATTAGATAGTATAATTTGACTAATCAAAATTGATGACACGCAAGGAAATAAAGTAACTGCCACAAATTGTCCTATCCAACATATCTGTGACATATCAAACCCATTAAATGTGAGATATATATAAGGAAAGAAAATCGGTACTCTTTTTTTTTTTTTTTTTACCAATCGATACTTATTGAGTATATGTATATAAGTAAGATTAATATAAACACGTATTGTGTAGTACAAGATCTATAATTAATTTAATAATTTTTTTATTTTTTTATTTTAAATTTAATAAATTTTTTATAACCTAATAGTCTAGATTTTACGTAACAATTTTATGGCTATTTTTATATATACTACTTTTTTTTTTTTGGGTACATGTGTGTTTAAAGAATAAGAATCTTAATAGATTTTGTGGGTAAGATATTCAAGAAGCCTGGTAATTAACATAAACCATTGAGTGGTAAAATATGCGTTTTTTTTATTTTCATAAAATAATCAACTTCATATTTTTTTTTATGAGCACCAATACGTGTGTCTAATTTTTGTGTGTCGATTACTACACTGAATGTAATAAAATTAATAATTTTTATAATAAAAATTCATAATTTTTATAATAAAAATTCATAATTTTTATAATAAAAATTCATAATTTTTATAATAAAAATTCATAATTTTTATAATAAAAATTTAAAATTATTATTTTTTATTTCAAATATTATTAATCATGTTGTAAAAACTATTAATTTTATTACATTTAACACTACATAAAAAATAAACACACGAATATTTTATCCTTTGAGTATTAGCCGAGACTTTTCAAGTTAAAAGAGAAAAAGTGGAGGAAACTTAAACAAATTAAGTGTGCGGGGTTTAGCTTGCTAAAAGGGAAACTTTTTGAATTGATTTTTTTCCATACTTTAAGGGTGTGTTTGTTTTATAGAATAAAAGAGAATTTAGTAGTCAATTATTCTATCTTAACATATTTTTTGTTGGTTAATAAAATAAATATATGATAAAATAGTGTATATTTACTATCTCATGAATGTAACATAGTATTATCTCTCTCACTTTTATGAGTTAGTCTATCATACATCATAGATTAATATTAACAAATTATATATTTATTAAAATATTCTCTTAATTAAAATAAATTTTAAATATTATTAAAAAATTAATATAAAATTAAAAAAATACATTTCTCTCTCCTTTTTCTCTCTCTCTCTTCCCTCCTCTCTCTCTCACTCCTTGTATCTCTCTCTTCCCTTTCTCTCCCCCTCCTCCATCTCTCCTCCTTCTTCCCTCTCTCTCTCTCTTTCTCTCTCTCTCATTCTTTCATTTTCTTTCGGATAAATTTGAAAATTTATATATTAAAATTTATTTTATTTTTTTGCTCAAAAAAATTTTAAAAAATATTAATATTTTTTCTTTGATATCTTGAAATTTATTTGTATAAATAAAATTAATATTTACTTTTAAAAATATTTTTATATAAAATTAAAAAATTATAAACAATATAATGTATAATAACATATAAAATAATTATTAATTTTATTGCTTAATTTTAATTATTTTTAATAAAAAATTAAAATTAATAGTAAATGTAAGTTAATTATTTTTGAGGATAAAAAAGTCATTTTGATATACTGTACTATTCTATCTCATATCATTTAAATATTGAATATGATAACTATTCTATATTATTTAATAACATCTAAATATAATATAAATTAATAATTTAACATATTTTATACTATTTTACTTTATACTATTTAATACTACACTACTCAATATGTATACTAAACGTACTCTAATAGAATGTTACACAGGCCTAGAAATTTATCCCAACTCTTACCTTTTCATATTCTAATGGTGGTGCGACATCAGTAAGATTTTTTTTTTGTTTTCTAACCATTTGGGTAAGGGCTAGTGGAAAATTTCCGGCCCAAAAAACCGATGAGTGGTGTCTGTGGGCTATGACCCAGATCAAATTTGGGCCTTGTGGCCCATTTCAATACGAATTCAATCAAATGTCTTTTTTTTTTTCTTTTGGCCTAGGATTTCCTGTATTCAAAAGTCGTATTGGATCCTAAATAATCCGAATCAAGTCGATTGAACCTCGGAGGGAGGCAAAGTACCTATATTGCCCATTTGCTCTATTAATAGGATTTAAATTTAAGACTTTATTTAAAAAAATTGAATTTTTTACTATTTAAATTAACAAAAGTCGGTAAATGTCTTTAATTAATTAAAATCTCCTCATGCACTTCCGCCCCATGCCCAAAACATGAACCGGCAGAGGCCCCTTAGGGCACTGTCACGCGCTGTCTCACGCGCCTACTCCTCCTCCTCCTCCTCGGCCGCGGCGGCGGCGGCGGCGTCTTCCACCACCACCTCCTCCTCATTTCCTCTGAAGCATGTTACTAAGTCGAACTTCGAGTCCACCCTCTCCGACCTCCGCGCCCATGTTCGCGCCGCCGATTTTGTGGCCATCGACTTGGAGATGACCGGCGTCACCAGCGCCCCATGGCGGGATTCCTGCGAGTTCGACCGCTTCGACATCCGCTACCTCAAGGTCAAAGACTCCGCCGAGAAGTTCGCCGTCGTCCAGTTCGGCGTTTGCCCCTTCCGGTGGGACGCTCACCGCAACTCCTTCATTTCTCACCCGTGAGTTCCGTACACTCGAAGCCTATACATTTCGTTCCGTACACATTTTTAATATTACAAGTTCGTTATATTCTGATATCCTTCTAATATTTTCCGGCAGGTACAATTTCTTTGTATTTCCTCGCCGGCAAGAGCATATCGCCGGCGTCGGCGTCCCTCACGAGTTCCTATGCCAGACCACCTCAATGAACTTTTTAGCTAAATATCAATTCGATTTCAATACCTGCATAAGTGAAGGTACTGTTTTTTTCTTTAAATAATGCACTTTCTTTAATTTATTTTTTTAATGTTAAATGTTTATAATTTGGAGGAATTCAGGAATTTGGTTAATTAATCTCAGGAGTATCTTATTTATCTAGAGCGCAAGAAAATGAGGCGCTAGAGCACTTGAATTCGCAGTATGTGGATGGGTTTTTGGATTTAAAAGAAGTTAGAGACATGCCATTAGTGAGCATCACGGATGTTCTGTTCAGCGAGAGAATGAAGAATGTTTTGAGGGAATGGCGGGACGGGTTGTTGAGGGAAAGAAATGGGGTGTCCCGGTTGGATGGAAGCATAAATGAATCGAAAGAGCAGCTTCAGACTGTTTTCTACAAAATGCGACCTGCTCTTTGCTTGAGTGGTTTTACGAGCCACCAACTCAAGCTGATTCAATTGGTAATGCTGTCTGGTTGAATCATATATAATGTTGTTTTTTTTTTTTTCTCTTATGATTTTTGTTCGTATTGAATGTGCATGAACCTTACTAATCGAGCATATGTCATAACATGCAGGTGATAAAAAAGCACTTTGGAGATCTTATTTATGTTCGTCATGAAGCAGAAAGTCCATTTTCGCAAGAGTTTGCTGTGTATACAGAGTCAGACGGTGACAAGAGCCTGCTTATGGTAATTTAATTGCATCATATTTCCCTTTGGGAGGAGCATGTGCTGATTAGTTCACTTGTGCATGTTGGGCTTCAGCAATTTTTACTGTGAAAGGTTGTATGATATATATTTATGTTGTTTATGTTCACTAAATCTACCAATTTCTTGAAAAAGGGGGCAACTTTTTCAGTCATGTTTAGGAAGAAATGTCAATATGCACAGAAAGGCAATGTTACAATGGTAAAACCCCACCCCAATCCAGTGGGGGAAAAGGTGAAGGAAAGAATTGTAACAATTATGTTCAAGGGTACGGATGTTTTTAACTCTATGTATCGGTTCCTTAGCATTGGGGATTTGTCGGAAGATGTGACGATAAAACATCGAAATTGAAAGCCATGTCCTCAGTGATGTTAAAGATTGTGTTTTTAAAGCTTTTTCTGTTGCAGAAGGAGGTCAAGGATGACTGTTATAGAGGGGCAGAGAAGAAGATCAAAGAGGCAATTGGATTTCGCCATGTTATTGACCTCCTTTCTGTTGAACAGAAGTTGATTGTTGGTCATAATTGCTTCTTGGGTATGCAAATCAAATTTGTGTTTGATGAAGTGTTGGAACTTTGCTATATCAATGCATTATATTAGTCAGATTATTTCTTTCTTGTATACAGATATTGCACATGTGTACAACAAATTCCTACATGCTCTGCCCTTGACCGCCGAAGACTTTGTCTTTTCTGTTAACAAGTACTTTCCGTATATAGTTGATACCAAAATACTCCTGAATGCCCATAATGTAATGAAGATGAAGAAGTCGAGCACATCACTCTCTTCAGCCTTCTCGTTACTTTGTCCACAAATTGCTATAGGTTCCAACAAAAGCTCGATTGTGCCTTTGCATCCATATGTCAAAGTGGAAGTTGAAGTGGATAATACAAGGTTTGCTTTCTCTGTTCCTGTTTTGCTTGATTTTTTTAATTGCAGCAGCTTCTGCAACACCCTTTTATTTTTTCTGTAATTTCTTTTTTGACGTTTTACTTGAGCTAGCCTAATATAGAATTATGTTGTTACATAACCCAAAAGGTAGGCACTGTAAATGAGTGCTTTAAAGTAGAATCACATAACAAATGAAACTCTGCCCTGTTTTCAGTTAGAATACAAAAGGTGCATCTGTCAAGTCAAAATGTATAAATCTCAGATTTCATGGCCTTAACATTTACAAGAACATCTGTCTTCATTTATTATATAGGCACCAACATTACACTGTAACTTGAATATGTCTTCAGAATAGACTTGGATCCAGCAAATTAGGCACAGACTATCATATCTTTGTCATGTATGCTGTCATCTCATATTTTAAAGGAATATTGACTGCTATTCTCTTGTCCTTCAAGTTGAGAAACTATTTCCAAGGTATATTGCAAAGTAACGGAACTTGTTTATATAATTTTGCAGATTATCTGAATGGAGTTCTGGAGTGAAACATGAAGCTGGATATGATGCTTTTATGACGGGCTGTGTCTTTGCCCAGGCATGCAGTCATCTAGGGATTGACTTCAAACTCCATGCACCCACTGCGAATTTGGCCCACAATGAAAAGCTTCAGAAGCACATCAACCTTCTCTATCTGAGTTGGACGAGCGGAGACATTATTGATCTAAGGTCTGGAAACAGGACTACTGAGTCTTTAATGTCCAAAACAAGCCCAAAGATTTTGTTTGAGAACTTAGTTTTAATTTGGGGATTTCCATCCAAACTCAAGAGAAGAGAGATTAAAGAATGCCTAGCAAAGTTCTTGGGCCCTATATCTGTTGTATCCGTCCATCGTTTGGATGAAACAGCAGTTTTTGTTCAGTTCAACAAACCAGAGTTTGTCTCCAAGTTTCTAGTTTTGAAAGAATCCTTGGAGAGGAGTAGTGATATGATCACAGTTTTGCATCCTCTATCGAAATTATTAGAGGGGGGAAATACATGTGCTGCTGGTTATGAAACTTACAAAGATATCTGCAGCTCACCGATTTCGAAAGCTCTGTTCGCAGATCAAGCTGCAGCGATTGGTATAAGATGGAAGACCAAGCTGTTAGGATCCAGTGTGGAAGTGCAAACTGTATGTAAGAAAGGCTACACCAAAGGAAATGCAGATAAATCTTCGGTTTCTGTTGAAAAAAGGCCTGTAGCCGAAGACCAACCATCCAGCAATGAGGTAATCGATACTTTTTATGCTGCAGAAGTTGCACAGATTACAGCATCCAAGTCGTGATTCTTACCTGATTACTATCTTTGTGGCCCTTAGCATTTCTGTTTGATCCACAATGAAAGCAGGCTGGTTTATAGGATTCATTCCTCAAATGAAATCAGTGTTGTAGTTGAATTTACAGCAGAAACTAAATTATAGTTCTTTAACTGGATGGCTTTATTTTCAGCCGAATTACATTTTTGTATAAGAACAGTGTTAAGATACTAACAAGATTCTTGTAAGTTGTGAATTAAGCTTCTGACGCTAGGAGGTACAATACAACGAGGTGACCTTTACTTTTGCAAACAATGTGACTTTGGTGTAGCCGCTGGCTTTGGGATAACCTTCATAGAGCAAAGAAACCCCTCATCACAGTTTGATGGAGCAATGAAATTGCATCTTTTCATCCTTAAACTAAGAATTTGAATTTTGCTAGTCTTGATCAACATTATGGGATTGTGTTGATTCATGATTGCCATGTAATCTCACAAAGCCATAGTGTAGGGTCCACCAATTTTTGAATGGGAGATCCCAAGACCCTTTAATGACTATATTGCAGGAGATTGTATATGTACGCTGAGTTGTAAAAGGCATAAGCATTAACTCTGCCATATATATTAGAATTTTATATCATGAAAGTGAGGAGAAACCTACGTCTAAACCTAACGGACGTACACATATTATGCTATCTTTGTACCTTACGTTAACAAGTAGAGAATAACTAGTACACCAGCAAGAGCAGTCATAAAAACAAATGCAATTGTGAACTTCATGGTGGAATTCAAAGAAGTTGGCCCCCAGTTGAAACCATCCCAATCGTCCCCTCCTCTGTCTCTGTCATTTCCTGTAGGTGTAGGTGCAGAATGTGGACCCTCTCCCGCTGCAGAAGGATTTGCCATCACACGTACCGTTAGTATTTGGCCGGCATTGCCGTGACCAGTTTGCCCGCTGATGAAGTAGAAAAACCCAGATCTATCAAACTGGAAAGTTGTGTTTTCCATCATCAAATTTGGCTACTGGGTTTACATAAAGCAGTCGTTATAAGCTGTGGAGTTCACCACTAATACTGAGTCCTTCCGGTACTTGAAGTCTGAAAGAGAGGAAAGAATGCTTTGCACCAAGCACCATGAGTCCAAATGTATATTCACACCTAATTCTATAAAAAGGTGCTTAAGTACAAAAGAAAGTTGTAGAGATTTAAAAAAAAAAAAAAAGAACAGAAAAGAAAAAAACAGAAAACGGTGGCTATTGAACTTACAAAGAGCATCACCAACGTGGAAGCTATTTCTATTAGCCCAATCGTTGTAAGTCTCAGCCTCATATCCACTTGGTTTGACCCAACCTATATCCCCACCAACTTGGAAGTTGGAACTGATGGCAGTTGATGAAGGAGACAGAAAACACTGAGACTACAATTGTAACAGTCAAGTTGTAGAGTTTGGTATTGGAAAGTGAAGCCATTTGTTTGCTCTGTTAAGTGGAAATTGGCTCAGCAGACAGTTTAGTTGGGTCTTTGAATAGGAGGAAAGGACATGGCACGGGGCAGTCGAGTTGGTTACTTTCTCACTTGGAGTCTTCTGGTTTTGAGAAGGTGGTGGTGGCAGTTGTAGGCCTAGTGGTTTGGACCACGTTGTACTATGGTGGGCTCGTTAGTTCCCAAGCATTTCCTCTCCAGGACTTGAGAATTGAGATTCTCTCTTTCTGTTTAATTTGTTTTTCTTTTCTTTTTAACGATAAACTTACTCTTTCCTTTGAAAAAAAAAAAAAAACATAAGGTTACTCTATTATTAATTAGTCTTATTAGACTCTAATTTTAGGTGCGGGTCTAATGCAAGACTCAGCGTAAGTGACATTATTATGATGTCACTTATAATGAAATAATATTTTTTTAAAAAATTTTATGATATGCACGAGATATAATTAAATGTGCAAGTAATATGAATATAATATTAAAAGAATATATGAAAAGTGCAAACAAAATAATATTTCATTATTTTGCACTTTTCATGTCATTGTGCACATTGTATTCCAACTACGCACATTTTATTGGTTTAAATACACATTGCATTTTTTTAACAAAAAAATTGAAAAACTAGAATAATTGAAACTTTTTTGGAATTCTATGCCCCGATATTGTTTTCGTATCACAAATTGTACTATGCAAGCATTTATATATATATATATATAACTATGGTAAGATTGTAGATATCGAACCCTTTCTTAGCTTTACCACGTGTATAAGTCTCATACTTCAAAAAATCTAAAATTTTTTATTTAAAAAAAAAACATATGTAAATGAAAAGAAGCTCCATCGTGTACTAAAAATTTCCTTCATCTGCCTACAGGTCTTGAGTCGTCTAAATATGTGCTGCTTTGGGTGAATATCAGGCAGAAAGCAAAAGCTGAGAAAATAATCAAATATGTTCAATTGATCTATCACTTGAAAACGAAGGAGGAAAATGACGACTTAGACATTTGCCGACGTCTCACATCAGAAGACGTTATATACATGCATCTAAATTCTTCAGTAGGTCACTCTTGTCGTCAGAATTTTGATTGGAAAGATGACAACACTATTATTATTTTGCTTATGATGTGGCAAGAGGTACCTGGCAACTTGCCCTTACAACGTAAGAGCCTAATTTGAAAGTTAATTAGAATGCAATTAGATTAATTATGACTGAATATTAGTTTAAATGATTATTATTTTTGTTCTTTAAGAGTACGGTCTGAAATTTGATTCTTACCACACGCTTCTCCCTTTTCCCTTATATGGGTTTAACCTTCCCAATACCCCAAAAAAAAAATGTAATTAGATAAATCACAATCTAAACAGTGACAACTGAAATGTTTAGTAAATATAAATAAAAACTCCCCAAGAGAAATAGAAATGGACTAATGGAGCAAGTGTCTGTGCACTAATAAGTCCCACAGATTACTTGTGCTGGAAGGTGCATCGCGTCAAATAGGTGCAATTTGCCCATAGCGCTTTTTTTAATCATAATTTGCCATTAGAGAGGAAAAAAAAAATAACGCTTTTGCATAAGGACTCGACTAGGTACACCGAGCTTGGTGCACCGAGGTGGGTATTGAGGAATATTTTATTATTATTATTATTATTTTATAAAAGTAAAATTTAAATTTAGATAAATGTTATTTTAATTTATAAAACTTAAATTTCATATGATTCGCTTAAAAAAACTAAAATTTTTACTATTTTTTTTATTAAACTCAGTATATTAAGTGCATTTCTAAATATTGTTATTTGCGTAATTATGGGTCAGGTCAGACCTCCTTTATTTTATAGCTCCTAATTTGCGTCAAACTCTTATGCTAACACTCGTTATTGGGTAGAATTGGTTAAGCCGTATAGCTCCTAAAAACAAGTGAGTGTATGTTGGATTCTCACCATGTTATCTCTTGGATGCTCACGGCATATTAACTTGTTCTTCGAATCCCAACATGAACCCAATAATCTTGAATGAGTTTTTATAATAGTGACTATTTGAACTGTTTTTGACATGGAAGGTGGTGCATGCACACCATCTTCACTCATAATGTTCTGAAATATTCTTAGATAAGTTTCACATTCAAATGCAAATCATAAATTTACCATAGGATAATTTTATTGTGTCCTACAAAATTTTCGTCATTGTTAAATTTTCAACAAATGTGACATTGGTTTCATTCATTAAATTCAATTATATTGATAATTCATATTTTTTCTATTTAACCATCATAATTTTTTTAATTAATGAATTTAGACTGAAAATACGTTAGTGTCAATTTTAAAGAAATCTCTAACAATGTTCAACTCTCGTGGTCCACATATAAAATTGGGAGGCACAAGCCAACAATTAACTGGGGCCCATGGGACCACCATCAGAGTCATGGGGGCCTTGCATGACTGCCATGTGTCACGATGGTTCTAATCCAATTCACAAGTCTCGTAAGCACGCTTTGATTGCAACAGAAGCACAGTGACTCGTGTCCATGGTCAAACGTCAAGGATTTTGAAAAAAAAGACCCTTTTCCAGTTGGGTCCACCTGCTACAGCCGTTCACCATCCAACCGACAAGAAATGGTTACACATATATGAGGTTGCCGATACGGTTCAATTTTATCCTTAATTGGCAGGCTAAACGAATAATGTTTCCATAATTCTTTCTTCACTCTTCAGTGCGTAATGAATGTGGGCACTGCCCGGCAAATTTGATAAGAAATTTCCGCAAATACACTAAATGGCCCTGCATTAATTACTAGATTTTGGATATAGAAAGCAACATATTTTTAGGACCACCTCCTCACAGAAAAAAAATTATTGTTATTAGTATTCAGGTAGTAAATTTTAAAAATCAAATCAAAACATTAACATAACGTCTTAGTGATGTATGATAAAATACTTAAAATGCTCACCAATTAGGATCACTGTTTATATAATTTAACTAATTAAAAAATTTTAAATTTTTTTAACCGTATATAACTATTACACCCTTAGATATAGAGTCGTGTGATATTATTCTTTTTCTCATTTTTTATAGCCTAGAGAAAAAAAAAAAGAATTTACCATTGTCTTGAAGCCCATATTAACGGGTTATCGCGGCCAGTTAGTGAGCAAATCCCTATAAATTAGCACTCTAGGGCACGTTCATCTTTGTACCGTCGCTAAGACGTCGTCCTCTTCTTCGACGTCCTTCTAGGGCTTCCTTAATAATTTCTTTTCTCTTTGCTTATGTGCTTTATAGTGTGTTTCATATTTATTGTCTGGAAATTGGTTTCTATAGGGAAATTTCATCTAAGAAGAAGAATATCCATTGACCCTTTTTTTTTTTTTTTTACTTTTGAATTTATCTAGTATTTTTAAAAAATTAAATCTTGTTTTCAATTTTTGATACCTAGATCCCCAACCACAATTTTGAGCCCTTTTTTCATTTTCCTTTCTGTAATGCCCCCGGTGCTGTGGGATTCATGTCTCTCCCATAGAGATTTCAGTATTATTTAGCTGTTAAGTCATTTTTGTAAGTGCATATTTATGGTCTTATTCATTGCCATCTTTTATGTATATCATACTTTGATGTTACATGCCAAAAACCAATTGTGAGCACCCCATTATTTAGACATAAAGAATCGTGTGTGTATGTGTGTGTGGGTAAAGGTTTTGGTAAAGCGATCTAAATTTTATAGCTGACAAGCATGCAATTTGTTTTAATTTTGTTGTTTATTAAGCACATAGGGAACGAGCTCCTAAACATGGCTATCTGTGACGAAGAAATATGTGTCATATTGTTGACATGAAAGAACTGTGTGTGTGTGTGTGTGTGTGTGTGTGTGTATAAGAAATGGTGTGTGGAAATCAATCAAGGGTGTGGGTGGCTGGCTTGTTCCTGTATGCCTGAGATGAAAGGAAGGCAGGTGAAAATTGATGCAATGTTGACAGAAGAGAGGGAGCACAACCCGGCAATTAGCTAAAGAGAGTGCTTTGGTTTTGTTGGGAGTGTGCTCACTCTTCTTCTGTCAGCATCCCAATATATTCTCTCCATTATTCCAGGCACCCCCAGTGGACCTGATTCTCAGGTAAGTACATTTCCCTTCCTTTAATATTGATTTTGATCATTGCTTGTTTAATTTGGAACTGATTGAGTGTCCCTCTTAGTACTCGATAATGTCTAGAGGTTGGTAACAAGATCAATCTGCACAATAGTTAGATGTACGCAATCTTTGTCTATTTTCACGAGCCAAGCTTAATTGTTTACATCCTTAGTATTATTGTTGTCTCTTTGGCTTGATGCACTTTGGTCCCCCAATATGCTGGTGTTGTCCATTTGATTAGACCTTGCAGGCTCCCACCAAATTATTCATACATAAATGGTGGGTCAACCAATTTGCTTCCCTAATTGCTGTGATATGAGGATTTGAATGTACAAATTTCAAGGTTTAACACGTATTAAACGATTCGCTGTGTCAAAGAGATCTATCCTTCCGCATAAGCTACTATAATAATGGTAGATTGCTTCAAGTCTGAATCTGAGCTGCCATGCATTGCGTTCTATAAGATCTCATGGACATGAAGCACAAGTTGGCCTATCCAAGTAAAGACGCACACTGAAGAGTGGGAAGGAACAATTGAAACACAATTAATTAGAAGGGGCATTGCAGGTACCGCCCATAAGCATGTCTGTCAATGAAGCACCCCAACAAGTTTTTGAAAGAGAAATTAATAATTAAGATGACTTTGCAGGCCATTTTAGAAAGCAAAGGAATGGATGGTGACACGAAGATATTTCAGGGAGACCATTTAGGCCTAGTAAATAGTTCCTCCACAGTCCCCGATGACGTTGACACCTTCAGTGAAATAAATGGAGAAAGTGTACCATGTAAATGTTGAATTTGTAGATTGTCGACTTTGAAGGATGTATTTGTTTGCCAATGTTGCTTAATTCTCCCCAATTGGGATGCCAACTTAAATTTTTTTTTTTTTTTCGTTTCTTGTCTTCCTTTGTATCTTTGTGAAGGAAAAAAGAAAATTTCTTGAAAACACTATCACTACGTGAACGTTCCTCGTAAATCAATTTACAATTTTTTCGTGGAACCATAGAAGTTGCTCATGTTCATGGTAAAGGGGGTATGTTGGTGGCTCTCGCTAGGGCTGCTACATTCTTAGACGTGTACTTCAGCCGGCAGTTGCTCATGACGTAGAATTTGTCCCACTGATTTACACGTACGCAGATGTCGAAATTTGCCTCCTTTTTGGTACGTCATGAGTTATTGTATCAAGTGAATATTTATAAAAAATAAATAAATTATCAAATATTTTTAAATGAATGTGTATTTATTTTAGTATCATCTAAAATACTATCTAATGGTGATCTATTTTAAATTATATATATAGACAAATCACAATGTGTATGCACTGCCGGAATTTGTAATAATAATATATTAGTTATAGACGGCAACCCTACTCGAGCTAGGTAGGTACCTAATAGGTGATGAATATTTTACGTGTAGGTTTTGAGATGCTTTCTTCTTATCAGTGAGATTTACTTTTAAACATGGAAATTTGTGCTAATGCTATTGAGATTGTCATAATTCATGAATTTTCGCCTACTTGCCAATTGCCACATATTTTTGCTAGTAGGATAATTAGAATCTTAGTTTCAGGTTAGAAGTTCGAGCGACCATGTTTCAAATTCTGAATGTTATTGTAATCAAAGTACAGTAGTTTGGCCATGTTGAAAGGACAATCCTTCTTTTTAAGTCAATTGCTACGTAAATTATATTTGGAAGAGTCTCAAGTATTGGTGTGCATCCTGTTAATTGAGCGAGCTAACTTATTCAAGCAAGGCTCTTTTATGTACAAGCATTGGGTTTAAAAACCAAACTGACCAGTGGACCAGGCACACTAGTCATGGGTTTGGCCCAATTTGGTATTGAACCAAAACAGTCTTAATCCCAAAAAAGAAATGGGCCGGCCTACTTGGAGCGACCTGGGGGACTAGGTGAGCTAAAGACCAATATCATGGTCATTTTCTACGCATTCAGAATTTTGGTGCTTAAAGGGAAGCAGCCTTAGCTGCATTGGTTGGAGGGCTTACCCTCCAACTGCAAGGTCTGGGGTTCGAACCCCAGACCACTCATTCCCATACCCCCATCCCCAACCAGCTAGTCTCCAGTTCCCTTAAAACAAAAAAAAAAAAAAAAGAATTTTGATGCTTAAATTTCAGGATAAGTATTTTTAGGGTTCTAAACCTTTAAGTTTTTTTACGTTTGAATTTTAAACCTTTTTAAAATTTTATTTGAGTCCTAAATCTTTTAATATTTTACTATATCAGTCCTTTAAGTTACGAAAAGTAATCAATCTATTAATAAGTGAGTTTAATTTAATATAAAATCATTTTAAAAAGCTTAAATACATGAATTAAATATTTTTTTCATCAACAAAATATGCATATTAAATATTTTTTTAATCAATAAATATACGAATTAAATAGGTAACATGCATATTTTTTTATAGAAAAGACATTCAATTCATATATTTAATCTTTTTTAAATAATTTTTTGTAAAGTTAAAATTATTTTTTAATAGATTGATCACTTTTGTTAAACAGAGGGACTGATTTGGTAGAAAACCAAAAGGTTTAGAACTCAAATGAAATGTCAAAAAGGTTTAGAACTCAAGCGTAAAAAAACTTAAAGGTTTAGCACTAAAAAAATGCTTATCCCCTTAAATTTCTATCCCATTAAACTGAGAGGCCAACTAATAGGTGTTAGTGGCGATGGTAAAGGCTCATCACCGTTTAATTAGAGATTTTAGATTTGAGTTTTAAAAATATAACTGTATTAAATACTAACTGAGAGACTTTCGCCTCCCTTCAAGATCCTACCCATATCGATCCAGATTAATTAATCTAATGAATTGAATATCGGATAGTCTCAAAAAAAAAAAAAAGAGACCATGTTTTTTTAAATTACGGTTAAAATTTTTGTAAAAAAAAAATAAAATAATGAGATATACTTAATTTTCTTTGTTACAAAAAGTTTTACAATTGTTTCAAAAATTTGTCCCCTCTCGAGTTTCATTCCAGGAACAATTTTGGTACAAAACAAACGGGATTTGCACCTTAAAATACAGTTTTTGAAGAAAATCACAAGACAAAAAAATGTTTTACTGTTTTAGAATGTCAAGTAAGACTGTTGCGATATAGTATTAGACAAGCAGCAAATGACAGAAGAAAGACCACCTAGTTCAACTAAATAATTTTGAACTACAGGCCAATCAGTTCCTCAGTACTGAAAACAAATACTAAAGTGGAATTGTGAATACACGAAGGAAAACTGGTTTCTAAAGAATGAAACAATCAATCAATAACATTTCCTGGAGAAACCTTTGAAAATCCTGCCATTCCAGTCAGCTACCAAAGTCACAAGTCCAGTTGCTCGCTCTATTCACTCTCAGAAACAATGTCCTCAAGGTTGAGAGACAGGCCACAAGAGAAAGTGAGACTTGGTTTCTTCTTTGGCACTGCCATGGGCTGAGCTTCACCATTAAGAATTTGGAACACCCTTCTCATTGTAGGCCTCTCTGTGCTATCTGGGTTAGCACAACTCAGCCCCACAAGCAACAGCCTCTTCATCTCTGCCTCCTCAAACTCCCCATGTAGCCTTTTATCAGCAGCTTCAATAATCTTCCCTTCACCATACAATTCCCACACCCAGTCCACCAAATTCACCATTCTCTGATTGTGTGGTTCCCTCTCAATCGGCCTCCGACCGCAAGCCACCTCAAGTACCACCACACCATAACTGAAAACATCAGTTTTCTCAGTTGCTTTCCCAATATGGAGATATTCAGGAGCTAAGTAACCCATGGTTCCTGCGGTAAGTGTAGTAAGAGGACTCTTATCATGATCCATCAGCCTTGCCAGTCCAAAATCACCAAGCCTAGCATTGAAGTTAGCATCCAGCATTATGTTACTGGTCTTTACATCCCTGTGGATCACTTGCTGCTCACATTCCTGATGCAAATACGTGAGAGCGGAGGCCAAACCGATTGCAATATTTTTCCTATGAGACCAAGTTAAAGATGTGGTGTGTGCAGATTCTTGGTAGAGCAACTTGTCAAGGCTACCATAAGGCATGAACTCATAAACTAGCAACAATTCACCCTTCTCAACACACCAACCTTGTAACTGAACCAGATTCTTGTGCCTCAAACAAGCTATAATTGACAATTCAGCAAGGAACTCAGTTTTACCTTCATGAGAATGCTTTGACCTTTTCACTGCAGCTATGGTTCCTGAAGAGAGAAACAAGGCTTTATAAACATTCCCAAACGCGCCCTTGCCAATTATTCTGCTTGAATGGAAACCCCTGGTGGCCAAGCTCAGCTCTTTGTATGTGAATTCCCTCGGCCCTGCCATCAGCTCTGCTTTGAAGCTCTTCACCTCTTTGGTACTCTGCCATTTCTTGACAGAAATATAACCAAAAACCACAAGGAACGCACAAAAGAAAGCCGGGCCGGCAATCCCAAGACCCAAACCAAGCCTCATCCGATACTTATTCCTGGAATTCGATACCGGAATAGCCGGTGCTGTCACTGTTACTGAACTATCAGACACATTGTGAGGCCGCGCTTTCGGCCTCACAGGAACGAACCCAAAAGTCTCAAAGCTCCAATTCTTAATCAAGTGAAGCTCAGTAGTCCCTTCTGTAGAACCGGCAAAACCCACATACATCCACTCTTTGAGATACGCAGACAAATCAATATCAACAGCTAATAGTGGCTTTTCAGGCTTCACATCAGAATAACTCATAAAAACCTTCAAAACCCTCAAATCATGCTTGTAATCAATCCAAGCGGCGATCGAATTCCCGCTCTTCAAATCAATGCCTTCCAAGCTTGGATCTGCAGTCTTGATTGAATTAAGACTATCAATATCCAAGCCCACATGGTGGCTATTCGGATCTCCAAAATGAGCATCAAGCCTGGTATCAAACTCAACAGCCACAAACCTGTTTTTGGTCAATTGAGAAGAATTAACGAGCCCCAAATACCCACCAGAACTACCGAGAGTCTCATTATCTTGTGAAAGAAAAAATGCTAAACCATCCCCAAAAGAGCCCGGATTGACATTACTGATAGAAAAACTGAATCTTGTAGTGAAAGAAGCCGTGATATTGGAATCCGGGTCAAAGAAAGGAACTGGGTCGTCGTAGATGACGGTGCCGGAGCTGGAGGAAGGGACGGTGACGTCCCTGGTGAGGCCGACGACGCCGTTCCGGAGATAAGAGTCGCCGAGGAGAGTAAGATTCCGGAGATTTAAAGAGGAGAAGTCGAAGCTCACGTCATTATAGGCTAGTGCAAGAAAAGGGTTTGTGAAATTGAAGAGGAGGAGGAGAAAGGCGAAATCAAGAAGCTTTCTTGGTGGCATAATTGTTGAATTTCTTGGCTGGTGAAATAATGGATGGGTTTGCTTCTTTCTTTCTCTTAATAAAAGATGATAAAGATTGGAAATTGGTTTTTTTTGTTTGGATAGAGAAAATTGGGTTTCTTGGATTGGAATGTTGGACTCTCACTCACTCCTAGAGAGAGAGAGAGAGAGAGAGAGAGATGGTTTAGTGGGGTGGGGTGGGGGTTTATTTTGGGTGGGAAAATGGGGTATAAACAATTGAAATGGAAGAGATGGACGTGGGTGAATGGTGGTGATGATAATGGAGGGCTTGACCTTGACCATCTTGTAACGGTTATTTATCATCCAGCAGTATAAAATCGACGTCGTTTTTTATAGGGTCTTGATTGATTTCCTGGATTGAGTAGGTCAAACATATTTGAGAATCAGATGATAACATGCAAAAAAACAAAAAAAGAGAATCAGATGATGAGAACGAAAATACATTATAGGAAAGTAGACGTAGGAATGCAGTAGATACATAATAATTTATATTGTAAAAAGTATATTAAATTTTAAAAAATAAAAAATATATAAATTATTAGATATCATTAAATTAATTGCGCATCTCTCACGTGTTTAATTAAGCGTATTTATATAATTAAGTTCGTAATGAATGAGAAATACCTGGGCATGCATGTATGTAAGTCTCGCCCACATTACATTATTATGGTGCAGATTGATGAGCGTTGGGTATTTCAAACAAGATGGCCGTTTTTAAAGACTCTTGCGATTCATTATTGAAAATAATTGGATGGGCACATCCTGTGGTGTGTCAGCTCTCTCTCTCTCTCTCTCTCTCTCTCTCTCTCAGCCATGTGCTGATAACATACCACCTTAGTGTGGCACGTCTGGTTGTTTTGTTTCCATATTTTAACAGGATTTCCCAAGTGAATTTGTTGAACTTCATCTATCACGTAATAATTTATCTCATGTAAAACCTAAGGCAAACAAAAAAAGAGTAGAACGCAGAAAAAGGTGAACCAAAAAAAGTATGATGCTTGTAAGCAAAAAAAAAAAAAAAACAAAGGTATGATGTTGCAACGGGCAATGGTTGTTTGTCAAGAACGAGAGCCTTTAACTTAATGCAACCTTTGTTGGCACTGAAATTCACCAAGTTTTACTTTTACGATCCCATTTTCTAGGGATCATTACATGACCAAATAATTTTTCTTTATTACGTCTACATATATTTTTTTTGTGCAACCACATAAAAAAAATTTGTAACGAAAAAATAATAATATTTTTCAAATTATTTTTTATCAATTTAGTTGCACAAAATACGTTCCTAATTATACAAAAGAAATTTCGTATAAAAATAATAGACAAAAATCATTTGGTGATAAACTTTTTCCCTTTCTAATTAATGTGCCGCCGCGACAAACCTGGAGGAGCGTTCAGAAAAGGAGGTGGATGAAGATGTGGTGTAGATTTTTTAATAAAAGAAATATTTAATGATATTTTTTAATGAAATTAAAATACAACAAAAAATATAAATTATTAAAATTTTAAATTTTAAAAAATTAATAAATAAATAAATAAACTCTTTAAATAAATTACTTTGTTACTCATAAAAGCATGGCCTTTTAAAGTCTATAGTATGGCTTTTGCTAAAAAAAAAAAAAAAAAAAGTCCATAGTATGGCTTCTAAAAAAAAGTCTTTAAAGGTATGGCACTTAAATTTCAAGCCTACAACGGGCAATAATGAATTCAAAAAAATTTAACATCTACACTACAATTTGATAGCCGTACTTAATATTTATATTATGATAAATTTATTTATTTTTATAATAAAATTAATAAAATATGATATAAAAAATTAATACGTTATTTTTTATTATAAAAATAATAAATATAATTTTAAAAATAATTAAATTCATCATAAAAAAATATACATCATATGTATCTAATTTAGATATCAGTGTATGTATATTAAATCAAGCTCTAACGAATTAATAATAGTTGCCTCTTTTTTTTTTGGTTGTGCGGTTGATGGGATGGAGAACGGTTCAAAGACAAGAGGCAAGCCGGACCCACAATGCAAAACTTTGGAGGAGGATTCGACGGTGAAAAAGGGTTGGCCATGGGTGGGCAAACATGTGATGTGATTCCTTGTGGGTCCAGGCAGATTCCCCTAATCTTATTCAAATTTGGCAGTGCACGTCAGATATAGCCGTTAGAAGAATGAAGATAATGTTCTCACTTTGGCAATTATTAATCCAAGTGCAACAACAATAAGCTACCCATGATTATAAAAACAAAGTTATAAGACCATACAAGGAATCAAATGGAGCTTGGCAACCCAAGAAAACAAGAGATTCTCTAGCTTTATTTTCTTTTACTTTTTGCCTTTCTTCCTCCTTTTGTATGTCATTATACTGATCCCTACATGTACAAATGAAAACAAGAAAAAATTCATTGCTAACAAACATTCCTGCATTTTGATTTTTTCAAAACTGAATCATTATCTGCAGAGTTATAGATGCTGTTGGATTATCTGATATTCTACTGTGTTGGTTGTCCAATTAACCGGATTACATGAAAATAATGTCTGATTAGCTACACTTTTGGGATAAAGAGACCCCAACTCAGCATGAATGGGTAGCCGAACAAAAAAAAAAAAAAAAAAATTTAATGTCTGGTAGCTACAAATATTGGCAAACTTAAAGTTGGCTTTTGCCTGCCAGTTATCAGCCATGAATCAAGACAATGTAAGATCTGGCCTAGATAAGTGTATGTACATCACTGGATCTACAGACTTGGCGGTGTGTATCAAAAAGGACCATCCCCTTAACTCCACAGAAACTATGGTTTCAGGAATCTGCCACAAAGGACACAAACCAATTATTTGAGGTCGGTCAGGATAATCTAAAGGAAAGATGTTAAACAAAATCAGTTAGATTTAGCTTTCCAGGTTCCTAGTGATATACTCTTTCGTGTGAAGTGAAAAATTAGAACATTTCCCGCCTGTCATTTGAACAAAACAAAAGAAAACACTTACCAAAGAGAAGGCGCCCAAAAAGCTTCTGATTCTGAACAGCCTACGGAGTGCAAGTTGGTTTTCCAAACGTTATTGTTTTGCCTGTTGTTTTTGTTGAAGCTTTCTCGGCAATAAAACTACAAACAAAATACTCAAATTTTAGCTTTTCTGCTACTATACTGAACACCGTGCATAAGTGTGCAACGATTATACCTTCTGCAATGCTACAAAAGCTCTCTGGGGGAAAAATTGATTCTGGGTCTATTTCTTGCTGGAAAGAAATGATCTGGGCCAGTTGACTTTTACTGCAAGGAGATATTCGGGAATAATTTAATGAAGTGTAAACAAAATTCGACACGCATCAGGCAAAAGATCAAAGGCATTAACCAAGAAATGCCGTGGAAGGCTGTAAAACAATGCGACGCATACATGCAGAATGCTCTATTGGAGATGCAACCAGAGATCCATACCTGGCCCATGAAGGAGTAAATTTAGTAGTTGGTATATCTTCATCCTCGTCTTCATCTTCATCATCGGAACCTTTATATGGAGAAATCTCATATGATTGTTCCAGACTTGGATGAGAAATATGGCTGTCACTCTGAATTGCTTTGAAATGGCCCACCGTCTATATATAACATTACAGGAAATATTGAAGATGAGTTCTATTTACAAAGGCTGAGTTCAGTGGAGATAAAAAGAAGTGCAGGGGGCAAAAAGATCAATGAAGAATCTTTTGCAGAAGGTGGACAATAAATTTTTGTTACGGCAAACAATTGTCACACAAACTTCAGTCATGGCAGCATTCAATCTGCAATAATTTTTTTTCTCCCACCTACAGAGGTATATTTTAGGCAGTGCTAGTTCAAAAGGATCTGCAGTCTAAAGGTCTAGGATCATCAGAAACAGAAGCATGAAGACCAAGTGCCCAGATTATTAACTACAAACAGAAAGCTAGATATATTCAAATCCTGATCTGTTTCGGCATGCTATTCAAACCCTATATGCAACTTCAAGTTTTGACTACTGAAACTGAAGAATATTGTGGATCAAGATGAAAATCCTAATAATGACGATGCCAAACTTCTACCTTGATATATCCACAAGAATCATTCACTACTTCAAGGGCTTGGTCTTCAGGGACAATGCTTGCCTTTTGGGTGTCAATCGTTGATACCCCAACAGTCCAAGGTTCAATGACAGAACCTTTTTGAAGATTATCATCTCCCTTCGTGTTTTCCTTCTTCTCATGCTTCCTTGATTTGTCCTTTGGTAAATTTTTTCCACATGCCTTTCCATCCTAAAATGAACATCCATTTAATTATTAGTATCCAGAAACAAGACGTATCAAGGGATGGTAAATGCATGACAACATCAGAGACATACAGCATCTTGGCATTTATCTTTCTCTTCTTTCTCAGCGCGCAACTTCCCCCTGTGTTCTAGCTGCTGCCTCCTTCCTTCCTCAAGACGCTTTCTTTTTACTTCCTTCTCCTTTTTTTCTTGTTCTTCCCTCTGTCTTTTCTTTGCCTCCATTTCGACTTGTTTTTTCTTCTGCTCTTCTTCTTTCCTTTCCTTCTCCAGCTCCACCTGTCTCAAGTTTTGCTCCTCCAGCCTTGCTCGCTCAAGTTTCAAAGCTTCCTTCCTTAGCTTGCGTTCATTCTCTTTCTTTTCAGCAAGACGTTTTGCAGCCTCAGCGGCCTCAAGGGCCTTCACTTTTACATCCCTTTTCCCTAAAAAAGAGCATGCAAAAAAAACTTTGAGTAAGAAACAACTGCCTGCACAATTAAAACCATCATCTTGCATCCAAGTTCTTTCAAGATGCTTTTCATTCCAAGAAATCTGACATAAAAGACCACAGAATCAATAGCTTTCCCCCTGCATCTTCAAGATCAAAACTGCATGGTAATATTTCAAATAATCAAAAACTTCTCTGAACAAACAAGTCCAGATTCCAGATTAAGCTGATCAACAATACTTCAAGTAGCCCATTCTAGCTCAACGAGCAAAACAGTTTTGACTTACACCAAGAAACCAATTAAAAAAAGGCAAAAAAAAGGGGCATGAAAGCAAAATGAACTGGCAAATACAGCTGAATAGAGCTCCTCAACTGAAAACCAAGATTCTTAAATGATAGCAATCCTACATAGAATGCCATATTGCACTCAATCAATATAATTACACAATCAATAACAGAGTACAAATTTTGTGATAATCACATTAACTTTAAGTATTGGCATTGCCAAAGTTCAATAAAATCCAATATGAGACGAGAAACTCTTGACAAGCAAAGAGAGAAGTTATGCATGGATAAATATTTTAAAAGAGAGAGAGAGAGAGAGAGATAGTTCAGAACTTGCCTGCAATTAGTTCGGCTGCTTGCTTCTGTTGAACAAGCGGGACAAAGGAAGTTATATTTGACACAATATTGTTAGGTTTAGACTCTCTCTCTGAGAGACTTGGGCCATCTTTTCTCAAACCCATTTTTCCAGATGGCTTACTGAATCTATCACGGAGTGAGCCATTGGCTCTTTTACCGCCGTTTACTCCTGCTGACATGCCCAGCTTCTCCTTTGCATTACTGGAATATCCTTTCTTATTGCCCTTCTTATTTTCAACCTTCAGCATGGTCCTGTTACAAGTGCTAGTGAAACTGAATTCCGTGTTCACAGAGGCAAGACTACTTCTATCACCATGTTTTTCAGCTTCACTTATTGATGTCAGAAGATTAAAATTTGTTGTTATGTCAGCAAGTGGTTCTCTTTTGACAGAACCAGGCATAAATTCTAAACCATTTCCATCAGGAAACGTACTCACTAACTCATCTATGTTTTCATTTTCTTCACTGATGCATGGAAGCTCTGGAATTGAGCTAACTCGCTTCTCTGAACTGCCAGATTTTGAAGCGGTCCCATCCCAAAGCTTTCCAACCGGGGACACATAAGGTTTCTTGATATCCCATAAAGTCTGGTCATTATAAAATGTTAAGCAGTCAGAAGGGATCTCTTCGCAAAACACAGCCAAGGGTTCCTCGTTAAAGCAATTAGAACTGAACTCAGGATGCTTAACAGTGTCATCATTCTTACCAAGAGCACTTTTCAGCTTCATGCCCTCTAAAATCCCATTTGGCATAGACTGATACATATTTAGTGACTTGTGCAGTTCAAATGTGTGTGAATATTGGGACATTGGTGTATGCAAGCAAGCAGATTTGCAAAGCTGCTCCAAAACACTTGCACGTTCTAATGCTGTACTTGGAAGTTCCAATTTGTCTATTTCAATTCTCTGTCTACCGCCAAATGGCTGTTCGTCATCTGATTCCATGACAAACCCTTCAAACTCAGGCACATTTTGATTAGTGCCAGTCAATTGCATGGACAGGCTGTGTGAAGGACCAACTGAGCAATATGACAAGCTGTCATTTTCTCTTGAATGGGATCTCCTTTCTGTGTTCCCAGAACAACTCATATGTTCAGCTGCTTTAAGTACAGATTCATCTTCACTTTGTGATGAAATTATATTTTCTTCTGCAATCTGCAGTCCACTTGCACCAGGGGCAAAGCTAGAGTGATCTGCTTTTTCGGTTCTCCCTAACAAATCACCTCGAGAAGATCCAGCTGGCCATTGTGTTAAAAGTGAGATCGAAGGAACCGCTGGCTGTTCATGCATTAAAATAAAACCATTGCCTGGATTTCTGTCTTTCATCTCAAAGTTGAATGTAGCCTGTCAGACACAATAAGAGATAATATATTCTACTTCATACTGTCCAAATCCAGCAGAAAACAACCTCAGTAATACAGGAGGATATGTTTCAGCCAGCAGTCACTTAACATGCACTACTCACTTAAAATAAAAGACAAAAATCAGTGGCGTAAAGAAATTGCAGCAGACTACCATGCACCAAGTCACAAAAGTACTTCGAGACTGCATATTTTGGGGAAGAATTTTCTTTCCCTGTTACCTTAGGATCATAATGAATGGAAGACTAGAAGTCTACAAATATCGTCTCCAGTATCTAATTCCCAATTATACTTATTACTGCTATATTTACGAAAAGAAAGCATCACTGAGAGACACAATTCAGAAAGGAAATTTATATATTTTTTCTCAAACAATAAGACACGGTGTTTTTTTTTTTTTTTTTTGGGATCAAAGACACGGTGTAATAATTTGTTATCATCCAAAAAAGCAATCCATAAAGTTCTTAATAACTGAGAACAGCCTTTAATCAAGTTAAAAGAGAAAACCAAGTTTCAGAAAGGGAATAGATATTTCGAAGGAGAAAGAGTGAATCACAAATATTCAATCATCACAGTTGCAGGCAGCAGTATTGGATGATTTTTCATCAATCAATAATGCCATTGATGTCAAACTTGAAAATCTTGATCAACTGACCTGGCAAATATAGTATTGGGGATTTCATCATAAAGTATGCAACTTGGAAAACTATGTTTTGGCATTCAGATGGTCAGAAAACAGCAAACATTAATAGTTCTATCTCTAGGACAATTTTTTGACCTGATGCCTATAAAGGGACTATAAGTTTTGGAATTTATGGTAGGAAAAGAGGTACCTCCTCGACTCCCAGCATAGGCAATAAAAACTGAGAATCCGTTATCATGCCATGCTCCTCATTCGGATGCATACCATGAACTGAGCTCTCTCCAACATTTAATTCTACGGCATCTCCGACCTGGCATATATGCATATCTTCGGATATATGGAAATCATTCCGATTATCTTCACAAACATTCATATTTCCAGTCAAATGATCTGTATGAACTGGCTTTATCAATTTTGAAGAAGCAGAAAGTGCAGTAGTAAGTTGAACCCCTATCTTCATCCGCTTAGCCTGAGGCCCTAAACCTGTGAAATGGGAACCCGCATTTTGGTTTTCAGATTTAACCATATTTGAGTTCTGTCGCAAAGAGTTAACCGTACTTCCATCCACTGAAGGAACAAAGTGCTCAACATGAGCTTCAGAGTGTTTCCTATGTTTTTCTTCATTGCTTAAATCTTCCTCTTCCCCTAACAGTTGAATCTCTTTGAATGAATTGGGCTTTTCTTGGTAGTAAACAGATGTACTGTTCTCCAAGAGTTCTGTTGAATGCAACAACGTAGAAGGTTGTCTCTCCAACAATACATCTTGCTGTATGCTGTGCAATACAGGACCCGAGGTTTCTTTCAAACTGCACTGTTCAATTTTGCCAAAATCAAAGTGTTTGGGCTCCACAAGCATTTGACATTCAGCGGAAAGCCTTGAAACTATAGGTTCTACACCAAGGCTACCACCATATAAGTTAGATGCAGAAGTAATGGAACATGCCTCAACTGCACTATCAGAATCAGTGTCCAGGGCAACTGCCTCCAATCTTTCCGTGTCAAAAGCATCTCTGCTTTCAGCACAAGAAAGGGCATTTGCTTGAGTATTAAACACCTCTTGAAGGCCAAATCCCTCTGCTCCATCCAAATTTGATGATTGAGGTAGATGTGTTAATTTGCCAAAGGATGCAAGTCGATGATCAGTATCTTTTTCAATGTTGAAAGAATTACTCAGCTTTGAAACTGAGTTAACCTTGATAAATTTCTGACTGGAACTGCTGGATCTATTATTTCTACCACTGTAAGCATCACCTACTCCTACACCACCCTCACCTTGACTTCTGTCAGCAATATCACACATTCCAGGGGATTTCCCTAGCTCAACAACAACATAGTTAAGCTGCTGATTATCTTTGCTAACATCATTTTTGTCTCCACTACTATAAGCACTTTCCAGCTTCAGAGATTCATTTACATGATCAACCTGTTGGCTAGGGACTCTGGACCTTGTTGCTCTTCCAGAATACGGCTCGCTTCCCATTTCCTTGCTCTGTTCATCCCCTACCTTCCTATGGTTATCCCCAACTTCAGATTTTCCCACTCCATAAGTTTCAGCAGCAATAATAGATGATGGTTTGTCCAGTTCCACTGATAAATCCCCAACACAATTAGGTTGCTGCAATAACTTTCCAAATGACTCTCCAAATCTATTGTCAATCTTAGCAACACAAGAAGAGTTACCCATGTCCAAATGCGCCTCTGCAATGCTGGGCTGAAGGCTACAAATTTTAGAACTTCTAATTCCACTAGAAGAAACATTGGCAGACATTTCATTGCCCCTGCAACTAGTCATGTTTGTTTTCTCTGATGCAGCACTTGGATTATCAACATTAGAAAGTTTGACCAGTTCTGATATTTCATTGACATCGGTTGACCATTGCGGTGACCCGTTAACAGACTTCGCAAGACCATATTCCGGGGACTTGTTGGAAGAGGTGCCAGCAACATTCCTGGGCTCATCTACAGAGCCCTTTTGTTGGTTATAAAGCCCATAATTCATAGCTCTGCCCTTCAAAACATTGCTACCTTCATCTCTATCCTCACAACTGTCTATTTTTGCTTCCTCCTCCATGCAACTTCGATTCTTGGCATCATTAGGTCCAGCCAACACTGACTCATCGGCTAGGTCACGCTGGAAGGAAATAATTCCAGAACCAACAATTCTACCAGTGTAAGCGCGATCTTTATGTTCATTACACGAACGGGATCTACTAACCTTTGCACTGTTACGAAGCTCCAGAGCCCGTTGCCTTGACTTTGATCTTTGAATCTTTGCCAATGACCGAGAATGATCCGGGCATTTATCTGATACACTTGCATCTGCACAATTTTGAGGAGACCTAACACTCCAATCGAGCTCAGAAACACCATTTTGGTTACACTGAGGATCAAGGGTTGTAATCTGCGGCAACATAGACAACTCATCATTGTCTTTACCCGAGGTGAGGCCTTCCATGTACGAGACATTTGGTAAACTCCCATTATCAGCAGCAACAATTGACGTGTGTAAATGAGAATAATCACAACTGGTATAAAGACTTGCAGGATGAGATTGCGTGAGCAAGATTCCTGATATAAGCTCCTCTTTCTTCAACTCTGGGACCGAAAATAAAAATGTTTTCAGTAATTTAGAGATCACAAAACCCCCTCCCCTCCCCACCCCACAAAAAAACCATTAGAAAGCACATGAAGCATCACGTAAATCTTGTTTTCTACCATAAGATAACAATCATTATAAGACCATCACGGAAAAAAAAAAGTAAAAAAAAAAAAAAAAAATCAAAATCAGGCTTCAACAAAGCGTCCATCCAGAGTTTCCAAGGATAATAATTCTTATCATGAAAACCGTCTCCCGATATTTACCAAATTTTTAGTTATTAAACAGATTGATTCAGGAATAGACTCTATAGTTTTGCCGTTAACTAACATTTTATCAACTTTGTTTTCTTTTCTTTCAGTAACTTTGATCCTTCTTCCAATTGTTAGTAAAGTAAGCACCAAACTTTCAGAGCAAACATAACATAAAACCTACAAGCCATCATAAGGAGAGAGAGAGAGAGAGAGAAGTTAAGAGGAGTACCGTTAGGAAAAGAGGGGAAAGAAGAAGAAGAGGAAGGGGAGAAGAGGAAGGGAGGAGGGGGAATTCCGTCGAGGAGGCAGTTGGAGGCCAGGAAATTGTCGAATAGATCTGTCTGCTGCTTCACTTGCTCTATTATTCTCTTCTTCCTCTCGAATATCTGCGCGAACAGCTTCTCCACCGTCGTCGTCGTCGTCGTCGTCTTCGCCCCCGCCGCCGCCATCTCAAACTAGAATCTTATCCTTTCTGTTTCGGTTTCTACAAGCTTTAAACTAATTGCCGCCGCTTCCGCCACCGCTGCCGCCACTGGTTGCGGTTGCCTCCAAATCCATTTCCGTCCACCGAGTCTTCGTGATCCTAATCGAGACACGGAGAGAGAAAGAGAGAGAGAGAGAGATTCAATTCGACTTTCGATTCAATCTAGAGAGAGAAAGAGACGTTGTGTGGATGGAAATTTTGGAGTCTGATCTGATGGACGGTGGAGATTTGACTGCTATGAGCGGGGGAAGATAGAGAGAGAACCACATTTCAAATTTTTGGGGCTTTTGGTTTGAATTTCTCTTTCTGGCTTCTGCCCTTTAAAAACAAAAATCCTAGCGTTTTAAGTAGCCCACGGCCTTTTTTGTTATTTGAAGGGCCCAAAGGCCCAATTTTCTGTAGGCCCGGCCTGCACCTTTTGTTGCCTGATATGATCGAAACGGCCTCGCTGGCTCGCCTTTTTTGTTTTTTTTTTTTGTCGAGAAAAGGTTTATCTGAGGGAATGTTGTACTAGTTTACGGTTAGAAAAAATTGTAAACTTTAAAAAGGACTTATATTATAAAAGATCGTTAATAAAATTTAAATACAATCTTTTAAAATAGAAAACGAAAATTTTATCAATTGAGCTAACTTTCGTTGGCCCTCTCTCTTTTGTGTTTTTTTGCTTTTTTTTTTTTTTATGGATTGTATTTTGTAGCACCCAGCTCCTCCGTTGCCAATGGATAAAATATTAAAAATCTGCCCCAAGCCAATCTCATAACATATATTTTTTTTCAAAAAAAAAAAAAACAAAAAAGGATCCCATAAATGATGAATATCGTGGATTTGATTTAGTTATTACCATTTGGCTAGATGTATACGATACATGGAAACAAAGATTATTTTGCTAAAGATAGATTAATAATACATAGACTAGTGCTAAGGGAGAATATGAGATTTTGTTGGTTAGGTAGATATGGTATAATGTTCAAATCTTCCTAGATGCATTCTATGGTATAAGGGTGAATATGAAATTATGTTTATCATATTATTATTTAGTTTATAGAATTATTATTTAACTCTTCAACATTTTTTAATTCTTTTATCAACAATCAAACTATTTAAAGAAAAAAAAAACTTCCAATTTACGAAACTCCCACATATAGAATTAGAAAATTGACCAAATGTATGGCAGCCTTATCAATAATCCGAATACAAGAATCAAAATGCCAAAGTTTTTTTCTTTCTTTGTAAAGACCTCACTGTCTCTTGTATTGAGCATATGAATCATAATTACTGAAACCATCTTGACCAGCATCACCGGAAGCTGCCGGTGGTGGTGGTGGTGGGGCAGGAGTATGGAACCCACCAGGCAATGCACTTGCAGCAGCGGCATCCATTCCCAATTGCCATTGCTGATCCCCCATTTGAAAATTACCAGCTGCTGGCATCATAGAAGGCATCATCATGGCTGCTGAAGGCACACACACACAATCAGCAGCAGCAGCAGCGGCGGCAGTGGCAGCGGAGCGTTTGAGGCTGGCAAGAAGGTCATGCATTGAGGAACACCCTTGGTTCTCATTTTCGCGATGGCGAGTAAGGAACAAACTCAGGGGCTCCAAATAATCGTCGAAACCAAGCTTGGCCATGGCCCAAAGGACATCCTCAGCAGTGATGGTCTTGCGCTGCTCGCGCTGGCACCGGTCATTGGCCTCTCCTGTTATGAAGCTAATGAACTCCGAGACGCATTCCTGCACCGTCTCCTTCGCCTCATCCGATATCTTGGCGTGAGGCGGGAGGACTCGGCGCATTATTCGGATCACATTGGCTATTGGCATGTACTGGTCTTGTTCCCGCACTGCTCCTCCGCATTGCCTGCCTTCCCTCTTATTGGTTGTGGTTTGGACAGTGTTGATGTTAGCATAGCTTAAGGCATTCGGCATATTGGTGGGATGGTTATTTAGGAAATCATCGTTTGTGTTCACCAAGTTCATGCCTGAAATCAAAGGGAAGGAAATTAAAGAATTCTATCGTGAAATTGTTCCTTTGACCAAATATGTCATATATATATATATGGTGGTAATGATAACATAAACACAAATTCGTCATGGTGGCTGATGCGTTTTATCTCCACGGTACTAGAATTGATATTATAAATAGAGGTCTTAAAATTGAGTCGCATTAAAAATTAATTAATTAACCAGGAAAAAAAAAAAAGAAAGGAAAATTTTCATGGTAAAGTTCATAAAAGGCATAAACTGTGGCCAATTAGGCCCACAGTTCATATCATCCAAATAGAGCAAAGCCTTTACAGCCCAGGTAGAAATATTAAATAGTAATATTTAGATATTGATAAAATAATAATAAAGTAATATAATGATAACAAGATTTTAATAAATTGAAATTACTCTAACTTTAATTTACATATCCAATAATCGATATACCTGTAATAGATCTGTTTTTCTCTCAAAAAAAAAGTAATAATAAAATTATATGAGCTATTGAATAATTAAAATTTTAAAAAAATAATAAATTATTAAATATTATTAAATAAATTATATAATTATTTTATTATTATTTAAAATTAAAATTATATAATAAAATACTCACAGCAAAACTGTAAATTACTAAAATTTAATTTGGATAATAAAGAAATTAATGCCACAGCCAGGCTAGATATTGCCTATATGGAAGCCAGTGGGAGAAGCGTGGGTCCTACATCAGCATTAAATTGGTCAAATCCAAGAGGCCACTGTTTAGATTCTGTGCTTCTTTTTCTTAATTTAGCTTAGTGTGGTAGTGTGCTTATCGGCCAAAGTCAAACTCCTTTTTCTCTTCTTCACGAAGAACCGTCTTTTTGTGTGGTTGTGAAATCTTTCTTAAAGATTGATGAACCAGCAAAAGAAAGCGATTAATTAGATCTAAAACAGAAGCCAAATATTGTTTTTTTTTTGTTTTCTGTTGTCATATGAATGTTAATATAAAAAAATTTTAGCATTGACGATATTATATGGCATTCATGCCTGCAAAAAAACATGTAACCTCTGCATGCAACAAAAATTTAATAGCCCAGCAGATTAGCAATAAAATAAAGGTTAAAACAAGCAAACTAACGAAATGTTGATTTTCTTAAAACACATGAATAATGTGTCGAGATGAGAATATATATATATATATATATATATATATTTAGACACACACACACACCCTTGCATGCACTATTTATATCGACGCAAATATTCAAAAAAAAAAAAAAAAAAAGCCCAGGACAGAGAACCCATTAAGCCATGTGTTGAGAGCACTTTACCGGAGCTGCCAGCTGCTAAGCTGGAGCCTGCTGTGTATTTTGCATGCTTGTGATGGCTAGAAAACTCACTTCCACGTTCCATAATCTCCCTCTCTGTCTCTTTCTCTCTCTCTCTAACGCTTTTACTTATTGAATGGATGGGCACCGAAAACTTCTTACTAGTTTCAATTTATAGGGGCAGCCCATAGAGGTGAACAACGCTCGGTTTTTTGGAACCCCATCTAGCCAGTAAAAGGTTAGGTTCTAAATCTTTTTTCATAAAATGGGAAAAGAAGGATGATACCTACTACTAAAGATAATTACGCTGTTTTACTGTATACTGTAAAAAAAACGGTTTTCGATTGACTGATACGCTGACTTTTCCGGAAGTAACAAGTGGCAACCCATCTTAATGAGGTTGTTGGTCTTTCCAAAACCTCTAGGCTTGGCTTGTTTACGAGGTCATATTTGGTCAAATGAGGCATTTAATAAATGACACTTTTTAATGGCACCTAACCATGGAGGGAGAAAAAAAATATAAAAAAAAAAAAGAGATTTAATTCATTTCCCATTTTTCAAAACACAATGTTAGCTGCCTTCTATAGTTACTATATGTTTTTCATAATACTATGCCCTTGCCTAGAAGTAATCTTGCAAAATTATGTGGAACCGAATGAATTTTATAGTGTGTGTGGCAGTAAGTTCCTTAAATATATCAAATATGAGACTATTGTATTGTTATTTATGTCATTTGTCGAAAGGAACAACATTTTCTGCATCTTCAATTTTTCGTAAGCTACCAAAATCTAATGCTCCCACGAGAAGAAAATCACTTGTCATGCAGCCTCAAGTGCCAAAAAAAGGTTTTGGAGAGGGAGAGATAGAGAATTCCAATCTTCATGTCTTTTGGAAGTTTAACTAACTAGTAATTTTTAAAAAACGAGAAAAAAAATCTACTCTTTTGTTGCATAAAATGAAAAAATATGGATAATACTTAATAATCTTCTTAGAAAGTATTACAATTTTGTATACAATTAGAATGAAACAATTAGATAATTACGATATTTCTTATATTACGTAATAAGTCGTACATTTAGCCCTCCCACTTGACTCTAATATGATTCAATTTCATAATTATTTTTATATAAATTTGAATTTTTTTAACCATTAAATCACACTAGTGATGATGAAAAAAAATTTATTAATGGCAAATTGATTACACTTCAGTTAAGTTAATTGCTCCACTAAATCTTGTGGCACGAAAATGTTGACTTTGTATTGCTTTTTTCGTTATTTTTTACTGATTTTTTAAATTTTTTGTTCTTTCAGATTTTTTGTTCGGTCAAATAAAAATAATAAGAGTTTGACTAATTTAGTTCGAAACTTAAAGAGAAGCAACACGGGTGAAGCTGTGTGATAAGTAACTAAGTATATAAATATGTTACTCAAAGACCATCCAATGATTTAAAATATAAATAAATTTTTATTTTTAAAATATCAATTTATAATCTTAAAAATAAAGGTATATAATTTATACATATATAAATAAATACCTTTATATATCTTTTGTCTCAATAGATCTCTTAGTGAACAAATAAAAAAAGATTATATATATATATATATATATATATAGATATATATATAATTTAAGGCCAAATTTAGAATTATCCTTGAATGGAATAACACCAATTTTTTTTTCATATTTTTCCCCCCATATTAACATAAGATTGAACAAAATAATCCGAATATGGTACTCTAAAGCCCACTATGGAAAAGGGATGTGAAGAAATCTGCTACAAGACTAGCTCAAACTCAAGGAGTTTCCCACCCTCCTACGATCCATAGCTGGGGAGACTGAGTGTGGCGCCTGACAAAATTCACTCAGTCCCTTCACATCCTATATACTTCATACTTACTAAGTTATGGTAGCTTAATTTTTTATGTACGCAAAGCTTGCTAACAACAATAGGTCTCTAAAATCTTGCTTTACGCTTTCGACTGTTCGATCGCTGCTTCCGATATGTTTCTGGTCCGTTTGCAGCTCCTCTTACTCCTTTCATGTCACCGTTACTCGAAGCATCAGGCTCAAATGTCTTAATGTTAGTTACAATGGCGTAACTGGTGATGTCTGTTTTGGGGGCTGAAATGGACTTTCTCTCGATCACGACGATCTGGCCACAGCACGAATCTTTAAGTGCCTTCTCTTTCAGATTTTTTATCGCAGCATTCTTATCTGGGTCTAAACCATTGGTCGAAACCTGTAAATAGGCGAGGTGAAAATTCTGTAGGCTTCCATAGGTTGCAAGCAAGGCAAGTAAAAAGAGTTGTTAAACTTATAAAAGAGCATGTCATTTTCCAGCACAATGTTTTGGATGGAAAAAGGACATCTTAGTGCATGAAGCTCCACACTATAGGATCTGAGCAAGGGTACATAGTCTTACCTCTATTTTTTTAAAAAAGTTGTTTTACGACTTGAACATGTGTCCTCTAGGTCACAGTGAAATAACCTTATCGTTACATCAACATAATTTCTAGTATGGACTGTAAAAAAATTGCATCTCCAAGCCTAGTCTAAGAACCAATAAACAAAGAATGTTATATCGTTGCATGCATGTTGATGAGATTCACATAAACAATAATAAGTGCATAACTAAGTGATATGCGAAACAAGTGAAAATAAGTCATGCTTACCTTAAACCCAAAAGGGATAGTAATTTGGGTACACGGGCAACCACAGCCATCACTGAAGTTGAGTTTCAACATAATTTCAAACGCTTCTGTTGTCACAGTTCTCCTGATGCACATAAGTAGACAAAATCTAAGGCAGATGATAAAGGCTGCATGACATGTAAGCCAAAACCTTCGGCCCAACTATGTCAAACAACATGAAACTAAAAATCTGATCCCACAGGTCCCATGCTTAGTTTACAAACGTAATGTGACTGAAATCCTAGATATATATAACTGGTTTCATACGACTCAGGGATGCTTATGCTAGTTTCAATTTTTTCTAATGTAAAATTTTCTATGATTAGCACACACACGCTCATGTGATCACCATTTCAACCAAATGGTTGCACATAGTTAAAATATGTTTCAATTTCTCCGATGTAAAAAAAAAAAGTTCCGATTACCACCATTTCATGCAAGCAACATATTTTCTTATGGGCGTGGAACAGGTTTGGGTTGGACTAACCTTTTGAGATTAAATGGCTGCTCACTTAGGACAGCTGGTTTATACTTGTGTGCATCTGAGAAGGAAGCCTGGGCTCCAGATAAAGCAGAAGGATTATGAGAATAGGCCACACAACATCACAGGGTGGGCGCTTACATGTAAAGCAAAAACCAGGCTATGCAAATAACACCACACAAGGACTACTGGCAAAAAAAAGAGAGACAGAGAGCAAAACGTCCTTTAAGAAGTATAGTCACCTCAACAGATTTAATAAATGGCAGTGGTGCCTTCACTCCTTGTACTACGCGGAGGTTCCAGTTCACATATCTTTTATCTGTTAAAGGGGCAGCTGCATGAGAAAGCTATAAAAACCAAAGTGGTGCCAAGTTATAGGCATCCAAATGAATTTCCAGTTGATGTTTCAGATGACAGCCCCTGCAAAAAGTACGACATTCTTGTGTCTGTAAACAGAAATGCAGAAGTTATTGTTTTGATGTCTTGTGTAGTCCCTGTCTATCAAAATCATTATAATGAGGCACTCTCCAACTAATGCAGTTAATAACCTACAAGTCAAAACTACTTAAACAAATCATAAACCTCAAACCTACGTTATTGCTTTAATGTCTTATCTAGTCCTCCTCAATCAAAACAATTATAATGAAGATACGCTCCAACTAATGCAGTTAATACATCTGCTAATCAGGCCTACTTAAATAAATCATAAACCTCAAACTCTTATTATTTGAAAATTGAAACTAATCATCTGAAGAAAGGGTCCTCTAATCCAAAAAGCCAAATCACAAACTGCTTTAGATCCAATAGTAAATCAAGGCTCTTATTTCACATTCCATACATAACACAAGATTTTTTAGTCTACTTCAGATCTAGAAGTTATACCAAGTGTTTGTCACCCTAAAGGTGGACTAAAAGGTGAATCATAACATAACCCCTGAAGCATGTCTACATTCTATGCACACTAGTGAATCATGCATAAATCTGAACAGAGTTACCTGCACTCGTGGATTCAGTTATGATAATCTGGAAAAGATCAATTCTAACAAAAGGAGGAATCCGCATGTGAAGCACATCCATGACTCCAGCAATAACCTATTCTTTCTCAAATTAGTAGATAACACATAGGAAGGAAGAAAATTATGTCAGTACATGCAAAAGGAGAACCACATATAGGACATAGAAAAGACAAGCTTGTTTCAACCAAATGGGAGATCTTAATGTACTTGCAAAGATAAAGAAGTACAGGCTCAAAAAGGAAATGTTTATGTATCCATAAACATAAAATTAGCAGTACCTTATCTACAAATCCATGGATGACCAAACTTGCCTTCTTGTCCTTTGGAGTTTTCTGTAAAGTTGAGAGCAATGACATCAATGGAAAGTGCTTCAGTGGCAGACTAGTCTATCAAAACGGTGGTATGGTGGCAGTGATAGGCTAATCATGCATACAAGGAATCATAATCTCCTCAACAAGACAACAACCATGGTGACTGTCATACTGGTTTTTTGGTTCTTTGATGTACTCACATTTGCATATATGTTTCTTACCCTTACATGCAAGTAAATATATGTACTTGCACTAATATATGTACGCGTGTATTTATGTACTCACACCCATATGTATGCTTGTATAGACATACATCTTACATCGACTGTATTAGGCAAATCTTTCTACTCCCACTTCCTCCTTGAACCCTTCATCTTATGTTAGAATGTTAAAAGCCCATCTAGGATCTTATGTTCTGAAAGTAATCCACTGCCTGGCAACTAAAAAAAGGGCTAAGCCTTATTTGGCTCTAAGAGCAGTAGCAAAAAAATAAACAAATAAGCAAAAACATGCCTACCCCTTTCAATGCAAAAGGATGAGATGAATACAAAAGAATAAAAATACAATGTCCCACCTGAGACTCCCCAACAAGCTAGGGGGGGGAAGTACCTGAAGATTTACAATCACAATCTTGCCCCCACCACGCAAACATTTAAGAGGCAGGTTGCATGCAGGAGTAATCTGCAAACTGCACTGGATTTTGATGTCATAATGTTCAAAGTAAAGATGGAAAATAGAGAACTATATATTGGATATAATCTTTAATACAAAAATGAAAAGGAGCTGAGCAACTAAAAATTAGCAAGCTTAAGTTCCATAAATTGCTAAAGGAAGTAGAACAGCATTGAAAATTATTACTCTTGCTACTTGTATAAGACAACAAACTAACAATATAATATTCCTTCTTTTCCATGGATTTTTACGTTCTTCTTGGTTAATGAAGATCGTGTAGCATCTGTAAGATAGTGTCATTGTTGGATTGGGCTGAATTTTAAACAACTAGCAATGGCCCAAAAGAATTGTCCTGGGTAGTAGTCTCCTGTGTGTGTGTGTCTAGAAGGAAGAAATATAAGATTGTTATATGCCTAAGACAGTTAGGTATAAAACAGAAGAAGAAATATCACTAGCGGCTGTGGGGCATTAAATTATATGTTTCTCAAGTGCCATCTTTAGAACTGAGCAGCAAATTACCAGTTACCATGCTGTTAAAAGAAATATAGAGAAGACACTTTGGTGGATAAATTTGAGGAATCCATCTCTGAATTCTTAAGAAGCTCAACAAAAAGCTACTTATTGCTCATCAAAAAGCATAAAAATAGGGAACAAAGAAACAGAACACCCATCAGGAAAAGGCTAGTCAGGATTTTGAAATTATACATGTGCTATTTGCCCTTTTCTCTCTCTTTTTACATGAATAAATTCCAGAAGGAATTATTTAAGTTGCTTTTGTTCATTTTTATAATCACAAAAGATCCTTATGTTGAGAAAGAGCTAAAACATTCATATCTACACTAACGTGGACCAGTATACTATTTGGCAATAAAAGACTGCAAGATTGCTATCAAGTGTTGAAGAGACAAAATCAGCATTACCTGGTCCCTAGGCACAACACAAGATCAGCCATCCTGCAGTTCTTCTCAGCCGGAAGCATTTCCTTTGGCGGCAGTGCATCCTACAAATACACAGATGCACAGATTCTGAGCAACATGCTCATTCGATTAAAATACCTTTACAAATGGGTCAGCTTGAGAGAACAAAGACATATGTCTTGGGCCTGGTTGAAACCAGAAAAAGAAAGAAAATGGCACCTCCCAGTCAAGAACTGTATCCTTTAGTTTCGCTCCACAGTTTACATCAGAGCACCGCCGCAAAGTCTCCTTCAATCCTATAGTTTCTACCTCAAAATCCCGCAAATACCTTCACAGGTTTAGTAGCAAGGTTGTGTCTTAGATAGGGAAAATATATTCTGAATAGAAGTTATCAAAACAGATCATTTGCTCTCCATCTAATATAATTCTTGCTGCTCTGACCCATGTCAGACTCAAAGCAGACACCTTGAATGGAAACGAGAACTTGAGTGGAACATCTGAATAGAAACAAGCATAAGAAAAATCTGACAATATCTTTTGTCACGTACAGGTATCTGCTGCGTACTCATATCCAGTCCAAGCAACATAAACCACAATAACACAGAAAATGCAAGGAGAAGAACCAGAGGGGGGAGGACGAGGAAGGTTGGAGAGAGAACAAGGGTGCACAGGGATTTTTATCATACTCGACTCCACACGAAGGGCATGCCTCCATGAAGGAGTTCCCATGTAACTCAGCAAGTTTCTCCCTTGGAATTCCAGACCGAAGATGGAGGCCATCAACATTCTGGTAAAAAAAAGTAAGAAGCCTTGTAAGAACAATACAATAAGCTAATTTTCTTGCACATAAGAATAAATATTCAACCATCGGAGGAATAACTGAATCAGGCAAAAAAGGCCCTATACATGTAGGCAACATTTTGTTGTGGCTTATATGAATGCATAGAATAATGTGCATCATCGGCTTACAGCAGAAAACCAAAAATTATTTATCTCTCCCTCTCGCTCTCACACACAGACAAATGCACACGCATTACAGAACTCCTATTGATCAACATGCACATGATAACACATACAAATCTACGCAGTCAGACAGAAAAAGACATCATAAGCTTACCATAATTAAACATAGACACATTGACTCATATTACCATATTGGAGAACTAGCCTTTACAAGAGGTTAAAATATTATTCCGAACTTTAAAATATGTAAGATATATTTCCAGTAATGGAGTAATGAACTCCTACCTGACTAATAACAAACTTTAAAATGCCAGCCTTCTCAAGTTCAACCAATGCCATATGAGTTATGCTTGGCATTGCTCGATGGAATGGCAGGGATGCTCCAGGTAAAGGTTTCCCTTCACGCTGCAACGAGTAATAGATTTAAAGTAAGATCCAAAGAAACATACAACTACATGATTGATTTGTTTACTTCAATTGTAGGCCAGAGAATAGTGGACACAGCGAGGATTTGTTTCCATAAATACATGTAAACGCTTCTTTCAGGGGGGAAAAAGGAAAAGAAAAGGAAATCCAGTACTTAGAAGATAGTAAACCTTCCGGTTGTAACTAAATTGCTTTTGACTGTACAGCAGTAATAGGTCAACAACATAAGGCATAAGAACAGTTCTTAAGCATTTAAACCTTATTTTCATTTTTCTAGTCACTACTTAATAAAATAATAGCATTTTCTGACAAATAAAAGAAATCAACATGACTACATCCTCAATGGATTACAAGTACATTCTATGCAAAAAGGAAAACAACTTTTTTACTTTCAGATAGTGGAATGGTAAGTTCAAGTTAAAATTGATGGTATAAGACGCCGTACATTAGCTGTTCCCCATAATTGATTGGCCTACAAAGTTTTCATAGTCTAGCAAAAGCTATTCAACTGGGGGAGGAACCCCTCAAAGATTGAGGTCCTTCTATAAGACAAAGGAAGCTCAACAGATTCCCGGAACCAAACAAAATTCACAACATTTACCTGCAATGTCCAAATTCCTTTGGGGCCCCGAAAATCAGGTATGCCACAAGATGTTGATACTCCTGCACCTGTAAACACCACTAGATGCTTACTCTGCAAGTACAAACAAAAAACTTGAAGAGGCTCATTAAATTAATACCAACAAAATAATATATCCATTAAACACACAACTGAATACTGTGAGTTCAAACCTTTTGTATCATCTTGACAAGTTGTTCAATCTGCCAAGACAAAATCAAAGCAAGTTGATAGAAATAAGACCAACCTTACGACAAAACCTAAAAATAAGAAGAGCTCTGCAATATGAAAATGAGATGAGAAAAGTTCACAACCAAGCTTTCACTTTAAATTACAGGATAACATATGCTTATATCCATATGCACTCCCGTACATGCATCCGTGTGGCAGAATACAGATTATGCATGAGTGCACAACAAAATCTATTAACGCTATAAACCGTCCATGATTTTGCCCCTCTCTTCCGCACGTTACAAAACAATGGTCAAACTTTAGTTTCTTGAGTCTCGACAATACAATTTCCATCCACATTTTGATAGCAACACGTTTTAAGCTCACTGCAGCTCTAACATTTCAGCCCACCCTGATTCTAAACCAAAAATTTGTAGCAGTCACTGAATCTCAACTTAGGTCCTCCAGCAATCAAATTGTCTGGCACAACCAAAGAATGCCACCACTACCCATTAAGCCAAACAAAACAAAACACTTCAAGTCATATTAAAATGCTCCCTCATAGAAACTCCCAGCATGCATTAGGAAAATATTGAAATTCACAACACAGTCAGGTGCGCCACGGTCTACTCCAGAGAATTAGTAGTGAGAAAAAGAACTCCATTGCGATCAAATTGAACACCAAGAAAATCGAAGGACACGGTCCTTTTTGAACTTTCATCCACCCCATCAACACCCCTAAGTATTTCCTATCCACATGACAATGCAAGTCATCCTAATCAAACACAATTTCACTAACAACAACAACAACCAATACCCACAAATCAGATCCCATCGAACACCAACAAGCGTAAATCCGAACAGATTAAGCAAAGTATTGAATATTTAAGTTATCTCCCAGCAGGCATCAGAGAAAGACAAAATCTAAGCAAAAATAACACTAAAGCTGTTTCAAGTGATGATGGGAATGAACAATTAGCAATAACAACAAGTACGGAAGACAAGAACACAAGACACAAGAAAAAAGAAACCCCCATGTAATGAAAAAGCACAATAATGAGAAGAAAGATCGTTACTTTATCCTGCAAAACATGAGACGGGTCGAAAAACTCTGTCATTCCAACATTGCCCACGTCTTCTATATATGAAAGCTTCTCTGCATAGCCCAAAGACATGGTGAATCTCTCTCTCTCTCTCTCTTTTCTCTCTCTACTCTCTCTCTCTCTCTCTAAAACCCACCACCTGTTTGATCAAGAAAGAGAGGGAGAGAGTGAACTGATGAAGCCCTTTTTCTCTTCTTGCTTTTCTTTTTTTTTTTTTTGTTTTTTTTTTTCCCCTCACTTTCTCTCTTTCTTCCTTTCTTATGTGCTAAAAATTTCAGATGTTAATGTTATGGAATGTTTGCTTCTTTTAAGGAGACCCCCAAGAGCCAAAACAAGCACTTGATCACAACATGGAATTGAAATTACTTTATTACCCTTCTATCCAAAGAAAATCTCTCTCCCCTTTTTCTATAAGGATTTCAGGGTTGAGGTTTCTGATTGAATGATTTTGATCAAGATTCGGTAACGTATAGTAATTATGATATAATCTTCATGGAGAAGAATTTAGAAGAAAATTTCTTGTAGCTTTCTAGTCCTTTTCTATGAAGAAATAATGTCAACGGCAAATATTAACAGTATTACTGTATGTTTTCATATATCCGTTAATAAATTGGGCATCAATTTTTTTTTAACTAGAAAAAAAATAACTTAACAAATGAGACTTGTTTCATACTGTTGATCATTTAAGTGTGGAAAAAATCGTAAAATCTATTAATATTTAAATAATTAGTCTTTTTTATAAAAAAAAATATGTTGAATTAAAATGTCAAAATTTATACCTTGAGTAGACAATAAATGAAAAGGGTGACTTACAATCTAAACAGGCCAAACAGATAATTTACAATTTTTTCAAGTTCCAAAGAAAAAAAAATGTTTAAGCATTTTTATGGACCTTACCCCAAGCATTAAGTTTGAAGTCATCTATTGGCATTGTTGGGTAAAGTCAAAAAGGTAAAAGTTAAAATTGAGGATTGAATATTTGAATGTTGTTTCAATCTTGTATTATTGTGGACCAAAAAATTGCTGTATTTTTGCTAACAACTGTAAATGCCTTCTATGATTATTCATGATGTCTATAGCTGGCAATTGATTGACAGTCTTCATGTTCCTACTTGAAAAGAAATGGGTACATTACATGCTATGCCTTGCCATCTGTTTAAAGACAATAATAGTTACAAATAATTATCAACTTGAGAAAATTTTCACTCCTGCTTGAATCACATAGATTGCAATGGGATTTCTGTACACTTGCAATTATCATGTCATCATTTTTCTTTTTTTTTTTTAAGCAAACAGAATAAGAAGAAGCATGTCATACTAATTTTCTGTCCATTTTATATGCATTCATGGTTAAAATTTAAGTGACGAATGCTTAACAAATTAGTCCCGTATAAAGTCACTATTTTAATAGAACAACTCGTTCATTAAAACTGTTTTATAAGTCCCAAACATTTTAATTAATCCAAATTCATTTTAAGTTAAGGCTCGAGTCTCATAAGTCATTTTTATAAAAATAGATATTTGTGGTTAAAACTTAAAACAATTCACTCCAAACGGATTATTCAGATGTAGAAAATTATTTTACTGATTGTCGCTGATCTAATGCGTAAAAGACCTCATTCGAATTATATGGTCATGAATTTGAATCATTGTTCGGTAATTGATGAGATTAAGTGTATATTATTTTTACATGATATCGAATGATCGAATAATATTTATTTGATAGTTAAGATTTACTCTTTTGATTTTACAGTGTATATAATCTGATCTATCTTGTAACATCGGTAGCGGATTCCTCTGTGACGGAAATTAAGCCCTTTTTTCCTTTTCTTTTAGCCCTATGAAAGGCTATAATACCGTTACAAAATTATCAATGGAACACACATTTTCAAGACCTACAGAAATAAAGCCCTTTAGATACACTCGTGGATTTGAGTACCAACTAAAATAATACACATAATACGGGCCAATCAAATTGACCCAAGACACTAGCAAGGAGGAGTCAGCGATCCAATTGTTTGGATTTAGCCCATAAAGTTGTGGCAAAGCCTTAAAATGCCCATAAGCCCAAGGGGCCATGAGCTTTTTATGGGACCCACTGCTTTCAGCAAAAACTGTTTTTTTTTTTGGTTTTTTGAATTGATCTTTTCAAGTTGCAATCTTCTTAGCTTTTTATGGACCATGATCTCTTTTTGATCTGTATGCACCGTTTGGCTTTAGTGTCAATAAGTTTGACAATAACATAAATTTTTTAGAATTTTTAAAGATAGACAATGATAAAAAAATTTAAATTTAAATTAATATAAAAAATAATAGATTCAATTATCATTAAATAATTACTACAGAATCTCAAACAATAATGAGTGGGTCCACTTCTGACTGCATATTATCGTCATCACAAGGACATAACATGACAACACAGTTCGTCATCAGATTCATATGTTGTGCTGGTGGCACATTGCATGGGTAAGCCACTTTAGTCGTTTTTTTTTTTCCAATAATCCAAACACCTAAAATTGCAAACGTGTCGCTCCAAAATCTCAAATGCCATCGCTGAAATACTTAAAGAATGTCGTTTATATTATAAAGTTATGTGTTCAAGTATGTATTAAAATATATTTAATAAAATTAGATATAAATCCGATCGACTATATAATGTAATTGATATAATTTTATTTTTAAAAAATAAATAATTAAACGATTTAGTCAGAATCTATATAAAATAATATAAATATGAAATTATTTAGATGATTTAGTCAAAATTTATTTTAAATAATATAAATATGAAACTATTTTAAAATTTATATAAATAAAAAAAAGTATATATAATTTTTAAAACGATGTCAATGACACCATTGAAATTAAATTACAGATGAATTCAAATGAAACTCCTAAAGTGGTCCACGCACTGGTAGGCCCATACCAATGACTTTTGTTTTTTTGAACGATTGGTAGGCCCAGTCGCCCAGACGCCAATAAAAGAGGCGGCTAAAAGAGCAGCGGGTCCCAGATGACGTCGGCCACGAAATCCCACTGGTCGATCATACGGGTGGGATTACGTCATCGTGGCTGTCCCGCCTCCAAACAAAGCTCACTATAAAATCTACACATTTTTGCTCCATTTTTTCTTGCATTTTCTAAGCTGTTTATTAGTATTTTTCTCATCAAATCAAACTTGCTTTTTTCGCTCTTATTTAATCAGGTACGCACTCAATTCGTTTAGCCCTTTTTTTTCGTTTTTTGTTTTTTTTGTGTGTGTGTTTTGACTTTTGACACTGAGTTTTCTTGTAGGTTAAATTTATGGCCGGCCGGCCGGCGATGGAGGAGGCGCGTGAGAACGGGGAACATTATGATGATAAATTACTAATCGGAATGGAAGATGATCACGGAGGCGTAATTGTGGAGTTGAAAGAGCCTATGGATCCTGAATTCTTCCTTCTCCTTCTCAGAGCTTCCATTTCTCAGTGGCGGCATCAGGTGTTTGTTTGGCTTCTTCATTCTCCTCACTTTTGGTTTTGTTTATCTTATCTTATACTCTAGTGTCTGGAATTGTTTCCGAAAGTCGAAAGTCGCGAGTTCGAGTTTCAGTGAGAGCCAATTAATCAGAAAAAAAAAAAAAACTAAGTTTATGACTTTATGGAGCTTTTTTTTCTTGTTTCTCTATACTTTGCATTTTAAAAAAAAAAAGGAAATTCTGAAAGTGCTCAGACGCACGTTTTAGTTTTGTTTATCATAATGTATAGTAGTGTCTGGAATCGTTGTCATGGCTGAAGGAAGAAATTCTAGAAAATTCTAGTGTTTGGAGCTTGAATTTAGCATTGCTTAATATGGCTACAGCTGCTTTCTGTTCTTGAGATTCGAGTAACTTTGTTTTGTTTTGGTTTGTCTGTCAAAAAATTTGCAGGGGAAGAAGGGAGTTTGGATTAAGTTGCCAATTGCTCTTGTAAATCTTGTTGAGACAGCGGTTAAGGTAATTAATTAATTAATTACTTTGCACCAAGGAATATGTTTGCAAATTAGTTCTTTCATGTGTTGTTTGTGTGGTTTATGTGAAAGATCTATTGTCGTTAGGCCGAGAAGAGAAGGTAATTTTTATTGCTGTTTGTGCATCTCTTATGCTGATGATAGGAAGGTTTTTGGTACCACCATGCTGAACCAAATTACCTCATGCTTGTTTGCTGGATTCCCGAAACCGCGAGCACCATTCCTGCTAATGCCTCACACAGAGTAGGTGTTGGTGGCATCGTCTTGAATGATAAAAGAGAGGTAGGCCGTGCTCCCCAACATTTTTTCTCAACTCCTCTTACCGATTTTGCTTGTTCTATGTTTCAGCTTTGTCTGGAATGGAAACTAGGTTTGTTTTTCTCCCCCTCATTGGAACATATATCCACATATGCAATCTTTTACCTACCAGTTATGCACTGTTTTGGTGTGTAAGGCTGGTGGCTATCTCACCTCATTCCACCATAATTCCCCTGGAGTACGTCTCTCAAATCCTAGCATGACGAAAAAATGTGTGATTTCTCTCTTATAGTCTCATCAGTGGTTTTATTGTCCTTTTCTTGTGCAATCCCTCACCTTCTTAGCAATATATACCTCTGATGTCAGCCTCAATTAAAAGATTTAAATTTAGTTACCCTAGAAAGATCTGGGAAGTAGCTTTCCTTTTTGGCTGGCTCAAATTTTTTGTTATGCCATACTGTTTCGGATTCCAAACCAGAAGCATAACAACAATATGTTGTTGCGTCCTCTAGTTTAAGATTCTCTAACGCAAGTCATCTGATTTTGGGATAGAATCCACAATGTATTCAGCAACCTTATCTATTTGCTTGCTCATTTCAAATCAGGAATTTTTATGTTTCATAGGTCCTTGTAGTTCAGGAAAAGAGTGGTAGATTTCGAGGAACCGGTGTGTGGAAAATTCCTACTGGAGTTGTTGATCAGGTGCATGCTTGCATGTGTTGTTCTAATGTAATATAAATTAGTGCACCTATTTAAGCAACTAAATAGGTTATTGACCATACAGAATGAGGATATCTTTATGGCAGCTATGAGAGAAGTCAAAGAAGAGACTGGAGTAAGTAATATGCCTGTGATGTAGATTTATTCTGCACCTGTTCATCTTTCATCGTAGAGTATATGTCTTTCTAAGGCCATGCCTTTTCATATCTCAGATTGATACACAGTTTCTAGAGATTGTAGCATTCAGGTGAGAAGCTTTTATTGGCGGTTTTTAATATTATTTTGTCTTCAGACTATCGGTGTTTTCAATTTTCTTGTCTTGACTTTTAACTTAAGATTGTTTTTGGAGATGAGATGTGCTTAAATTTGGGATTAAGGCTTGGTTGTTGGTTGTGTAAGTTGAGATGAAATCATGGAGTTAGGTCGGGGCCTGGTGAGCCTGCGGAGGCAAGCATAAAATTTATCCATCATATATTTGCATACCCATTACCCAATGACTGTCGGGGCCTATTGAGCCTGCGGAGGCAAGCATAAAATTTATCCATCATATATTTGCATACCCATTACCCAATGACTGACCTAATTTAGTTCACTTGGAAGCTTGATTGAAAATGGTAAATGTCAAAACAACATTCTTGATGCTCAATAGAAGTATCCTGATTTAGTGTGTCTATAGTATTATGTTGTGCAATATGGTGTGATGGATCATATGGGCTACAAATGAAAACCACATAAGCTGCCTGTGATAAGTCTAATGTAGATCAGAAAATAGAATTATTGGAAACCTTACAGAGACTTCGAAAAAATAGGGAACAAAATTTTGGTTATTGGAAAAGCTAAGACAAAGTCATCAAGTAGGGGAAAGCTTGGGTTGTCCAAATTCTTGGTAAACAATCATTTTCCGGTAATGCAAATTGATGTTCATGATTGTGATGACATTAATTTTTTCCTCAGGCATACCTTCAAGGTAACAAACTTGCTTATCCCAGTCTAGGCTTTGATGCATTGAAGTTTATGATACCATGGCTCTGTACTTCAATGTTGAAATTTCAGCACAAATAGATTTATATGTTTTTGTAGCTCATTTTGCAGCTCAACTATTGGATAAGGATTTTCAAGTTCAGTAACTGGATGCATTCACACGTTCTCTTACATGTTTATGTCTCTGACTTTCAGGCAGTCACACAAATTGTTTTTTGAGAAGTCAGATTTATTTTTCCTGTGCATGCTGCGTCCATTATCATTTGAAATTCAGAAGCAGGAACTAGAAATTGAGGCAGCTCAGGTAATTCTAGGCAATGTATTAAGCTAATAACTAAATTTGATTCTTATTATCCAGTTGCATATGCCTTCAATTTTGTCGCACTATTGCTTTCCATGAATCCCGGCATTTTCATTTTTTCGCTAGAAAAACTTCTGAAAAAACACAGGATTTGTGTGTTCTCTAAGCCAATCCTCTAAGTTCAAAGTTAGAATTCTGACAAGAAATGATCTGAAGTTTTGTGCATATGAGCAAGTTCTTTGTTCCACAAATATGGCAAATTTTGGTGAAAGTGTCAGCCTCTAGGCTTTCCCTATGGCGTTGACGCTTTGACTTGCCCAATATAAAATCCTTTTAGTAGCACCAAATTAGCTGTACATAATTTCCAGTGCAATGCCACGCATCATACCTCTAACATTAAAGCCTGTCTTTTATTCCATTACATGAGAGAAGATTAGTTGAGCAACATTGCATTGTGTCAAATATGCAGTTATGTACCTATTGGTCCTGCTTGCAGTGCAGGTGAGTTTGTCTCTGGAAAAAGGACTGTGTTAAGCAAGCTACTGCGTCTTTATGTCCATTCCCCATGTTTCCTCTTTAACTTCTTGCCTTGCCTATGCAGTAGATACATCTCTCTTTGTACTATCATGTTAAAGCTAGGCCTAGATAGCCTTTTCTCATATAATTGATAAAGCTTTCTAATATAATAGCTTGTCTCTCTTTGTAGTGGATGCCACTGGAGGATTTTGCAGCTCAACCTTTTGCCCAGAAGCATGATATTTTCAAGCACATTACTGCCGTGTGCTTGGCAAAGATAGACCGGGATTACACTGGGTTTTCTCCAATAGCTAGCGGAACAATTTTCACCGACCAAACAAGTTACTTGTATGCAAACGTCCGGGATTTGAAGCAGTGAAGTCCTTCTCATAGCCTATAGAAACAGGTTTTATATTGACTCTTATTTGCTGTGTGACAATATTATTTCATTTATTAATGTCTCGCTCTCTTTGATTATTATGGAGATGCATCCTTTCAGCATCTCGAAATCTCACATCGCAAAAAAATATTGTAAAGTGAGAAGATCCTAATAAATTTCATCCAAGTTATAAACTTTAATGGGTGCTTTCCGTTTTGCATGCATTTGCCTTGACATAGACAGACGCATATCCTGCCATGTGTATGCGCCTTAGTTTGTAAAACATAATTTTCAGCTTGTGGCCACTTCCCATATTCATGACAGGTGGTCTGCCATGCGGCACAAAGTCCGAAGAACAGAGGAAAAAAATGTGCCCCCCAGATCATTTAACTTGTCTTTACGTCTCAAACCTGAGTTTCAGAGGTTCTTTCAATTATCTATAACTAGGAATTGTCGGTCGGTATGATTTCCTCCCAGATTACAACCATATTCTGGTTTGCCATATTTATTGTTTGAGGTGGTGAACTCTGAGCTGGGTAGACACATGTTACCTGTAAACTTTGCTTTCCTTGTCACGCTGTTGTTGTCATTCTTGAAGATTGATCATGCTGGTTCAAGAAAAGTTGCTTGGGATGAGATTCCCACGCCAACTGGTTGTATGAATTGTACAGTTTGTCAATACCCCTGCCATCCTCTTAATCCACCATCTCCAAACTTCCCACTAGAGGGCGTTCCACCGCCACCGGCTCCCCTTTCAGGCTACCCAATATATGGTTCATCACCACCCCCTCCACCACTTTCTGGCTACCCTGAATACGGTGCTCCGCCTTCACCTCCTTCTCAAGTCAATTGCTCACCATTTCCAGTTCAGTGCTGCCCATACCCCCCTCCTTATCCTGTTGGATATGAGCCCTATGGGAATTACTCTACTCCTTGTTCACCTCTTTACCTTGCCTCAGTTTTGGCATGTCTACTTTGTGTCATCGTCTTGTTTTAGACTTACAAGGTTATGCTCAGGTTTAATCTACAGTTTTTTGTTATCTGGGAACCCAATATTACTTTTATTTGTAATAAAGCCATCCTTTTAGGCCTTGTACTTGTAATGCTTTTTCTACCATCTAAATATAATTACGAAATTAGTCTTTGCCTTTATCTTTTAGTTTCCATTGCCTGATGTGAATTTCATTTTTGACAAAGCCCTGGCCATTTGGGATTTAGTAGTATTTCCCTCTTCATCACATAAAATTGCCATTAATGTCCTGTTATGTAGATAGGCATTCATTTCATCTGTGAGTATGTTGCATCTTCCATCTTAATGTCTTTGTTAGAGTTCTAACTCATTTGGTACATTTGTGGGTTTTGAGACAAAGGGCAGAAAGGGACAAGGAATTTGTTATTTGCAAGTAAAATTTGTCTTGAAAAATAAAAATGAATATAGTGGTACTACTGAAGATGTTTTCAGCGATGTCGGAACTAATTAACTAAAAAAGATTTTTCAAAGAATGACATTTTTTTGTTTGTCCTACCTTAACATGCCGACAAGCATCCATTCGTCATTAGAATGAGAGCTTATCCCTTGTTTTACGTACGTAGGCGCTTCGAGATGCATTTAATTTTAGATACTCGATAATTTTAATTTTTTTATTTTATTTTAAGTAAAACTAATTCATCGTTTAATAATATATAATATTATTCTTACTTTTATTTTTATTTAAGTAAATTTTATTTATTATATAATATAAAATTATGTAGTGTAAAATTATAATTAAATTATACTCATTAAAAAAAACGAATCTATTTAAAAAATTCCTCTGATATTTTAAAACTCAGGTGTTGTGGCCAACACGCGGGGGATTTCGGTGTCGATTATGGCTTGCCCGTATAAACCATTTCGGGGTTAGAATTTGATGGTGAGAAAAATTGGAAACGTGCTAGTGGGAACTAATGCATCCGCATCATTCCCACTCTGGATACAATGGTTGGGGTAGTACAAGATTTAAGAATATTCACCTGCTCTACGCAGACTACGCCTCGCCTTTCGGCTTGATCTTAGGCTTCAATCACCCTCCATGGATTGGCCTTGCGGAGTAACCCTTAACTGTTTTTGGAGCATTGGATTTTTTTTCCTTATTTCTTTTGATTAATGAATGCATGGAATCTGGGTTTGGCAAAAAAAATTCTCTTGCCAGACGATTGCCAATGAAGTAGGTCGAATAATGGCCATCCTGCCATCAACTAAAAGAAAACGCTGGCACGGCACCCCCCAAGCGGCACGCATGTGTCCTTCCTTTTAGTCGTGGTGGTCATGTGAACCGTTCACGTAACAACTGTGATTTAAATTGATAAAGCCAATTTCCTTAACAATTTAGATTCGCTTTGTTTCTGCTTTGAGCCGATGGACAGTTATGTTTATGTGGTTGCTCGGGAACAGGTGTCGGGAACCATCTTGTGGGTCAACTAGTAAAATGAAAATAGAAATTAAGAGGACGATGAATTTTTGTAACAATCTCTTTGTAACCACTGATCTTTGTGATTTAAGAAACAGAAAGTGTTCGGGCCAAAAGTCTTTGACGTTTAGTGAAATTAAACTTATTCTTAAAAAGTTTATTCTTCTAAAGGATGAAATGTTCTTTGAGCTAATTATATAGTATTACTCTTGTATTCTCATTTTCTTTATATATAAAAAAATCCCTTTGTATCACTTGCCAAACTTTGATTAAAAACACAAAAAAGGGAAAGACTGTTAGATGGCTTCTGGTAGTTTCGTTGGAATAAAGCATTTTTCTTCTCGAAACGATGCATGTGGCACATGCTTGGCTTCATTTTTCTTCAAATAATGTGGCTGTTTGGGAGAAGAAAGTTGCACATATTTCGGGCTTGTCCTCATTCAAACAAGTATATACCAATACAATATACAAACGAGTACCAAGAAGCAGCAAAAGCCAACCAGGCGCAGTTCTACCATCCCCATACAATATTTAATCAATGGGTGAGACCAGCGTGACCAAAAAATAAATAAATAAATAAAGAAAAGAAAATTATCATCTAAAAACAAATGGGAATTACTACAAAATATGGCACACAAACCGTTGTTGGAAATCCTCTACAAAGCAAGGATTAAAAAAGAGAAAAAGATTGCCACACACTAGAAACCAAAAACTAGAAAACTGTAACACAAAAAAATATATAGAATTGACACATTCTTGATGAGTGATAAACTTGCACACTAGGGAGTGACTTATTTCCGCACTAACCTGATGAAAACAAATTTTCAATATATAGAGAACTTACAGCAGCAAATGCCCTAAGCACAAACTCAGCACCATGGAAAAAAGGCTGCCACCATACAATGTCACACCAGCATTGTTATCAGCAGTTTGATCCGCGGCGTCATCAGCGGCCGGTGAATCAGCCGGTGAGTCTGACGTCGGTGATGCGGTCCTATGCTTGCTAGATTTTGGTGCATCTGCAGCTGCCTTATCCGGAGCGGGTGCCGGAGCTGAGGTTGGTGCTCCCTTAAACAATTCACGAGGATGAAGGACCTTATCAATGGTGTAGACAGCAAGTGGCTGCTGATCTATCAAAGTGCCAGTTATTTTTGCCGTGTCACCATTTTCCTTCAATGTCACATCCTCCCCATCGTTTTGCACCGTAACATCGAACTTGCTCGCGCCATCAGTGGCTAAAGTGTTCATATCCCCATTGTTGGATTTTAACATAGATAAGGATTGATATACGGGCACACCAAAGAATTCCAGAAATGAGACTTTGCCTGCAGCTGTCAGGTTCTTGTATTTGGGCAAGAAGGCTTTAAATGCATCATCCATAGGGCAAAACACAGTTAATCCTCCATCAATGTTATCCTGAAAGTGTCCATAATCACAGTGGAGACTCATGAATTTTTTTCATTACATTGAGAATAAAAACCAACAATCATAATTTAACATGGTCCAGATTCAACAAACTACCAATCGAAGCTTTGCTTAGTGCAATTATTTTGTTATTTCCTTTTTGCTCTTCCTTACTGCCACACATAAAATGGGTTACAGTTTGGTTCTTTGACTAGATACTTTGTGTGCAGCTGTCACCCACATCTAAATCTTAGATCAACCCTCTTCTCAATTTTGGCCCTCCCCATGTGGGAGTAGGTGTATGGCATTTGTCTTGGGGAGTAGGTGTATGGCATTTGTCTTGAGGAGGCAAATTCCCAATAGAGTATAAAAAGTCACCATTAAGTTCAAAACTTCAATATTTAATTACATTTATATGAAGAAAGAAAGAAACCCACAAACAACAATAGTTCCTTCAGTAGCAAAACATATGCTTGAAAGCAGTAAATATATTTGCTAATTAGCTACTCTCCAACAACACCTTCTTGTCGCTTGTTAAATACAAGCCAGTCACTTTCCAAGATGAACAAAAAAAAAGTCGAAGAAAAAAACAAGAAGTAGGCAGAGCCTCTATACCAGTACACTAGGCAATTATCATCAATCTAGGCCACTACCGTGAACAAACAAAACAAAAGGTAAAATAACATAAACATTGAAAAGCCAGAAACTTGTTAAATGTCGTAGGAAGAATTACGTGTGCTGGCCTGTATTTTCTTATCTTACACTCGAGTGCTTAAAAGTTAAAGACTGATGTAGATCCAAATCATACAATGCGGATGCTAATTTTTCATTTAGACCCACAAATTAATTAACAACTATGACTACATGCAAATCAACCCAGTAAAATACTTAAAAAGCACTGTTGTAAACTAGGTGTAATTACCTGATATGTCCTTGAAGCTTCAGGATTTGCCAACAGAGTGTCAGCAAAAACTTTGCACCCGTGACCCGACATTATGTCGGTCAAGTTCAGCTGGCTCGGCTCCGGCGTCGGCGCCGCAGCAACGTCAGAGGGCAGGACCTTGCTGATCTGGATAACGGAAATGTTGTACGGAACCTCCTCCAATGACTTGACAAAGTATACGTCAAGCTTGCCTCCGTTATCCTGGGGCCCAAAAGCCACTTTCCCTCCTTTTAAGTCCGTTATGTTGACGAACCCGGTGGACCCCGGCGCCGTTCCGGTGGCCTGGAACATGGTGGCGGCGAGGGCGGAGCCGTCTCGTATCTGGTGGAGTTTCTTGGCGCCGAAGTAGTCGAGGAGGACGTGGTAGGACAGGATCATCTTGACCGTGTAGATAGGAGGTTTATTGGCGAGGAGCTCCGACATGGCGGCGTTGTCGACGGCGCAGACGGTGATGGTGGTGTGGCTGTTGATGTCGGCGGCCAGGTGGGTTATGGTCAGATAATGGTTGAAAGTGGAGAACTCCGGGTGCTTGGCGAGCAGGCGCGTTATGTTGTGCGCGTGAGCAAGAGACATGGTTGTGAACAGTATCAGTAGCAGAGAAAGAACTGTGGAATGCTGCATTTTTGGTTTAGAGAGAGAGAGAGAGAGAGAGAGAGATTGCTGTGTTTTGGTGTTTTTTTGTTGGTTTAGTAGAAAGAAGAGTTTGAGTTGAAAGAAAGTATAGAAAGATCAACTCAAGAGGATGTGTGGTGGGAGAGAAGGGGAAAAAAATATGGGCTTTGATTTGGGTTAAATTACAAAGTGACAATGCGTGTCAGAGAGAGTGGGGGAAGGGTTGTATTTTGGAGTGTGGAAAAGTGGCAGAGAAAGGAAGATTTGATTGCTAACAGTTTGTAGTTGTACTTAACAGCGAGAGTAAACTAATGGAAGGAGTTAAGAGGGGTTTATAGAGAGAGAGAGAGAGAGAGCGTTTGTGTGGGGGACACTCGGAGGGATAGGCTATGAAAATAGGCTTGCAATTTAGTTAATTTACAACAGAAGCCCTTGCACCTTTCAGATCTTAAAAAAGAAAAAAAAAAGGGGTGATACTAAATATACTTATGACTTTGTGTAAAGTAAGTCGGATTATTAATATTAAACACTTAAGAGAAAAAGTTGGATTATTTATACTAAACACTCAAAAGAGAAAATTCTTGTTACTACCGCATCATTCGTGATCCTACAAAATCATACATATGTTTACTCTCACTCAACGTGTCTTAACGAGAGTTAAAATTCATATAGTAGGTTTTAACTCTTGCATCTTTTTGTTGCCAGGTGGGGAAGCGAATTAAAAAGATGGGGGAGAGAGACAGAGAGGCGGGCAGAGAGATGTGGATGTGGTGCTTTGGGGTGAGAGTTGGTTGAGAAGGACACTTTTATTAGCTTGGTTACCTTTTTCGTTGCTTGTGGAGCATGGACTGAAACCAGGAAACATGTTCCCTTTTAATTAATGATTATGAAAGATTGCTAGATAGGTGGTTTATTAGCTTCTGTATATAAATTAAAAGCAACTTTTTTTTTGTCCGAAAATAAGAATCTTGCTAATTATCGTTTATGCTAAAGTTTTTTGGGTGGTGATTTGTTGAGATACAAATCAATGTCATAACAGCACCGCAGACAAAAATGAAAATGCAAGGATATCAAAACATTGTGGTATTTATACATGTGATATGAACTCTTAAAGACTTAAACAATCATTTTTTTTTATTAACAGTGGAAGGAAAAGTCTTTTAACACCTACTCTTTTCTCAAAATTTATAAATGTGAGAGTTTCGTGCAGTGAGTTTTTTTTTTTTTTTTTGGGAGGAGGAGGGAAAATCGTGTATTTATGCGGGATTTAGGAGCATTGGTTTGGGATACACATACACTCAAGGCTTTGAGTCTTTCACCAGCGCTGCAACCGAAGTATAACTTCATGGGAAATTAAAGCATCAATTTAAAAGTGCATTAAAGGTTAAATAAATAGATCAAGTCACAACCCACAAGCATGGAATATAATACCCATGTGTGAGTCTGAATCCGAATGTGCTTTACAAACGCATCATCATCACAAAACAAAACTGGAAAGTGCAGGGGCCGCCATATTATTTCCCTGGCGGATGATGACACGCTGACGGCCCATAGTTTCATTATGATGCTATGGTCTATGATGCCTTTATGTCACAAAAATTCCTTGATTATCAACAATTATTTGCCGTCAAAATTGTTGACCTCCAACTTTCTTAACAAGAGGTTTTTTTCTTCTTTTTTTTTTTTTTTTGTAAATTAACAAGAGGTTTATAAAGTCTCGTTGTTGGAGATATGGAGCCAATGTTACGTTTTCACTGTTAACAATGAATAAGAAAAAGAAAATAACGGACTTATTAGAGGAAAAATTGAAAAAAAAAAAGAAACAATTGCTTTTATATTAGACGCATGTCACATTATATTATATTTTAAGTTATATATTTATAATCATGTGATCCATTATTTTTTAATCATGTAAGTATATTAGTCATTGTAACTTTAAGTTAAAATTGAGAGTTATCTATTAGCTTATTCTTTTAACATTGTGTAGAGAAAATCTACTATTTAAATACTAAAGTTCGATGGTACCTTTTTTATGTTTAGTCTCAATATTAATAAGTGCACGCTTGACATAAATTTCAATACAAACGACAGTGAATGGATCTGAAATTGTACCAATACGGATGAAAACAGAGAGTGTCTTTTTTGTTTTACCGAAGAAAAAGATCAATTACAAGTGTGTCAGTTATTAAATATATGGACCGAGACCTGAGTAATCTTGTATGAGCTGAGTAATCTTATATGAGTGATTCATTAAATCCTATCTACAGGTAATGACTTCTCACTTGAGCATTTTTAAACCCAACGAGTTTGCTCCAATTTGATCACAAAAATTACTGAATCTTAAATCAATTGTGCAGCCCACTAACTGAAAAATAAAAGAAGTATTGTTCTATACGTAGTCACTAAAATTCAAATTTAAATCATTAATAAAGGAAACACAACCAATTAGTACCAAATAATTGCTCCCAAATAGAGGGTGTCTTGCTATCATCATCACAGTAAAATAACGTTGTTATATCCGCACGTTACACTCATAAGTTTAGAGACGTTATTGTTCCATTTGTGTTTCCCGTTGCCAGCTGCTGACTGGGTAAGCGAATCGAAGACCGTTGAACGACTTCTTGATTAACTGACACCGTGCATGTGGATGACAGCGCCCACGTGGCAATGTCGGCGGGTAGCGAAACGGTCAACTTGTGGCATTTTCGTATATAACGACAATTCGGAGGGTGAATGAATAAGAAGTGCGTACCAGGTTTTGTAGCTCTGTTCCCGAGTATCGTGGCCTCACTTTACCAGAAATTGCCACGTGGATAGCTATGATCGGCACCGACAATCTTCATCTTCAACCGGGATGGTTTTTGGACGGTCCGGATTAGGGAAAATGCTGGTACACAGTAAATCAGTAATTCTCTCTCTCTCTCTTTTTTTACAGAGTTAATAAGTATATTTTACAGAGGGGATTTATTTTTTAAAAAATTATTGCGTTTGGTAGTGAAAAAATTTATTTTTTTTAAAATTATTTTTTAATAAGACGTGTAAATTAATTTATCTCTAATTCTTTTCTGACTAACTTTTTTTCTTTTTACAAAATTATACTTCCTGAATTATAAATCTTTGTAACACATTATTTTTTTACTTCAAATACGAATCACTTATACATAAATTTTAAAAAGTAGCCAGATATATTCAAACTTACTCAAATAATCTATTTATACTACTCGAACTTGCCATCAACTCCATGTCACAGTATGCACAAGGAGGGGACTTTTCTTTGTTTTCTTTTTTTTTTGGTCTAGAAAAGAAGAAGAAAACTATATAAAACGGAAATAAATGTCAATTTCTGCTAATCATGTCCCAAATGTGACGTTGGATTATTGGACAACATGTTATGACTTCGTGCTTGTGTTGATTAACATACATAAGCCTAAGCATTCACAATTCTAGGTCTTCGCAATGAGCTGTTCTTCACTTTGGTTTTTGTCAATATCTTCCACTTATTTGCGCAAATTACGTTTGTTAAGTCCACAAGTCGTGAGGAATTGTCGTTGATGTGCAAAATAGTATGTGAATGCGTTACTTTTGTCTTATAGGGGTTGCAATATTACTCGTTATTCCCATTCCGTATTGAGGAAAACAAAATGGGAAATCGAACATTCAACTATTTTTTTAGTCTATTAAGAAGAGCATTGCGACATTTTTTTTTATATTTTTCCAGTATTTTGAAGTTAAAAACTCAACAATATAAGTGATTAAGATGAGAGAAGGACTAAATGTTCGAATTCCAAAATTTTCAATTAAAGGTTATTATTTTTAATAATTTATAACTATTACTGATTCTTAATATTTAGTTATTTTTATGGAAAGAGACTTTTGTTCTAAAGTAGTTGTAGCGCTCGGATAAGGGAGGAGTGGGTGAGGCTTAGGTCAGCATTCCATCCCCTGCCCTCGCTGTTGGCTCATGGAAAGAGATGGTTGATTGAGAGTTCTCAATTTGCAAACCGGGCCTGGCCTGGCCAGCGGTGCAATTACATTAGCGGGTTGGGCTTTCTTGGTCTTGCAAGAAACTTGGGTTTTACTTTGGAGCATGGTGGACCGAGAAAGCATATGGACTAGATGGCCTGCAAACCAACCCAATCACGAACCATTGAAGGCCTAGTTTAAAACAAATGATTCAAGGTCCTGGATTCAGTTGGACCTTGTGGACCCATATTTCTCCCACCGGCATGTTGCTCCGGAGCCCAGTACCAACTACTTCAGGTTTTCTTGAAGCAGACTGCCACCCTTTGGACCAATGAACAATAATTCGCCAGTATTGAAGTCGTCAGTATCGAAGCCGTCTACATACTTAAAAATTTCGAATTCGAATTTTAAAGAAGACAAATTAATCAAGAAAACAAAAACCACCATTTGGTCTTTTACTTTGATGTCTTATTTTTCTCGAGCTTTTTAAACAATAGTTTTACTACACAACTTAATATTAACAAATAATAAAAACAGTCACACAATTTATTTAATAATATATAACAATTTTTTTATTTATTTTTCTTTTCTAAATTTCAATCGTCTAATTTTCTATATCATTTTATTTTTTTCTTTTTTTACTACTACTTAAATATTAATAACTAGTATTCTTTTTTTAAACAAAAAAATTATTATAGGTATGTCGGTTATCAGATTTGTGAGTCGAAATTATAATAACTCCCGTTTTGTCGTACCTCATTCAACCACTCTCAAAGAGCAGACCCACCATCTGAATAATATTTTACTCAACAAACCTTCTTTATGCCTAATCACAGTATTAACGAGTCGTAAACTTATAACTGCACTTTTGCATAAATCCATATATTCGGGATGGGCAATAGGACAGGAATTTAAATCCAAATCATTGTGAAAAAAAAAACGTGAAATTATCATCAAGTTACCATCTTAGGTAGAATAATTAGTGTTCTCTTTTAAAGAAATAAACTCACATTCATTATCAATTAATATGATATCAAATATATATTTTTTTTTTTTTTGTGCAAATATGATATCAGATAATGCCATTAAATTGTACTAGACTACTAGTAGATAAATCACTATCATCAATTGATTATCGTCCCATCGATATCTTCTTCTATGTTCTTTCAACTTTCATTCATTGAAAGTTTGAAACAATTGATACTCTAGATCTTCAGTGCTAAAAACCGCTGCGGAAATAGGATTGATTGGCAAAGTCGGGCGGGTCAATAAGAATAAAATGTCTCGGACTCGTTGTACAATCGATCAGAACACCAATCACTGCCGCCAGCTAGCCACTAACCCTTTGCACCTTCCTACTCGGCTATCTTTCATTTTTCCTTAGTTTGCTTCTTAGTTTCTTTTGTTTCCTCCCCCCCCCCCCCATTTGGAATCTTCATTTCAAACCCCCAAGACTACTATATGGGGCTTTTTAGTTCTATTTGCTCGAAATTGAACTTAAATAACGTCATCTATGGCCTTCCAAGCTATAGATCTGCTTTCTCTGCCGTATCTCCACCATTCTTGCGTTCTTTGGTGGCGGCGGCGGCGCCGTCTCCGCTGTACCAATGGCTGGCGAGCGCTTTTCAGGCCGATCCTTGCTCTCTGTCGCCGTTGTACCGATCGTCAGGAAGACTATTCGTGCTTCTTCTTGGGCTGATGACGACAGTGCAGCCACTTGTGCTGCTGCCACCACTGGTCACTGTCCTGCTGCCGCCGATGACTCCCCCGCTGCCACCAGTCGTTGCCGAACTACTCTAAAAGTGCTGTTTTTCACTTTTGTTTTGGGTGATGATTGTTTGTGTTTATTTGTAGATTTGTTGTTATACTGTTTCGAAAATTGTTGTTGGACGTATTCGACAGATTTTTGATATATGTCCGCTGAGCTGCAGTATTTGTTGCTCTTTACAGCTTTTTCTGACTAGATTATACCTAATTAACACATTAGAATTAAGTAAGTTTAGTTACATTTCGCTTAGTTTCAGATTTCATATTCAATTTGTTAATGATCAGTTCGATCATATGATATGTAAGTCATTGTTGTCGATTCCTTCTTATGCTCTATATAAGTTTTTCTAACTATTTTACGTCGGTCCTATATATATTTTCATCGAGTATTAATATAATAATTTTACAATAATTTCGATTCAATTTAAAAAAAAACACTTTTATTAAAATTTTTCGTCAGTAATATTTTTAAGCTTCTCTCTTTTAGCATTTCGGATTTTCGGTCACTTTTGTGAAAAAAGAAAATAATAATAGTAAAATAAAAATCAAGTGTCGCTCCCCCATTGCCTTTCTCGTATATTGATGTAGTCCGCGAAGCACGTGAACAAAGCAAAGTAGCAAACCACTGGGAAGAGACAACAAATTAACGAATAGGTAGGTACAGTGCAAGCACACAGCTTTCAAGAGGTAAAAATTATTTTTTATTTAAAAAATACAAAAATATATGTATACGCAGTGCACTTGGAATTGTTTTAGTTGTTTATTTGTGAGAAATTTAAAAAGTTGGTCGGTCGGTGATAGGGTTTTGTACTCTTTTCAGTGACCCATTGGCACCATACAGAAATTTTTGGACTCATGTCCCAGTATTAGTCCAAATAATAGTCAAAAAAAATTATAATATTTTTGAAAAAAATAACAAATTTGAAAAGCACTTCAGGTTTCATGATACAAATTTAAAAATTATAACTGTCTGACCTTTCCCTTATTAAGTTTCATTGAATGCTCATCACTACCTCTAAATAGTCTTTTGGCTAAAAAAGAAAAAAATTCTAAATCGTCTGGTAAAATTAAATAAATATCTTAAACATAATAATATTTGAATGATAAATCTGTTTTATGAAAAAAATTAAATATTTAAATTATAATTTATAAATAAAATAATTTACATATTAAAAATATTTCTTTTTTTTATTATAAATAAATAAATAAATAACCTTCTAATGGCATTTATGTGGTGGGATTAGAAAGAAAGTAAATGGTTGAAATTCTTACAAAACAAACAAGCATCTAAATGTCGTTCAAAAAAAAAAAAAATCTAAATAGTAATTTAGAAAGAAATTTTAATCCTTTTATTAACTTTCATCCCAAAATCTTTTATAAATTCAAAAAAAAAAACTATAATCCTTGAAAGGATATAAAACCCTAAAACATAAAAATGACAAAAAAAAGAAAGAAAAAGAAAATAAAAAGGCAATCACAAGAGAAAGGCGGAACTAATTTCATTATAAAGTTCACATTATGTCAAGTTATCAACTACAAAGAAAGGGAAAATTTCAACAAATCAAAAAAAAAGAAAAGAAAAGAAAGTAAAGAGAAATTACATAAATAAAATATCTAATAATTAATTTAAAAGCCCAAAACTCACTCAGACGTCAAGCTTTCAACGGGCTGTTCCGGTTGCCCAGCAACATAATCGAGGATGCCCTCACCAGGAGGCTTGCTGTCACCGGAAGAGTCGGTAGCAGGTAAAGAGTTGTTGTTACTGCCAAAGAAGATGACTGCTCCCAGAAAGAGAGCTGTGGAGAGGAGGAGAGGCCAGAAGTAGGCCAAAATGGTGAGGAAACTTGGGGCAACAAAGATCAGAGAGACAAGAGTGATTGACATGATCAGCATGAAGATGATGTGGAACTTGTACTTGAGCACCTTGTCTTGGATCCCCATAGTTCTCTCTTTCTCTTGACTCTTGAGTTGTGGGTTTGTTCTTAATTTTGCTTGATCTTTGCTTTTGACCCAGAGAGAGAGAGAGAGAGAGAGAGAGAGATGGGGGAGTCTTTGGTAGTGTTTTGATGATGGAGAGATTCTCTGGACAGAAGGGGTCACTGTTCTGTTTTGTGTTTTTTTGGCCTTAAGGGGACTGTAACTACTGAGTAGTTCAGACAACAATTTCTAGTGAGCTGTATGTACTATTTTCTAGTGAGTTCTATCGCATGTACTTGTTTTTAACAAAGATAAATATGAAGGAAATTTATTCAGGAAATTTTATAAATTATAATTAAATTTTAAAAAAATTATTTCGTGAAAAATAAAAAAAAATTAGTATTATCTATCTCTATTTTATTTGTATATAAGACGTATTCCCTTAAGTGCCCCTGTTTTTTTAGATTGCTGTTTTGTTACATGTCTTAAGTAGAATATTAAGAGACACAAAAAAAAAAAACTTTTCATTATAAATTCACCATACAATCTAAAAAATTGAAGTTTACCTCAAGTATATAAATACGAGTAATTTTGTTTTTTTAGCCATTTAATATAAATCCCCTCAAATAGAAAGAGTCTTAATTATTAAATATTAAAAAATTAATATTTTTATGCATATAATAATTTTATATCGGTATAAAAAAGAAAAAATATATATTATATAACTTGTCTATTTGTGTATAAAACTGTTTTTCACAAATCACGAAAGAGTATTTGATGTTTAGGCAATAAGTCGTAATCATACCAATGTCAAAATTGACATCATATCAACAACTGATTATGTCCTTTTTAATGAAAAAAACTACCATTTCTTTCAGGAGAAAAGGAAACAAAACCATTTCCATATTCTTTGTTTGCAATAAAAAAAAGTGTGATTGGACATTTTGCCGCAAAAGAATTCCATTCCACGCCCTTATCTTCTCCACCCATCCAAATTTACATTGCACGAAGTTTATTTATGTCTTTTACCACAGGGGTTTTTTCGTATGCTTGTGGGGAAGATAAGATCCAGCGTGACGTGCAATAACATGCGGCCAGTAAATTATTCCCCATGAGAATCATTCCATTCGATTCAGGCAGGTGCAAAATTTTTTTTTCTCTTTTTTTTTTTTTTTTTTTGGGTTATCTCCGTTGGTGTCAATATTTAAATTTTAATTATAAAAAATAAAAAAATTAGTTTTTTATTATCAGATCACATGATTGGTGGCAAATAGCAGACAGTCCTGCAAAGCCTTCGAAATCCACTGTTCAAAGACAAAAAAAACAAACCTTTGAAATAAATTTTATTACCCACGATTGTGACTCTGGATTATCAGACCGCCAATCGTATGGTTCATAGTTGAAGCAGCTAGAGATTTTTTTTTTTTTTTTTTTATCAAAAGAAAAAATCATTTCACCGTAGCTCATTGAATCATTGGGAGTCAACATTAGAAATCATTTATTTTGTTCTCATTTAATATTTCTTAAAAAATTACAATTTAAACATTAAATAATTAGCGAATTCCTATCATAAAGAATTATAAATTTAAATTTTTATTAATATTTGATAAAATTAAATATACATAAATTTTATTTGATCTCAATCAGATCAATAATAATTATGAGTATATGAGGTTTAATTTTTTTTTTTATATCTACAAGAAAAATGTTACTACTCAACAAGGAGAAACAAACAATTTATAAAAAGTAAGAGTCAAATCCCCACTTTTTCTACGGCTCAATAATCACATTTCCATTCCAAATATAGTGAATGAGAATTGCTTTTTAATGTAAAAGGTTTACCCTTTTCTATTGAAAGAGTTTTGGGTAATGCTTTCTCACAATTTTTTTTTAAAAAAAATAGGATGCAAGAAGAAAAAACTAAATAAAAAGACTCTTCTCACAAAAATCACTTTTTGGTGATGACCGTCTAACAACACAAGTACATAAAAAGTCTGTCGTTTAGTTAAAAAATTTGCATATTAATTATTTTTATATAAAATATACTTAAAAATTATAGTTTATACTCTATCTCAAAAATATCTAATATCTTGAAGATGCTCTCGGACAACCTGTATAGTATCACTTTTATTTATTTATTTGTGTATTTATTTCAAAAACCAAAAAAAGAAAGAAGGAAGACTGAAAAGCCTCGCCGAGGAATTTGTTCTTGCCTTTTAATTTCGTAGTTCCATGTTCCTCAAAAAAAATTTCGCAGTTCCATGAGCATAGCTAGGAGAAGTCCTAGGAATGAGATATGGAAATGGGCATTTATAAGGAATATTTGAACTTGGCCTTATCACATGTGTTTATTTTTTTCTTTTTTCAAAATTATTCATGCGCAATTTTCATTTAACTCGCCGAAAATTTAAATTATGTTCACCAAAATCAAGAGGTCCACTATCACTCAAGGTTGCCAGAACCGAACCAAAAAGTTGAGAGATTCAATATTCAATCGGTTCGACCTGTAAAATCACCGTAAAACTGATATTTAATATTAAATATATAAAAATTAAAATTTTATATAGTTTATATAATTATATAAAATGTTATATTATATAAAAATGATAATAAATATTTAAAATAAAGTGTATTTTAAGAATTATATTAATATTTACATACATTAAGGATATTACAATTAGTATATTTAATAAAATATAATTTATAGAAATTAATTGAAAAAATAATATTTATAAATAGTGATTAAATATTAATTTTTAAATTTTAAAGATTAAATTGAAAATTTTAATCAATTGAGGACTAAATTAAAATTTTTAGTTAAAATTAGAGTCTTAATTATAATTTAGATAAAGTTTTGGATCAAATTATAATTGAAAATTTTTTGGTTTAAATTGAACTAGTTCAATTGGCCTAATTTTTTGTCGATTTTCCTGATTTTTTATCGATTTTTTTGGTTTTTTACCGATTTTTTTCGGTCCAGTCTGAATTCCATTTTTAGGCTTGAATCGAACCGGATCTAGGATCAGTTCCCAATTTTTTCAGTTGAACTGACCGATCCGGTCCAATTCTTACTTCATTGCTACTGCCATTAGATCGTCATTTTTTAAAAATTTACTAGCAAGTTGTATATATTGTATTTAAATTTTTATCGTAATTCAGTTAAATGATTACGTAAGGAAATATAATCAGTTGAATTTCTTTTTGTATATTTTTAAATCAATCGGTTACATTCCTCCGCATAAAATTTCATTTTTATTGTCTAATCCCATAAATTGAACATTTATTTAATTTGACATAGCATAACTATTTTTCTATTAAATTAATGACTTTCATAAGTTACAAATTATAATGGACCGGCTTACTATCCGAGATAATAATTTTACTAGTGACCTCACATGCTTCTCTTCACATTAGTTTGAGTTGGAATACTTTTAATGTCACTCTTTTTTTAATGAAGGGAAATTTATACAAGAATTCGGTATTCTAAATTTATCAATATTAAGAGCAAATAAAATAAAAATTTACTTAAACCTATTTAAACGATGAATGCCCTCTATTAAAACGATTTAATGAGGACACCAGGTCAGACTCCTCGTCCCCACCGTGGGGGTCCGTTACGAAAAAAAGAGTTACAAAGAACTTTACAATGGACCCACTGACTATTATCCATTGTTAAGCAATAAATGTGGTGCACCGTTGCCACAATAATACCGTCAAACATTGGCGCACGTGCGATCACACACGTGTGGACTAAAATATTTTCAAAACCAACCGAGAAAGAAGGAAGAAAAGAAAAGGAGGACTCGGAACCAAATTCCGAAATTCCAAAAATGCCCTTTAGAGAAAAAATTAAAATTTATTGGAATTTACCGTAAAATTGGCTTTTTCCTTGGTTTTAGAGGTCAGAGTTCTGCCACCCTCTCAATGGCGCTGGCGAGAAGCACGGCGGTTGCCATTGTAGCTGCCGCCGCATCCTCCTTGTCGGTGGCTGTGCTCTCTTACATTTTCTGCAATCGCTGGTCCAACAAAAGCTCTTTTTCAGCTCAGAATAAGAAGAAAAGGCAACCAAGAAATGGACTTATTGATGCTATTGGCAATACTCCCTTGATTAGAATCAACAGCCTCTCGGATGCTACTGGTTGTGAAGTATGTTTCTTTCTGAATTTTTCTCCACCATGTGATTCTTTCCTTTGTTTTTTGATCTGGGTCTTTAGAATTTTCCTTGTTTTTGTAGAAAAATCTGAGCTTTTGGGTTTTTTTTTTTTTTTTTCGGGTTTTGGACTCTGGTCTTATTCTCACTTCATAATTCATGAATTTATTGTTTGGGAATGAATGCGTACAAGATATGTAGAGTAGAAATATGGGTTTAAGCGGTTCTTCTGCTTCTGGTCTTGTTCATTCTGACTAGTTTTTTTTTTTTTTTTCAATTTATAACTTGGTTCTTCTTTGATCTCTAATCTATGTTTAGAACTAAAGTAACAAGCTTTTCTGAAGCTGTTGGTTTTGTAGTTGTGTTAGTGCTTTCTTCTCTCTCCATTAAGTCAACTTTATTTACTGCATTTGGTTTTATGGATGTACACTGATGATGATGAAGCTAAAATTCAAGTTGTGGGTTAGTACATTTAGTAAATTTAAGTTGTTGGGTGATATGTTCTTTTTTTGGAAACAAAAAAAAAATCTTTGTTCAGATTCTTGGAAAGTGCGAGTTTTTGAATCCTGGAGGCAGTGTGAAAGATAGAGTTGCTGTCAAAATAATTGAAGAGGTAAATTGTTACTTAATTGCTTCGGTTTCCCGCGATTATTCTTGAGGCTGGATTGTTTGAACATGGCTACTGTGGTTGATAAAGTAACTGATATGCTGGCTAACTTCTTCAAACTGTTGCAGTTATTGCTTATAATCCTTTCGCCTAGAGTTTAAGCGCAGGGCAATTAACTTAATGTTCATCTAAGCTGCTTGCTTTTCTGTGATATAAAATAGGTGCTGAATTTTCCTTACGCAATTTATCATGGACTGTCAAATGTTTCAATCTTCATGATGCAACAGTCCAATTCAAAATTGAATAGATATTTGGTTATTTAATTAAAAAAATTGTTTGAATTATGTATCATAGAAAGCCATCTAATATGTTAATCTCTTGTAAAGGGTCGGCTGCTACATCAAGCTCATATGGCAATTCTTGGTTGTAACATTGTATATTCAGTACTCAAAGCTTTGTATTTATTTCCCTAACATATGGCACAATGCAGGCTTTGGGATCTGGCCAGCTAGCTCATGGTGGAGTTGTTACCGAGGGAAGCGCTGGAAGTACTGCTATTAGCATCGCCACAGTGGCGACTGCCTATGGGTGCAGATGCCATGTGGTTATTCCAGATGATGTTGCCATTGAGAAGGTATGAATAGAGTGCATTTGCAGGAATTGGACCGGTTTCCTTCTGTAATACCATTCATGATTTACCTTAGAAGTTCGTGTGTGTGTGTGTGTGTGTGAGAGAGAGAGAGAGAGAGAGAGTTCTCATTGTTTTCATGTCTTGCATTGAAAATTTGATTAGTTTTCTTCTAACTTTTGGTAGTCTCAAATTCTTGAAGCCTTGGGAGCAACTGTTGAAAGGGTACGACCAGTTTCAATTACACACAGAGACCACTATGTAAATGTTGCTAAGAGAAGGGCATTGGAAGCAAATGAACTAGCATCAAAGCTCAAAAAAACTGAACAAGTTGAAGGCAAAGATCAGGAACTAATTAATGGTTATGGATCTGACAGAGAGAAACAAGGTTCAGTTTTTTCTAGTTATTGTAGCAGTGGGTTTTTTGCTGATCAGTTTGAAAATTTGGCAAATTTCCGAGCCCACTATGAGGGTACTGGTCCAGAGATTTGGGAACAAAGTAGTGGTAGCTTAGATGCATTTGTGGCAGCTGCGGGCACAGGCGGCACAGTGGCTGGTGTTTCCAAGTTTCTCAAGGTCAAAAGTCTTTATCCTTTCTTTGTACCTTTTCTTTTTGTTGTGGTAGGAAACTTTCAAAACCTTTGTTAAAACTTCACATTCCACAGGAAAAAAATCCAAACGTCAAGTGCTTCCTCATTGATCCTCCTGGTTCAGGTTTGTTCAATAAGGTAACCAGGGGAGTAATGTACACTAAAGAGGAGGCTGAAGGAAAAAGGCTAAAGAATCCTTTTGACACCATAACTGAAGGAATTGGAATCAACAGAGTAACTAGGAACTTTATGATGGCAAAACTTGATGGTGCTTTTCAAGGCACGGATAAGGAAGCTGTTGAAATGTCAAGGTCAGTTTATCCTCTGCTCTTCTAGGCATTTATGATTTCTGTACTGAATTGTTGAGAGTGTTTATAATCAAAAAGAGCACCAATCTATGGTCGATTACACTTTTTCCATTTTGCATGAAATGGCCACTCAAAACATTTTTTCTTGCACTTACAAGCTTAATGCTTTGGTCATGGAACTGAAGCTGTGGCTCTTGCAAATTTTACACAAGTAACAAAAGCAGAAATATATGGTCTGCCCTGTCTAAATCATCACCCTGTGTCCTACTTTAACTTGTTGCAGGTATCTTTTGAAGAATGACAGCTTGTTTCTGGGGAGCTCGTCGGCCATGAATTGTGTTGGAGCTGCTAAAGTAGCGAAGCTGATTGGCCCCGGTCACACAATTATAACCATTCTATGCGACAGTGGAATGAGGCATTTGAGTAAGTTCTACAACGCCCAGTATCTTTCTGAGCATGGTTTGACACCCACAGCAACTGGACTGGAGTTTCTGAGCATCAAGTGAAAGTAGGGCCTGCCAGGATCCTCATCCTGTATCAGAGCAGGACAATGCAAAGCCTTCCTTTATGAGGTTTTGGTAGAGCTGCGTCCAAGGTTTGATCTGAAATTTTGGGATGACTGCATATTGAATCTGTGATCGTAGGGTAAATTTACTTTCTTTTTGTAAGGGTAAAGGGGTTAACATGCCAAGCGTGGATCATAGTGCACAAAAGCATCAGAATGATTTTTTGCGTGACCTTTACTCAGATTTCTTAAATTCATACGGATTCTTGATTACACTAAATATACTTTTTAGTTGAGAAGTGAGATATCTTAAAATATTCTGCTGTATTGAAAGTCAATATTGAACTAGTAATTGAGACGGCTCTTTGATTTTTTTTTTCTTTTTTGGATTAACGATTTGCCAGTGAGAAGACTGATTAATGTCCATAAAAAAAAAAATTCTTACTTGCAGTTGCTGCCATAGCTAGCTTGTTGCTGGCTTTACAAAGGATCGTGATCTATGATGAAAGTAATACAAAACCAATGAAAATTCATGATCTAGAAAGGTGTTTTTTTGTGCCATGTGATATGGAAGTTATGAGGGTTTGGGAAGTGGCCAAAGTAGTAAAACAAGAACAACAAAAACTCTACAACATATTTGCTCAAAAAACAAAAACTCTAAAGCATAAGCACTACAGAAAGTTACATCAACAGTTTCTCTCTGGAGCACTCTTCCAATCCGAACTTCAACCTCATGTGGATTAAAGCTACAAGCATCTTGGTCTCGTGATGATGTTCGTCATGCTTCAATCTCCAAAGCTGAACACTTGATGGATCCCATAGAAAGGTCAATTTCTATCAAATTATCCTCTTCATTCACATCATCAATTTCTTCCAGTAGCTCCATTAGACCCTGTGGTGTAAAAATGGATTCATCAAAGTAATCAGGAAAGTTGGTCTGTGAATTCTGCTCTAACTCTTCATCCCCAGCAACAGAATCCTTCTTGGGAAGACTGATTTCAATGAGATTATCATCCTCCTCGTCTTCATCAGAGGTTGAACATTCAAAGATGGCCACATCATCCAAAAGCATCCAGTTAAGCTCAAAATTTTCACTCGCGGAGAAGCCGTCGCTGCTTTCACCATCCAAAGGGATTTCTGTTGATTCAACTTGATATTCCTCCATATGGAAAGCTTCACTCTGTTGGCCAGCATTAAAATGAATAACCGTGTCCAGTCCTGTGTTTATCTTCTCTCCTACTTCCCTTTCAAGCAGGCTCTTGGGACCCTCTTCCTGTGTGGGATTTTTTGCAGTGTTCTCCTTTTTCTTTGAAAATGTTGTAATATAAATGGTCAGTAGGAACAGACTCAAGAGTGTTATTGGGAAAGGAGAGAGGCCAAGTAACAAGAAGCAAGTCAGAACCAGAGAAGGGACAATGACTGCAAAGTAAAGCCAGGATGTTTTGCAGGAATGAGATGAAACATTGATTTGACTCTCTGTTGCTTTACCCATTTCCAGAATTCAAAACAGCTTGAAAAAATGGGTTGGACAGGTCCTGATCTATGCCAAAGACTAATGATGATAGTGGGGAGAAAAAAGGGCTCCCTGTGCCTCAGTTTGATATTTTCAGTTGTTCAAACATAACAAGAAGCATAAGTTTGGCTTTAGAAGCTCATAAAAGGTTCCCTAAGGTAGAGGTGTCGGATATAGAAGACAAGTTGAAAAACATACCAAGTATCACTGACCCATCAAAAAAGTAACCAAGTTTGGTGGGAGAAAAAACTCCACAATTCTTCTGTATTTACTTGACACCAAGCTGCTTGTCCTATCTGCAAAGTGTAATTATCTTGAAGGACCAAAATTATTTATTTTGCAAGCTCAAAGCTTTGAAATTGTCAAATCCATGTGCAAGTGCATATACTACAGGAAGCTCAACTAACATAAGCCAAAATCTATATATTATACAATTAGCTTCCCCCCAGTATCTAGTTGATTTTGCTTGCTTAAAATTTGTGACTCTTAGAAGGTCAAATGTTAGGGAAAGCAAACTACTTTGAAGCCAATAAGAAGATTCATTCAATAACAAGTCAATATACTAAGCGCTATGCCTTGGACTCAATTGCAAAAAGAGTCCAATTACATTAATGAGAAAACATAAAAAGAGTCCAATTACATTAATGAGAAAACATAGAGGAGGGAGAGTTATACTACAATCGATCGATTAATTTATATAATTAAATGATTATTATTTACTGATAAAAAATATATTTATTTTTATTATAAATATTAATTATCTAATTACATAAATAAATTTATCAATTATACTATGACGTTTTTTTTTTTTTTTTTTTTTTCATGTTGTGTATGTTTTTTCCTTTAAAAACAAAGAGCACTAATAAGTAATGATGGCCCATCGTGCAATGTCTGCAGGCATGGCGACCATAATGATGATGGAGGGACAAGACCATTTCCGGTGCTGCACGCCCTCTAGCCCTTAATGGGGCTCCATATCACTGTCTAAGAAATATTTTTGGCTGGTTTTGCCAGGCACCCATTACTCTCATGTTTCTCACCAGCAAACAAGGTAAGTGAAACAAAGTGGCCAGGTTCATGGAAGGTTTGTTTGGTCATGACTTCGAACGCATTGCCACCGACTATTGTATGTCTTACTTGTATCTGTCTTGGTCTGCACACCATTGGAGCAAACTCATGTTTACTTGTATCTAAATAAAAATTTCATTTTTATTTTTGTCCATAAAATGGGTAAATAGGTGCAGTTACGCACAGACCTATATAGAAAACTTACGCAATTACCGTATTAAGGTAGGTCAGATGATTAATACTAAACTCATGAATGAGTAAATCCTGTAAATTTAGTAAGTATCACTGATATTATTTAAGATCTCGAAAGACTTACACATATTTAGTCTTATTATTTGATATAGTTAAAAGTTGAACTCATGAACTCATCACATTCTTAATATTTTTGCCGTTAAACCACCCAAACAATGGTTAAATGCAAGTTTCCAGTCTAGAGAAAAGTGTCACTTATAAAACTGGACAAGCTCCAAAGTTTACGCATATTTTTTAAAAAAAAAGGATAACTTAAACATGGATAATAGTTCTAGTTAGACTCAACAATTGCAGCGATGTTCAGGATTGATAAATATGAAGGGGTTGTTAATATCAAAGGAATCAAATTTGTCCTTAAAAAACCCTTTAATGATTAAAAACTTAAAACTCACAAATTTTAATTCCCTATTTTTTAAAAATGTTTATGGTAAAAATATACTGGAACATGTTTTGATTGTCAATTGATATTCAAGTTCCTTCAAAAAACAACCTTAAATCTTAATTCCATATTAGTTTTGATAAATGGACAAAAGATGAAATTTGCAAAGTGTCTAGTTTATGGCATACTTATTTATAGGCAAAACGGTTCATTCACCCAGCATTTTAATCTTTAAACAGGACAAAAAAACTCCCCAAATGAAGGCATGCTCATGTTTTTGTTTCTTTTTTTTGTTCAGAAAAAATACATAGATATAAAATTTAGATACAAAATAATGTTATAGACATATTATTTGAAGTTTAACTATTGATTGAATGATGAATTTAGTAAAATTAATGACTAAAATTTGAATAATCAGTTTATTTAATTATTTTGTATCTAATTTTTATATTTACATAATGAAATTCTTTTTATTTTTATTTTTTTTAGTTAAAATGGTAAAGATTTTGATGTTCAAGTTCTTTCGACCATGCAAGCATTGTGTCTGGCCTAATCATACCCTCGTGCTCGCTCGATGCAATGATGTGTTAATGCTGTGTGTAAAGGCATTTTTTCACACGGCATGGGACGCTCTTCAAGATTGTCTAATTATACAAAGGCGAAAGAAACAGGGCACACAAACAATAGTATCACCATTGTTGAGTTTCATACTTGTCGAGTTTGTTGGAATGACGATTTATGCAGCATTTTCTTTGTTTTTGCACGAAGGTTGTCTTTAAAATTCAAACAATTGACGAGAAGATCAATAATATTTTCATTACACTAAAATCCTCCTCGAACTAACTTCAATTTGGACAAGAAGAAAATCTTTTATTTCAACTCTTCAAACGAATAGAACACTGCAATGAATTTTAGTCTTTTAGGCAATATAATTGATAAAAATCAAGAAATTTCAGTCTTTACGCCGAAAGAAAATTCATCGTGTGTACGTTAGGTCATTAAAATTTTAGAATATGGTTAGAATAATTTCCTTCAAACATCTTATTTAATAATTTTTATATGAGCTGACTTAATACTCAAATACTATTAAATAAGAGTGTGATTTTTTTAAATAAATTATAAAAATTGTTAAATTTAAAATTAACGGTGGATAATTTATAGTCAAAATTAAATAATTCAGGAGTCAAAACTCCACACAATGTTACTAAAATTCAAATTTAAATTATAAATAAAAAAATATATTAAATTATTCATTTTTAATAGTGAAAAATTTCAGCCACGACAAATACCATTATTTTCAAACAAATAACAAACGTTGGTGTGTCGTGCTGCCTAGCCAACGGGCGATACAAAATCTTGAAATCTAGGCCACACATCGGAAATACCACTGCCACGCAACCAAAATATCAAACAACCAAAATTACGAAACTATCCTCCTCGTACTTCCAAAACCAAATGAGTAAACGTCCAGAGCAAAGCAGGGGCAATTAGGAAAGTATGTAAAGAAAATACAAAACAAAAGAAAAGTATCCAATTTTCGTAGTTGTTTGCTTTTAGGGTTAGGGTTTCTTTTAGAAGTTTCCTTTTTAAAATTAAAATTAAAATTAAAATACCATTGCATTTTAGTTTTTTTTTTTTTTTCCTTCCCTCTATATAATACTAACTAATAATATTATTAAGTTGGCTCAGAAAGAGAACATCGGCCGATCCCTTTTTCGCGGTTTGGGGGAGGGAGGGGGTGAATCTCGGCCGTTGGATTTGGTCTGCCATCTGGGCTATCTCGCCCTGTGGCCGTTGAAATCCATGATCATCAGCGTCTCATGGACTCCTCTCATTCTCACACCACTCATTCTGTCAATGATGAAGAAGATGAGTGGGGTAATCTCTCTCTCGTTTTTTCCTGTTTTTTCTCGGGAATTTAAAAAAAATTGGAAAAAGTTGCGATCTTTGCGGGCCTTTTAGAGTCTTTTTCGTTAATTGAATTTTGTTATGTGTAGAGCAGATGAATGGGTATCAGGGAATCAGATTTCTTTTTGTGGGTCTGACTGATTTCAAGTTTAGTTGGTTGATTGATGCCATGGTATTTGCAATGATGATAAAACTTGAGTTGGGGTTTGTTTATTTTGTCAGATATGGCTGCTTTTTTAGATTCCGACATTTTGTGGACTTTGCTTATCTTTGCTCAGTTGATGCAATTATAAATGAAACAAAGTTTGTTTCTATCTAGCTTAATCTTTGCTCAATTTTGCTGTTCTGTGAATGATCAGATTAGTTTTTTTTATTAAGAATCTTATACCGGCAGTAAGTGATCATCAGTTGAGAATAGCAGTTTCAATGGTGTTCATTTTTCTTTAATTTTGGTAATAGCCAATAGGAACGAGATTTGGGATCAATAGGAGAGGAACGACGGACTCTGGATGGTAACAGAGTACAGTAGACATCTTGCGTTAAGCGCAAGAAGCAAGGGAAAGTTTGATTGTGGATTTAGTTTAGTTTGTCTTATTTATCAATTTTCTTTTATTGAGGGAGTGATGATCGTTCCCCCAAAGCTGTTCATGCAATCAGAATGTTATCTCTGACAATTTCAATGTGCAATGTGCCCTTACTTTTCCAGTTTCACTTATCTCAACCTACACTTGGTTGAGATTCTATTGCAGATCACAATTGCTGCAACAGTAGTTTGTACCTTGCAGATCTTCCCCGTGCAACTCTTGAGATGCTATGATTGTTGCTATGCATTGGCAACATTATATGTTATAGTTGATCTTCTTGGTAATAGTTTGTCATAACCTAAGTACCTCTCTGTGGCCTACTGCTGGTTCAACATCTCAGTTTCTGCGGTGACTGCATTAGGGATAAGTTGTGCTGGCCAGATATTTTGTTCAATTGAATATGCTGACTTTCTGAGGTTTTGATTCATTAGCAGGTTGCTGCCCCGAAAACTGTATGGAATTAAATTTAATATAGGAATTGCTGCATCATTATCCCATTAGAAATGAATTGCTGTTTTACCCCTGTAGGAGCAGGCTTCTTGGCTTCACTTGTTTCATTCAGTGCTATCTGGTGGGCATAAAGTGTAATGCTTTGCTTTTCTATTGATTGTTGATGCTGCATGGTTGCCATCCCGTTTGCACAGTGTCTCTCTGTCCATTCTGATTTCTTCCCGACACTTTGTTTTTGACTTCTCATTCACTGTTTTCCAACCGAACTCCAGGATAGTGCTAATTATGTTCCTATGGTGCAAACACAGAGCATTTAGTTGATCATAAACATCAAAGCATACTTGGAATAGCTCTCTACATTACAATGTTACAATTTGGCATTATACAGCTTCTGCAAATCTGTCAGCTTGTACTTTCTATTGATTAAATGTTTTGTGTTAGACACTGATGGATTCGTGATTCCAAGCTTGGGAATTGAAGGTTCAAATCAAAATAAAGCTGATGCTTTAGATATAGAAGCCCCAAATCCTCCTCCAAAGGTCAGCAACCATTCGCGTCAATTTTGTTAAATCATTTAAACTCATCCTGTTATATGCCCGGAATACTTTTGCGAATAAAATTGAAAGGTTGCTGCCACAGTCTATGATAGTGTGTTGTTACCATTATCTTCTGCAGGATAAAAAGGAAGACGGTATTTACCTAGGACCTCACGGGGCCCCGCCTTCACAGTCGAAGCAGCAAGAGCTTAATTCTTCTGGCCGTAAACAGCGGTTTAAGCAGAAGCTGAGAGAAGCAGATAAGAGGACTAGTGGAACGGGAAGGGAGAATAAATTGGAAAATCTGAGGGAGCTTGTAGGTGGTGGAAAAGCGAATGCCAATATGTCAAGGGGCTCTCCGAGAGACTGGCTAGACCCACATTGCCATGAATATCAGTTTGAGAAGTGGTGTCCCCAATGAGTGGACTACTTGTCTCGAGGCTTAACTTTGGAGCAAATCATTGCCAGTTCTTGATTCATTTGGAAACCATAAACATTGAGGTCATGTGTATTGGCAATAAACCTGTTGTTGGACCATTTGATGCTACTGCTACTGCAAAAGGTATCTTGATAATAAAAATGAGACGTTTGAACAACTATGTTGTAATTCCTGTCACAAATATATTTCAAATCTGCAATTTCTGCCAACATTTAATAAAATTTAGGTAGCTGCGAGAGTATAGATTACATGGTCGAACATCCAATCAAAAACCCATTAAGCCAGGTTGGAGAGTCTCAACTTTCAAGGTCCCAAAGCCCATCATCATAGCTATCTGCTTCATTTGTTAACCTGCAGCTTTGTTTGCTGAAGCTTTACTAGGATAGCTTTTAGAGAAGACGGAGATGTCTATAGGTACATCAGCAATTTATCCCAATTGCCTGCTAGCATTTTTTTGAAGCTGGACTGATTCTAACTCGGGCTAGTGCATTATAATACGAGTGTAAGTTGAGCATAATGCACGTTTGGTCTCGTATAGCTCGAAATTCAGTGCAGCGGTACAATTCACTGGATGGTGTTATGAGTGTAATCTTTATTTATGAAATTGTGCGGGATCGCTCCTATGTTTTTTACTTCTTATGAAAAACAAAATATTTTTTAGGCCAAAAAAAAAAAAAAAGAAACAAGATTTTATATTTTACAGCCAATCGGGGCAGGCATGCCTTTAAATTAAATCCCAGTTGGTGGCTCCTGCTCAATGCCCACCATTTGTGTTTTTATATCATCCTAACTAAAAATATCTATATTGGAAGGTTTCATTAGATGAAGCAGTTAATTTGATGGGTTTTGGACATAGATTTACGTTATGTTATTGTGATCATGAGATACGTATCTATAATTTTAAGAGTTACCTGTGATAACATATCTTTTATATTAAGATGAAAATGAAAAGTAATTCAATACATGATATTGCGTCTAATAATTATTCTATTTATTACATCTGTAACATTAAAAAAAATCATATAAATGCAAATCTTTCAATACGAGCTAAATCTTTTAATGCGAGTTTAGATTAGTTGGATAATTATGATCCCAAATTAAATATTAATATTTTACTTAACTAACAATCCAATTACAAATGTACAACAAGCCCTACAACATGTCTTCCCTGAAAATATTCTTTGTAATACATTTCATATATAATAAAAAGTATCATTAGCTAATTCATTTTTAACGAAACATAAAAAGATATTTATTTGAGAATTATCTGTTTTATTATAAATTTAATAATTTAAAAATTTATATTACTGTATGCTTATATTTATCACAATAAAATAAGATATAGTTAATTTTCCTCTTAATAATTTTTTAAAAAAATTAGAGAAAAAAAAAAATTATTTAGAAACAACAATCAAACAAACAGTTTTCCTTTTGCGTTGATTTTCCACATTCGGGGGTCCCACCATCAAGAGATTCCAACCCCGGACGCGGAGCGAATATCGAATATAAGCCGTTGAAACCGCATGATTCTCCCTAAAACACATCAGGGCCGTCCATCATCTTTTCCACAAGTCTCGAACTTCACACACACCCTGTTCCATCCGACGTGGCATTTTAAAAAACTAACATTTTCAAATCCGGATTTCAAGTCCGAACTATAAATCTTACAAAACACACACACCTTCCCCCTCACTCCACTTCCGACTGTTCGAGAGATCAGAAATCAAAACGACGCCACTCCGAACGCAAAACGGCACTGGAATCTGGAACACTCTGGAGCTTATAAATCTCTGTAAGGCTCAATTCTTGTTCTTTTTTTTTTTTTTTTTTAAATTTTTCCTTAAAATTTCCCTTTTCTTTTCTGCAGTTTCAAAATTGAGCCCTAGATTTTTAGGGATTTGACTTGTTGGATTTAAAGTTTTGATCTTTTTTGTTGGTTTTATGAGATTTTTTTGAATTTTAATTTTCTATGATAGGTCACTGAGGAAATGTGGGAAATCAAGTGAAAATTCTGAATTTTGAATTTGGGGGGTTTCGCAATAAGGTGTATATTATGTTCATAGATTTTTTGTTAAGTTGACTTTAATATGTCATTTCCAGCTTATTTTAGGGTTTTTTTTTTTTTTTGTTGTTGCTTTGGAGTTTGAACTTGTGTGTGTTAAAATTTTCTTTAGATTTCATATAACTCCACTTTTAAAAATTTTTTTTTTTTAGTGTTATTAAGTGCTTTTAGATTTTTTAAAACTTTTTTGGTGTTTTTTTTGTTTTTTGGGTTGTTGATCTTCGATGTTTTCCTGATTAAAGATTGATATAGAGCTTTTTGTTGTTAAAGGTTAAAGTCAACGCAAAAAAGGGGAGGCAAAGGGAATTCTTTTGAAGCACTTGCTTGTATTGGACTGCCATGGGTGAAGAAGAAACTGTAAAGGAAGTTACTGATGCAGCAGCAAATGGGACCGCCGAACCTGTCAAAACTGGGAAACTTGTGAAAGAGAAAATAGACGAGGAAAATAATGTTGTGCAGGAAGTGGAAGAAGACAAGAAAGTGGAGACGGGGAAGGATACTAAAGAATACAAACGTAAGCGAAGATGATAAGGAGGAGGAGGAGGTAGAAGAAGGAAAGAAGGCAGAAAAAGTAAGCAAAGAAGGAAAGGAGGAAGAGGATGAAGAAGAAGAAGAAGAAGGACAAGAGGAAGACAAAGTGAGCAAAGCAGAAAAGGAGGAAGCAGATGCAGAAGAGGGGAAAGAAAAATTAAGCAAAGACAAAATTGAGGACGATGAAGGGGAAGAAGAAGAAGGAAAGGAGGAAGCCAAAAGTGTGCCAATGGAAGAAGAAGCTGAGTCAAAAGAAGATGAGGAGATGGGAGAGGAGGATGAAACCGGAAAAAGTGGAAGAGAAGATTGACGAGGATTACCAGAAGGAAGAAAAGGATGCGCAAATAAATGAGCAGAAAGAGTCCAGGACAAGTGGCAAAGGGAAACGTGGTGCAGGAAAAGAAGAACGTTGAGAAGAAAGCTGGAAAGAAGAAGAAAGTTGCAGAAGCGAAGGAGCCAGAGTCAAGGACACCTGCTAGTGACAGGCCACAACGTGAGCGAAAATCTGTTGAAAGGCTCGTGGCATCTATCGAGAGAGATTCTGGAAAGGAATTCCAGATTGAAAAGGTGTCTTTTTTCCTCCAATGACACTTTTACAGTGGCAATATTTGTTCTGTTTTAAGTTTTTAATGATTTACCTTTGAAATGGCAGGGGCAGGGGCACTCCACTAAAGGATATACCTAATGGTAATTCACTTGCCTTTTGCATTGGACGTATGATTGAGGTTTCAATGGAAGGCTTCAGACTTTAAAAGCAAATCTTATGATTCCCTTGACTTAGGATTTTAAGTTCATGCTAACTGTGAAACAGAAATTTTAAAGTGTTCGGGTCATGTTCTGGACTTTGGGGTTCTTAGTTGTGCAACTGTGCCTCTCATATAGCTTAAAAGCTCCACTCCAATGAAACCAAATTCCACCTTTCAGGATTATACAATGACAAACTCCAAACACCATCGCCCTATTGCAGAACTGGCCAACGAGAAAAAGGCTTAGGAAAGGGCAAATATTTCTGTAGAATTGGTGGATGTTAATTGAAAATAAGGTAGATTGTAGAAGTAGGTGAGCTTTAACAGTTGGGAGTGTGAGCAGTTGATGGAGTATAAAGTTAGGATATCTTCTGTAAAGTTATGAGATTCGAATGACATTGTTCCTAATATATAATTTACCCCCACAGGAAAAACTTAGGAATTTTTCATTCTTTGTGTAGCTATCATATTGGTGTTGTTTGATGACAAAATGGGACTTTACAGATTACTTGATCTGTTGATAATTTTGGCTATGAAATTTTTTCTTTCTTGTGTTGGTACTGTAATCAAATTTCCTTAAATTTTGTAGATTTCTGTGCCTTTGACATATGTGCTGTCTTAATTTCTATTGTTGATGCTGCTTTCTTGATTCTAGTGTTTGTTTGCTATCTGATGTTGAACATCCTTGCATATTTATGCTGAATCACATACAAAATTTATGATGTGGATAAAGTTCCTGACCCCCTAATTTGTTTACTTTTCAGTGGCATTCAAATTATCAAGAAAGAAGACTGATGATACCTTCAAACTACTTCACTCCATTCTCTTTGGAAGAAGAGGAAAGGTAATTATTCATTTGTGTTTTCTTCTGTTCTTTACTTTTCTATCCTCTTTTTGCTGTTTTAACGATGATATTGTGGAAAAGCTTTACTTTCATTGATGCATATATAGCTTCAGAAGCAAAGACTGGTGATACTTAAATCATGGTCTTGCTTTTATGTCAATTCACAGTTTGTTACTTTTTGCAGGCAATTCAGTTCAAGACTAACATATCCCGATTCTCTGGTTTTGTGTGGCATGAAAATGAGGTAAAAAAAGGATGCAGTTGTGGTGACTATCTTTTTCCCAATTTAGAGCAGCACAGTTGTACTGGTAATTATGTTAGATCCGATGATTTTGGGAGGTTAGGTAATCATATTAAATCATTCTTGCAGGAAAAGCAAAAGATTAAAGTGAAGGAAAAATTTGACAAGTGTAACAAGGAGAAGTTGTTGGAAGTTTGTGATGTGCTTGATATACCGGTTGCCAAGGCTACGACAAGGAAGGTGGGTTGATATGGCATCAGTATGCATTAGGTCTCAGTTTGAACTCACCATAGTTATTATTTTTATTCAATTGTTTCTGCTGTCATTTTTGATATGAGATTGTCCAGTCCTAGTCAGGTGACCTTTTGCCTTTTTGTGGCTGCAAATCCCTATAGCAGTTTTGCAAGGTGGATTATCTTGAAAATTTCAATCTGATTCCAATGTCTTGTACTGTATATGCAATCTTTCCTCAAGACAATACAAGTAGACGGGCAAAACCAATGATTTATAAGCTGAATGGCTGTCATATGGTTTGGTATGTCTACTGTTATTATCATGGGCTACGTGGTGTCAGTCTATAGTTTCATTCTTTTCAGGGGATTTTTGTGTAAATGTTTTAGTTTAATTACTAATAATTGCTTGTTTCTTTCAATTACTTTGTCTTTTTGAACGAGCTTAAAATGTACATGCAGGAAGATCTTGTTACCAAGTTGATAGACTTTTTGGTGGCCCCTCATGCGACAACTACTGTTTTACTTGCTGAGAAAGAGAAGGTTTGAGAATCCCTTACATATTGTTTAAAGGATAAGTTTACTAAAATTGAAGCCTTCTTAGGATGAGCAGGCTACTGAGATTTGAAATGTTTTTGTTTGTAACAGGGAAGCAGGAGCGTTAAGCGCAAGAATGCGGCTAAAAGTTCGAACCGTTCTGCAAAGGTACCTTCTTTATCCTTTAGCATTCAATTGCATGGATGGTATGGCTGCCGTAGTTCTAGTTCACTAGTTCATGGTTACTCTAGTGTAGTCTTGTTTTTCCTGTCAGGGATTTTAGAAGCTTTTCCTGCTGCCACTTGCCATAAATTATGCCATTGTTCTCTCTCTCTCTCTTTCTCTCTCGTTGCCCCTAACCAAAAATAAAATAAAATAAAATAAAAAACGCCCCCACCTTTGTTGGCACTTGACAAGGGATTTTGTGTTGTGTTGGACAAGAGAAGTGGGGTAAAGCAGAGCAGTGACGAGGGATTTTTTGGACAAGGGATATGTTGCTTTTTTTCTAGTTAATCGTGTAATTGGGCAGAAACTGGTTGTTACTAATTTTTCAGCTAGGCTTGTGAAGTATATGATGATCTCTCTTTCCCAGCTACATTACCATTATAAAATTTGCAGTTTGTAATTGGTCTACTGCTTTTTACTGTGATTCAATCTTACAGTAGAAGTTTTATGTCCCAAACTAGTGCATGTACAGTTTTTAACATGTTCAGCATATTTTCCAGAGTCGAAGAAAGGCTGAGGATGCATCAAAAGCAGAACGAAAGAGGTTACCTGATTCAGAAGATGAGTCAGAAGAAGAAAAAGAAGAGGATGAAGAAGAAGAAGAAGAAGGAGAAGAAAAAGAAGAAGAAGAAAAGTTTGAAGAAGAAAATGAAAATGGCACTCCAGAGAAATCCAATGCTGAGGTGCCTGAGCATTCTGAAAGTGAGGAGAGAAATGAATCTGAAGAAGACTCTGAAGAAGGCACCAAAAAACGCAAAAGAAGTGCAAAAACGTCATCAAGAAAGAAGGAAACTACTGGAAAATCAAAAACCAAGAAAATTTCTGTCGCTAATAAATCCAGTCCTCCACCGAAGAGAATGCCTAAAAAATCTTCATCGAAGGGCACTCAGGCTGATGATGACAGTGATGCAAGTGCAAAGGTTTCATCGAGAAAAAAGAAGGATGACAAGGTCAAGGAGAAGTCCTCAACTCTAACAAAATCTTCCTCAAAGGAAAGAGCAGGTAAATCAGTGGTAGTTTCTTGATGGATTTAATTCTCTGGAGAAATGGTTGATGATATTTTCTATTGATCGGATCTGAACAATTGAATCCTAAGTAATCTATTTGTAGATTTCATTAATGTCTGCTATTCCACTTTAAAGAAATGTCTACGTTATTCTTTAACTACTTGTAAGTGCTATTCCCCCTAAAAAAACTTTTTTCTCTGCACAACAGGTAAAAAGGCTGCAAGGGGGAAGGAGAAGGTTAAAGGGAAGAAGGTGATGCCAAGTGATGACGAGCTCAGAGATGCCATTTGTGAGATTCTTAAGAAGGTGGATTTCAACACGGTGAGATTTGATACTACCTTGGATACTGGTCGCATCCTTTTTTTCATTTGTTTTCTGTGGTTTGTGGGTGTTGGATCTCTTTGTATCTCTCTGTCAAGACTGCAGGCTCTTTTCCTGCAATTTCTTGTCCACTTTCAATTTTTCGGGTGATGCCTGTTTACAGTGGTTTATGGGTTTGTCCTAAATGTTAGCTTTCATTTGTTGTTATCTGCAGGCCACATTTACTGATATTCTTAAGCTGCTCGGTAAGCATTCTTCACTTTATTTGCTCTGTGTGTGTGTGTTTTTTTTTGTCCTTTTATTTGCAAGAATAAATCAGAAAAAAGAAAAAAAAAAAGAAAAGAAAATTTGCGGGCTGGGCTTTCTAAGCTTTTGTCCCAAATTGGACGCAGCATTTTTGATCAACCTACTTGAATCATCATGTTACATACTGTAAAAGAAATGGTATATTTGAAACTGCCTTTATCTGTGTTTTCATGGCTTTCATCTCTCATTGATTCTATGTTTCATGGAGTGATGGTTCACTGTTAGAAAAGACCCTCTTTTAGAATGATTTTTGACTAGGCTTTTTGATGTGATCACAATACTCCTTAGGTGGTCACACTCGATATATGATAACTTTCGTTCCAATTTGCCCCCTATTCGTGATGCTTTTTTCCTGTTCCCCCTTCCTACATTTGTTGATCCGTAGATTGAGACTAAAATGTATGGTTGGATCCTGTCTGTGGTTTCTGAAAGATTTGTACCCATTTTTCAGCTGAGCAATTTAGCTCAGATCTCATGGCAAGAAAGGCAGATATAAAGCTCATGATCCAAGATGAGCTCACCAAATTAGCGGAGGAGGAAGATGGAGAAGGTGATGCCGAGAAGGATGAAACCCAATCTGCTGATCAAGAGGTCCAAGCCTGAAATAGCGCGCAACATGACTGCCTGAAAGTAGTGTAGCTATTTATGTCCTCTGGCTGTAATTTATTGTTAGTGTTTATTTTTGCTGGAAAAATAGAAGTTAATATTAACTGGACGCGGTAAACTACTAAAATGAGGATCAAACTTGGATGGCATGAACATATGTTGTAGGAATTGTTTCCCCTCTAAGTTTAACCGACCTTTAACTTTGCAGTGGTTAGTTATTATACTTGCATCTTGTATTTTATGAGTCTCATGTTATCCAGCTTGTTTGCTGCATAGCTGATTAGGTTGTTATCTTTTATCTTATTTTATTTTGTTCTTTCCTTGTCAAAGGTTTATGTGCGGCCTTTGTCAAAAAGGTTGATTTCATTTGAATCTCTCCCATACTCCACAAATGTGAGAGTCTTGTGTATTGTGACAGTCCTTTTGTTCCCCTTCTTAGAGTTTTACGTACAGTTGTGAGTCACAGTGCAACAGCCCTGTATTCTGTTTGTGTCCTTGTGGGGCAGATGGCAGCCATTGTTTGCAACGGGCGACCCATTGATGCGTGACAGACACATTTGGCTTTCATTGCCTCACATTCCCTTTGGGTGGGTGTAGGTGAATGGTTCATGTGGTTCTTTGTTAATGCTGTATTTGCTTGCCTGCTTCCCATCAGAAGACCACGGAGAATTGTGGGAAGAAATAGCAAAAACTTAGCACATATTCGTTTGGAAAGGTGCTTAGAGCGTGGTCACATTGATCTTGATTACAACAGGATGCTTGCTTAAGTGTCTGAAATTTTGCCACTTGTCGACAACTTAGTCATCTAGAGTTCCAAATTTCGGTAACACGAGTACAATTGCAGCCACAATGTTACGATAGAAGTGGATATTGGAAGAATTGAACTCCAATTTGAATTAGAATTAATTAATTATAAAATTCGAATTAATTATACGTAAGAGAATACTCAATATGATTGTCTTTTCTTTTTTTTAAAAAAAATGCTCACTCAAATTCATTAATCATTACACAAAAAACACTTTTTTTGTCTTCTGATTATGATCATATAAACTGTGAATATATTTAGTAAAATATAAAATCAATTTTTAATAATTTATATATATAATTTTAAATTTAATGTATTTTATTAATTTAATAGTTTAAATCACTATTTTTGTATTGCATTTTTTTGTATGGATGCGTTTTGGGTGTCTAGAAAATTATTTGTTTAGGTATATTGTTATTTGCAGAATTCAAACGTTGACCATTTCCTTTTCTTTTAAAAAAGAAAAAATTTTTAATTCAAGCACTCGACCGACAACAAGAACAAGTGGGTGAAGCCAATTCAATTCCTTTACACGTAACGGCTACTATAGCCGGTTTATCGCTCCCCACCAGTCCCATCCCAACGGTCACATGACTCACAGTTCCCCTTCGCAACCCTCCAAACACCACAACGTTTTGGAATTTCGGTCGCATTTACTTACCCAACCCCCCCCCCTCTCTCTCTCTCTCTCTCTAGCGTTATATATACAATTTTTATTTTTCCAAGAACCCTGCATCCGCAGTCCACTCCAATAATCAAATTCAAGAATCGTCAAAAAAAAAAAAAAAAACCCGTAATGTTATTGGCTTCTTGCAAATTTCGAGTAAACAAACATTCTTGCAAATCTTGAAATTTGTTATTACACTGTCGGTTTCGGACAGACAGAAGAAGATGATGTTGGACAGAATTTCTCTACTTCTTGTTCTTGTCTCTGTTTCGTGTCTTTTGAACATTAGTTTCACAGTAGAAGCAGACAATGCGGCTGCGCCGTCTCCTTCACCCGCGAAAGCAACGCCTCCGCCCTCTCCAATCTCTCATTCTCCGAAGAGTTCTCCGACGAGATCTACCGCCACTCCTCCGGCACGCACTCCGGCGACGTCTCCGACCACTTCCCTGCCAGATTCTGCCCCGTCCCCTTCGAATTCTCCAGCGCCGCCTCCGGAAGCCTCTCCTGCGACGACGCCCACTTCTCCCGTCGTCACGCCATCTGTTCCCCTTTCTCCCGCAATTGCCCCAGGTGGCGTCGAATCCTCCCGCAATCGCTCCTGCATTGCCGCCTTCTCAAACGGAGAACTCGCCGGCAGTTCAACCGCCGGCTGCTGCTACACCGTCTTCAAGTGGGTCGCCTCCGAATTTGTCTCCAGCGAATCCTCCGGCATCGGTTCCCACGCCGGTAGTGACATCTCCAGCCGGGGCTCCGACTACGTCGGGGGCCCTAGTAGCGCTGCGACCCCAGAGGCTACGCCATCTCCAAGTGGGTCGCCTCCGAATTTGTCTCCAGCGAATCCTCCGACAGCGGTTCCCATACCGGCGGTGACATCTCCAGTCGGGGCTCCGACTACGTCTGGGGGCCCTAGTGGCGCTGCGACCCCAGAGGCGGCTACGCCGTCTTCAAGTGGGTCGCCTCCGAATTTGTCTCCGGCGAATCCTCCGACACTGGTTCCCACACCGGCAGTGACATCTCCGGTCGGGGCTCCAACTACGTCTGAAGGCCCTAGTGGGGCTGCGACCCCAGAGGGTACGCCGTCTCCAAGTGGGTCGCCTCCAAATTTATCTCCAGCGAATCCTCCGGTGCCGGTTCCCACTCCGGTCTTGACATCTCCAGTCGGAGCTCCCACTACGTCTGAGGGCCCTAGTGGCGCTGCGACCCCAGAGGCATCGGGGAACATTCCGTCCAGTTCAGAAACGCCGGCCGGAACCCCAATGGTCTTCCCATCAAGTGGTAGCCCGCCAAGCGCGTCGCCAAATACTTCCTCGCCGGCACCAGCAGCAGAGCGCTCAATAAACGACGAGTCGGGTGCTAGATCCATGTGTGAGGAGCGGGTCCCACTGGGTGGGCTATTGCTGGGTATTGGAACAGCCTTGGCTTTCGGAATTTCTTAGATTTTAAATTTTGTTGTTGCCACATTGTTATTGATGTTTATTATTTGTTGTAATCCAAGGTTAATTATGGAGTTGAAAAATATTAAACCTGCCTCTATGTTCACCATTTTGACCAAATGATACATAAAATTAAATATTTGCAAGGCATCATGCATTAATTTTTAGTTGTATATATGTTTAGTTAGACATATATAAGACGTACATAATTAGTATAATAATATTTAATAATTTATTTATTTTTATATATAATAAGTATATAATTAACTTATTAATATCTAATAATTTATTTTTTTTATATTTTTCTAAACGTAATATTTTTATTACAGTTTAAATTACGTTATATCAACCACGCAAGCATTATCTCACGTTCAAAAGTATTTCTGAAAATGGTTATTGTTCTACGGAATGGAGTGCTCGGGGGCTCATTTTGTAGCAAGTCGTTAATATTGGCTGCGAATGAAGGTTACTTTAACCCAGGGTAGTGTCTTCAAGTGATTGCAAATCAAGAAGCTAGTCAACCAAACTATTTTAATGCTCCGCTCGGTTACGATCAGCAATGTATGAAGAATGATTATTATTATTATTATTATTATTATTATTATTATTATGAACATTGTTATATTTTCAAAGAAAAAATATTTAAAATATTATCCGAATATAATTGGTTGAATTTAATATATAATTGATTGGATTGAAAATTCAACTAATTATAAGAAGAAGTATTATTATTATTATCCGACTAGTTACATTTAGACAATATTTCAAACACTTCTTCTTCTAAAAATGTAATTTTATTATTATTATTTTATATTAGCTTCAGTTAGAATCCGAATTTAAGATCTTCGTTCGCAATGATAATTGTTATATTAATTGAGTTATTGATGTAGGACGAATAGGAAGAACAACCTAAGTCAGGAATCCACCCGACAACTAATCACTCGGGAATCTACCAAAAAAAAAACGAGAATTCACTCGAGAGAAAATTTGCTATAATTAATATTCAATTGCATAAGTCTGAAAAACAATAAAGGTTCAAGCTCTATTTATAAAGATCAACAGATAAATCCTAAACGAAAACAAATAACTGCTAAAAGATAATTATAGAAATAACTGATAAATAAACACGTAGTTAACACGTCCTAAATTAAATAGAATCTAATAACTGAATAACAAATTCTATCTTACGTGGACCGAAACTTTCAGAATTTCTTCCGGGAGAAGAAATCCCTATCAGCAACTGCAACTGCATCATTCCCCTCCGGTTGAAAAGAACTCGACTCCGTCGAGGAAGACGCCAAGTAAGCATCAACTCAGGATCCATCAATCAGAGATCATCCTCAGGAACCCCAGTAGCATCAGAGGCAGGACGACCTGTCCACTGAATAAGAAAACGTCGAAATCCTCCATAAGAAGAAGCAACGTACTCATCATCCAGGATAGTCTCAATATCCCCGGCACGTGTAGCAAAAGTAGGTGCCTTTGGCACAGCTATACCTGCAGAGAGACTAGAAGGCAGCGAAGGAGGCTCGAAAGTGCCTCGGTGAGGTATCAAATCCTCCACATCGAAAATATGACTAATATTCAAGTCAGCTGGTAAATCAAGTAAATATGCATTAGGTCCAAGTTTTTCAATGATGGAGTATGGGCCAATAGCTCGAGCTTGCAACTTTTTGGGCTTATTTTTAGATAATCGCTCAGGACGGATGCGAACCATAACAAAATCACCAACATGAAATTGTTTATCTCGACGATGTACATCAGCAGCAAGCTTATAATCAACATTACTTAAAACAATCTTGCGCCTAATCTCAGCATGCAAGTTATGAATGTGTGTAGCAAAATTTTCAGCAGGCTCAGAATAACGAAGATCAAGAGGAAGGGGAACGAGGTCAATAGGTGTGCGAGGGGTATAACCATGTACAATCTCAAATGGACTCTTACCAGTAGAACGATTAACAGAATTATTGTAGGCAAACTCAGCTGTTGGTAAAATCAAGTTTCAATTACCTTGTTTTTCACCCACAAGACACCTAAGTAAGTCTCCCAAACTTCGGTTAACTACTCAATTTGACCATCTGTTTGAGGATGAAATGCAGATGAAAATTTTAAACAAGTCCCAAACAATTTCCAAAGTTTTTTTCCAAAAATAACTCACAAATTTAACATCTCTATCAGACACAATGGAAACAGGTAAACCGTGCAATCTAACAATTTCTCTGAAAAATAATTTTGTAACATGAGATGCATCAGTGGACTTATTATATGGAATGAAATGAGCCATTTTAGAGAATCTATCCACAACCACAAGGATGCAATCATTACCACGAACTGTCCTAGGCAAACCAAGCACAAAATCCATACTAACATCACGCCAAGGTGCATGTGGAACAGGAAGTGGTGTGTACAAACCAATGTTATGCTTTTTAACCTTAGCAACTTGACAAGTGTGACACTGTGACACAATTCTAGACACATCTCTCTTCAAGGAAGGCCAGTAAAACCTATCCTCAACAAGTGCAATGGTCTTATCCCTTCCTAAATGACCAGCTAATCCACCAGCATGCATTTCCCAAACTAAAAAGTCACGGAATGATATACGTGGAATGCACAACTTATTAGTTCTAAATAGAAATCCATCATGCACAACAAAATCAACATAGTCCCTACAATTGTATTCACAAACAGACTGAAATATAAGACCAAAATCAGGACAAGTAGGGTACTCGTCATGCAATCTCTCAAAACTTACAACATGAGCATGAAACTCTTGAAGAACACATACAACTCTACTCAGAGCATCAACAGCTTTGTTTTCTATACCAGAACAATGTTTAAGCACAAAAGAATACTCATTAAGAAATTCAACCCATTTAGCATGCTTAGCATTTAATTTCTTCTGAGAATTCAAATAACGTAAAGTTTGATGGTCAGAAAACAAAACAAACTCCTTAAGAAGCAAATAGTACCTCCAATGACGCAAAGATTGAACAACAGCATAAAACTCCTTATCATATGTAGAGTACCTCTGCTTCGCTTCATTGAGTTTTTTGCTGAAAAAAGCGATGGGGTGTCCTTCCTAACTCAGGACTCCTCTAATGCCAACTCCCGAAGCATCACAAGCAACTTCAAACACCTTATTGAAGTCGGGCTGACTCAGAATAGGATTCTTCTACTTGCCTATTTAACTCTTCACGTTCCTTTGGGTTCATCTTATAGTGTGGAAGATTAGTTAACTGTGAACCAGGAACTAAGTCAATGACATGCTGTATGTCTCGCATGGGTGGGAGCTCCTTAGGAAGGTCATCAGGCATAATATCCACAAATTCCTTGAGTAATTTATCAAAAGCAGAAGGAAGAACAGCTCGAGGTGTGCTCGAATGTGGAATAACCTCTTTGGAAACAACAACTATCAAATAGTCATTATTCCCTAACTCCCTTTCAAAGACCTTATGATCTAAAATGTGAAGACCTTTATTGGCAGAAACAGGGGGAAGCCTTTCAAAGACCTTATGATCTAAAATGTGAAGACCTTTATTGGCAGAAACAGGGGGAAGAGATTTGGGTTTCGGCCTTGTGTCCTTAACAAAGGGCTTAGCTGGGTTCAGAATGATATTCTTGCCTTCATACTTAAAGACATAAGTATTCTCCTGACCATGATTGGTCACATTAAGGTCATAGAGCCCAGGACGACCTAAGAGAATATGAGCTACATCCATAGGCAGAACATCACAATAAATTTTATCCTTATAGTTACCTAACTGGATGGGCACTAAACACCGCTCAGTGACTAGTAAGGTGGTTTTATTTACCCAAGCTACACGGAATGGTTGTGGATGTGGTTCTACCTTAAGGTTTAATCGTAAAAGAGCAGATTTCGCAACAACATTCATGGTACTCCTTCCATCAATAACCAACTTACAACTGCGATCTCCAAATCGAATGTAGGTGTGGAATATGCTTGTTCGTTTCCACGTATCATTGTCTACAACAGTAGACAAAACACACCTAACAACAGTACAATACTGGTCATCATCCACAAAGTCCTCAATGAATTCATCATCTTCACCAGAGTACTCTAAGGGATCAACAACTTGATTTTTGCTCCCTGAGAGATCATCAGACTCCTTATCCATAATGAGAGCACGATCGGAACAACGAGAGGCAATGTGACCCTTTTTATGGCAACGAAAACACTCAACGGAAGTGTTACTCGCACGAGATTCGGGAGCAGAGCGTATCGGATGAGAAGTGGAAGGAGTATAGTGCAAAGAAGCGGAAGGATTGACAAGTTTGACTTGAGAAATGGAACCAGAAGAAAAGGAGGTTTTGGTTGCGCGCACTCCAACAGAGGGGGACGAGCGCGTGGATGAAGAGGTCTTGATGTATTTCTCAACCTCTAAAGCCTTGCGATAAGCTTCTTCCAAAGAATCAGGACCAAGTAAGAGAATCTCCTTTTGGATTCAGGCTTGAGACCATTAAAAAAACGGTTTAGAGTGAGGTAAAGATCTTCATACAATTTACATCTAAGCAGAAGCTCTTCGAATTTAGACATGTAAGCAGTACCGCTAGAAGTTATTTGCCTAAGATTTAGAAGCTGAGAATAGAGTTGACTCCTATTGTAGGAGGGAACATACTTAGCTTTTAGCTTCATTTTCATGACTTCCCATAAGATGATAGGAGGCTCGCTTAAACGTTCAGCTCTACGAAGCTCATTCTGCTAGAATTTTCTAGCTGACCCTACCAATTTCATCTTTGCAAATTGAACACGCTCAAAATCATTCATGTCATACCATGCAAAATAATCTTCTAAACTATCAAGCGAGTCAAGAAACACTTCAGCATTCAATTCACCATTAAATTCAGGAGCATCGAACTTGATCTTCCTAGTGATGTCATTGTGATCTGGACGTGCATGCATGTGCTGTGGCCAATGATACCTATCATGAACTCGAGTATGAACATCATCACGCAAATCATCACGCACATCATCATGCAATTCATGAATAGGATGCCTACGTGTACCCCTAGGGACATGACGTGTAAGAAATGCATCGTGATAAAAATCCTCTTCATCAATAGGTCCATGTAGATTTCCATCGGGGGGAAACCTAACAGTTGGTCTTGGGGTGACTAAATTCCTAGGATCCTGTGGGTGAGGCGTAGGAAAATGGGCATTGACAGAACCCTCAACATGGGTTGCCCCAATTGGCTGTCCAACAGATTTGTCTACTGGCTGTTTATCCAAACGTTTTAAAATGGCATTCAGTTCGGTGGGCAAATTAGCGAAGTCATTTCTAAGGCCGTTCATGTCAGACTGATAGGCAGATTGTGCGGCGTGAACTTAAACTCGAAGCTCATCTATTTCAGAAGTGGGCTTGATAGCAGCTTTGGCTGTTTCTCGGGTATTAACCATATTTTGTAAAAGAATTATGCTGAGATCAACACTAATTGCAAAAGGTAATAAAAATTATAAACTACTATGATGCACACAATCAAAATAAAATATGGTGAATGAATGATAATGTCACGGGACAACAAAGGTAAGGGCAATAAAGTAAAATATGGTAAAGTTAGAGGTAGTGAAAATGTGGACAGTATAAGGAACAATAAATATTGGGTAATAAAATAGAAGGTAGATATATTTTTTTTTTGTCAGAACCTAAAACAATTTACTGAAATATTAAACTGACCTAAAAATTAATCAAATTTTCAATAAAAAAGAAAAATACCTCAACAACAGTAACTTAACCTTCTGTCCAATTGCTGGCCAGAGAGACAAGTTCTGCAGGGGCGGTAGCAGACTCCGGCGACGTCAGCAAGCTTTGGCGAGGGCTGGGAAGCACCGTGGAAGGTCCAGCGGTGATTAGGTGAAGCGCCGACGGCGTCAACAAGGCTTGGATGCGGACGGATGGCTGTCGACAATGGTGGGGCGAGAGGGAAGTTCCCGGACGGTGTCGGGGATGGTCGAACTGGGCTTGACAGTGCCGGAGATGGTAAGATCAGACGATGTGGAACCCTTTCGGACCAGGTACGAGGGTCGGCGATTGTCGGTGGGTGCGGAAAGACGGCGGTGGTGCAAAGGTTATTCAGCAACTTCGGGCGGTCGTTACAGGGTGATTCTGGCTGATTTCTGGCGCGTGGTTGTCGGGGATGGAAAGATTGGGCGTTTGTGGTTCGGGAAGGTGGGTTGCGGGTGTTGCCGGCGGCGGCGCGTACTGCAACGGGCGGCGGTCGGCGGTGGTCCTGCGAAACGGCGACAAGACAGAAATCAAAAGTTGTTTTTGTGATTTTTATGATTTTTTTTGAATGGTTTTCTGTGATTTTCAAGGTTAGAGACGATAGAAAACAAGTGTTAGGAACGTATTCGGTATGTGAGTTAGGATCGAAACGGGTTTGGATCGAGGTTTTGCTCTGATACCAAACTGATGTAGGACGAATAGGAAGAACAACCTAAGTCAACAATCCACCCGACAACTAATCACTCGGGAATCCACCCGAAAAGAAACGAGAATCCATTCGAGAGAAAATTTGTTGTAATTAATATTCAATTACATAAGTCTGAAAATAATAAAGGTTCAAACTCTATTTATAGAGCTCAACACATAAATCTTAAACGAAAACAAATAACTGCTAACATATAATTATGAAAATAACTGATAAATAAATACGTAGTTAACACGTACTAAATAAAATAGAATCTAATAACTGAATAACAAATCTTATATTACGTGGACCGAAACTTTCGAAATTTCTTCCGAGAGAAGAAATTCCTATCAGCAACTGCAACTGCATCAGTTATAAACTTATATTTTGTTGGTAGGATAAATATTTTTGAAACCCAATTTATTTTATTCCTTTTTTGTTGGCTCGGATAACTAGGAAGGATGTTAAATTAGTGTCCCAGAAAGAATTACAGAATATGATTTTTTTTTTAATTTTTTGCAATATGAATTCTCAATATGATTGCACAAATTCGCATAAAATACACGAAAATGGAATAAAATTTTATTGACAAGACAAATAAAAAAATATAAAAATTCACACAAAATACACAAAGAATAGATGACAAAATTTTTTCTCTCTCTCGCTTAATACAAAAGAGTATTTTCTTTACTGTTGATTGCTCTGTCCCTCTGTGACATACTATCAGGGGTGTAATTTTAGCTTTTCGACTCATCTCTTTTATATACATTTTGTTAAAAAAGATAAGAATATAATTTATTAAAGAGATAATGACGCAGTCTCTTAAAAATAAGGTCATAATCTCTTTAAAAATTAAACACCAATTTTCTAAAAAAAATAATGATATAATATTTTTTTTTAATAAATTAATATAATATCTTTAAAAGATAACAATATAATCACTTATCTTCCAATCAATTTGGATTTGACCCTAACATCTTAAATAGGGATAAAATTTATTGAAAATTAATTTCACATAGTTCGCGGAATACTACCAATTCAACAAAGCCTGTAAACTCTACCACTAGGGTTTTTTTATTAATTTTTTATTAACGAAGGAAATGTTATCTTTTCCATTGTGGGTCCGCGAATGAGGAGGTTCATATTCATAAATCAGAAAGACAACATGGGCTCGAAACAAAAAAGAAAGACAATGTGGGTTAGAAACAATCCCATATCGTTTATATGAGTTTGGCCAATGGAGAGGAGCTATTGTATAATGTGTTCTTGCCTAACATTGCAAAGCACGCAGCCGTGTGGTGAACACAGAGCGAACTATTCTTTCGCCTTTTACTAAAGAATACCGTGTGTTCTCCACCTAAAGTGGCATACGCCTATTTTTGGAAGGGTTAGCCTCTTGTAAGGTTGGCCCCCATAAAGCAAATTCAAAATTTATCTAGCAAATTGATTTTAATATGACATTATAAATAATTATTTTCTTAGTTCCTCAATGGACTGTTGGTTCTTAAATCCCACAAAACAGGCGTTAGCTATAAAATGGAACCTAATGCGCTTGGGGCAATGGCAATGATGCAGCTAGTGAGGTTCTAACTGAGGCGTGCCTATTGCTGGTTGAAAACTATTTCCAAACCCCCCAGGCCATTGAGAATTTCTGGAAGTAGTCCAAATTTTTTTACTCTCATTGCCAATAGATAGATTGGGATAATATTAGTGTTAACAACCAAATGTAAAACTTTTTTGCACGGTTTATTATCAATTGAATTCAGATTATTCATATGCTAAGGAACTTCACCATCTGCAAGGAGTACAGTTCCAACTTGACAAACATAGGAAAGATACCAGACTGGATACAGGAGCTAGGATCTAAAAAAGACCTCAGTTTTACATTAGATAAACATACAAGTCGTTAATTACTTCCAGCAGGTTGTTTATTCAACTCTTCACCTCTTTGTTTCGGTCGTTAATTACTTCCAGCAGGTTGCTTATTCAACTCTTCACCTCTTTGTTTCGGTTGTTTGAGCAAGTGCTAGGTCGGACACCGACAAGGTTCCGGACTGATCAACATCAAGATTCTCAAACTCCTCCATAATTGGTGAGACATCTTCTTGGCTGATCTTTCCCATCTCTTTAAGCTTGTAGATAATGAACTCTGCAAGCCTATAAAAAAGAAAAGAAGACACTCAGACAATGTGCAGCTCACCCACTTATGCATCGCGAAAATGGCAACACGTATGAAGGAAATTGCTGAACTTTTGCAACAATTTGAAAGAACGCACCAGTATGAATTATGAGCTTAAAATTATGCAACTTACCCAAGAACTCCGTTATCATCAATATCAGCAGCTTCTAAGTCTACAGGGGTCATCTTTTTAGTTAGAACCCATTTGACTAAGGCTCTTCGTCTTGTTTCAGTGAACAGATCAGCAGTGTACATAAATAATTGAGTTAGCCCAAGGGTAGAAATCGTTATAAAGAAAATGGCAAACATACGTCCAAATCCAGTTGAGAAGCTCTTATCTCCATAACCCAAGGTTGAGATAGTTGAACAGACGCAATAGATTGCATCAATGGGATCCAAATCTTCAACTGCCATTAGAAAGATGATTCCCACCACCATGAGCACCAAAATAATGCCCAAGACCAGGAGGCACTTGTATCTCACTCTGTTGGTTTCAAGATCCTTTAGTGTTTCAGATGGACCCATTTTTTGGTGCATGTCTAGGGCCTTAACCAGCAATGTTTCCTGCTTCTCTACCAAGTAATCTGCAGCTTTGCACAACACAAATGCAACAAGGGCCATCCCAGCGAAGACAAAGATACAGGCAAGTAACTTTGCAAGTGTGCTATCAGGCACTAGGTCCCCATATCCTACAGTGGTCATTGTAACAACAGTGAAGTACAGGGAATCAAGGATAACGTTTGTCTTCTTCCCCTTAATATCATCCTCGACAAGGAGAAAGCATAATGTTCCAACTCCTAAATAGACAGCCAAGAGTACGGCTACCTTTCGAAGACTTGAGTGAAGCCGTCCGAAGATTGCTTCAGGATGTTTGAGTGCACCATCATTCACAATATCTTTGGGAACAAACTCTGCTAGAGGAGCACTTCTAACACGACGAAATCTTCTTCTGTTGGTCGCACAAGCCTTATCGGTGAAATCTACTTGTCCTGAAAGTAAGGGCTGCTTTGCACCATCAAAAGCCATTGTGGTAGTGTAGTGGACTGGTCTAGAAGGCCTACAAAGTATTTTTCATGTTTCATCAACACAATGAGATTCACTCAAATAGTCAAAGAGAAAATCAATTTCTGCCAACATTTAACCCGCAAAGTACAAATGTGGTTACAACAATCATGGTTGGTCACATAGAGGTGCAGCATACTTCATTTAGGGGGCACTCTTGGCTATGAGGGTCTTGCAATTCAATCAATAATGAGTTGTTCTTTCCTTTGAGTAGAAAAAATTGTAACACAACACATTGATGCAGAGGTGGAAATAAAATGATGAGACAATGGAGGAGCAAGTGAAGACTACATACAACTCAATGAGAAATGGAAGAAACATAAGAACCATTATTAACGAGTTCTCTAGTATGTTTGAAAAACACAATACAGAATACAGACTTGTGATGTAACTTATCTGCATTCAAATGAAGCAATTTCAGTTCACTGTTAATTATAGTTTTCTTATTATCTAACACCTTAGGTTCAAGACATGTGAAGAGTCTTCTGCCACCTACTATCAGCAACCTGTTACACAGGAGACGATCTTACAGAAATAAAGGTACTTGTATCTGCACAACATATTTTTCTAAATTGTTAAAATAAAAGGATGGGACAAGCAAGAAAGGTCCATGAGCTGATTTAGAGTTGCTCTAGCATCTAGAGATATACAAGAGAACTCATAAAAGCATGATGAGTAAGAAAGGCAAATGATATAGTCAAATGCAGCTAAAGCATGTAGAACATTCGACTGAAAAAATATGAATGTAATGAACATAAACTAATAAAATTGGAGGTGCAAACAGAAATCAGAGTCATAGGACTTGTACAACTGAAATGGGTTTCTGAAAGATCAGGTGTTCAGAGTAGAAAGCTCCCAAGCAAGTCAAAATATTCCCTCCACCTTGCTGAGAAAGGCTTGAATTTTAAAAGGCAATGTTTCAGAGAAAATTAGAGCAAGTTGCTAGTGGAAGAGCTGGTCTGCAATTGTATTTAAAGTGCTGTCTTTCAAGTTGGGGAAATTTCTTAGCAATTTCCCCACCATACTCCCTAACACAAACTACCCATGTCGTAAAATACGTTGCTTTCCTTGTCTTCTGTTTTAGGCTAAAATGTTAAAAATCAATCAACTATTGCTTACATGTGAGTAGGAAGTTTCGTATGCAAATCCAAATCCCAATAAAGGAAGTCATTAACGCATGCAAATTCTCCTCAAATGGTACTTAACAACAACAGTTGAAAATGCAATCACAACTGTTGATGGGAAGTTATTAAATCGCTCGCTAATTGCATAAATTTGGGTTTCCATCAAAATTTCCAGCATGATTAAGTCCATCGAGATACTCAAACTCCATTAACAACACTAATCCAATAAACCCAGAAACTGGGAAAAGTGAATTACGCAGAACGCAAACAAAAAAAGGCCAAAGTTGACAAGGAAAAGATACAAACTTCATGACTATAAATGCAATTCGATGACAATAAAAGGTCAAAAAACCCCATTAAAAGGTTAAAAAAAGGAAAGAGCTAAAAAACCCCATTAAATCCACGTTTTGGAACCTTCACATGCAAGCCCCAGTTGGCCAGTACAGCTTGCTGGACTTACAAGAAGAAGGTCCCAGAAAATAAAGCGAGAGAGAGATTACCAGAAAGAGAGAGAGAGAGAGAGAGAGATAGAGAGACGATAACTGAGACCAATTTCAAGCCCTTTTCAATGTCAATTCGGACAAAATTTCGGACAAAAAAATTCGGGATCCGCAACCGTGCTGTTTTCGATTTCAGTCTTGAGAGTATAGTGGAAGATCAGAGTGTCAGTGGCAGTTTCGCCGGTGCAGATCTTCTTGTCCTTTTGTTGCCTGAAATTTGTCAGCTTAAAACATAAGTATTTCTGAAAGTGAAATAAAAATGCAATGTGTCGTCGCTTCTTGCGTTTTCTGGATTAGCCGATCGGATGTGAAATGCAAACTTGAAAACGAATGCTCCGATCACAATAGTTGTTTATTATATTAATTTTCTAACGGTATGATATGGTTAGGGTCCGTCAAGTTGTTGTTCATCACCGACGGACCGCAGATTACCACAACAATCATTAAATTTAGAATTTAATGCTTTTTTTAATCGAATTTATAAATTAATGCTGCACTTTGATAATTGCTCGGCTGAAGTTAACAAGTAACTAATTTATCAAAACAGAGCGTGGGAGGAAAAATTCGAACTAAAATTATGTGTGTGAAAATACGACATTTTTTTTACCTAACTTCTTCTTTGAGTGGTTGGTTCATATATCATGGTGTATAATAAAAAATATTATTTAAGTATTTCTTAGATTTACAGATATCATTATTAAATTTAATTTAATTTTTTTAATTTTTTAATTTATTCACACTAGTAAAGACGAACACGCTAACAGAGTACTATAATAAACAATATAAATTTGAATTTGTAATACATCAAATTTACCTGAATGCCTTTGTCTATGTGTAATAAATTTTTCAGGCCTTAGGGAGTGTTTGGCACCAAAGTATATGTTGTTCATGGGGTAAGCATGCATGTAACATTCTTTTAAGGAGAACAGTTTTGGGTGATTAATTGAGCAGCATATGTTAGGAAAATTACCATTCAATAGATCTTATAACGTGAAAAATCATGACTAATCGATTAGCTTATGATAGTAAAATTATAAATAAAATAGACCTTGTAAATGTGCCATAAAAAAAATCAACCCTTATACAGTAGACAAACAAGAAATATACAATTTAAGAATAATTATATTTGTATTTAGGTAATTTATAGAGAAATTTCAAAATTCTCTCTGAATTTTTGGCCATAACTTGTTTTAATATATAAAAAAAAACCCTATTGACATTTACGCACTTAGAATGACTTCTAGGTCGACTCCTGCGTCTTTTTCACTCAATCAATATTATTATCATTTAAGTTAGTCTGACAATGTACATGGGTTTTTTTTTTTTTCTTTTGAAATTGGTAGTCTAATAGTTATAAAAAAAAAGATAATAAAAGAAGAATACGAAGTTGAAATTTCATATCTCTTAGTTAGAAGCTACTTTCAACCAGCTCAATTGTTATCAAATTATTTGTATGTAATTTTTCTCACTCAAATAGTTATGACCCCTAATTACTTTAAAGGCTAGATAAGAATGTTTTCATTATGTTAATGAGTTGGTGAGGAAAGGCTTCGATCACCTAAAATAATTTATAGATCAGTGATCATTTTATATATAATAAAATTAGACTATTTTCAGTAAAAAAGAAAAAAAAGACTAATATAAAATGTAAAGTAAATTTGTGAAAGGTTTAATTTTCAAACCACGCATGCTCACTTGCTTGAATTAACTTGGACATACTTGTCAATTAAGATTGAATTTTCATTTGGTTTTTAATACTTAAAAAAAAAGGTGTATTATAAGTATATTCATTGTAGCTATAAATAGAGGTTACAGATTATGCGTTATCATCATTATTTAATCATTTTTATAAGGTGAATTTATTATTTAAATATTATTAAACTTGAGTCAATTTTTTCTACGTCTTAACGAGTTAGAAATTCACTAATTTTCTTGCGAAACCTTTAACTACACTCTATTAAATTTCTCATTATTTAAGAGTACGAGCAAAACGAGGTAGGAATTCAAATTTGAATCAAATTAACGAATCATCCAAACAAACTATTATTTATTGCTTTGGGTGGTAGATTGAATCATTTATCTAATTCGGGTGAGCGAAGAAATCGACACGTGACTCATTAGAGAGATTACGGGTTAAAAACTCTGAAATCCTAAAAACAAAAAACAAGAAAAAAGAAAAAAGAAAAAATGGAAAACTCATTCCCAACGTCAGGCGTTGGAGAGGGCCGGAGTACCTAACGGTAGCTTTGAACCGACTCTCAATGGGTCGGAGTATTCCGCTCTGAGGTCTGGCCTGCCCAATATCAAGGCCCGTCCGTCTCTATCCATCTATAAGGTATAAACAACCGAAGCTTTTTTGAAAAGAAAGGAAAAAAGATTGATTTTTCAAAAAAAAGAGAGAAATCAAAGTTATGGAGGGAAAACGGCGGAGCTCGAAATCGCCGGGAAACTTGCTCGGAAAAATCAGAGGTTATATTTGCTCGTTCTCCGAAATTAATTTCCAAATTTCGCCGCACTTCTTCGGCTGATAATCTCTAAGATTTTTTTTTTTTTTTATAATTTTTTTTGTTATGGTCGCAGAACTCACCAGATCTTTGGTTGAGGATCTAAGCGAGGGACGCTCTCCGGCGATCTCCCTACACAAATTCAGAAACTATTGCACCGATCCCGACGCCAACTGGTTGCTTACTCTCTCTCTCTCTCTCTCTCTCTTTTTCCGAAGTTGTTTTAGTTTCAAGGTGAACTTGTAAGGAATCCTCCAGATTTGTATTTTGCTGCTTTTTTTTTTTTTGTTCAGCTTATTTGGTAATTAAATCAAATTATGTTTGGATACCTGTGAAAAATATGCATTAGAAAAAAGCCAAAATGGAATGGAATTTTAATTTTGAAGATCGAAATGAGAGCATTAGGCAGTTTGGTTATGGAAGTTTAGGATGAGATTAGTATCATGATGTTGTTATTTGTTTGAAATCTTGCTCGTGTGTGTGTCTGTGCAAGAAAACTCTACTTTTTGTGTTTGAATGGTGAGAAACAAATGTGAGGGAATCTCGAACAAAATGGAACAAGTTTTTGTGTCTGATGTTGATGCTGATTAGTTGTTGGCAAAGACCTTCTCATATTATGCATTGAACACTAATAAGACAGATGGTATCTAAAAAAGTTGGTACTTATGGAAAGGCTAAAGTTTCAATCAAGTGGTTATCTGATGTCATTTGTTTCACACCTAGCATGGCTGATTGGTATCGCATGTGGAAAATATTGCTTTGTGCAGCACCTGTAGCTATGATCTGCCGACAGGGCAAGAAATTATCACGCTTGCAAGAGAATGCCATGTGCGTAGAATAGGTAGGCACATTGAATCAAAGCAAGTGTAGGAAGTTGTCTTTGTGATGTAACTGAGACTTTTGTTGGATGTTGTTTTGTTATAGATGTCTTGCTGAGAGTGCTACTAATTGTTCAGCGGCTTCTGCAAGAGAACAGACATGGGTCCAAGAGAGACATATATTACATGCACCCATCTGTATTTTTAGGTAAACTAATGCTCTGAACTTTCAAAATGATAATTATGTTTTTTGTTGTATGATATGCTGTGACAAGTTAAAATGACTCGCTTCAATTGGGATGGTGCCTGCTTAATCCAAACCTCTTTATGATTGAATTTTACCCTTGAAAACTTTAAAATTTAAGCACGCTAAAATGTTATATTTGGGATTTACAGCATGTGATCTACTGAGTGGCATGGTCTGTCCGTATTTCTACTTGGACATTCTTGTTTCATAGTGTGAAGATAAGGCTTTATGGATATTCTTATTTTTGCACCGTAAAATTTTCCTTTTTTGATTCATAATGCAGAGCAGTCGGTTGTAGACAGGGCAATCAATGACATATGCATCCTTCTGCAGTGCAGTCGTCACAATCTAAATGTGGTTAGTTCTTTTATTAGTTTCAACCTTTGTAGTTCTCTTGTTAATGGATAGTGTGAAATAGATAGCAACTGCAGTCTTAAATAGGGCAGGTTGTTCTTTCCCATGTAAGGGGAGATTATTTAATGACGCCAGTAAATGCAATAGCCTACTTCTGTTTTAATTAACTAGATTTAGTTCCTGCACACTTAACCACATCACGCAAAATCACATGGCAATGCTATTAAAGAGTGCAAACCGACTTTTCACATTTGTTCAAGGTGATTAGTTCAGATTTTGTAGATCTGGTTATATTGTGCTCAAGTATGGTCTTTGTGATGCCAAAGGTCAAATACGGTTCACCAAACATAAACAACAGCCATCCCCTCGTCATCAAATTGCCACCCTAAGTTGCTCTACATTCTTCGTGCAAATTACTGTTCCTAGGAAATTTAATTTCTGTCGGCTCCTTTTTGCAGGTCTCGGTTGGAAATGGGTGGGTACTTATGATTGCATTCTACATTTCTACTCTTGGAAGATGTGAAGAAAAGTTTACTTATTGTTGCCTAACTTATACCTCAAGCATTTTCTGCAAGTGATCTGTATGCGTTTGATTGGTGAAAGCAGTTCATTTGTTTACTATTGATGGAGCCCTTAAACTCAGCAAAAGTGACTGAATGTTAACATAATTAATTTTTTCTTGGGGCATCAGTTCAAACTTTAGCAACAACCATCTGTTTGTTGGAAAGAAGTATTCTATGGTTATCAAACCAATGATACTAGGGGAATGTAGTTTTTGGAGCTAATCTGCTAGTTTCTGACCATGAAAAATAGAAAGCATGAACAGAACATAAACAAATATGAGAAAAGAGATTGATACAGATTCAATTGCTCAGATTCTTTAATGATGGGAATAAGGGATAATTGTTAAGTTACTTTGGATTTGTAACTTTGTGAAATAGAGAAAGTAACTACATGTGAAACTGGATGTTGGAACAAATTTTTGCATTGTTATCTTTCAGGTTGACATAGATTGTTCTAGTTGTTATGGATCCCTTTATCCTTGTGGTATAGGTTGGTGATGGGTTGGTTACGATTCTTTGAAGCTGGAAGGAAATTTGACTGCATAAATCGTCCTAGCACTGTAAGAGATTGAATTCATAGACAGATTATTCTATGGTGCCTTCCAAAATATGACTATGTATCAGACTTCTATGCAGGCCTATCCCATCCCTGTATGCATTGAGGAAGTTAAAGGTGAAATGACTGCTAAGTAATAATTAGTCATGTACAAGAAACGCTGACAATTATTTTTCCAAACTAGTAAATGGGACTGTTAACCTAGTAGATTCTGTGCTTGATAAATGGAATACTTTATGGAATTATTTCGATGCTAATTTCACCTTGTTCTTGCACCTAGATATCGTTAGTGTTGCGAATTACATACTTGTTGTGGAGAAGGAATCAGGTGAAGGTTTTCATTTAGAATGCTTGTAACTTCTTGTATTTGGCTCCATTCTATTATTAAATTTTAAGTTGCAGTGTTCCAGCGTTTAGCCAACGACCAATTCTGCGATGCCAATCGCTGTATTGTCATCACGGTTAGCACTGCTAGCTGAAACTTCAGTACGTTCTATCTTGTTAATGCTATGTGCAAAAGTAGTCTAAATTTATATTTTTCAGGGAAGGGGTTATCCTGGTGTCCCCACGAGAAGGTAGTGATTCTTTCATGTTTGAAAGGAAGAAGGGATTGAATTATGTCAGGAGTACAAATTTTAACTGACGCCTTTGGGCCTTGCTGATATTTGTTCTGTGATATTATGCACATCTTAAACTTTTAGGTTTCTGAGACTTCTGATTGAGAGCCTACTTCTGCCTGTCTATTGCTTGGTTGATTGCGATCCATATGGATTCGACATCCTGACCACCTACCGATTTGGTTCTATGGTTAGGCTTCTTTAAGTGAAAAATATGTGTTTTTTATTTTATTTATCTACTGAAGCCAGCCTAGTGGTGGTACACTCGTCGTTGAAATTGCATAGGCCTTTTTCCTTCACCAGTCACTACCCCAACTTGGTTATTTAAGTTTCTTCTCCATTTGTTTGTTTTCCATCCACACACGAAATTCCATGTTGCAAGCAAATGGCATTCGATGCAAAATTCCTGCGTCTGCCGGAGATACGATGGCTTGGAGCTTTTCCATCTGACTCTGAGAAGTACAGTATTCTCCAACAGTGTCTGCTTCCTTTGACAACAGAAGGTGAGAGTTAATTTGTTTTTTTTTAATCAAATTATGCTGTTATTTTTCTCGGTTGGAGGAAAATTTTCGTTCTTTTACCCTTTTTCCAGATTAAGTTTCCTAGATTTCTTCTCAGATAAGAGGAGAACCGAAACCATGTTACTTCGATGTTACCTGCAAAGAGAAGTGCCAGAGTGGAGGTAGCATTCTATCACTTCCTCCCTTTCAATCCCTTTAAAACTTGTTACTTTCTTTTTTCCCAAAAGCAAACATTTTGGTGGATATATTTGATAAGCAAGTGTTTATTCATTCAATGAAAGGTCGGAGGTCGAGCTAATGCTGCAAAGAGGAGTAAAATTTGAAATTGAAGCATTGTCCGTACACTCGCTTTCCTTCTTGTCAGAGGAGTACATACCATCTAAGATTCAGAGTGGGTTTTACATTTGAAATGCTTGCTAGTCACAGGGGATATGAAACCCTTTGAAGAGAACAACTCAAAAACTATTCAAGATGAAACTAGGTAAAACTGCATAAACCGGGTAATTGTAATAGCTGATCTTGATTAAAAACAACCAGGACAAGAACCTTTGATAGTTGTAATATATCAATTTATGCCACTTTTCTCGAGTTGAATTGATACTGGGATTAAGTTCATGTTCATATGCACTCCGAGATTTCTTTTGCTTTAAGCCATCAAACACCGTTTATTTGACCTAAATTAATGGTGATTGCACAATGCATTCGGAAATCCATGACCCACATGGCCATCCTCTTGCTTTATTAAGATTTAAGAGTCAATTCATACCTTCGAATGAATAAAATTGTATTCTCAAGATTGACAGGAAAACAAAAACAAGAAGGGTTTAGCACGGCCTACTTTTATATGGGCAATTAGGGAGAAAAAAGGGAAACTGGAGCTGTCTGTATCTAGAAGTTTTTAATTTTTTTTCATCTCGTCATTATCGTAGGATCTACTTTACAAGGAAGGGAAATAATTCTAAAATAACAATGCGTAATAAAAGGAGAGATTTGAGGAGCGTAACGAAAGAATGACAGCTTAAATAAGAGGTGCAGAATATGGTAATGGTATTAATTTCTGTTTATTGTTTTCGATCCGGTAATTCTTCTTTTCAATTTTGTTACTTATACTTGGTTAATTTTTTTAAGGGAAATCTTTCTTTAATTCCACAAAATTCAATTGCAGCCAATACCAGAAACCAGTTACTGATTACTGTTTAAGCAAAAGCTTATCGTCAAGGGCAAATGGAATCCTTTGCAAAGATGGTTAGAGTAAAATTTTTTAATCTTGAGCTCGATGGCTATTTATCTCTGATTTTTGTTATTATTCTTTTCTATAATAAAAATATATAGTTTTTCTTGCAAATCGTTCGTATTCTAGTGATATATATAATTTTCCCTGTGTAATTTCCAGGCATGTGAATTGAAAGTGAATTTCCATTGTGATGGATGTAAGCGTAAAGTGATGGAAGTGCTGCAGAATCTGCAAGGTACATTTCTATATTCACAAATATTTCATGCTAATTTCCTTTCAACCAAATATTTTTTTTATGAAAAAAAAAAAAATCGAAGTTAATGCCTCAAATTCTTTTGCTTCACACTACATTCTTTATTTCTTGATAGGTTTTTGTTTAGTTACCCTCAATTTCCTGCGTCATAGGAGCTTGGTTGATAGATTGCTGGCCTACTTAACCATTATGGACAAATGCCTTGATATGAAATACTGAATTTATTTGACTATAGTTTTCTTCTTCTGTTAGGGATATATTCTGTGGTTATAGAAGCAGAAGAAGGGACAGTGAAGGTCAGTGGTAGAGTGGATCCAACCCTTATTTTGAGTATATTAGATAGGTATAAGAAACATGGAGAAATTTCATCCCTTAGATTTGATGGAGAGCCTAGAGTAGAAAGACGCTATTACCCATATTATAGAGGAAATCAGTATATTCCCTATGAACCATACCCTCTTCAATATCCACTGCTAGGGGGCCCTGAATTCCAACTACACGGAAGAAATCAGTACCCATTGCTGCCCCCGCTGTCAGGGCCACCACTACCACCGTCACCAACTTATTGGCCACTCCCACCACCACAACCACGAGCACCACAGCCTCAACCTCCTGCACTGCCTTCGCCATTGCCATCAACAACTTGTCCCTCTTCCTCAGCAGCAGCACCAACTCAACCAGCCCCTCAACCTTCATCAGCACCACAAACTCGACCAGCCCCTCAATCATCTAAATATCTTCAGTGTTGCACCATAATGTGACCAATCTGATTGGTAGGCCTTCCGAACGGTTTTGGGTTTTTTTTTTTTTTACCCGTGCTCTATCACTTTTGTCATGACACATGACACATGTTATCTGTTGGATATAATAAGGTTCTTTTTATTTTCCAATTCCTTTTTGTACCAGTTAAGCATGTAGTTAGAATTCTAATCACCAATTGGCGAAAACAGAAGATAGAATTTCCTTGTTTCTGGGGCATTGCTTGTGGATTTCCAACTTTATAAATGTTCAGAGTAAAGTCCATTTGAAATAATTTGAAGTTGGTGACGAGAATAAGTTTAGTATGAGTTATGGGCAATTTTAATTCATATTTCTTGTGGGTTGACTGTTAAGAATTAACCTTTGACTAAAATTTTATCAAAAATTGTACTACATTTTGCACTAAAAAAAATAATTGTACTACATTGCAAAGAATCCGTAATATTAAAGACTGAATTGGAAATAGTAAAATGTATAAATAATTCTTACCTGACCCCTTCTACAAAGCAAGGGTGCATGGGACGTGAACACGATATCACATGGACCTGGAGACACATAAATTCTTTGAAAATAGGACGTAGGCACGACGTTAACGTGACTAAAAATAGTTGCAAATGAATGCTCCGATCAGAATAGTTGTTTATTATATTAATATTCTAAGGGTATGCTAAAAATTGTGGTTAGGGTCCATCAAGTTGTTGTTCATCGCCTACGGACCGCAGATGATCAAAATAATCATTAATTGTGTTTTGTTATTAGAAAAGAAAAAAAAAAAAGTTAATAACTTCAAAGTATTTTCTCTTATGTTTTGGAAGGGTGAAAAAACAATTAAAAAAGTTAATAGGGTGCTGTCAAATCAATAAAAAGAAATAGAAAAAAATAGAAGAATAATAATAAAAATAATATCAATATTTTCTTTTTGTTGTAGGAGTATTTTGGTAATTTTAATTAATTATTTAATTATTTTTGAAGATATTTTTATAATTTTATCTATACATTTTTCTTTTTCATCATTTTTTCATACAATTTAAATACAAAATTTTATTTATTTATTATTGTCTAATAATTTGTTTTTATAATTTTTTTTCACTAAAATCTCAATAATCCAAACAAATCATAAATTTAGAATTTAATGCTGCACAGTAATAATTGCTCGGCTGAAGTTAACAACTAATTAATTTATTAAAAGTGAGTGTGAGAGCAGAAATTTAAATTCAAATCATGTGTGTGAAAATATAATAATTTTTTTTACCTATCTTCCATTTTGAGTGGTTGGTTCATATATCATGGTGTATAATAAAAAATATTATTTAATTATTGATTAGATTTATGGATATTATTATTAAAATTAATTGTATATTTTTAATTTTTTTAATTTATTCACACTAATAAAAATAAACACGCTAACATATAATCATGATAAATAGTATAAATTTATATTTGTAACATATCAAATTTACCTGAATGCCTTCGTCTATGTGCAATGAATTTTTCAGGCCTTAGGGAATGTTTGGCACCAAAGTATATGTTGTTCATGGCGTAGGCATGCATATAACATTCTTTTAAAAGGAATAATTTTGATTTTTGGGTGATTAATTGAGTAGTATATGTTAGGAAAATTACCGTTCAATGGATCCTATAACGTGAAAAATCATGACTAATCGAATAGCTTATGTTAGGAAAATTATAAATAATAAAAAAGACCTTGTAAAATCATAAAAAAATCAAAAGATCTCTTAAACGTGGAAAAAAAAAATCAACCCTTGTATAGTGGAAAACAAATAGGAATATACAATTTAGGATTAATTATATTCATATTTAGTAATTTATGCAGAAATTTCAAAATTCTTTTTGAATTTTTGTCCAAAACTTGTTTGAATAAATAGAAAACCAATTGACATACACTCACTTGGAATAAATTGTTTCCCTAATCTTTGTATTTTTTTTTTACACTATCAATGTTACTATCTATTTCTACTTAGTCTAACAATCTACATGACTTTTCTGATCCAAGTAGCCGGTATGGCCCTTAATTTACTTTAGAGGCAAGATTAAGAATGTTTTCGTTATGATTAATGAGACGGTAAGGAGAAGTTTTGAGTTTTAGACTTGCTTAAAATAATTTATCCATCAATAATCATTTATATATAAGGGAAATTTTAATTTGATTCTTTATTATAATTTATTCATAATTTTTTTATTATAAAATAAGTGGGTCTACTTGAAATTAAAAATAAAAAAAATTTGTTTAGAGTAAGATTATATGAGATATGTAAATCATTATATTTATGAGATGAGACTGAGACAATTCATTAATTTTTATATTTAATCATTTTAAATAAAATAAATTTATCACTTGAGTATTATTATATCAGTATAAATTTCTTTTGTGCCCAATTGTAACATTAACGAGTGGTGTAGGCTAATTAGTATAAACTTCGCTTAAACAAATTCTTCTTTATTTGAAGATGTGAGTATCAACACATAGACAAGACTCACAGCCAATGCAAAAAAAAAAAAAAAAATATTGGATCACAAACTGAATTACTACTTCAGATTGAATCTTTATGTAGGCGAACAAGCAATTTACATGAGACGTGTTACAGGGATTACAGATTAAAAACTCTAAAATTCCTGCAAGTAAAAAAAAAAAGAAAAAAACTCGCGAGGAGCTGTACCAAAAAAAACACAATAGTTTGTACCAAAAAAAAAAAAAAAAGAAATCCAGCGTTGGAAAGGGTTCCAGTACCTTTTTTTTTGAAAAAATCACTAAAGAGACGGTTCCAGTACCTAGTGGCTAACGGCATCTTGTGCAGCTTTGAATTTGAACGGACTCTCTATGGGTCGGAGTATTCCTCTCTGAGGTCAGCCAGCCCAATATCCAGGCCCGTCCGTCTCTATTTATCTATGAACAAAATTATAACGGCCGAGGCCTTTTTAAGAACAAAAGAAATAACATTGATTTTTCAAAAAAAAGAGAGAAATCAAAGTTATGGGGGGAAAACGGCGGAGCTCGAAATCGCCGGGAAACTTGCTCGGAAAAATCAGAGGTTATATTTGCTCGTTCCCCGAAATTAATTTTCAAATTTCGCCGCACTTCTGCTGATAATCTCTAAGATTGTTTTTTTTTTCAAAATTTTCTGTTATGTTCGCAGAACTCACCAGATCATTGGTTAAGGATCTACGCGAGGGACGCTCTCCGGCGATCTCCTTACACAAATTCAGAAACTATTGCACCGATCCCGACGCCAACTGGTTGCTTACTCTCTCTCTCTCTCTCTTTTTCCGAAGTTGTTTTAGTTTCAAGGTGAACTTGTAAGGAATCCTCCACATTTGTATTTTGCTGCTTTTTTTTTTTTTTTTTGTTCAGCTTGCTTGGTTAATTAAATCAAATTCTGTTTGGATACTTGTGAAAAATATGCATTAGAAAAAAGCCAAAATGGAATGGAATTTTAATTTTGAAGATCGAAATGAGAGCATTAGGCAGTTTGGTTGTGGAAGTTTACGATGTGATTAGTATCGTGATGTTGTTATTTGTTTGAAATCTTGCTCTATTGTGTGTCTGTGCAAGAAAACTTTACTTTTGTGTTTGAATGGTGAGAAACAAAAGTGAGAGAATCTCGAACAAAATGGAACAAGTTTTTGTGTCTGATGTTGACGCCGATTAGTTGTTGGCAAAGACCTTCTCATATTATGCATTGAACACTAATAAGACAGATGGTATCTAAAAAAGTTGATGCTTACGGAAAGGCTAAAGTTTCAATCAAGTGGTTATGTGATGTCATTTGTTTCACCTGGCATAGCCGATTGGTATTTCATGTGGAAAGTATTGCTTTATGCAGCACCTGTTGCTATAATCTGCCAACAGGGCAAGAAATTATCACGCTTGCAAGAGAATCCCATGTGCATAGAATAGGTGCGTTTTAAGCGCTATTAAATCAAAGCAAGTGTAGGAAGTTGTCTTTGTGATGTGGCTGAGACTTGTGTTGCATATTGTTTTGTTTCAGATGTTTTGCTGAGAGTACTACTAATTGTTCAGCGACTTCTGCAAGAGAATAGACATGGGTCCAAGAGAGACATATATTACATGCATCCATCTGTATTTTTAGGTAAACTAATGCTCTAAACTTTCAAAATGATAACTATGTTTTTTGTTGTATGATATGCTGTGACAAGTTAAAATGACTTGCTTCAATTGGGATGGTGCCTGCTTAATCCAAACCTCTTTACGATTGAATTTTACCCTCGAAAACTTTCAATTTTTAGCATGCTAAAATGTTATATTAGAGATTTACATCTTGTGATATACTGAGTGGCGTCGTCTGTCTGTATTCCTACTTAAACATTCTTGTTTCATAATGTGAAGATAAGGCTTTATGATATTATTGTTTTGACACCGTTAAAGTTTCGTTTATTGTTTCATAATGCAGAACAGTTGGTTGTAGACAGGGCAATCAATGACATATGCATCCTTCTGCAGTGCAGTTGTCACAATTTAAATGTGGTTAGTTCTTTTATTAGTTTTAACCTTGGTAGTTTTCTCGTTAATGGACAGGGTGAAATAGATAGTAACTGCAATCTTAAATAGGGCAGTTTGTTCTTTCTCATGTAAGGCGTGAAAAGTTCAAGATGCCAGTAAATGCAATAGCCTACTTCTGTTTAATTAACCACATTAACTTCTCCATACTTAACCACAGCATGCAAAATCATGTGACAGTGCTATTAAGGAAGCGCAAACCAACTATTCACCTTTGTTCAAGGTGATTTGTTCAGATTTTGTAGGTCTGGTTATATTGTGCTCAAGTATGGTCTTTGTGAAGCCAAAAGGTCAAGTACGGTTCACCAAACATAAACAACAGCCATCCCCTCATCATCAAATTGCCACCCTAAGTTGCTCTACAATCTTCATGTAAATTACCGTTCCTTGTTAATTTACTTTCTGTCAACTCCTTTTGCAGGTCTTGGTTGGAAATGGGTGGGTACTTCTGATTGCATTCCACTCTTGGAAGATGTGAAGAAAAGTTTACATATTGTTGCCTTTCTTATAATTCAAGCATTTTCTGCAAGTGATCTGCATGCGTTTGATTGGTTGTTTACTACTGATGGAGCCCTTAAATTCAGAAAAAGTGAATGAATGTTAACATAATTAATTTTTTTTTTTCGGGGCATCAGTTCAAACTTTAGTAACTTTCATCTATTTGTTGGAAAGAATTATTCTATGATTATCAAACCAATGATACCAGGGGAATGAAGTTTTTGGAGTTAATCTGCCAGTTTCTTACCACAAAAAATTGAAACCATGAACAGAACATAACAACTATGAGAAAAGAGATTGATGCAGATTCTATTGTCGCATTCTTTAATGAAGGGAATAAGGGATAATTCTTCAAGTTACTTTGGATTTGTAACTTTTTGAAGTACAGAAAATGGCCGCAAATGAACATTTAAAAAAAAAAAAAAAAAGCAAAGAAAAGTGGCTACAAATGAAACTGGATGTTGAAGAAATTTTTTGTGTTGTTAACTTTCTTTACTTTTTATGGATCCATTTATGTTTGTTGTATAGGTTGGTGATGGGTTGGTTACGATTCTTTGAAGCTGGAAGGAAATTTGACTGCATACATCATCCTAGCACTGTAAGAGATAGAATTCATAGACAGATTATTCTTTGCCGCTTTCCAAAATATGATTATGTGTCCTCCAATGCAGGCCCATCCCATTCCTGTATGCATTGAGGAAGTCAAAGGTGAAATGACTGCTCAGGAATTGTTAATCATGCACAAGAAACACTGACAATTATTTTCCCAAACTAGTAGATGTGACTGTTAAGCTAGTTGATTCTGTGCTTCATAAATGGAATACTTTATGGAATTATTTTGATGCTAATTTTGCCTGGTTCTTGCACCTAGATATCGTTAGTGTTGCGAATTACATACTTGTTGTGGAGAAGGAATCAGGTGAAGATTTTCATTCGGAATGCTTGTAAGTTCTCGTAGTTGGCTCCATTATTTATTAAATTCTGTGTTGCAGTGTTCCAGCGTTTAGCCATTGACCAATTCTGGGATGGCAATCGCTGTATTGTCATCATGGTTAGCACTGCTAGCAGAAACTTCAATACGTTCTATCCTGTTAATGCTATTTGCAAAAGTAGTCTAATTTTATATTTTTCAGGGAAGGGGTTATCCCGATGTCCCTACAAGAACGTAGAGATTTTTTCATGTTTGAAAGGAACAAGGGATTGAATTATGTCAGGAGTAAACATTTTAACTTATGCCTTTGGGCCTTGCTGTATCTGTTCTGTGGAATTATGCACATCCAAACTGTCAGGTTTTTGAGACTCCTGATCGAGAGCCTACTTCTGCCTGTCTATTGCTTGGTCGATTGCGATCCATATGGAATCGACATCGTGACCACCTACCGATTTGGTTCTATCTTTAGGCTTCTTAAGTGAAAAATATGTGTTTTTGATGTTATTTATTTACTGATGCCAGCCTAGTGGTGGTACACTTGCTGAAATTGCATAAACCTTTTTCCTTCACTAGTCACTATCCCAATTAGGAGTGGCAATGGGGAGGGTCGGGGACGGGGATGCCACCCTTGTTCCCCGTACCCGTTTAGTAACTCTATCCCCGTCCCGTCTCCGTTCTCGGCGGGTATGAAAGTTTAATCCCCGTTCTCGTACCCGCTGGCAATCGGGGATCCCCATCTCCGCCCCATACTCGTCCAGGTAAAAATTAAAAAAGTTATATGTTATACTATGACTTCTTCACCATTTTTCTTTATTAAAATTACTTGAGTTATACAATGTATTTACACATCGATGAAAAACAAATAAAAACTCTTATGATTTAATCTCAATTATCAAAACCAAATTCTAAAACCTTGTGTTCTGGATTTCAATTTTCTGAAAAGATATATATTCGAGATTCTTTAGAGGTAAAACTGAGCAAAAAAAAAAACATACTCCCAATCATCTTAGACCAAAGAGGACATCTATAAGGGAAGTTGAACCGAAAAAAATAACTTCGTTTATGAAAAATAACAAGAATGACCTGGTGGAAGCGACTAATGGAAGGAATAACATTCGAGTTCATCTTTCACTTCATCAATTCTTGATCTTCAGTTTGGGAACATTGACTTTCTGCAAAATAGAAAAAATATATATAACATCTAAGATGTTTAAAATATTTTATGTCCCAATTTCAATTAAATTTTGGAAAAGACCTATCTCATTGGTGTCAATATCCTCATTTAACACGTAGTCTGCTATTTCTCCCATAACTCCAATCATACCACCTGTATGAAAAAAAAAACCTATAAATAAATCTCAACAAATAGATATAAAAATATAAATAATGAATAAGTTATTATACTTACTCCTTTTTTCAGCAGCCCACAACCAATTTTGAGTACACATAATAGCTTCCACAGTGTCCGGATGTAGTTTACTGCGATGGGGACTTATGATTATTCCACTAGTACTAAATGCAGACTCGGAAGCTACTGTAGACACAGGAATAGCAAATATATCTGGAGCAATGACTTGCAATGTTGGAAATTTCATTCCATACACCTTCCACCAATTTAAGACATCAAAATCGGGAGAAAATGGCACTTCATCCTCTTCTAGGTAGAAATCCAACTCTGATTTAGAACATCCGGTCTTTTGTTTTTTCTTTTGCCTCAAATATAAATCAAAAGTACACTCAGAAGTAACTGTGCTATTACTGCCAGAAGTCAATGAATCCGTATGAAATGTAGTAGCATCTATTGAGCTTGATTTTCGCAATCGGTACCCATTTGCCAAATCAAGACAAGAATGCTTAATCTTACTCACATGGACAGAACTCTCCAAACCAAAAAGACGGTCAAAATAAAATTCAACCAAAGACATTTTGTATCTAGGATCCAAAACAATAGCAACTCCCATAACAACATGAATCACATTCCAATATTTATCAAAATTTTCCAACATGTTTTCTGTCATAGACTGTATCACTTCACTTGGAGAGGACTTCCACTCCACCAATGCAAGTTTGATTTCACAAATTTGTGGAAAAAATAAGTTTGCAGTAGGATTTTTTGTTCTAGAAAATAACAATGTGACTTTATTAAACAATTGTAACTTCTCACAAACTTCTCTTGCAAACCTCCAATCCTCTTCACTAGGACAATCAGAATAATGTGGTTCTTTTATTCTTTTCAATCGGCAAAAAACTTCTTTATAAGAAATTGCTGTCTGTAGCATTAAAAAGGTCGAATTCCACCTAGTTGGACAATCAAGGCTCAAGCATTTTGTGGCACTAAGCTTCATTTGCTTCGCTATTTCTTCAAATCTCTCATTCCTTTTCGGTGTAGCAGTCCAATGGCAAACACTATCGTGAATCTTTTCAATACCGACCTTAATTACATCCATACCTTCTTTAACTATTAAATTCAAAATGTGAGCAGCACAACGCATATGCAAAAAGTTATCATGACCTAAAAGATCATCATCATCCAGTTTAGATCTTATTAACTTGATCATGACATCATTTGTAGTGCAATTGTCCAAAGTAATAGTGACAGCTTGCGGTCCAAATTCCATCTCAAAAGGCAATCCATTATCACTTCAGATAAAATCGAACTTGTGTGCAGACAAGGCACATAAACAAACCTAGATAAATTAAATTGTACTTATTAACATATAATCGTTAACGTTATGACCATAAAATAAATACAATGAAATAATGTCATTTAAAGCATACCTCAAAACTTGACTTTGAAGAACCCAAGAATCATCAATAAAGTGAGCTGTTATGACCATAAATCCCCTCTTCTGATTGCTAGAAGTCCACATGTCTGAAGTGATAGCCACTCTGCTGTTATTGTTGTTGATCAAACTTTCTGCCTTCTCTCTCTCAATATCATATATTTTTAGAATATTGCTCTTCACAATATTCTTAGAAGGCATAATGAACACTGGTTGTAAAGCCAGTGCAAACCTTCTAAACCAATGTGTTCCACAATAGCGAGAGGATATCCATGGAGAATAATAGCCTTAACAAGTTCTTGTCTCCCATACTCCTAATCAAATGAGTATTTAGATATTGTTGCTCTACCCCTAGATTGAAAACTAGGAGCAATGTGTTGTTGTGAAGGATCTTTTCTTCGTCGAAATATACATGAGTTTGAATGATCCTTCAAATGTGTTGTCCCATTTTTTGAACCTGCAACCAATAATTTACCACAGTAATTGCATTTTGCCTTCTGCACTCCATTGACTTCAAGTTGTGTAAAATGGTTCCAAACCTCACTTCTGTTCTAGTTTTCTTTCCTGACACAATATTTGTTCCTTGTGAAGTTAGGGTCTCATTTGTTTGATTCATTGTTTCTTCAGTACCAATATGAGTCTCTTCAATTCAAATCAGCTGCTTGATAGATGCAATGGGTGTACTTTTCTAGCTAGCAATTACTTGGCCTTACCAATTCTGCATTTAGTTTGCGAAGAAATTATGAGAAGTGTAGTGAAGCAAAGGGCATATTTGTAATGAGCACTTTGTAAAAAAGGCTATTAAAACTGCAATAGTGTTGAAAAACAGCATTGGATGTTGGTAGTCAGTTGTGTGTGAGGCTATTAAGTACCTGTACGGAAAAAATTGGACACAAAAAAAGAAAGGAGTGTGTCAATCTCAATTGTTTAAATCATGCATGAAGGGGAATTACGACTTAGCAACTCACCAACACTCATGTTTTAGGAATGCCTCAAAAACAAGCTACCTGTAAATCATGACTTACCAAGAGAGACCAATACTGCATGGACAAAGTTAAACTATTTTACAGACTTTTCTAATTACCAAAAAAAGTTTCATATTTAATAATCAAAAAGCCAAATTCCAGGGCTAGAAGTTCAAGTTCTTTTGCAAAGACAAATATTCTCAAGAATTATCTCATCCTGAGGCAACATATCCACATGAATACCTTCAGCTGAAGCAACTACACTACCAACATATCCATACGAATAACTAGATTCAAGTTATGCTGCCGTATGCGCAACCATCTTATTAGAGATATGGATAAGCAAAACAAAAAAAAAATAGAATTCTTGACATCCCCGAGATTTAAACTATCAAACTAAACCAGCAAGGATGAAAAGCACAAGGCAAGCAATTATACCAAAGAAAAAAGAAAGAAAAAGCCCGAAGATTATCCTTTTGATTGCCAACTGGACCCATCTATAGATTTGCAACAATACAAGAAAAGAGGAATGACTGTATGCGGAATGACTTTTGTGTCTGGCTTTTCATATCTGTCTAGCACATCAATCAAACTCAAGTCACGCAGCACTTATCCACCTACTAGATGTCTGTGGATCAACATGGATACCGTCAATGTTACAAATTTTTCACTCAATTCACTTAATAGCCATTAAGGCAATGTAGACTATGAGGCAAGTTAATATGTTTTATATACATAAGGGCTTTAATCAAGTTATCGTTTTGACAAAACAGAACAAAACCTAGAGACTGGAATTTTTGATCATAAGGATTGTCCAAATGTATACTTAGCATGGATCCTCGTAAATAAATAACTTTCAATTTAAAGAAGATGTATGATCACTGCGTTCACAAAACAAAAACAAAAACAAAAGAATTGTACAAAAAGAAAATTTGAATGCAGTGGTCCTACATTTTCTTGCAATTCTCCAACTTCTGCTACTAATGCTTATATAATTGGATGATTTCAGCATGAGAACTTACAGCACCACAGGTACAACAGTTAAGAACTTTCTATTGCGTGTGAGCTGCTTCCCATTATCTATCTGCTCCCACCAAGTTAATCCATTATAGATACCTTGGTCATCTCCAAATGGGGTTCCTTTCTTCCAGTGAAAGAAGTGATAAGTGACCTGAAATGTTCAGCATTCCATTCAATCATGGTTCATTTAAGCGTGAAGCCGATTAAAATACACAACAAAGCAGAAAAAAGAGGATAAAACTCAAAAACAATTTTAAAGTCAATTAAAGTCAACTGATATGTAAAGCTCTTGCCTTTGTTGGTGTCGATGCTTCAACGTTGCTCTATTCTCCTTTCTAGATATGATAATTAAGAAGCCAAGCGACAGAGCGAGGAGCTGCTTTTTGCTATTTTGCAAATGCTACTCACAGCAGGGGTGATTAGATTGAGTCTTGTATTCTTGCTTGATTAGATCAGGTATTTGTAGTGTGGGCGGCACAAAATTTGCAGTGGATATTTTTAGGTTTATGAGTTGAAGAGGGAAGGGAAGCCAATCTGTATTAAAAGTTAAAAAAATAATAAAGATTAAAAAAAAGAAGGGACGGGGGAAGTACGGGGCAAGTACGAGGACGGAGATAAGTAAACTCATACCTGTCCCCATACCTGCTAAAAATATGTGGGGAAAGGGGATCCCTGCCCCGTTCTCCGGTCAACTCACTTTGACCCCGTACCCATCGGGGTGAGTATAGGGTAATTCCTGACGGGTACGAGTAAAATTGTCATTTCTAATCCCAACTTGGTTATTTAATATTTAACTTTCTTCTCCATTTGTTTTTTTTTTTCCTTCCACACATAAAATTCCATGTTGTAAGCAAATGGCCTTTGATACAAAATTCCTGCATCTGCCGGAGATACAATGGCTTGGAGCTTTTCCATCTGACTTTGAGAAGTATAGTATTCCCCAACAATGCCTGCTTCCTTTGACAACAGAAGGTGAGAGTTATTTGTCTTTTTTATCAAATTATGCTGTTTTATTTCTCACAGTTGAAAAAAATTTCTATCTTTTACACTTTTCCTAGATTAAGTTTCCTAGATTTCTTCTCATATAAGAGGAGAACCGAAACCATGTTACTTCGATGTTGCCTGCAAAGTGAAGTACCACATTGGAGGTAGCACTACGTCACTTCCTCCCTTTCAATCCCTTGAAAACTTTTTCTTTTTATTTTGATGGATATATTGATAAGCAAGTGGTTATCTATTCAATGAAAGGTCGGAGTTCGAGCTAATGCCGCAAAAGGGAGTAAAATTTGAAATTTAAGCATTGTCCGTACACTCGCTTTCCTTCTTTCAGAGGAGTACGTACCATCTAAGGTTCAGGGTGGGTTTTACGTTTGAAATGCTTGCTAGTCACACGGGATAGGAAACCCTTTAAAGAGTACAACACAAAACTATTCAAGATGCAAACAAGGTAAAATTGTATAGACCAGGTGATTGTAATAGTTGATCAAAAATAAACTGGACAAGAACATTTGATAGTGGCAATTTATCGATTTACGCCTCTTTTCTCAAATTAAATTGATACTGGGATTCAGTTCATATTCATTTGTACTTTTGATATTTCCTTTGCTTTAAGTCATCAAAAACCGTTTATAAGACCTGAATCAATGATGATTGCACAATGCATTCAAAAATTTATGACCCACATGACCATCCACTTGCTGCATTAAGATTTAAGAGTCAATTCATACCTTCGAATGAATAAAATTGTGTTCTCAAGATTGACAGAAAAACAAAAACAAGAAGGGTTCAGCACAGCCTAATTTTATACGGGCAATTAGGGGGGAAAAACAGAAACTGGAGCTGTCTATATCTACGGGTCTGTTTTTTCTTTTTTTTTTGTCTTTGCACTACAAACGGTCTGGGCCCAAAGCCCGAAGCCCAAAGCTCCTCATTTAACCCTTATATATAATTACTATAAATTGAATATTATACAAGTCACAAGAAAAAAAGAAAAAGAGTTTCAACTCTCTCTCAACCTTTTCAAAAAAAAAAATCAAATTTCTCTCCAGGCCTTCGAGTTTTAGTGCGTAGAGTCAAAGAATTATTGACTCTCGAGGAGATCGAGGAGAAGGCATCGAGCATCGTTTTTGGTTCTGGGTAAGATTTTTAGTTTTGTTTCATTTGCAGTACAATTGTTTTTCTTCTTTGGGTTTTTGTTTTTTTGGTTGCTGTGTTTTGGTTTCTCTGGGTTTTGGGTTTTTGTCGATGGTTATCAATCTCTTTCATTTTCTTTCATAATTCTTAGTTGGAGATTATTTGCATTTCAAACTTTCTTGTTTTAGTGCAAATCTTTTTCTTGGTGGGTTTCTAAGTTGTTTTGTTGTTTCTGTGTGTTAGTGATTTCTTTTTTTGGATATTTTTTATTTGAAATGAAAGAGATTTTCGTTGTGGTTTTTGTTTCAGAACAGTCAAGGGGTTCGTTTCTTGAGATCAAGAATCCTTTTTTTTGGTGGTTTTCTTTTTGAGTTGTTTTGTTGCTTCTATTATTAGTGTTTTTTTTTTTATTTTTTGGATTTCTTTTATTTGAAATAAGATTGTTTTTGATAGTGGGTTTAGGGTTTTTTTTTTCAGAAGATTCGAGGGGTTCCCTTTCTGGGTTTTGGGGTTTTTGGTTGTCTGTTGGTTTCCATTCCATCTTATTTGTTAGTTGTAGATTTAGTTGTAGATTCTTCAATTTTGATCGGTTTTGGTCTTGTTTCAGAAGAGTTGAGGGGTTCAATTTTGTTGCCAAGAATCTTTCCTGAGATAGAGTTGATTTGTTGTTTCTGTGCGTTAGTGTTTTCCTTTTTTTTTTGAATTTTTTTATTGGAAATTTAAGAGTGATGCACGAAAGAAGAGCCTCAAGGAGATATCCAGTTGGCAGCAAGAGATTGGTGGATCAGCAATTGTGGGATTGCCAGAGTAGCAGAGAGTAGCAAGAAATAAGAGCAGAAGAATGGGACAGCTGTACGGTTCCAGATGATATTCGATCAGGCGGGAAGAGCTAGATGGTGGAGAGCGGGGAATTCCTATTTTAGTAATTTCATGAGTAATTAGGATATATTCTAGAAGATATTGTAACAGGCAGTATATATGGCTGTGAGAGAAAGAGAGCGAGGTCACGCTTGTATTGTGATTGTCGTTGTTGTTCTCATTGTTTCTGTCCTCTCTCAGTATCAGTACAATTCTCTTTTCTCTCTCTATTATTTCGTCCATTCTTCTCCAATTTTTCATTGATTCGCGGTTCTCCATTATTTTCCGATTGTCTATCAACGTCCCCTGAGTACTATTTTCTGGTATCAAAGAGTTGTTTGTTTTGTTCAGAAGAGCCGAGGGGTTTGTCAGTTTCTTGAGATCAAGAATCGGTTGAGTGTTTTTTTTTTCTGGATTTCTTTTATTTTAAATAAGATTGTTTTTGATAATGGGTTTTGGTTTTTTTTTTTCAGAAGAGTCAAGAGGTTCCCTTTCTGGGTTTTAGGGTGTTTGGTTATCTGTTGGTTTGCATTCCATCTCATTGTTATTATTTCTTTGCTGTAGATTCTCCAATTTTGATGGGTTTTGGTGTTGTTTCAGAAGAGTGAAGGGTTCAATTTTGTTGCCATCAAGTATCTTTCCTGAGATAGAGTTGATTGAGTAAGCATTTAAAGTTTTAACTTTTTTTTTGTTTGGAGTTGCATATTCTTTGCTTTTTTTTGGTTTGGTTTTGCCTGATGTATTTCTCATTATCTCTTGGTGTAGAATTGGCTGAACAAACGAATGATGCTACCAGATACTTTTCTGATATTGTTAGAGAGTCAGATCTATACATTAATGTGATTTTTCTCGGCATCTCAAGAGAAAGGAACGCCGAAAACTGCAGAATCAATTGGTAGAAACAATTCAATCTATGCAAAACACTTTGAATACGGATCCTTCTCTAGAGTTGCTGCCTTTCCTTGAACAATTGCAAACTTCCTTGAACAATTGCAAAAGGAGTTTGCATATCATCAAGCGAGAGTAACAACTCTTTGAAATCAAATTAATGATTTAGATGCTGCAAATTACCAAATCTTCGAAATCAAATTAATGATTTAGATGCTGCAATTAACCAAGATATGCAGGCTATGGAGCCCATAGAACTCAGGGCCAGAAGGAGGATGGCAAAGCTCAAGAAATTGCCCACCGCAAGAATCATCTTAACTACAGTTTCACATGCCGAGAGATAGTAGATGATCTTCGGAGGTTGTTCGATCTTTAACTGGTTGACCCAATTGTAGGAGAACCACTGGGAGCTCCACCAGCACCAGGAGCAGTTTCAGTAGCAGCAGCACCAGCAGCAACTCATACTGCAGTTGGACAGCTGCCAGCATTTCCCTAGCAGCCTGGAGCGTATTCAAGTCCATCAGAGAGTCAACACTCTTATCTACTGTAGAGGAGAAGGCAGAGTGTCAAAAGTCCCCAGCATTGAAGTCCATAAGAGAGTCAACACTCTTATCTACTGTAGAGGAGAAGGCAGAGTGTCTAGTCTTGATAAGAAGTCAAGACTTGGTTTTTTGGCCCACATTGTATTGAAACAACATTCATATATATATATATATATTTTTTTTTTTTTTGACGCAACATTTAAACAAATGTTCAATCCTCAATTTTGACTGTTGCCAACAATAGCAATAGATGATTTCACGCTTAATGCTCCAATATTCAATTTTATTTGGTGGGGTGAATGAAAAAGAACTATGGCTTTGGAATTTCTTGAGGTTCAATTTTATTGCGATGGAGTTCTTTTCTTCTAGAACTAATTGTTTGGGGTAGACCGTGACGTACCTGACTGTGTTGTGAATTTCGATATTCTCCTAATGCATGCTAGGAGTTTTTTTTATGAGAGAGCATTTTAGGGCAGAAAACAAACATACCAGATTGCAGAAAATGCAGTATGTTTACTGCAGAAAAATGCAGAATGGTAGCAACCCAGAAAAGTGCAGAACAGAAAACTAAGGAAAAGCAGTTTGTAAAAATGGAGCAAGAAAAGCAATTTGTTATTGCATTTGAAGGGTATTTATACAAGTGGATAGATTATTCTAGAAATTCCTACAACTTTCTTATTAGATCCTACTTGTTAGATTCTAGATGCAAGTTATTAGAATTTTCTACAGATTATAGTTACATTCAAGCTAAAAATAGAAAATTATAGATGTTACAAGAGATTACTAGATACTTCTAGAAACTATAAGAACAAAAGAGAAGCTATACAATCTAACAAGTATCAACATCTTGTGGCATACCTGATTTTCGGGGTCCAAATTCCCAAAGGAATTTGGACATTGCAGGTAAAAGTTGTGAATTTTGTTTGGTTCCAGGAATCTGTTGAGCTCCCTTTGTCATATAGAAGCACCTCAATCTTATAGTGTTTCCTCCCCTAGTTGAATAGCTGTTACTAGACTACTAAAAATTTGTAGTAGGCCGATCAATTCTGGGGAACAGCTAATATATGGCATCTTGTACCATCAATTTTAATTGGCACTCACCATTCCACTACCTGAAAGTAAAATGTTGCTTTCCCTTTTCCATAGAATGTTACTTGTAATCCATTGAGGGTGTAGTCAGGTTGATTTCTTTCATTGTCAGAAAATTTTGCTATTGTTTTTTAAGTAGTGATTGGAAAAATGAAAAATATGGTTTAAATGCTTAAGAACAGTTATTATGCCTTATGTTCTTGACTGCTTACTGCTGTACAACCAAAAGCAATTTAGTTACAAATGGAAGTTTTACTATCTTCTAAGCACTGGATTTTCTTTTCTTTTTCCTTTTTCCTCCTGAAAGAAGTGTTTACGTGTATTTATGGAAACACTCGTTGTGTCCATTATTCTCTGGCCTACAATTGAAGTAAACAAATCAACCATGTAGTTTTAAGTTTCTTTGGATCTTACTTTAAATCTATTAGTCATTGCAGTGTGAAGGGAAACCTTTACCTGGAGCATCCCTTCCATTCCATCGAGCAATGCCAAGCATAACTCCATATGGCATTGGTTGAACTTGAGAAGGCTGGCATGTTAAACTTCGTTATTAGTCAGGTAGTAGTTATTACTCCATTATTTGAAATATATCTTAGGTATTTTAAAGTTCTGAGTAATATTTTAGCCTCTTGTAAAAGCTAATTCCAATATGATAATTTGAGTTAATGTATATAGGTTTAATTATGGTAGGCTTATGATGTGTCTTTTGCTGTCTGACTTTTTAGATTTATATATGTTCGCATGTGCATGTTGATCAGTAGGAGGTCTGAAATGTGTGTGCATTTGTGTGTGTGTGTGTGAGAGAGAGAGAGAGGGACGGATAAATAATTTTTGGTTTTCTGCTGTAATCTGATGATGCACATTATTCTATGCATTCATGCAAGCCACAACAAAATGTTGCCTACATAAATAGGGGCTTTTTTGCCTGATTCAGTTATTCCTCTGATAGTTGAATATTTATTCTTATGTGCAAGAAAATTAGTTTATCGTATTCTTCTTACAAGTCTTCTTACTTTTGTTGAGCAGAATGTTGATGGCCTCCATCTTCGGTCTGGATTTCCAAGGGAGAAATTTGCTGAGTTACATGGGAACTTCTTCATGGAGGCATGCCCTTCATGTCGAGTCGAGTATGATAAAAGTCCTTGTGCACCTTTGTTCTCTCTCCCACTTTCCTCGTACTCCTCCCTTTGGTTCTTCTCCTTGCATTTTCTGTGTTATTGTGGTTTATGTTGCTTGGACTGGATATGAGTATGCAGCAGATACCTGTAACTGACAACAGGTACTGTCAGATTTTTCTTATGTTTCTTTCTATTCAGATGATCCACTCAAGTTCTTGTTTCCATTCAAGGTGTCTACTCTGTGTCTAACATGGGTCAGAGCAACAAGAATTATATCAGATTGAGAGCAAATGAACTGTTTTGATACCTTCTGTTCAGAAATTTCTTTTTTCCCTATCTAAGACAGCCTTGCTACTAAACCTGTGAAGGTATTTGTGGGATTTTGAGGTAGAAACTATAGGATTGAAGGAGACTTCCCAGCGGTGCTCTGATGTAAACTGTGGAGCGAAACTAAAGGATACAGTTCTTGACTGGGAGGTACCATTTTCTTTCTTTTTCTGGTTTCAACCAGGCCCAAGATTTATGTCTTTGTTATCTGAGGCCGACCCATTTGGTTGTAATGGTATTTCAATTGAATGAGCATGTTGCCGAGAATCTGTGTATGTGCAGGATGCATTGCCGCCAAAGGAAATGCTTCCAGCTGAGAAGCACTGCAGGATGGCTGATCTTTTGTTGTGCTTGGGGACCAGGTAATGCTGATTTTGCGTCATCGACACTTGATAGCAATCTTGCAGTCTTTTATTGCCAAATAGTATGCTGGTCCATGTTAGAGTAGATATGAATGTTTTAGCTCTTTCTCAACGTAAGGATCTTTTGTGATTATAAAAATGAACAAAAGCAACTCACAATAATTATTTCCTTGAATTTATTCACGTAAAAACAGAAAGAAATTGTCAAATGGCACATGTATAATTTGAAAATCCTGACTAGCCTTTTCCTGATGGGTGTTCCGGTTGTTTGTTCCCTCTACTTATGCTTTTTAACGAGCAATAAGTAGCTTTTTGTTGAGCTTCTTAAGAATTCAGAGATAGATTCCTCAAATTCATCCACCGAAGTGTCTTCTCTGTATTTCTTTTAACAGCACTGGTAATTTGCTGCTCAGTTCTAAAGATGGGGCCAGAGAAACATATAATCTAATACCCCACAGTCGCTAGTGATATTTCTTCTCCAGTCCTATACCTAACAGTCTGGTACATCTAACTATCTTATACCTATTCCTTCTACACACACTCTCACGCAGTAGACTACTACCCGACAAAATTGTTTTGGGCCACTGCTAGTTGTTTAAAATTCAGCCCAATCCAACAATGACACTATCTTGCAGATGTTACACGATCTTCGTAAACCGAGAAGAATGTAAAAATCATGCGACTTTAGTTGCTAAATGTCAAGTTTTATTACAATGATCTTAGTCTGTTGATCTTATTTATATCTATCGGGAAGATAACTGGACTACAGATTGGTTAGTGAAGGCCGCTATTTCTACAGATTTTAATCTTCATTTTTTAGACCATGCTCCGCCTGAGTTGTTACAAATTTTGTTAATTCTTTTCCACGCCTACTTTATATGTAATGGGCACTATCCCTCCCTTTCTTACCAAAAAAAAAAAAAAAGAGAATGTAAAAATCCGTGGAAACGAAGGAATATTATATTGTTAATTTGTCATCTTATGCAAGTAGCAGGAGTGATAATTCATCTTCTGCAAGAGGAATAATATACTGTTAGTTTGTCCAAAGGCTAAATTAATTTTAGAAATACAATCATTTAAATTTTTTTTGTAATTTTATGAATTTATTGTGCAATGAAAATAGTAATAATTTTTTTTAATTACACTTATAATAAAAATGATTGCACAATAAATTTAATAAATTATAATCTAAATTTTTTTTAACAAATTTCTTTCAATTATGTAACAGTTCTCTTTATTAAATTGGGGCATTTTAATAACGAAAATAAATTTTCATAAATTCACTGTCCTTCCGAAAGACCTAAGGATTCTATTTGGTATCCAGCTTCTGACCTCCTATTGCACTACGCGCATTTTGCATTCTAGTTATTAGAATTCTAGCAACATGCTTAACCGATACAAAAAGGAATTGGAAAGATTTTAGATTTAATGCAAAAAAAAAAAAAAAAAAGCAGTGTAATGAAAGGGACCAATTCTTCCTTTTGCCTTATATCGTCTCTTGAATTGTACTCTCGCCAGAGCTTGGCTTTAAATTTTTTTGACTGTTACTGTAAACTGGGTAGTGGGCGTGGCCAATGTCAAAGTTCATTCTTTCCTAATTTTATTACTATTATTCTCCATTTATTCTTTCTTTTCTTCTTGTCAGCTACCATTATATGTTAGAATCACACAATAAGAATCATTTTTTTTAATACTAAATCTCAGCATTTGAAAATTATATTAGACTCAACTAATGTAGTTCATGTTGAGAAAGACTTACTACGGATTAAAACTCTTGTAGTACTTATTTTCTTTATATACAATAACAATTATAAGTCCTATTAAACATATTTTAAAAATTCATCATAGTTATAAGGATGGAGTTATTTGGAAGTTGGAATTTAATCTCTGTTGCCAATAAAATTTTATGTTTGATTAAATAATTAAAATACATATTTTTAATGTGAGGTAATAATCTGAATGGTAATCTGACAGATGTTCCATGTGTCCAACCCATATTGAATCTCTGCACTGACATTAGCCCCATATCTAAACTTATGGATTTCCTTGCCCTAGCCCAATGGGCTTGAAGGACTGGTGGGCCTGTTGTTGGGTTCTAAATTTGACAGTTGTTGCAGTTTGCTATAGAGGAATTATGTTCGAACCCACTAATTTTTGAGTGGTAGGTTATTTTTATGAAAAAATTTGAACAAAAATATCAATGAACAACTTTTAGTTTCGACTCACAAATGCGATAACAAATAGATCTACTAGCACTTTTCTTTTTTGGTTAAAAAAAAAAAGACATTCGTCTGTTTTACATGGACAATCTAATTCCATGTACATAGATTAAAGAAAAACAAATATTATCATTTCGTTGCTTACGTGCAATGCATATACTTATATACTAGCCTTAGCAAAAATTATATAAATAAGTAACAATAAAGGTTGTGCACCAAAAACTTGGATCCGACACTCATTGTAAAATGTAATTGATTTTATTTTTAGTGGAATCAGGTTGATTTAAAAAAAAAATTAAAACAAAAAGAATTTTTTTGTTTTATTTTATATTATGTATTATTTACACTTTAAATTTTATAGTAATACTCATTTAATTTTAAATTTTAAATTTATAATTTTTTAAAAAATATTTTTTTAAAAATTCTATACAGACTAGTTGTATTTTTTAGTGAGCATCCGGACAAATTTGTCCGGTTGCCCTATCTGATGCACAAACGGTGCTCAATAAATAAAACTATGTTGACACCGGTTCTAATGATTGAACCGAATTAGAGATCCAATCGATTTTCAGTTGAACCCAATTGGACATCCGATTGATTTTCAGTTGTTTTGGTACGACCAAACAAAGCACTTAATTATCAAAACAATGGGAAATCCTACACTTTTTCGGTCCCACGGTCACAGATAGCGCGTTAAGCTTAGCTGTCCCCAACCCAAGAAAGACCACCAGTGGAAGAAATACTCACGTTAAGTGCCTGGAATTGATCAAAATAAGAACATTAAGAGACACAAACATTGATCAAAATAAGAACTCCAGGTCACAATTCATATTAATTTTATATACTTATAAAATAAATCTGAAATTCGAGTGCACAACTACGGTAACACGTCCAAACGACAAAATCATCCAAAATATTCAAAGGACAACACAAGGTAGAAGAGAACCCGTTCAATGAAAAAGAACAAAACCATCTCAACCACAGGAAAAAGAAGATAACTAAGCAACAAAGGTAAAACAGGAAAAAAAAAGTGACACGATAAAATCCTTACATAGGTGATGAGTTGCTCAAAGAAATTGGAAAAGTTGTTGTGCTTTAACTACTTGGGGAGGAGGTCGCTCGCAAATTCCGGCCAAAGTTTTAATGGGACTCGGGAAATTGAAAGAAAAAAGAACAGGTTGTAGGGTTGTGCCGCCGGTCGAGTTCGAAGTCTGGGTAAATTTGAAGTCTATTAGACTTTTAACTTTAATTTATTAAAATATTCTTATAACTTATTATATAAAATTATAAATATTATATAAAACAATAAATTGAGAAACAGGCAAAAATAGGACGGATACAAGTCGAGGAGAGTCAATAATGTCCTCGTCTCTATTCTTATCTCCAAAAAAAAAAAATTCAAGACACGGGTGGGAGCATCCACGATTAACATGTGTTCTTCGACTTAACAATATTTTTATTATGCACATATTTTATTAATTCATTGTATTTATTAAAAGAGATTATAAAGATTATATATATTAAAAAAATTGTAAAATTGAATAAAAAAAAAGAATTAACTTTCCAAGGACTAGTGTTTATCCACCCTTGTTTATCTTTTCAAAATTAAATTAAATGGCAAACTGGCACAAATAAAATAAACCTCTCTTAAAAATTGAAAATTTTAATTTGAGTTTATGTCCGACTCAATTAGTTGAAAGGAGAAAAAGAAGAAAAAAAAAAAAAAAAACTCTCTCCGTTCTTAGCTCACGCGTGCTCTCTCTCTCTCTCTCTCCGCCGGCGAATAGCCTCCTAGCCGCGCCCACTATAATCTTTGTCTTAAGCGATCAGGTAGGGCCTCTTCCATCTTTACATTGTAGTTTCTAATAAAGATTTTGTTTTTTTTTGCCTGATTGCTTAAATTAAATATATCCGTAGATTGATTCATTGATTTTTCTCTTCCTAGTTCAGCTCAAGTAATTTAATTATATCATCAGATCAGAATCAGAATCAGATGGGAACAAGTTCAAATTTTCTGTTCCAAAAGGTATGTGAAAAAAAAAAGGATTTGAGTTCTGAATTTTTACATCAAAAAAGTTTTGGGTTTTTTTTTTTTTTTTTTAAAGTTTTGTTTTAGTTGCAGACTTATCCTTTGTATTTGTATTACTTGGTGTTCTTGTTGTTATTGTGCCTTTCTTTTTTTCTTTTAATGGTAAAGTTAGGTGGACGGTGCGGGATGTGATCCAGGTATTTGTGTGTACATTATTGTTAAGTTGGTTGGATATTGTTGTTAGCTGCGAGTTTTATAAGTTTTTAGATTTATTATTATTATTATTATTATTATTATTATTATTATTTTTACTTATAGTGTGCATTCTACCAGAAGGACTTTGTGCAATTAAGTTGTGAAAATTGTATACACGGTACCTGGATCGCCACTCGCGTCGCACACATCCAGCGTCCCTGTATTGGGGTTCTGTTTTTAATATTTGATTTTTGACGCACACAGTGTTGTAAGAGAAAACTTAACCTTAATTTAGAGGAAGAGAAGGAGGAAAAGGAGGATCTTTTCAGCCAATTGCCAGATGAGGTCGTTGCTCGCATATTGTCGAACTTGTCTTTTCTAGAAGCAGCTCGAACCAGTGTCCTTTCGCGTCGATGGGAGAACATGTGGAAATGTAGCCCTCGTTTGTTGTTTAGAGATGGGTCAGAGAGGAAGGAGGAGTCGAGGCAGCGGTTTGTGCGAAAAGTTAATCGCTACTTAAAATTGCATCACATTGCAACTGTGGATCGCTTCTCCATTTGTTTTCACATGGATTCTAGTTGTTCTTCTATAGTTAATCGCTGGCTTCAGTTTGCCTTCGAAAAGAGAGTGCAAGAACTCTGCTTGTATCTTGGCGGTTCCTGGTATCCGGAAGATCGATTTACCTTTCCTGGGCCAGATACACTTAAGCAACTTTCAACTTTATCCCCTTTGAATAATCTGAGCACTGGGATTTTCAACTTGAGAGTCATTCATTTGGCTGGTCTTGATACCAACCAAGAGGCTCTTGAGTATTTGCTTTCTAACAGCCCCTTCCTTGAAGAGTTTATGGTGATGCTAACAAATAATCTGGTTGGTCTGAATGTTCCAAGCCAAGCCCACAGGTTGACGTCGTTAATAATGATAGCCTGCAAGGATATGAAAAGGCTTGTGATCTCTAAATCAAATCTCAATTCATTGCTGTTCATGGGACCAAAGATTACTTTGTCTTTGGAGAATGTTCCTCTTCTATCACAATTGTTTGTTGGTGGGAAACATTGTGAGATCTTTTTACAAAGATTTTCCCAGCACTTGAGCCTTCTATCCCAATTAAAGAAACTTACGTTGGATATGTCTAAGGGGGTATGTTAAACCATGGTATGTTGGGTTCCATCTCTATCTACGTGTATCTCTTACTGCTGTTTGTTCTGTCTTTGTTGTTCTTTAGATTGTCGCCAAAAGCATTTTCTTACCCCAAGAAGTCCCTACATTGAGCAATCTGGAGCATCTTGAAGTTTATATGACTACAGAGGGTGGTGAGTGCCTTCTTTGGCCAACTAGTTTGGTAAAAGCAGCACCCTTCTTGCATAAACTTACAGTAAAGGTGGGCAGACTCCTGTCCTCTACTTTGATAATTGTTTCACGTAACCCGTGTGCTATTGGAGCCGTGCACAATTTATGTCGTGTTTCATAACCTGCATTGTTGGCCTATCCAAATATAGCTTGATAGTTTGCCTCTACTTTTGAAGCAAGAACTAGTAGAAATCATTGAGGTAATCCATAAATCTGCACAAACAGATTTGCGAAGCTTGTGTCATTTCACATTGGAAGGGAAAAGAGATGTGTTTTTGGATTTTGTTAGCTAAGTTTGCCTAGCTTCTAGCATCTTGAGCTTTGATAATTCTGTCTGAAATCTTTTCTTTACTGATCATGGTTAATGTTTCTAATTTTTTATTAGCTGGAATCTGCTTTATTTGATATTCAGATATGCACTTCTCGTCTATGCTTCATATGTTTAGATAATGTAATTCATGGCACATTTTTTTAATCGTGTAATCGAAGTAGTTATGTTCTTTTGCTTTTCTGCTTTGCCTGTGCATTAGACTGGGCCTTTTGACTTCATGGCCAAACTCGATAAGGAAACAACCAAGAAGCTGAGTACATGGTAGTTTTTGGAACAGTCCATTACTATAGAGAATGTTTATAGGGTTAGAGCATAAGACGTGTCCGGCAGGAAATCATAAAATTAGGATGCCATCGAAAGAGTAACTAATCAGTCCCAATATTCTATAAATCCATATATTATGTTGCATTCAAACTTGAAGTATCCATCATTGGCATGCAGAAGCTTTCTTTTAATTCTCTGTTTTTTGTGTAAAGCCATGGACCTTTTAATATTTATGTTTTGAGGTCGATTGTTTTTCTTCCTGTCAGTTTTTTTTTTACAACCAGTATGGAGCACTTGAGTCGCCAGAAATTAGAAATTCCTCTTATGAAATCAACCGAAGAAGGCTAGAGGAGGCCACAAAACAAAGTCACCCGTCTCTTAAAGTGGTGGAGCTAAAATACATTTTTGGGTCTAGAAATCAAATGGAACTTGCTCAGCACTTACTTTGTATTGCCGGATCGCTTGATAAGCTAGTTTTGAATATTGAAAGATCAGTTTCTCGAGAAGACTCGAAGAATTTGGTAGCTGAGCTGTGTGAGAGACTGCCTTCTGGTGCTGAATTGGACCTACGTATGTAGTAGTTAGGGTCCTGAGTCAAGTTGGCCATTTAACTGCATCATTATTTATACCGTAATATGAATGTTTATGTTGTTTATGCTCGCTCAAATAGTTGATTCTTGATTTGAGATTGCAACTAAGTAGTTGTAACGAGATTATACGGTTTGAAAATTTTGCAGGATGGATGGATGGATGGATGAATGTTTGTTATCTGGAACAACATTATCTATTGATTCAATGTTAATTTATCGAGTATCAACCGATTCAAACATAATTACTATCTAGTTAATCCCTTGTGGGATGCCTAGATGCCTCCATGTGAGCTCAGATTATTTACTGATATGTTTCTTTTGACATGTGATCATTGATTTCCATTAGCAAGATTATTTTTGCCAAGGCTAATATTTAAAAGTACATGCATTGCACGTAAGCAATGGACATGAAAATATTTTATTATCTTTAATCAACATTGAAATTAGACTGTCTATATAAAATAGAAATATTTATATTTTAATTATTAATTAAACATGAAAATTATGGTCAATGGATAGATTAAATTCTGACTTCCAAATAATTCCATTGTTATAAGAATAGCGAATTTTTTAAGTATGTTTAATAAAAGTTATAATTCTGATTGGGTGATATTTGAATTACTTAAATAAAGCTGCAGTAGAATATGACTAAATATGTTTAGAAAAAGTATAGTACATGGTGGATTAATCACAATTATGGATCTTGATATGATAATGAAGTCCTAATCATTAGGAGGATATAGGAAATAGCCATATATTTGAAAAATAACTTTTTTTTTTTCGAAACTAAACATTTGCTTTTTGTGCTTTTCTCAAATTAAATTTTAAATGTATTCAATATTACTTTAAATTTACTTAATATTATTCTAAGTTTTGATTTTTAAAAAAATCTTTTCTTCTTTTTACTAAAAAAAATTTTATGCTAGGTATGACTACTCTATGTCTAATTCTATGTCCTAATTTTTCCCAAAACAGTGATACCAACTTCATGTGTCAACGAAAGACCTTCACCTAGGCCGTAATTTAAATCTAATCACCAGGCACCAGCAACTTGGCTCATTTTTGTTGAAGGAGGAGCATTCAAAATTCAGGCCGTTAAATTTATTTTTCGTCTGTGACTGTGATCTTTTTTGGCCAATTTATTCCTATTTTTGGGTTCTAAAAACACAAACATATCTTCTGGATTCAATGCTTCCACAAAGCAGTTGAATATGTTTGAGCCCAATGCCATGGGGCAACGTTAGTTGCAAGTTCAAGGGAGATATGAATGTTTCCAAGCTAAGGAATTCAAAAAATGCTTTCCCATTTATTATATTTATTACACCGTTTGGTCATCCCTCAAAGTGCAATTCTTGATAAGACTGTAGGATAATACCACTATTTTCCCATTAATCATACTAAAAAAAAATGCTTCTCTTTTTTTCTCTACATATAATTTTACCAAACAAATGTGACCACAACGTCTCCCTCTGTCATGTTCCGTTATTTTTGCATCGTTAAAAGGTCAAGGAAACCAGACGTTTTAAGTAGTCATGAATCAAATAGTATCCTTTATCTCATCATCCGAAATAATAACAATGAAAATTGTGGTGTCTAACATCAAATTGTAGCTAACCACAAGAAAGGAAAGAATGAAGGAAGAACGATAATAATAAACCATTTTAGCAACCGTCAAAATGTTTAACGCCAAGCTCTGTCTGACTAGTTGTATTCATCTCTGCTGAATCTCCAAAAGGGATGAAATCAAGTACATGTAAGTGCTACCTGAGATAAATAATTAAATATAAAAATTTTACTATACAGCTTGATGTTCGATAACAATAAAATAATTAAATAATTCATCTGATAATATATAATAATTTATTTACATATTTTTTCTAAAATTTTAATATTACCTATTATTTTTTAAATATATTTAATTTCCTTTTGAGAAGTCATATCAACTAAGTATTAAACTGATGTGCTAGGTGTGCCGTGTAATTTCTTGTAATAAATTATGGGACCTTCATTACTTGCATTCTTTGATACCAATTCATGTAGGTGTGGAAAGAGAAAGCTCGCAGCAACTTGTGCAGGCTTTTTCCAAATTAATATAACCTTAAATTTCTATTGTGGTTTTGTTGGATAGAAGTGCTGCATATGCGTTTACAGTAAGCTATATTAATGAGCTGACAGGGCTTAATTAAAACCCCTCTGTGGAGGGTGTTGGCGGTTATGAACCTCAAATTTCTTATGTGGTCTGAATGCATAGAAGAATTGCAAAATATGTAGCACAATTGAGTTAGAGATTACAAGCGAATGGCAGCACTTTGGTTGAAACCCTTTTCTGGAGGTTACTGATTTTTGAAAGGTTTTGGTTCAGGATAGTTCTTTCATTGTGTTGTTAATTTATACGGTTATGATTAAGCTGAATTTATACAAACTCTTCCACATGAAAATGGTTTTTATTAAGTTTTTGTGTTCTTTATAATATAAAACCATAGAAGCGTTAACGATAATTAAAATAGTTAAAATAAGCGTACTTTAATTAGAAGAATTAGATTTCAAATTTCACCTTACCTATTCTTTTCAAACGATGATATTATCGTTTTCTCTACAAACTAAAAATAAAAACCCACGTCATGTATATTATTGATGTTGATAGTGCAGACAATTGATGATATATGTCAGCTCACCCTGAAATCCGTTGTGTGGTCTTGATGGGTGGAAGAATTGCAAGAACTTTGACAATTACAATTGAGTTAGGGATATGTATTAATTAATGGGTTATATGAGAATGCAGGACTTTTTTTTCGGTACATAATGGCAGGACTTAATTGAAACCCTTTTTTGGCAGGCACTGAGGGCCCTGAACGCTGGTTCTTTGATATGTTGTAATTAATTACCTAATCTAAATTTACATAGACCCACCATTTTTTTGGGTCAAACTATACCCCACTACATAATTGACCATACATTGGATTATTTAATGAATGACACAATTATAGCCAAGCATTTTTCTTGCTCTGATCAAGTTCAATCTCATTCACGTGTTCAGAAAAATTGATGCACGCACACTCCTTATGTTTGGCACAGATTAGCACTCGGGATGGCAGTAGTTTTTGCTATCTCGACAGGTTATTATTTGGCTTTAGAATATTAGGCATGTGGAAATTGACAAACTCCCACTTCTTTCGTGGGTGCCTCTTGCTTGCAAACCCGAATTGGACGAATGGAAACATTTCACAAATGCAGGTTTGTTGACGGCAACTTATAAAAAGCGTTACGTTATGATTGTTGGTTGTACATCTGTAATAATTTAATATATGATTAGATTAAATCATAAATATGCAATTAATATTTTGTTGGACTCTCTTGACAAATATTAATAAGTCCTCAACGATTTACGAGAGAATTGAATGATCGATATTTCTACCTCTTGTATATGTTTGCAATAACATATATAGCACCTGAACAAACCAATAAGAAATGTTACACCAATGCAATAATAAATTATGCTCTTATTAACATTCATGGAATTGTCATATGGCCCTCCATGTCGAACACGATCACAACGTTAAATTGACTTACAGGCATGTGGCATCCATAAAGTATAAACCGTCATGGCCACTAAGGTCTAGGGATACTTTATTTTTTTTCTAATTGACTCTAATTAAAATTTAGACTTACCTTTAATACGACTCCAATATAACTTAGCTAAAATGCTTCTTTTATTATTATTATTTTTTTATTTTTTATTTTGTGTGTATATCGCTCAACAAATTCTCACTGGTTTGTTATTTGTAATTACCTGGATTCTACTAATACCCATCTGCCAGTTTGTGAGATCAAGAATGTCTTGAAATTATAATAGGACACTGTAATCAGTAAGCTTGGTCAAATTGGATAGGTAAATTTATGATACAAGATCCTTTACATTTGAGGACTGCAGTCTATAGATATGCAATTCCTTCAAATTTTAGGATTTTGATCTATGGATCTAAAAATCCAAATGCTCTACATTTACCAGTTACTGTCACCCACCCAACAGACTGTTAGTTGTGTGGTATTCTGAAGATACGCACAAGGTTCCCTTAGCAGAGAAAACATAATACTTTTAACATAGTATATAATAATTTTGAACAAAGAGTCTTGTTACATGGATGCAAGTAAAAATAAATATGAAACAGAGGCATAACAATCGACTAATTGTTTTATATAACTAAATAATTAATATTTATAATAAAAATGAGAATATTTTTCATCATTTTTTTTTACAAATATTAATAGTCTAATTACTCAAAATAATCATTCGATTATTATGTGTCTGTTTTGCATCTACCTTTTTTTTGCAACCATGTACATTTTCTGTTCAAACAAAAGACAAAATAGAAAACTAAGCCATGGAAAATAAACTAATGTAGCTTACAAATATAATATATAAGAGAGACAAGTGGGGTATGACTGCTTTGTTCTTCCTTGATGTTTGTTTAGAATTGAGATGGTCACTCAACCATGATTAGTTGCTCTTGAGCTTCAATCCTTAATTCTTCTTTCATCTTTCTAATGAACTCCTCGAATTTCTTGTTCAACTCTTCTGTACTTAATGCACCATTTTCGTCTTCTTCTTCTTCTTCCAAAGGAAATTCATCATCCAATTCCTCTATCTCTTCCTCATTGTGTTCCCAAACAAAAAAGTCACTTTCTTTTCCTTCTTTACCAATGAGAAACCCACCTTCTCTTTCTCCTCCTCCTCCTTCTTCGTCATCTTGTGCAATGCACTTCATGGTTTCTTTAAACTCCACTTGTCCATTTGTGGCCTCATTTTCTCTTTCATTCTCCACAATAACATTTTGTTGGGCATCAATACTCTCCACCAAGACTTGCTTCTCCAACTCCAAGTATGTTTCTTTTGAGTTTAATACTAATGGTTGTCTATCATCTTCGCTGTCCTTGAAAGACTCAATATTCGTATGATCATTTTTTGGGGAAGAGCTAATCAAGCCAGAGTATTTTGTCACAAAAACTAATAGGCCATTGCAGAGGAGGAATATGCAATTTTTGTCTATAGGGTGGCTGAAGAATTGGAGAGGGATTGTGGAGAAGTAGAAGTTGAAGGGATAAACAAATGAGAGCTTAGGGTTAAACAATAAAAAAGATAACACTGAAATTGATAGTAGCAATTGGGTAAGTTTCTTTATAAAGTTAGACTTCATAAATTGGCTCATGATCTTTAGTACTTGGTGCTCGTGTTGATCCATGTTCTCCTTCTCTTTCTCTCTGTATTGGTTCATTAAAGAAGGAAGCTAATGGTGGATTCTGCACTTAGGAGGGTGTTGGAAATGGGTTTGTGTGTCAAAAATCATGCAAGTGCACATCCTATTTATAGAGGAAGGTCAAATTGGTGGGGCTAAATGTGATTGGGGATAACATTACCATAATGCCCTTGGCTTGCATGCTGATTAGAGGCGGAGAATATCTTCCCTAATGGGTTGCCAAATTATTCCAAATACCCCTTGAATTTATGTGATTAAGAAATGGTTGCCTCTGTGAAGGGGATAACCCTATTTATTTGGATGTTTTGTAACCCACTAAGCAAGAGTTGTCTTCAAGTTAACCACCTCGAAGTTGACTAATTTCTAGTTGATTGGGGGAGAGGCGTCATTAACTAGAGAGTTGGGGACATTTTCTATTCGATGAGAGATTTTGATATTGATTTTTTCTTTGGAAAAATTGCTTCATTTTCTTAAAAGAATTAAAAAATTGAAAGAAAATAATACTAAATATTAAAATGTCTCTTTATTTTTTTCATTTAAATAAAATAAAGTAAAAATAAATTAAAAATGTCATCAAATTCACCTATTACACAAGTTTATTACTAGTGTATATATATACTCCACGAAGAGATAACAAGAAGGGTTGGGTTTCCCTTTCTCTTACCAGTCGCCACTAGTTAATCTCCTTTTTGTTTTCCATTTTTTTTTTTGTGTGTGTAGCAAAGGGTAAGTGCTCACGTCCCTAGGACAATTCGTAAATTAATATTCAAAAAATCAGACCAAATCAGTCGGTAAGGACCGATTTAATCAGTGATTGATTGAGAGTGTGGTTTGGTCCATATCAATTTTGAAGATGGACTCGAATCGGTCAGAACCGGTCAAGAACATATCAAAATCGGTAAAAATCAAAGCGGTTGGACTGGTTTAGAAGAACTGCAAAATTTGTAAACTATAATTTAATTTCAAATGTTATTTAAATTATAATTTAAGTTCTAAATTTAATTAAAAAGTTTTATTTAATTTTAAATCGGATAAAAATTTTAATTTAATCCTTAAAATTAGAAAAATTAATATTTAATCATTATTGATAAATATTATATATATATATATATATATATATACATATATGTTATTAAATATCGTTTCAAATACCAATTCAACCGGTTCAATCGGTTGCATTTTGATCTACTAATATTTCTATTTCGATAATCGGACCGGTTCTGACAACTTTATAGTAAATAAGCAAAGGCAATGTACAAGAAAAAAACAAGACAAAACAATCTTTCGTTTTTTTCAATGTAACAGATAACTTACATCTAACCTAAATTTTTTGAGTTATTTTTGAATTTAAGTCACTTGCAGCTTCGAATCAAAACATTAGGTCCCATGACCCTTTTTCTTGGTCGAATTTGGGTGGGTTGTCGAGCCGATTCCCTTTTTGATATGTGTCGGCTTCCACTTACAAAACGGGTGCACACAAGCCCAAGCACGGGTTAAATGGTTGGTGTTATTTCAAAGCTTTATATTGCTCTGTTTTTTTCACTCTATCCTGTCTGTGTTACTGGTTGGTTATCACTTACTTTGAAACAGCAATTTTTTTTTTTAATCTTTGGGTGAATTTATGTGCTATGTACTATATATATGTATAGCAGACATTGGCTAGAAATTTTTAATCCTAATTTTTGCCGTTCTTCTTTTTCAAACCAAGAAAGAATATATGTGCACAAGTACATTAAATTTGCAAGATTATGCATGCCTAGAAATAATTAAAATAAAAACCTTGATAATTGATGTGCATCAACAAGCAGAATGCATGTTTTGACTTTACTTATATTTACATCAGTATAACAAGGCTCTAAAAATACTGTGACTAAATTCTAATGTTTGACTTGACAGAAATTCATTTGTGTGCTCTAAATATTTTTGGGTATCCACTTTACTTTGTAAATTAACGATATGGTTTTTTCATTGTTCTTTTTTTCTTAAAAAAAAAAGAAGATGCAGAGCCATCTTTATTTCCACTATGACAAGGAGACAATATTCAAGTTGTCCGTCATATATGTGGCAAAAAGATGGGAAAACAAAAACACTTGTTTATTGATTTTAGTAATAATAAATAGTGGAATGATTTCGAATATAAGTAAATATATGATCTTTATTAACTAATTAATTAACGAAACTATAGTCATTAATAGTGTGACAATCTCATGTACTGCCCGAATACCCAATCCTTAACATAATCAGCTAGTTATTAAACTAACTAGACATACTACAAGTTACAACACCAAACAACATGAAGAACTATAGACTTTAGCATATGAGCTTTTACATTAGAGTAAGTGATCAAGGGCAAGAAGCAGGCCACTGAACTGCAACTTTTAGCAGGCCTCAGAAAGAGGGTTAGTAGTAGTAGTATACTTTAAAATTGATCTGGCCACGGAAATGTTCCCATAGCAAAGGCCCTTTTCTCATCAAGGATGCCCTTAAAACAAAGCCCATATTCATTAAGAAGCCTGTCAAGCTCCCAGTCCTTCATCTTCTCATACTCTGCCTTGTTGTACCTTGGAAAGTGAAGAGGCACTTGGAACAATTTGGGTACTCTTCCTTTCTCATCACAATCATGGGCCCACCTTCTTTTGCCGCATCCATCAAGCTCTGGCTCTGGACACATTATTGGTCAGTTGGGCATGCTGCAGCATTGCTGTGCCGCACACCAACACTGTCCATGCGACCAAGAACTTGAAAGAAAGCAGAATTGAGGAACCATTTTAAGGCCATCTTGTATGAGCTTAAAAGGAGAGAGAATAGGGCAAGAAGGAAAAGAGCTCAAAGCAAGCTAGAGAACAAGATTGCAGCCTCTACTATATATAGGAGTGACAACCCAATAATACACTGTTCATTTTTATCATTTAAATCTACAAAAGATAATAGAGTCATAATACATATTACAAAATTTGCATCATAAAAAATTTTGACTTTTAATATTATAAAAAGAATCAATCAACTTTTTAATAACATTAATATAAAAAAAGAAAAAGTAAATTATATACTTAACAATTGCGATATTTTATTATACAATTTTTTAAATATTTATCATTACTCCAGAAAATAACAAAAAATCTCTCTATTATTGAATTAAATTCGTTTTAATCACAAGAAATGGCGCATAGGGTTGCAAAGAGTCCAACACAAGGCCTTCAGTTATGAGGGCTAGTTGTGACTTGTGAGTCGCTTTCCTCTGGACTGCAGCTTATATTGACGTAAGTAGGCCAAGAGAAGATACTAGCCATTGGTGCGGTTTTCAAATGTTACATCACCATCCTTGTCCCAACAAAAAAATTCGCAGAAACGGGTAGAAGCATTTACGAGTAACTTATAATCTTGGTTTACATATATAATGACAATATCTTTATTATGCACATATTTTATTGATTTGTTGTGTTTATTAAAGAAAACAATAATTATAGATCTCATACGAGCTAAAAGAAATTTATAGAATCAAATCAAATAGAAAATAGAAAAGGAATTTTAAGGACTACGACATTGGAGTATTTACGCTTCCTTTTTTATACTTCCGAAATTAAACTAAATGGCAAACTGACTCAAATAAAATCAGCCCCTCTTAAAATTTGAAATTTCCAACTTGACTTTAGGGCGGACTCAATTAGTCATAAGAAAAAAAAACAATATTCTCTCCATTATTAGCTTTCGCGCGCTCTCTCTCTCTCTCTCTCTGCCTGCGAATAGCCTCCTAGCCTCGCCCACTGTAATCTTTGTCTTAAGCGATCAGGTAAGGTCTTCTATTTAGATTCTAATATCTACAAAAAAAAGTTTTTATTTTCTTTGCCTAATTGCTTAAATTAAATATGTCCCTAGCTTGATTCATTGATTTTTCTCTTCCTAGTTCAGCTCAATTAATTTAATCACATCATCAGATCAGAATCAGATGGGAATAAGTTCAAATTTTGTGTTGGACAAGGTATGTGAAAATTTTTTTTAAAAAATATTTGAGTTCTGAATTTTTATATCACAAAAGTTTTGGGTTTTTTTTTTTTTTTTGTGGTTTTGTTTTAGTTGCAGACTTATCTTTTTTATTACTTGGTGTTCTTCTTGTTATTATGCTTTTTTTTCTTTAACGTTAAAGTTCGGCAGGCGGGATGGGGTGTGATGTAGTATTTTATGTACATATTGTTGTTAGGTCGGTGGGATATTGTTGTTAGCTGCGAATTTTATAAGTTCTTAAAATTATTATTATTATTATTATTCTGAATATTATATTATGCATTCCACCAAGGACTTTGTACAATTGAGTTATGAAAAATGTATACACTGTACTTGCATTGCCACTCGCATCGCGCACACCCCGCGTCCCTGTATTGGAGTTCTGTTTTTAATATTTGATTTTTGACACACACAGTGTTGTAAGAGAAAACTTAACCTTAATTTAGAGGATGAGGAGGGAAAGGAGGCTCTTTTCACCCGATTGCCGGATGAGATCGTTGCTCGCATATTGTCTAACTTGTCTTTTCTAGAAGCAGCTCGAACCAGTGTCCTTTCTCGTCGATGGAAGAATATGTGGAAATGTAGCCCCGGCTTGTCATTTTATCAGGATGATTTAGAGCGCCTCAAAGATAGAGAGAGTTCAGCGAGTAAAAAGGAGTCAAGGCAGCGGTTTGTGCGAAAAGTTAATCGCTGCTTAGAATTGCATGACATTCCAACTGTGGATCACTTCTCCATTTGTTTTGACATGGATTCTAGTTGTTCTTCTATAGTTAATGGCTGGCTTCAGTTTGCCTTCAAAAAGAGAGTGCAAGAACTCTTTTTGTATCTTGGTGGTGCTGGTGGTTCGCATCAGTATGCCTTTCCTGGTGCAGAGACACTTAAGAAGCAACTTTCAACTTTGCTCCCTATGAATAATCTTTGTACTGGAATTTTCAACTTGAGAATCATTCATTTGGTTGCTCTTGATACCAACCAAGAGGCTCTTGAGTATTTGCTTTCTAACAGCCCCTTTCTTGACACGTTTATATTGACGCGAACAAATAATCTGGTTGGTCTGAATGTTCCAAGCCAAGCCCACAGGTTGAAGTCGTTAATAATGATGGCCTGCAAGGATATGAAAAGGCTTGTGATCTCTAAATCAAATCTCAATTCATTGGTGTTCATGGGAACAAAGATTACTTTGTCTTTAGAGAATGTTCCTCTTCTATCACAATTGTCTATCGGTGGGGAACATTGTGAGATCTTTTTACAAAGATTTTCCCTCCACTTGAGCCTTCTTTCCCAATTACAGAAACTTAAGTTGATTATGCATGAGAAGGTATGTCAAACCATGGTGTGTTGGGTTCCATCCCTATCTACTTTTATATCTTACCTCTGTTTGTTCTATCTTTGTTGTTCTTTAGCTCGTCAGGGAAAGTATTTTCTTACCCCATGAAGTTCCTGAATTGAGCAAACTGGAGCATCTTGAGCTTGCTATGATGACACATGATGGCCTGTGCCTCCTTTGGCCTACTATTTTGGTAAAAGCAGCTCCCTTCTTGCATAAACTTACAGTAAAGGTAGGCAAACCCCTGTCCTCGCTACTTTGATAATTGTTTCACATAACACGTGTGCTACTGGAGCCATGCACAATTTATGTCGTGTTTCATAACCTGCATTGCTGGCCTATCCAAATATAGCTCGATAGTTTGTCTCTACTTTTGAAGCAAAAACAAGAAGTCAGTGAGGTAATACGTAAATATGCACAAATAGATTTACGAAGCCCGTGTCATTTCACAATGGAAAGGAAAAGAGATGTGTTTTTGGCTTTTGTTAGCTAAGTTTGCCTAGCTCCTAGCATTTTGAGCACTGATAATTCTGCTTGAAATCTTTTCATTACTGATCATAGTTAATGTTTCTAATTCTTTATTAGCTGGAATCTGCATTACTTAATGTTCAGATATGCACTTCTTATCTATGCATTATATGTTTAGATAGTGTTTCATGTCACAGTTTTTTAATCGTGTAACTGAGTTAGTTGTGTTCTTTTAGTTTTATGCTTCGCCTGTGCGTTAGGTCTGGATAAGGAAACAATCAAGAAGCTAAGCACATGATAGTTTTTGCAACAGTCCATTATTGTAGAGAATGTTTGTAGGGTTAGCATAAGATGTTTATGGCAGGAATTTATAAAATTAGGATGCTACTGAAAGAGTAGCTAATGAGACCAAATATTCTATATTTCCATATACGACGTTGCATTCAAGCTTGAAAATATCCATCATTGTCATGCAGAAGCTTTCTTCTAATTCTCTGTTTTTTATGTAAAGTTGTGGACCTTTTAATACTTGCATTTTGAGGCCGATTGTGTTTCTTCTTGTCAGTTTTATTTTTCCAACTTGGGAGCACTTGAGTGGCCAGAAATTAGGAATTTCTCATATGAAATCAACCGAAGAAGGCTAGAGGAGGCTACAAAACAAAGTCACCCGTGTCTTAAAGTGGTGGAGCTAAAAGACTTTTTTGGGTCTAGAAATCAAATGGAACTTGCTCAGCACTTGCTTTGTATTGCCGGATCGCTTGATAAGCTAGTCTTGAACGTTGAAAGATCAGTTTCTCGAGAAGACTCGAAGAATTTGGTAGCTGAGCTGCGTGAGAGACTGTTTGCTGGTGCTGAATTGGACCTACGTATGTAGCAGTTACGGTCCCGAGTCAAGCTGGCCATTTAACTGCTGCAATACAAATGTTTATGTTGTTTATGCTCGCTCAAATAGTTGATTCTTGATTTAAGATTGCAACTAAGTAGTCGTGACGAGACTATAAAGTTTGAAAATTTTGCGTGAAAGGATGGATGGATGGATGTTTGTTATCTTGGACAACATTATCTGTTGATTCAATCTTTAATTTATTTACCAATCGAGTCAAACATAATTATTATCTAGTTAATGGCTTGTAGAATGCCCATTGCCTAGAGATGACTCCATGTGAGCTCAGATTATTTACTTATATATTTCATTTACATGTGATCGTTGATTACCATTAGACAGAGAGTCTGGAACCATTGCGAATGTGCGCAATTTTTCACTGAGATTAGTTTTTCTGTTGAGTTTGGGGGACGGCAATGTGACTGTCTTTTTCATAGATAAATTTTGATTCCTATTTCAGAAATTAATGGACTCTTTGACTTAGTTTTATTTTTTATTTTTTATTTAATTTTTGCTAAGGCTAATATTTAAAGGTACATGCATTGCAGGTAAGCAATGAACATGAAATATTTTGTTATCTTTAATCAACATTGGAATTAGATTGTTGATATAAAATAGAAAAATATATATTTTAATCATTAATTAAACATGAAAATTATGGGCAATGGATGGATTAAATTCTAACTTCCAAATAATTCCATCGTTATAAGTATAATGAATTTTTTCAACAGCCACAATTTAAATCTAATCACCAGCAACTTGGTTCATTTTTGTTTTAGGAGGAGCATTCAATTCATTTTTGTTGAAGGAGGAGCATTCAAAATTCAGGCTGTTAAGATATATATAATTTTTTTTTCTGTCTGTGACTCTGATCTTTTCTTGCCCGATTTATTCTTACTTTTGCGTTCTAAAAACACAAACATATCTTTTGGATTCAAAGGCTTCCACAAAACAGCTGAATATGTTTGAGCACAATGCCATGGGGCAACGTTAGTTGCAAGTTCAATGGAGAGTTTGAATGTTTCCAAGCTGATGAATCCAAAAAATGCTTTCCCATTTATTACCCTTTTTTTTTTTTTGACCACCCATTTGTTACCCTTTAGGATTTGGTCATCTCTTAGAGCACAATTCCTGATAGGACTGGAGGGTAATACCTATGTCTTTTCATTTATTACACTAAAAAAAAAAATGCTTTTCTTCTCTGTCTTTGTATAATTTTACCGAATAAATGCGAGCCACAACTTTTCCCTCTTTCATGTCCCGTTATTTTTGCACCGTTAAAAGATCAAATAAACCAACTGTTTTAGACAGTTAAAATCAAATCTTGCCCTTTATCTCATCATCCAAAATAATAGAAAAGAACGTTGGGGTGTCTAACATCAAATTGTGGCTAACCAGAACAAGAGAAAGATTAAAGGAAGAAAAATAGTAATAACATTAGGAAAGAGAAGCCTAGGTCTTACCTATTGCCTAGCTCACAAAGTCCCAATAATAGATAGACTGTTACTTATAAGGCAAAATGACAAGTGTATCGAGATTGTATACTGAATTGTATACATATTTATTATTATAATATTATTTTTTATTGTTTTAAAAAAATTTAAAACAAAAAAATTTTGTAGAGAATTTTGTATAATATAGGCATTCTACGTTTTACACTAACATTTATATAAATATAAGTTTTAATTTTAAAAAAATAAAATATTGAATTGGTATAAGTACTGAATTAAAAGCTCGGTACGTGTACTTGAACCCTGCTTATAATTACCAATCTAGCCCTTCCCATTTTAGCAAAAGTCAAAATGTTTAAAGCCAAGCTGTGTCTATGACTGGTTGTATCCATCTCACTTAATATTTTCCTAAATATAATTTGTTTCTTTTTGAGAAGTCATATCCACTAAGTATTAAACTGATGTGCCAGGTGTGTTGTGTAATGTCTTGTAATCAATTCTGGAACTTTCATTACCTGCATTCTCTGATACCAATTCATGTAGGGTGTGAGAAAAAGAAAGCTAGCAGCCACTTGTGGAGGCTTTTTCCAGATCAATATAACCTTAAATTTCTCTTGTGGTTTTGTTGGATAGAAGTGCTGCCATATGAATTTACACTAAGCTATATTAATGAGCTATAACAACATGACAGGACTTAATTAAAACCCCTTTCTGGAGGGTGTTGGCGGTTGTGAACCTTAAACTTCTTCTGTGGACTAAGAAGGATAGAAGAATTGCAAGATATGTAGCACACTTGAGTTAGAGATAACAAGAGAATGGCAGCACTTTAGTTGAAACCCTTTTTTGGAGGGTACTGATTTTTGAAAAGGTTTTGGTTTCAGGATAGTTCTTTCGTTGTACTGTTAATTAATACGATTATGGTTAGACTGAATTTATACAAACCCTTCCACATGTAAATAGTTTTTCTTAAGTTCTTCTACTCTTCATGATACACAACCACAGAGGCATTAGGAATAGCTAAGGCAGTGAAAGAATTGGGGTTTGAACTTTAGTCCTTCCCTCACCCATTCTTCTCATATGACGACATTGTTATCTTCTCTAGAGACTAAAAAAATAGAGCCACGTCATGTATATTGCTGATGTTGATAGTGGAGAAAATTGATGATATATATCAGCTCAACCTTAAATCCCTTGTGTGGTCTAGATGGGTGGGAGAATTGCAAGAACTATGACAATTACACTTGAGTTAGGGATGTGTGTTAATTATTGGGTTATAAGATAATGACAGGACTTTTTTTTTTTTAAATACACAATGGCAGGACTTAATTGAAACCCTTTTTTGGCAGGCACTGAGGGCCCCGAACGCTGATTCTTTGATATGTTGTAATTAATTAATACAATCCTAATCTAAATTTACATAGACCCACCATTTTTTTTGGGCCAAACTATACCCCACTACATAATTGACCATACATTGGATTATTTAATGAATGGCACAATCATAGCCAAGCATTTTTCTTGCTCTGATCAAGTTCAATCTCATTCACGTGTTCAGAAAAATTGATACACGCACACTTCTTATGTTTGGCACAGATTAGCACTCGGAACGGCAGTAGTTTTAGATATCTCGACAGGTTTTTTGGCTTTAGAATATTAGGACTGTGGAAATTGACAAACTCCCATTTCTTTCGTGGGTGTCTCTTGCTTGTAAACCCAAATTGGACGAATGGAAATATTTCACAAATGCAGGTTTGTTGACGGAAACTTATAAAAGTGTTAGGTTATGATTGTTGGTTGCACATCTGTAATAATTTAATATATGATTAGATAAAATCATAAATATGCACTTAATATTTTACAAGACTCCCTTAACAAATATTAATAAGTCCATAGGGATTTATGAGAGAATTGAATGATCGATATCTCTACTTCTTGTATATGTTCGCAATATATGTATATATAGCACCTGAAAAAACCAATAAGAAATATTACACAAATGCAATAATAACTATGCTCTTATTAAGATTCATTGATTGTCATATTGCCCTCCATGTCGAACACGATCACAACGTTAAATTAACTTACAGGCATGAGGCATCGATCCATAAAGTATAAACAATCATGGGCACTAGGGTCTAGGGATACTTTGAGTGTAGTTCTTTTTTTTTTTTTAGCTAATTGACTCTAATTAAAATTTGGACTTGAGACTTTTAGCTCTTAACATGACTCCAATATGACTGAGCTAAAACTTGTTTCTTTTTTTTTTTTTTTTTTTTGTAACTATGTGTGTACATCGCTCAACAAATTCTTGCTGGTTGGTTATTTGTAATTACCTGGATTCTACTAATGCCCATCTGCCAGTTTGTGAGATCAAGAATGTCTTGATAAATTATAATCGGACACTATAATCAGTAAGCTTGGTCAATTTGGATAAGTAAATTTATGATACAAGATCCTTTACATTTGAGGACTGCAGTCAATAGATATGCAATTCCTTCAAATTTTAGGATTTTGATCTATGGATCTAAAAATCAAAATGCTCTACATTTACTAATTACTATCACCCACCCAACTGACTTTTCGTTGTGTGGTACTATGATTCTGTAAGATACCCACAAGGTTCCCTTAGCAAAGATAATGTAATACTTCTAACATGGTATATAATAATATTGAACAAAGAGTCTTATTACATGGATACCAAGAAAAAGTAGACACGAAATAGATGCATAACAATCGACGAATTATTTTATATAACTAGATAATTAATATTTGTAATAAAAATGAATATATTTTTCATCGTTTTTTTTGTTGCAAATTTTAATCGTCTAATTATATAAAACAATCAGTCGATTACTATACATATATTCCGCACTGTGTATATTTTCTGTTCTAACAAAAGACAAAATAGAAAACTAAGCCAAGAAAAATAAACTAATGTAGTTTACAAATATAACATATAAGAGCGACAAGTGGGGTATGACTGCTTTCTTCTTCCTTGATGTTTGTTTGAGAATTGAGATGGTCACTCAACCATGATTAGTTGCTGTTGAGCTTCAATCCTTAAATCTTCTTTCATCTTTCTAATGAACTCTTCAAATTTCTTGTTCAACTCTTCTGTACTTAATGCACCATTTTCTTCTTCTTCTTCTTCTTCTTCTTCTTCTTCCAAAGGAAATTCATCATCCAATTCTTCTGTCTCTTCCTCATTGTGTTCCCAAACAAAAAAGTCACTCTCTTTTCCTTCTTTACCAATAAGAAACCCAGCTTCTCTTTCTCCTTCTTCTCCTTCTTCATCATCTAGTGCAATGCACTTCATGGTTTCTTTAAATTCCACTTGTCCATTTGTGGCTTCATTTTCTCTTTCTTTCTCCACAATAACATTTTGTTGGGCATTAATACTCTCCACCAAGACTTGCTTCTCCAACTCCAAGTATGTTTCTTTTGAGTTGAATGCTAATGGTTGTCTATCATCTTCACAATCCTTGAAAGACTCAATATTAGTATGATCATATTTTGGGGAGGAGCTAATCAATCCAGAGTATTTTGTCACAAAAACTAATAGGCCGTTGCAGAGGAGGAATATGCAATTTTTGTCTATAGGGTGGCTGAAGAATTTGAGAGGGATTGTGGAGAAGTAGAAGTTGAAGTGAAAAAGAAATGAGAGCTTAGAGTTAAACAATAAAAAGGTTAACACTGAAATTGATAGTAGCAATTGGGTTAGTTTCTTTATAAAGTTAGACTTTATAAATTGGCTCATGATATTTAGGCCTTCGTGCTCATGCTGATCCATGTTCTCCTTCTCTTTCTTTCTGTATTGGTTTGTTAAAGAAGGAAGCTATAATGGTGGATTCTACACTTAGGTGGGTGTTGGTAATGGGTTCGTGTGTCAAAAATCATGCAAATGCACATCCTATATATAGAGGAAGGCCAAATTGGTGGGGCTAAATTATATGTGATTGGGGAAATACCTTTACCATAATGCCCTTGGCTTGCATGCTAATTAGAGGCAGAGAATATCTCCCCTAATTGGTTGCTAAATTAATCCAAGTACCCCTTGAATTTATGTGATCAAGGAATGGTTGCCTCTGTGAAGGGGATATCCCTATTTATTTGGATGTTTTGTAACTCACTAAGCAAGAGTTGTCGTCCAGTTAACCACCTTGAGGTTGATTAGTTTCTTGTTGAATGGTGGTAGGTATCATTTACTAGAGATTCACTGTCAAATCTCCTCACTGAAATTATAAAGAGATTGAATTGAATCTCAGTCTTAGGTGTACTTTGGATTAAAGGTCGCATCAGAAATCTGCCACATAAAGACAGAAGTTTTTTTTTTTTTTTAATATAATTATATAATCAGATAAGAATGACACACAGAACTGATATAATACGATCATTTATTTTTTAACAATCATAAGTTTTTTTGCAAAAAAAAAAAAAATCATTATTTTTTTCCTGTAATCATAAGTTTTTTTTAAAAAAAACAAAGTAGATGAAAAAAATATTTTTATTTTTATTGTAGAAAAACAGATTCTAATTAAAGGAAAAAAGCAGTTGATTGTGGTTTCGCGTCTCATTTATTTTGATTTTGTGGCTATGTATTCTTTCTGTATTTTTTTTTGAAAAAAAAATGGTGTTTTTTAACGATGAAGTAATCAAGTTTAAATCGTATTTTTTGTTAAAATTTTTTATAGATAGATAATAAACAAATTTTATTATAAAATTATGATAATTTATAAACACTCTTTAATTCTAACATAGGGCCACTACTCCTGTCCTTAAACTTCTTTGAAACAAGTAAAAAAGGTGAAAAATAAATAAAAAAAATTCACAATTTTATTTTTGATCGGGGAGGAGAAAGGGGAGGGTAGGAACAACCTTCTCTTTTCAATTATTTTTTTTAACAGAAAAAAAATTTATTATGAATATATTAATTATCGAATTTATAAATTAAAATTAAAATAACATTTTTTAGTGTCTCATTTAACCACCTCTGTAGTAACAGACGACGTTTTCAATTATCTTTTGATTCTGCCAAATTTCCCATGATAAATGTTGTTTTTTTTTTTTTGGTCGAGATAAATGTTGTTCTTTAACGATTCTAAGCCTAACGTGGCAAATTCAATTAATTGCAAGGGGATTAAAATTGCACTATAATTTTTCTTTTTTATAAATAAAAAAATAAATATAACATTACACAGTCTCAATAAAATTATTACATTTATTAAAAAAATAAATTTTATAAACATAAATTTAATTTCATCAAACTTCTTAACAAAAAAAAAAAATAAAACTTACGACTTGTGGCGTGAACACTAATTATCTATTTACCGGCACGAGGCGTTCCTAGGACCACGCATTCGTATTTGCTCCCATGTGTCAGCTTTCTTTTACAACGAGGGTTCACCCCAAGCGCGGCTTAGCTCGTTGGTTGGTTTTATTCCAAAGCTTTTGTATTTCACTGTTTCTTTAATTCTGTTATATTCTCATATTGTTGGCTATCAATTACCATCAAACAGCAATTTTTTTTTTAATCTTTGAGTCAATTTATGTGCTATGTACTATATTAATTTATATAGAGGCCAAAAATTTATAATCCTAATTTTCCTATTCTCTTTTTCAAACTAAGAAAAGTGAATAAAAATAATAAGTACTTAAATTTAAATATTAAACATAATTAAGATAAAAACTTGATAATTGATATGCATCAACAAGCATAGTTCATGTTTTGACTTACTTAAATGTATATTAGTATGTCATGACTCTGAAAACTATGACTAACTCCTGATGATTGATTTTACCAAAATCTATTTATGTACTCTGTCCTCTTTGTTTTATAAATTAACTTTAAGGTTTATTTCATTTTTCTTAGGAATGAAAAAAGGATGCGCTCTCATCTGTATCTCCGTTAAAAAGGGGAAACAGAATATTCAAATTGTTGGTCATATATGTGGCAGAAATCTTATTTATTGATTTTATTTGTCACAAATGGTGGCATGATTTGGAATATAAGTAAATATGTGATCTTTATTAGCAATAAATTAATTAACGTAACTATAGTCATTAACAGTGTGACAATCTCGTGCACCGCTTACTCAACATAATCATTCAGAGCCTTTGTTTATGATAACTTAGAAGGCTAATCAGCTAGTTACATACTAATTAGGCATACAACAATTTACATCACCAAACAACATGAACAACTATAGACTTTAGCATGGGCTTTTTTTTTGGGTTATAGGAACAGAGATCAAACTCTAGATCTGAACGTAATTAAGTGGCTTTACTATTAGATCTTATAGCTACGGACTAGCATGGACTTTTATTGTAGAGTATCAGAATGAGTGAAAGAACAAGAAGCAGGCCACTGAACTGCAACTTTTAGCAGGCCTCAGAAAGAGGCCGAGTAGTAGTAGTACTTTAAAGTTGATCTGGCCACAGAAATGTTCCCATAGCAAAGGCCCTTTTCTGATCAACGGTGCCCTTAAAACAAAGTCCATATTCACCAAGAAGCCTGTCAAGCTGCCACTCCTCCATCTTCTCGTAGTCTGCCTTGTTGTACCTTGGATAGTGAAGAGGCACTTGAAACCCATTTGGGTACTCATCCTTTTTCATCACAATCATGGGCCCACCTTCTTTTGCTGCATTCATCAAGCTCTGGCTCTGGACACATTGTTGGTCAGTTGGGCATGCCATAGCATTGCTGTGCTGCACACCAACACTGTCCATGCGACCAAGAACTTGAAAGACAGCAGAATTGAGGAACCATTTTAAGGCCATCTTGCATAAGCATTTAAAAGGAGAGAGAAAAGGGCAAGAAGAAAAAGAGCTCAAAGCAAGCTAGACAACAAGGCCGCAACCTCTGCTATATAAAGGTGACAACCCAATAATATATGGTTCATTTTTTATCATTTAAATCTAAAAAAAATAATAGAATAATAATAATTCTATATCATTAAAACATCCCAACTCCTTCTATTATAGAAAAAATCAATCAATTTTTTAGTACCATTAAATTTTTTTTTAAAAAAATAAGTCATATAGTTAACAATCAAAATATTTTATGATACAATTTTTAGATATCAAGACAATAAAAAGAATCTCTCTATTATTGGGGTACATTAAATGCGTTTTTATCACAAAAAATGGCGCCTACTAAGAGTCCAACTCAAGGCTTTAAGTTATGAGGGGTTGTTGTGAGTACCTTTCATCTAGGCCCAGCTTATATTGAAGTAGGCCAAGAGAAGATACTAGCCATTAGTGCGATTTTCAAATGTTACAAGTGGTGGCTGCCATTAATGATGAATTTTAAGCGTGTTTCCAATTGAGCTGGGAACTGGGATTGCCGCTTCTTCAAGGAATAGCCTTTTTTTTTTTTTTTTTCCAAGCTTGTATGCATTGATGTGACAACGGCGATCCAAATTCTTGTTGAAATTGTAAGTGTATTTTAAAATGTTATTATCTCATATCGGAAACGAGAGTCTTGTTGAAGTTGTTTACAAAACAATTTGTGCCTTATACCTTGTAAGGGTAAAAATATATAAAAAAAAAAGCTGAGAGGCCCAAATCCAAGCTTGACATTGATTTTTTTTTTTTTTTTTTTTTGTTCGAAGTTGCAACTTTTTAAAGAATAAAATGTGTGTTCATTTTATTAGTAAAAGAGTGAAATATTAAACCGGACTCTGAGCGGTCAGTACTAGCAACATGGATGCTACTGCATTAATGTGCCGACCATGGAAAGCCTTATCCGCCGGGATAATTAACACCGCGTAGACACTGCGCAGTGTTAATTTTTCCGGTGGACGAAGTTTTCTACAGTCGGCACATCAACGACCATGTTGCCAGTGCTGACCACTCAGGTACGATTTAATATTTTACCTCTTTTACGTTAGACACTACTTTTGCTACATCATCCCAAAAAAAAAAAAAAAAAAAATCAATTCAGTCTCCACAGCCACTCTCCTTGTTCATTTTATCCTTGCAAGATCATCTCATTCTTGCAAGATCATCTCATTCACCAGAGGCCTTGCTCTCTGCTGTCTCTTCTTGTTCTGCAATCAATTGCAAATGGGGATGAGAATTAAATAATCAAAAAATGTCTACAATTCACGCTTGGAATTTGTAAAATTTAGCTTAATTTTTTTACACAATCTTTTCCATTTTAATTAGAAACAGAACATGTGACGCAATCTCACAAAATCATGACAACTTTATTTAACGTCTCTTTTCTTTTCTGAACCTTTTTTTATTCACAAGAACATTTTTGACAAAATCATTATAGAATTGCTCCTTAAATTGATAGGGATGGATATATATACAGGTTGACACTCTTATTTTTCAGGCTTTTAGCCTTCCATGTCAACCAAACAAAAATGACACTCTGCAATTTCAGTTTGTTGAATATATTTAGGCAATTCTATCAATTGTCACTCTGATTTATTATAAAGAAAGGAAATTACTAAAAAAAAAAAACCCTTGATTGATAATATTCTATCAAAATGAACAATCAAGGGTAGACATTATTGACAAAAATATTTACACGCAAGAAGTAACAAAACAATTTTTTTTTACATAAAAAAATATTTTGCAACAATCGGCTGTTCTTAATCCTTGGCCAGCCATAGAGGAAGGCAAAAGTCAACATTAACACAAAAAACAAACAAGATCAAGTCAAAATAAATAAGAAAAAAAATAATTAAAAAATAAGAAATAAAGAACAATATATAGACCCAACATAGATATAAAGATATATTTTCATACTCTAATCTCTAAATCATAGTTACCTTTAAGAACTGAGATAGAGTCACATTTCTAATTGTTCTTTTGAACTCTTCTTCTTCTGCTGGACATAGAAGGTTTTCTTTTGTTTTTTTTTTTCTGAGGTCTTCTTATTCATTTTCAGGACCAGCAAGTTTGATTTTATAGGGTGAAAAAAATTGAGTGAGAACTGAATTTGCAAAAGAGTATTTGAGTTTTGTTTGGATATGAGAATGGGAATAAGGGATTTTTGGGTGTATATATAGAATTAGTTATAGATTAACCCTTAAATAATCCCTTCATTGTTCTTAACTTATTAGTTAATATTAGATTCAAAAATTTTTATTTCGACTCACTTTTTTTAAATGAATATAACTAACTTATAATTTTATATCATACAATAATTGAGGTCTAATTAAATAAAAAAATTAAAACTAATGTTCGAATAGTATTAGATTATAAATTAATTTTATTAAAAAAATAATAAAAAAATTAAAAAGTACCATTGGGGTCTTAATAACGTAAATGGCGGCAACGGCCACCCACCCAAAACGGATTCAAAGCAAAAAAAAATTAAAAAAAGCCTCTCATTTTGTCTAATCAAGATCGAACGGCCACGAAATTGATCAAATAAGAGGGAAAACAGGGACAAGAGAACATGTCTACAATCAAGATCGAACGGCTGACGATATTAATCAATTTCTTAACATCGAAAAATCTCCTGGCATGCAGCCGCCTGAGGCGTTCAAGGCCGTTGAGGCCGGTGTACCAAGAAAACGTTGGACCTCAATCGTTATGGCTTTTTTTTGTATTGAGATACAAATAAATCCGTAATTTGGCAGGTTATGACAAATCTAGTTAGACTTTTAAAATCTAATGATTTAGACATCATAGGATTCTTTCATAATTAATTTGGGATTGCCGCTTCTTCAAGGAATAGCCTTTTTTGTTTTTCCAGCTTGCTTTGCAGTGACGTGACAATGGAGAACGAAATTCTAGCCTGACATTTTTGACATTTTGTTTTTCTTTTTTGGCCTTAGTAGGAGGGGCAAAGCCTCTTCTTGGAAAGAAGAGATGTGCAAGAGGCACATGTTCGAATTCTACTCATTTAGTAAGAAACTCATAGTAAATATTGTCAGGATAAAGTCGAGGCTCTTTAAAGAGTTTTCTCTTGATACACACATAATACATCGTGATCAAGGATTCTATATTAATAGTTGTCATCCTAACTTGTAATTATAACGCTTTTGTGAGCCTGCAATTTTTTTTTTTTTAAGTCACTTCACCTCCATTTGTGAATTTTGGGCCTATAATTTTTTTTAATAAGAAAAAGAAGGAAATTTTTTCATACAAGCAAATTTGACAATTGAATTTCACTAATTTGTGGTAACTAATATATTTTATGACATAGCAATCACCCTTTCGAATGTATTTAATGCAATGATTTAATTTATTATATGTGATAGCTTGTAAATTTATTCGTAAGATTTAATGAAAAAATTAACGTCGTAATCACATTTTTAGTTTACTTGATTGCTTCTAAAATTTTCCTCCTTACATTTCTCTATGCAATTAAAACACTTTTGTTGTGACAAATTGACCTTAAACGAAATTTGAACTTACTTTTTGTCTGAAATAATTTCAGTGCTATTGAATCAAAGTTTGCTAGTGTCCATTGGTCAAAACATTTTTCTTCTTTTTTCTTTATCTGTCAAATTTCACAGCTTGTACCAAGTCCGATAGATGGGATTCATCATCTTATCCAGTCATACAATTTAAATAAGACCCTTTACTTAATATATATATTTTTTATATTCGAATACCATAAAAAAAATTTATATTAAAACATATTAAGAAATACATTTATTACCGGAATCATATCTGTACATTGATGACCACAATTGAATTACGATGCAGTATCTAAAGAACGAGTATTGATATAAAGGTCTGATAAATTACTATATTGTAACCTGCATCATATCAGTATATAATTTATAAATTACTTTTGACTTGTAGGATGGTGGTTTCTTTTGTAAGTGCATATTACTTCACTGTTTGGATTTTTTTTTTTTTTTTGAGAGGACGCTTGGAATCAAACCCTTTGAAAGTAAAAAACACTTTGATAAAAAAAAATCACAATTTTCTTTCATGCAAGGAAGATATGTCTTTTAATCAGAAGGTTGTTTTTTTTTTTTGTCACTTCCATATAAACTTTCACTCCGGGATTTTATTAATTTGCATGTCAAAGCAACAACAAAAACTTAAAAGAGCGTATTGCGACAAAGAAATAATAAGCTAAATTGAAGAAAATATGAAAAGATTGTGTAAAAACATAATTAACATTCAAATCAATGTATGTTTTAGATTTTAAGCTCCGTACAAAACATCTATGCAAATATTGAGACCATTATTTTCAAAAAGTTGGTAGCAATTTTTTTAAAGAAAGAAATGTATGTTAAGTCTAAAATTTCTATAGACTATTTGTAAAAGAGGTAAAATATCAAAGCGCACATGAGTGGTTTGATTTGGACTAGCAACATAGCTGTCACTGCGTTGATGTAACGACCATAAAATGCCGTGATAATTAATACCACCTAGACACTATGCAGTGTTAATTATCACAGTTGTCCAAACATTTTATGGTCGATACATCAACGCAGTAACGGCCACGTTGCTTGTCCAAACCACTCAGGTACGTTATAATTTTTCACCTCTTTTACATTGAACTCTACCTCTCTGGTACGTTACCCCAAAAAAAAAAAAAAGCCATAGTTCAATCTCCATAGCCACACGCTCCTTGTATGTCTCACTCTTGCAGGATCATCTCATGTCAAGAGTTCACCGGAGGCCTTGCTCTCAGCTCTCTCCCCTTCTTTTGAAATGGAATGGAAAATGGTGATGGGCATTGAGCAATAAAAAGCGTCTACAATATTCACTTGGCATTTGTAAAATTTAGCATAATGTTTTACCTAACTGCTGGGTGTTTGTTGGGTTGGTATTCTGACACTTACTTACTCTATTGGGAGATTGTCTTATCTCTCCGACTTCTGCTGCCAGAAATGCCAGAGAGGAGATCCTTAATATTTTGACACTTACTTACTCTATTGCTTTCAGCATTTCTTTTCCCTCATTGCTGGGTGTATGTTGGGTTGGTGGGGAACCTTCCCTTTTATAGAGGGAATTTGGGTTCTTAGCATAGACGAAGGCAGCTAGGGGCAAGAGGGAATTGCCTCCCTACCCACTTGATATAAACCACCATGTAGTATTAGGTTTGTCTCTCTATGTTGTGATAATTTGTCCCCCTTTTTTTGCGCTAGCTTGCTCACATACTGTGCCTTTTAAGGTATTTGTTGTACTATTTTTACTATTTAGTATAAATTCATCATTCTTAAAAGAAATTTCCAATTTCGTCCCTGATTCTTAGTGGTGATACATTGCATGAAAGCCATGTTACCTTAGACATTCTTGCTAGTGGCTTCCAGTTGGTTCCTGAAGGATAAGATCAAATTCTTTGCTAAGTAGGATAAGATCATCAAATTCTTGGAGAATTGATGCACGTGCTGCCCCCCTTTATGCTTTTCATCCTTTCTTTCTTCTATGGATTGGAGCTCATATTTGAATATTGGAGATAGTGAAATAGGTGCCACTTAGGCTAAACACCTGGCCCATTTTGCCTTTTCCTTTATGCACACTTTTTAAGAACTATTAATCTCAACTACTTAAATTATGACTATTATATATATATATATCTTTTATCAGTTGGATACAAGTTTTAGTTGGAATAAGATGAAAGTTACTTGTTTTAGGCCCAACCGAAAACCCCCTTCTTGGAGACCCATATACACGCAACCCATTATCCCTTGCATTCCGACCTCTTTCTTGATCCGTCTATTTGCACAGATTGTACCTAGCCTAACAAATGGGATTCATTCTCTTATGCACTCATGCAATCATGCATACTTCTCTTAAGATGACCCTTTACTTAATTATATTTTTTGATATTCGAATCCTCAAAAGGATTTTATATAAAATATATATTAAAAAAAAATACAATTGTTACCCGCATCATATCATTACATTAATAATGACCATCGTTGAGTTCCAATGTAGAATGTAAAGAGCGGGTATTGATGTAAAGGTAAATTTACTGTATAGTAATTTGTAACACCCATCGCATCAGTCAGTTGCACTAAAAAAATGGAAAAAAAAAGAAAAGCAGATTAAGTAAATAAATAAATTACTCCAGACTTGTGGGATCGTGGTTTTCTTTGTAAGTGCTTATTGCTTCAATGCGTAAAAAATATCCATCTCGAGAGGAAGCCTGTGGACTGAAGCCTCCGTGATGGAATTCTGGGATTTGATTGGCTTAATCACTATGGAAGTAATGAAGCACTCTAAGAAAAACGCAATTTTCTTTCATGCAAGGCAGATATGTGGAAGCTTTTTATTCAGAAGGTAGCTTTTTGTCATTTTGATTTAAACCCTGACTCCCGAATCTTGTTAATTATAAAAAGAACATACCCTGAGAAAAAACAAAAAAAGCTAAATTACAAAAAAAAATGTGTAAAAATATAATTAACATTCAGATGAATGTATGTTTTATATCTCAAGATTTGTACAAAAACATTTATGTAAATTCAACCTTTAAAGTTGCAACTAACTTTCTAAAGAACAAAACGTGAGTTCAGCCTATAGTTCATAGCTATGTCTTATGCATAAAAGAGTGAAATATCAAAATGCAATTGAGTGGTCTTTGCCACTGCGTTGATGTGCTGACGATAGAAATTTTTGACAACAGTGATATTAGCACCAAGTAGACACTACGTAGTTTTAATTATCAAAGCTATCAAAGCTTTTTGTCGTCAACACATCCGCGCAGGGGCGGCCACGTTGCTGGTAAAGGCCACTCAGTTGCGTTTTGGTGTTTCACCCTTTTACGCATAAGGCATATGAACGATAGACTAAACTCACATTTTGTTCTTCAAAAAATTAATCGCATTTTAAAAATGTCTCAGTATTTACATAAGTGTTCTGTAAAAATCTTGAGATACAAAACATGAATTTATCTGAATGTTAATAATGTTTTTACACTACCTGTGCTAGCTATCAAAAAATCCTATTGAGTCTTCATAGTTGCGCTCGTTGTATATTTCATATTTGCAAGAACATTTCATGCCAAGAGTTCTCCTGAGGCCTTGCTGTCAGCTCTCTTCTTCTGCAATCAATCCCAAATAGTGATGAGCATCAAGTAATGAAAAAAAAAAAAAAACGTCTACAATATGCGCTTGATGTTTGTTAAATTTGGCTTAATTTTTTACAGTCGTTTTCATTTAAACCCTTTTCTTCGTACTTTATCACAGGAATACTTTTAACAAATTCATTATAGAATAGCACCTTAAACGAATATATATGTGTGTGTAAAAAAAATCTTGATATATTTATTGGATAATATTCTAATTACTCGTGCAAAAGAATTTATCAAAATTAGCAATCAAGCATAGACGTTAGTCATGAAAAAAAAAAAATTTATCCCATAAGAAAGAAGTAAGAAAACAACATTTTTTTTTTACATAAATAATATTTTGTTACAATCGGGTGATCTTAATCCTTGGCCACCCGTGGGAGAAGGCAAAAGTCAACGTTAACATAAATCATAGTTACCTTTAAGAATTGAGATAGAGCCACATTTCTAATTCTTCTTTGAACTCTTCTTTTTCTGTTGTACATTGAAGTTTTTTTTTTTCTTTTTTTTTTCTATTGAGGTCTTCTTATTCATTTTCAGGATAAAGCAAGTTTAATTTTATAGGGTGAAAAATTTTGAGTTAGAACTGAATTGGCGAAAGGAGTATTCGAGTTTGGTTTGGATTTGGGAATGGGAAGAAGTGATGATTAGGTATATACATATAATTATTTATGGATTAACCCTTAAATAATCCCTTAATTGTTCTTAATTTGTTAGTTAGGATTGGATTGTTAATTAATAACGTAATTAGCGCAACAGTCCCCCACCCCCCCCAAAACGGATTCAAAGCCAAAAAAAAAAAAAACAATGCTCTCTTTATGTCTAATCCGTATGAGTTTGAGAAGGAGGGAAGTCAAATAAGAGGGAAAATAGGGCTTAAAGAATAGGTCAACGATCAAGATCCAACGGCTGACGAAATTGATCAAGTCCTTGCATCAAAAAAATCTCCCGGTATGCAGCCGCCTGAGGCGTTCAAGGCCCTTGAGGCCAGTGTTCTCCGTAATAAACGTTGGACTTCGATAACGATGGCTTTATCGTTGTGTTAATATAAAAATAAGTCTTTAATTTTGCGTATTATAACAAATTTAGTTCAGCCTTTACATATTGTAACAATTTAGATAGTGTAAAATTTTTTCATAATAAATTTAGTCGACAATGTTAACTATTGCCAAGTTACTTGACGATATATTGGAAAAAATGGAGCTTTAGACCTTCATGGCTTCATCCCTTGTGCAGATAATAACTCCAAGATTACAAATCAAAGAAAAATTTGGAAGTTTTTTTTTTTTTTTTTTGTCAGTCATGAAAACTTAATAGCTTTTTTTAGCCAAGAATTCTTATTGTTTTTTGTTTTCCTAAAAATAGGAAATGGAGGTGGCGAAGTATTATACTTGAATCTATGGCCAGTTCATAATGATTCGCACATGATCAGACATAAGTTTAATTTTAATAATTATTCTGGCAAATACTCAAATTCAAAACTTTTCACCTAATAATGTTTGATACTTTTACTACTAAATTATAACTTTCGGTGATAATATATTTAAAACTTAAAATAAGATGAAAGTTTTTCCCTCGTGTTTTAGGCCCAACTCAATACCTTCTTCGTAGAGCCCCATATACACACAAACCCATTATCCACAACATTCCAGCCTCTTTCTTGATCTGTCAACTTGCACAGTCTGTACCTAATCCAGTAGGTGGGTGGGTTCATCGCATTTACACTTATAGAACATACTTCTCCCAGTATGACCCTTACCTTAATAATGTTTTCTGATTTTTAAATACTTAAAGAGATTTTATTCTAAAAATATATTAAAAAATACATTTTTACCTGTATCATATTGGTATTTTTTTTTTTTAAGTGTGTCCGTTTTACACAGGATCCACAATTTTTTTTACACATCGCATACTCATCTGTCTATCTTTCTTTAGTACCTCTTTAATTTTGTCCTAATATATAAATAAATAATATAGATGAATTATGATTGACGACTGATTTTTTTATTTCCTTTTTGAATGTTGCAACGGCTAGAAATCCACTCGGAGTTATGAAATGGCCAATGCAAAAGGATTACAGGGTCCCAATTTTTTTCCAAATCAAGAATCCAGCGGTTGGCTTTTATTTTTCGAAAACCAAGATTTGCAAAGGCTAGAATTTTTTATTTTTTAAACCACCGACTTACATAATTCCCCATCGCAGAAGGATTCCATGTTTGCCTTTTTTCAAAAAAAATTTGTGGGAAACAACAGCCAGAGGCAGCGGCTATAAATTTCAATTTTCTGTTCCTATAATAACGTACTGCTCTTCCTTCTCGAAGCCTATTCCTCAGCTGCGCGCACAATCTCCGGCCTTCTGCCGCTGCAGCGGCGGAGGACCTCCTCGGTTTCGGAGCAAATGCAAGAAACTGTAAATCCCGAAGGCAAGCCTCCTTTATGTTCTTTGTTTGAATAGAAGTACATACATTGCGTTCTTTAGGTGTCTTGTTTTTTTATTTGTCAACAAAGAAAGTTCTTGATTAAAAATACCTATTTAACTTTTCTTCTTTTTTTTTTTCCTTTTTTCCCTCTTTTTTTTTTTTTTTTTACAGATTTCTTGAAAGTTAACAATTTTTTTTTGCAGTAACATCAATGGCACATGTCACAACAGCATACTTCTCCAACACCAAATATACAGGGGAAGAAGGTGACGTATTTTTTCAATAATATAACTATATAGTGGGAAAGCTTGGCGAGTTGGACGAGATTCAGTACATTTGTTGATATTTACTGCAGAAGTGACCAAGCTCTATTTCCTTGTCCACTTAAGAACATAAATTTGAGAAAGTTATGTGCTCTCCTCCGACATGATTTTAGTCCGTTGTGATCCCAATGGTTGGCATTGCCATCGACAATGATAATAATTAAACACACAGAGACTAGATGTTGGCCGTTTAGATAATCTCAATTTTGAATCAAATTTATTAATTGTATTCTTAAAATTAAGGAAAAGACTCGAATGATTTTTTTTCTTTTTCTTTTTTGATATTGATGGTATATACTAATTGCAGAGAAAATAACAACCACTTTAATTGCAAAAAAAAAAAAAGAAAAGAAAAAAAACCTTGTTTTCTCCCAAATAGGGGTTGGTGGGCTTAAAGATTCCATATCTACATGGGGAGCACATGCATTTAATGCCCTTTTGAGCTTTTGATTGAGAGGAAACGATATTTAAATTTCATGAAGATACTGTAAAGTAATTTTTTTTTTTTTAAGTTTATATCAGAGATGATAAAATTATTATATTAGGGAGAAAGATTGGAAATTAAAATTTCCAACCATCTAAACTATTGTCGAAACAAGATTTGAAAAACAATTTTCTTTTCTCGCATATATATATCCACAAAGTAAGAGCATAATAAACAGCTAAAAGTCTCTTCATCATCCTCTACTTTTAAACAGTGCCCACCACCCTGGTTTTGCCTCAATATGGAATAATTACTTAAATTCCGTTGTTCATTATCAAGGTATGCTTGCAGGGCTTTGATCAAACCCAACAAAATCTGCTTACTTGGACAACTTCCTACAAAAGATACAAACTGAATCAATTGAAACCAAAAGAAAAAAAAACAAAAAACAAAAAAAGTGATAGCTATCAGGTTGAAAGGGAACAAAAAAAAAGTTGGCTCTCAAAACAGTAACCGAAGGTATTTTCCTGCATAAGTCTTGAAGAATTATAGGTTCATGAATATCAAACTTATTGAACTTGTGAGTAGAAACTGAATTGTTTTTTTTTTTCCCCTTTTGGTAACATAGCAGCCATTGTCTTCCCCAGTGGCGGACAGTAATCTCTGCTGTAACTGGACCAATATCTATTAGTTCTGCGACAGCACAGATTATTGTCCTTCCACTAGGAAGGTAGTGGCTGCTAAGTTAGGAAAAGAAAAAGAGAGAGAGGGAAATGAGTATTTGAGTTTGGGTTGGATATGAGAATCAGAAAAAAGTGATTAACTGTGAATAATATATTTATATAATTCAAATGAAGTAGTCGGAAGTGGTCAAATTATATAACCAAAATAGGAAAAAAAATTTATTCTAAAGAAAATGAAATTATTGATCTTTAATAATCGCTTAATTGTTCTTAACTTGTTTAGTTAGGATTGGGTTGTTAATATGCTCTAAAAAAAAAAAAAACCAAAAAGATTGGGTTGTAATAACGCAATTAGCGGCAACAGAAATCGTGTTCATCGTTCCCTCTCCCTCGGATCTGATACATAAGAGGGAAAATAGGGATTTTTTTATGAAGAATTGCAACAGAAAGAACAAAAAAAAAAAGCAAGATAAGAGAATATGTCAACAATCTAGATGGAATGGCTGACGAAATTGATCAATTTCTTGTATCAAAAATTCTCCTGGGATGCAGCCAGCTGAGGCGTTCAAGGTTGTTGAAGCCGGTGTCCTGCTGCGGAAAACGTTTTGGACCTCAATCGCGATGGCCTTATTCATCGTGTTAATATACAAATAAATCCGTAATTTTGCAAGTTACACTAAATTTAGTTCTACTATTCAAATCTAATGATTTAGTCCATTGTCAAAATCTATTAACTTTTTTTTTTTTTTTTTAGTGAGTGAAACTCTGTTAATTTCGATGTCAATTAACTAACTATTTTTAAGGTCCGTGATTCAAGGGTAGATTTTACAAGTCAAAAATTCTTAAAAGTAATTAGAAAAATTGTGATAATAACTGGAAAAAACAAGTTTTTAGACCTTTATCCCTATGCAGATAATCACTCGAAGAAATATTTTTTTTCGGTCATGAGAAAAACCTTTATTTTTTTTTTTTTTGAGTCAAGAAAAACTTATAGTTAAAACTTAAAATAATATGAAAGTCATTTTGTATCCCTTGCTCTTTGGCCCAAGTCAGTAACTGCTTCACAGAGCCCCATATACACAAAGCCCATTATCCATATTCCATAGCATTGTGGCCTCTTTCTTGATCCGTCAACTCGCACACACTTGTCTAATCCAATAGGTGGGTGGATTCATCCGCATATGCACTCATAGACTTGTCTAATGCTTCTTTACACCAAAAATATTTTAAGAAATACATTTTTACTTACATTATATTGGTACACCCATGACCATAATTGTGTTACAATTTTAAATTTAAAACGATGAATATTAGTATAACGATAAAATTATTTTATTATAATCTAAAACTTGCATGTTTGAGTCGCTGAAATATTTTACTGGAATAAATCTAAAATTCTCACGGTGCATTACGGAAAAGGTCATATCCTGCTAATTTGTAAGCATCGATAGGACAATTCCATCACACATATTGTCTGCAACAACAAGGAAAAGGCTTTGTTAACGAAAACAGCTCATAGATAATACCAACCCTCCAATCTCCATTCAAGAAACCTAGGGAAAATGTGGGTGATCCTTACAATAAAATTGGTTCTCCTAGGCAAATTAGCTGAAATTTCCTATGTTTTCTTTACAAAGTTCGGGAACAAAAAAAGTTACACTATAAATAGATTGTAGAACAAATTGAAACCATCAATTCTCAAGTCCACAATTGCATTTCTTCTTCTTCTTTTTCACTTGTAGAGAACAATTGTTGTGCTTCACAGCTACATGGCTTTCTGGCATGGCCTGCTGCTGCCCTGCCTCTTGCCTTTATTGGCAACTCTACTAGCTAGAGGAGCCTTTGCTTCTGAAATCTCTACCAACCAAGCACAAGGCATGTACCCTTTTAACTGCTCTCGACAAATCAACAAATGCACTGCCTCGCTCTACCATATCAACACAGGCCTCACCAAAGAACAAATTGCTGCCTTTTACTCAGTCAAAACAAGCCAGATCACACCCATTTCCCATGCCAACAGACAGGACAATCTAGTAACCGTGCCTTGTTCTTGCAATAACGTCAATGGCACAACAGCATACTTCTCCAAAACCAAATATGAAGTGAAAGAAGGTGACACATTTTTCAATATTTCGACTCAGATTTATAGTGGACAAGTTTGGCAAGTTGGTGGAGATCCAGTGCATTTGATTGCTGGAGAGACTATTCCAATTAATCTTTTATGTGGGTGTGCACCGAATGATGCACATCAAATTGTGGTCACCTACACTGTTCAGGAACGCGACACATTGTTTGGCATTGCTGGCTTGCTGTCATCAACCGTGAGTGGCATACAGAGCATGAATCCTAATCTAGCTCAAAGCCCAGGTTTGATAGAGGTGGGTTGGGTCTTGTACGTGCCTGTGGCTATGGGGGATGTTGAAACCCCAGCCCCAAGTCCACTGGGACGTTGAATCTCTAACTTGTCACAAGACTCAGTCGGATGAAAATAAAAAACAATTAAAAAATGTTCTCCCAAAAAACTATTTTTGTTTCCAGTGTGATAATCCCAATGGGCATTAGGGATCTGTTGGTTTCAAAAAAATCGACTTCTAAGAAAATATTTTCTCTGTTTTTCAGTGTTTGGGATCCTGAAAACATCTGGTCAAAAGAAAATAAGAATTCAGTCAACTTAAAAATTAACTAACATTTTAGGAAAATGACATCTGCTCATTGAGCGGATGTCATTTTCCACAAGGGCTCGCTTATAGTTAACAGACAAAATGCACAAAATAGGAAGAGAGGCGCAAAAGATCACAGAGCACAAAAGAAGAGAGAATAGTAAATTTGTCGGTCTTGTCCGGCGCCATGTCGTCCTCGCCGGCGAACAAGACTTTATTACTTATACTACCACAACTACTTTAATTGAAGAAAAAAAGTGAATGACCGTAAGAAAAGTTTTAAGTAAAGTTGTTAGAACCGGATCGGCTATTAAATTAAAAAAATTAATGGTTTAATGGTGAACCAGTATGTAAAAATTATTTTATAAAAAATAAACCTTTAATCTAAAATACAAAATAAAGACATAAAAAATAAATTTTTATTACAAAAATAATATGTGGACCACATGTGGACCATTTCGTTTTAAAAATAATATGCGGAAAAAGGACATAGGTAAATTATGGACAAAATGGCAATGTTTATACATTAGAATTTTTTTTTAAAAAAAAAATATATAAGTTAAACCACCTAACCCTAAATTCTAGGTTTTTCTTCTCTTCCGTTCTGATAGCGCCACCCTCAACAAAATAGCTTCTTCAGTTCACCTTCGTTCTCTTTCTTCCTTGTTGCATCTTTCGCCTACAGTGCCAACGCCGATAGCAACACTCATCTCCGGTACTTCATCCCCACCTCCACCGAGATAGCTTCTCTTTCTTCTTTCTCCTTCTTCCTTGTTGTCGTCCTTTGACTACAACGACGACGCCGGTGCCCATATTGGCATCCTTCTCCAGTGCTTCCTCCCATTCCCTATTCTTTACTTCTTCCTCCCACCACCACTGGTTCCTCTCTCTCTCTCTCTCTCCCCCATCAGAAGGCCATGGCTCAACCCCTTCCTCCTTTGATTTTCTTTGTTGTTTGACTTGATTTCTTCTTTCCATCTCAATCCATACTGAACCGGTAAACTCGGTGAAACCCGGACCGGCTCACCAGCTTACCGGCCGAACCGGCCAAGTGACCGGTTTTTTACCGGTTTGTTCATCATCCACTTTCGAGCCAAAATCGGACTGAATTTAGGACCGGTACCAGTTCGATCGGTTAAACCGACCGGCTCGGTTCGAGTTTGACAACACTGATGTTAAGAAGAGTTTTTAAAATGTAATTAGTTAAAAGTTATTTTTAATTACATGACTTTTTTTACAATGAATAAATAATAATTTTTTTAATTATATTTATAATAAATATAATTGTACAATAAATTTAACAAATTGAATTATAAAAAAAATTTCTAATAAATTTCTTTCAGCAACGTAATTTGAATCCATTCTTTAAGTCACTTTCCTTTTTATCAGTTAGATTAGATGTTTTACAAAAATTATTTACCTAAATTAAAAACTCGAGTCAAGAGACAATACGTTCAACAATGAGCACGATGTAATTTATCCCATAAAGAAATGTGGAACACATGTAATTTTTTTTTCTTCCTCCACAACTTCTTTCTTCTTTTTCCCCCTCGATTGAATTGAATTACATAATTGAAAGTAGTAATAAATTTGGTCAAGCATCGAGGTAGGAAATTGAATGCGTACAATTGAAAAAAAAAAAAAAAGGGAATTGAAGGGAAAATCTAAGCACCTCAACAGTCAACAATAAGTTTACGACAGCAAGCGTCAATGATCAAACTTTCTTTCTTTTTGGAATTATGGCAGCACACATTGATGGTTAAATCTTGGTAGCAAGTGTTGATTATCAAACTCTCTCTTTTTCGTAATTTATACGAAGTTTGATCTCGAATGCAGAAACTTTCGAAATTCCATGACCGTTGTCGCAGAGCTGTAGTTACAAAAAGAACTGAATGGAGAAGAAAATGCCGAAAACAGTTGGACGTACTACACCCATGTGGCCATTTCTAATAATAATATCAAAAAAATGCATAGCCATTATATGTGGCCAAATTGCATGCATACTCCATTAGCAGAAAAATGAATTTTTTTAAATTATAATTTAATATAATATTAAATATATTTAGGATAACCAAAATTGTTGGACGTACTAGCTCAACACCCATGTCTAATAATAATAACTGAAAAAATGCATGGCTATACAATGTGGCCAAATTGCATCTATACTCCATTAGCAAAAAAATGAATTATTTTTTAAAATTATAATTTAAAATAATATTAAATATATTTAAAATAACATTAAGTTAATTTAGAATTTAATTTTTAATTGAAAAAACAAAGAAGATGGGGTTTGATCATTTGGCCATACACCCTAATAATATTTTATATAGAGATTTTATGATTATCCATTTTTTAATCATTAATAATATACAATTAACACAATATTAAAAAAATACATAGATATAAAATTTAAATCTAAAATAATGACATGAATTCACTATTTAAATTTTAACTATTGATTAAATGATAAATCTAATACAGTTAATAATTCAAATTTTAGTAGTTTCACTGAATTAGTTTTAAAATAATAACAAATTAATATAAATAGCTAGATTATTAAATTTATAAAAAATAATATAATTATATTGTTACTTATTTGATATTATACAGTAGAACTCTTCACACATTTTACTTCTGCGTCACTTTTTTCTTTTACAAAAAACATATGTAGATCTGCCCTCTCTCACTCGCGTGGTGTCTCCACTCCCTCTATCTCCCCCTTCACTTTAATTTTTTCCTAATATATAAATAGATAATCTATACAAATTATGATTGGCGGTTGTTTTTTTTTTTTTTTTTTTTTTGAAATATAGACTGCAACGGCTAGAAATCCACCCGAGTTCTGTAAAACCCCATTGCAAAAGGATTTCCAAGATTGTATCTTTTCTCCAAATCAAGATTTCCAGCGGTTAACGGCTAGATTTTTTTTTTTTCCTGAAAAAAACAAAAACCTACCGTCATGCAGAATTCCCCATCGCAGAAGAACTCCATTTTTGCATTTTTTTTTTCTTTAATATTGTGGGAAAGAGCAGCGGGAGGCAGCGGCTATAAACTTCAATTTTCTGTTCCTATAACGTCGTCCTCCTTCTCCGAAGTCAATTCATCGGTCTTGCGCAATCTCCGGCCTCCCGCGGCAGCGGCGGCGGAGGCGGAGGAGGACCTCCTCGGTTTGGGAGCAAAGGCAAGAAACTGCGAGTACGGTTCGTGTTGTGGTTGCAATAATTTACTCTCTCTGCTCTCTCTCGCATTTCTATTTGAAACAGCTACCTAAACAAGTGAGTAGGAGAAGATGAAGAAGAAGAAGAGCAAGAAAATAATCTCTCTGACTTTGAGGGGGTAAATTGAAATCCCCAAAGAAAGCAAGGCTCCCTTATACATTATGTTGTTTTTGTTGACAATATATGTTTTTTTTTTTTAAAAAAAAATTACACAGATTTTTATTGATTAAAAATACTTATTTAAATTGATGTTTTATATGGAGATTTTTTTATTATATTTTTTTAATCGTTAATAGCATATAATTAACTAGATACATTTATTGTTCCTCGCATTTAAAAAATAAATAAAAATAAAAATTTGACATGGTGGTTGATTCTTTATTATTATTATTATTTTTTTTTTTGAAATCAAGATTTGCAACGGCTAGAGGGTAGAAATCCATCGGAATTATGTAATCCCCATTACAAAAGGATTTCAAAAAGGTCTTATTTTCTTCCAAATCAAGATTTCCAGCGGTTAGATTTTTATTTTTTGAAATCAAGATTTACAACGGCTAGATTGTTATTTTTATTTTTATTTAATTTTATTTAAAAACACCACGGACTTACATTATTCCAATTGCAGAAGGGATTGCATTTTTGCTTTTTTTAAAAAAAAAAAATAATAAATTTGGTGGGAAACAACAGCGAGGCAACGGCTATAAATTTCAATTTCCTGTTCCTAGAACGTCCGCCCCTTCTTTCTCCGAACTTAATTCCTCGGTTGCGTGCACAATCTCCGCCCTCCCCCGCGGTGGCGACGGCGGCGGAGGATTTCCTCGGTTCCGGTGCAAAGGCGAGAAGAAACTGCGGGGTTCCAGGAAGCCGGTATCAGAGGGGGTTTTCGGTTCATGCTGTGGAGGTCAGTAACCGCTCTTTCTGCTCTCTCTCTTGCTTTTATATCTGAATCAGTACCTGAACAAGGAGGAGGAGGGGAGGAGAAACAGAAGAAGAAAATAATCTCTCTGACTGTGAGCACTCCTTTATGTTCTTTGTTTTTTTTTTGTTTTTTGTTTTTTACATATAATGTTCTTGGTTAAAAAACCTTATCTAATTTATTTTATTTGTTTACAGATTTCTTGAAAGTTAACAATTTTTTTTTTTTAACAATAATCTCTATGTGTAGGCGGAGGAGGGAGGTCAGTTTCTACTTTCTAAATCTCATATTAATGAATTTAAAAGCTACGAGATTGCGTTTAATTGAAGAAAATTTTGGTATTTTCTTGATTTTCTTGTTCTTTTTTGGGTTTCTTTCTTTAGTTTCATGTAGTACTTGGAAGAACATCCGATATCAACTTCTAATTTGGTAGGAGTATTATGAATCATGTTATCCAAAGACGGACTGTGGGTGCTGGAGAACTTGAAAGGTAGGTGGGTTTTTGTAGTACAAAGAAGGACTTTTGGAGGAAACTGCAACAACAATCAGTTTTGAGGTTGAGGGTGAGGAGATCCAACGAAAACGTCAGGAAAGTACCGATAGGTCTTTTTTTTTTGTTTTTTTGTTAGTTATATATAAAGAAGCATCTCTGCTTCTTCTGCTGATTTTCTTGCTTCTAATTTTGGTAATTATGTGTTTTTCCACATGCCCCTGAAGCAAGATTCTCAGAACCGAACCGGTAATTGAACCGGAAAGCTGAGAGATTCAAAGTTCAACCGGTTCGACCGGTAAAACCGTGGTTAAACTGGTATTTAATATTAAATATATAAAAATTAAATTTTTATATAACTTATATAATTATATAAAATGTTATATTATATAAGAATGATAATAAATATTTAAAATAAAGTGTATTTTAAGAATTATATTAATATTTACATACATTAAAGATATTACAATTAGTATATTTAACAAAATATAATTTATAAAAATTAATTCAAAAAATAATATTTATAAATAGTGATTAAATATTAATTTTTAAATTTAAAGATTAAATTGAAAATTTTAATCAATTGAGGACTAAATTAGAATTTTTAGTTAAAATTAGAGTTTTAATTATAATTTAGATAAAGTTTTGGGTTAAATTATAATTTAAAATTTTTTTGTTTAAATTGAACCCGTTCAACCGGTCCCGATTTTCCCGGTTTTTGACTGGTTTTTCTGGTTCTTGACCGATTTTTTCCGGTTCGGTTCAAATTCCATTTTTAAACTTGAACCGGACCGGACCTAGGACCGGTTCCCGATTTTTTCAGTTGAACCGACCGGTCCGATCCGGTTCTTAATTCCATGCCCTGAAGTCAGGTGATGAATTGCTCATATTCGCGACAAGAATGTTTGAACTGACATTTGTTAACGGCAGGAAAAGAAACTGTGTCTGACTCTGAGTTTACTGAGCTAGTGTTAAAGGTAAATGTTTCTATTGCTTCCATTCCTGTAAATCACGAATTTGGTGAAAAGGGTGACAGTTCTCTAGCTATTTTGGCATTTTCAAAAATCTCAGATAAGATTGTGCACGTTTTATGGGACCTACCATCAAGTTTAAACAGTCTAAAAATGGTATGTTCTCACGTCTTCTTTCTTAATAGCGATAGATTTCCGCTGTCGAAGGCAAGCCTATGCTCAAAGGGGCAAAATTATCAGTGGAGCAGTCCATTTTGGGACTGCAGATTGGGCCTTAGAAAACATATTTTAAGTGTGGCATAAGGTATATAACCTCTGTTCATTTCTTTTTTTTTTCCCTATATTACACTAATTTGTAATAATTTTGTGCACTTTTTTCCATTCTAGAAAAAAATACCTGTTGCGCATGATGATGGAGGTTCCTGTGGGGTCAACCCCAAATAAAGAAAGAATAAATAAATGGAAGAAAGAGAGTGAGTGGGAGACAAAAGAGAGAGAGTGTAAGAAAAGAGAGGAAAGAGAAAGAATAAAATAAGAAGAAAAAGAAAGATAAGAAGAAAAAAGGAAGTGGCTGTCGTGTGAGATAGGAAGAGAGAGAAAACAAAAATTGAAAAAACAGAAGAGAGAAGGAGGAGCTCGGGGAAGAAGAAGAGGAAGAAGAAAGGGAGCCATTCCAGAAGATCCAACGGTGGATTTTGCTCCGATTGAGCCCATTTTTCAGTATGTTCATCCTGGGAACGTGCTCTACACATCCAACGGTTCAGATCTTCCATTAGTCCCTCCGGGTTCTACTGTAGTTCCACCATTTGGTGAGATTGTTCTCGTTTTCTGGTAGCATATCGTCTGTGTGATGATATTGTAGAGAATTGGTGAACCAAGAATGTGTTTCTTGATGAATTTCTAGTACGTATAGGTGAACTCTGGTTGTGTACTGGAAAGATTGTACTGTGATCCCATTACTTAGTGGAAGTTTTGCTGGACTAGCGTCCCGTGGTTTTTCTCTCCATATCGGGGAGTTTTCCACGTAAAAATTCTGGTGTCTCGATATTATTATTTTTCTGCTGATTATTACTGCTTGGTTGGTGATTGTTGGTACTGGTGAAATTAGTATCTTGTCTATTTATTAATCCGTAGGGAAAGAGGACAGATCCGGGACCGGGGCCTGTTTGGTTGCTGTGTTGATATCAGTAATTATTGTGATCATATCCTTTCCCCAACAGTTCCTTAGGAAAAAAATCCAAACTAGGAAGAAGCCAGGGATTTCCCAGAGGGAAGGAAAGAAGACTTTTTGTCGAGGTAAACCACATAAAACTTCCACAACCCCCCCATCCAAATGGAAAAAGTGTTAAGGAGAAAGACTATCCACCAGAGCAATTCAGAGCCTACAATCACTTGTTAAGAATTGGCAGGTACTAGTCATTATTTACACGTTTATGTCCAGCTATGTTTAGTAGTGAAATGGTAAAATACATATGATATGGGTGCCATGGCAGCTTTCTGCTCCTGATAGATTCCTTAACAGCATTTTACTTGAAAATGATGTCCCGAAATGCCTCTGTTAAGTTGTCAGAGTGTGTGAATGTGATTGAAGATTTGGAAAGGAGGGGTTTGCTGGAAATGAATAAGATAAGGGTGCGTCCTCTTATTTGTTACCAAATGCTCTCTTATTGCGAGTTTGAGTTTCATAATCATACTAGTAACTTCTACTTCTCCGCCTCGAGGTTTGTGGTGCGAAGGCTTTTGAGATCTTCGGAAGTCAAACGGCTCTTAAGGCTAGCATTTGGTTTCTGCAAGCTGATTGCAAGCTTAACCTAAGTATATTTAACATGCTCATGCCTGTTTGTGCCAGTTCACAAGATTCAGAGGGTCAGTCCAATTTTGAGTTTTGAGCCCTTGCACCAGAATCTTGCACAACGTAAAGTCAAAATGGTAAAAATTCCTAAAGAATGTATTGTTCATTTAGGCGCATTTTAAGTTATACGACTTTCTCAGGGTGCAGGACTGAAAGCTGATTGCAAGCTGTATACAACTTCCAGCATGCGCTAAAAGGGGAAGAGTTGATGCAATGTTTGAGGTATTGTATCTTCTTGGTTTCTGTTGGCTAGATTGCCAGTAAAATATTCACAATTTCATATAGGCTTTTTTATCCGTTTTTCTGTTAAATCATTAAACTTGTTGCTCTTTATACATCATTTCTTTCCCTTTTACTATTCCATCTGTTCAACAGAATGGAGGCTGGACAGTATGTAAAAAAACCTTGCTGTATGCTGCATTGCCTTATGAGAAAACCAAGGCGGAATGTTACCTCATAACTGACAATTTTTAATGTTTTGAACAATTTTCTTTCTTTTTTATGGTTAAAATCTGCTTCTCTCTAGATGAATTGCACTTCTGATTATGGCTAAGCAAGATTCAAGTAGTATGGACCTTTTAACTGCCAGAATTTCACCCATTTCAATGCTAAAACCTTGCAATATAATTGGTTATCAAAACAGAATTTTTTTAAGAAACCTGCAAACATCTAACCTTGTGATTTATTTACAACAACCTGACTTTATTAATGCCATGTGTTTTATGAGATGGTTAACGCTGGAGAAGAGCCGAATGTTCATACCTATGGAGCGTTTATTGATGGTTGTGAGAGGGCAGGACAAGTAGCTAAAGCATTTGGTGCTTACGGGATAATGAGGCCTAAGGTAATACTGTAGATGTATCTACTCATGTGCTACATATACGTATGTATAATTTACGCTACTGCAATTTTTTCTTTTTTATCAGAGAATTTATGGTGCAAGGCTGTGGTTGCATATTCTTGTTTACCGCTTCAGTAATATTGATCTCCACCCTTATAAGACATTGCGTGCAGCAGAATGTGATGCCAGACAGAGTTGTTTTTATTTAAATGGACTGCACATAGCCGTACTTTGCACTTTATCAGAAGAGCTGCTGGTAAGGGTTTCCTTTCTTAATATGTCATTGTACTTTCACTTATATTGGCTGCAAGTGTAGAAGCAAATTAATTGAACTGAAGTTATGTGGAACATAAAGGAAAAAAGCACGACAACTATTTTTGTGGTGTTTCGAGAAGTAGAAAAAATCCTCTTGCGACTGTTAGTGTAGTATCCTTTTTGTCATGTTTTTTTCCATAGATCAAGTCTGCACATAGCTGTACTTTGCTCGTTATCAGTCCACAAGAGGAGAGCAATGGCAGAAGATAACCTGTACTTTGTTTATCAAAATTTTCTCATCAATAATATGCCCTTTTCAGGTACAAAGCTACCAAATGTAACCATTTCTCTGCCAGATGGGGATAAAACAATCACCATTGCAGGAAGGTGAAGTCTTTTTTAAAGTTAGAATGTGCCGTGTTCTTTTCTCTTTTAATCTAGTATGTAAAATACGTGTCTATAGTTTCCATGGATGTTACAGCAATTTATTATGTGAATTGCATTATGCATGTCATGATTTTGAACAATTTCTGCACATGGTACCATTTGCAGGTTATAACATTGGATGGCCTTGGTTGACAAGTTCGTTTGCATGTTGTAATTTTGGATACTTTTGATTGACAGGTTTGGCCAGAAAGTTGCATCACTATTGAGATGGTCATCCAAATCATATGGAAAGATTAGGATTAATGGAAGCTGCTCTTTGGGGTGAAAAAGCTGTTCTCTTGTTATGAGTTTGAGTTTCATGATCATACTCGTAGATATATATACAAGATTTTTCGGCTGTTAATTGTTAATCAGATGAATGAAACTTAATATGGTATTGGATTTTGGTACCTGTTATGGTCTCTCGCAGGCTGTAGGCGAGCTCTTGCTCGGCCTCTACCCCGTCGAGGAATTTTCACGAGTTGGAGAAATTCCCAAGGAGAAGCTCTCAAGAAGAACTTGTAGAAAACACAATATTTTTGGTGGAAAGATCAGAATGATCCTCCGTTTTTCTATTAACTGAATATTTATACACCATACAAGAAACTGAAAGAGCCAAAAATAAGGAATGCATAACTAGCAGCACTCTCCCTCAATGCCCATTACATGGAGATCATGGGAAAGTGGTTTAACTGACAACTTAGTGGCTAAAAACTAGGAAAACATGGCTGAAATGTGATAATGTATCCTAAATAGATTGAGTGGCTTAATTGGAGACTGCAAGGCCTTTAACATTTCCCCCTTCCTTGAATTTGGTCTTGTCCTCAAGACCTTCTTCGGCAGATTCCTCTACACTGATGGGTAGTTTTTCTTGAACCTGGCCAATTGTCATTTGCCTTTTGAGTAAGGAGACATGTATTATAGGATGCACTTTGCTTCCCTCCGGCAAATTTAATTTGTAGGCTACCGGTCCAATGCGCTCAATAATCTGATATGGGCCATAATACCTTGCTGACAGCTTATGTTGTGGCACCTTGGATAAGGATAATTGTTTATATGGTTGCACCTTCAAATAGACCCACTCGCCCAGCTCAAACTCACGATCCTTCCGGCCTTTGTCATATGTAGCTTTCATCCGTTCTCTAGTCTTGGTGAGTTGTTGTCGTAGCTGAGAAAGTATCACGTCCCGCTGCCGCAATTCCATGTCAACATTTGGTTCTCTAGCAGTGCCTGGTTCATAAACAACGAGAACAGGTGGGGGCCGTCCATACACTGCCTCAAAGGGGGTGATTGTAGTAGAAGAATGCCAGCTGGTGTTGTAGCAGAATTCAGCCCAAGGAAGCCAACGAGTCCATTGTTTTGGATTGTCACCTGAGAAACAACGTAGGTACATCTCAAGAGTTCTATTAGTTACCTCTGTTTGGCCATCGGTTTGGGGATGATAGGATGAAGAAAATCGAAACTCAGTTCCTTGCAAACGAAATAATTCCTTCCAAAAAGAGCTAGTGAACAAGGGATCTCTATCACAAACAATTGACTGTGGAACTCTATATAATTTGAGGACGTTTTCATAATAAGCTTGGGCGGCTTTGACTGCGGTTATCGGCTGAGATAAAGCAGTGAAGTGTGCCATTTTAGATAGCCGATCCACCACAACCAAAATGGCAGTTTTTCCATTTGAGGAGGGAAGCCCAACAATGAAGTCCATCGAGACATCAGTCCATATGGTTGATGGTATTGGTAAGGGCTGCAGAAGACCCCCTGGAGCTCCATATTCTCGTTTGTTGCGTTGGCACACATCACAAGCTTTAATGGTGTCTCGCACTTGTCGCTTCAATCCTTGCCAGTAGAATTGGGTTCGGATGCGTTGGAGTGTCTTTTGTATTCCTTCATGAGTGGCCATATGAAAACCTTGTACAATTGCTGCAGTCACGGGAGAGGAAGAGAGAATGTAAATTTTATCTTTAAAATAAAGAATACCATCTTTGCATGACCATGGGCCCAAGAGTTCGCCCTCTTGGAATAGAGCATGTAATCTTTGCATTTCCATATGGCTTCTATTTTCTTCCTGAATTTTCTCTAGCCACTCTGATTTGAGAAGTGATATAGCCATCAAATTGATTGGATCAGCCCTTCGCGAAAGCGCATCTGCCACTGAATTCTCACTGCCTTGCTTGTACTCTATGGTGAAGTCATAACCCATTAGCTTGCTAAGCCACCGTTGTTGAGACGTGGTAGTGATTCGCTGGTCCCACAAATATTTGAGGCTTTTATGGTCTGTACGTACCACAAAAGTCTTTCCCAGCAAATATGGACGCCATTTTTGAACAGCTATCACTAATGCCAGCATCTCCTTGTCATAGGTAGACAGAGCAGCATTTTTTCCTTTTAAAGCTTGACTAAAGAAAGCGATTGGCTTTTTATCCTGTATAAGGACAGCACCTATACCTGATTTGGAAGCATCACATTCAATGGTGAAAGATTTGGTAAAATCTGGTAAAGCAAGTACCTGTCCTTTAACCATGGCCCTTTTAAGCTCAATGAATGCTGCCTCTGCTTCAGAATTCCATGTGAACCCATTCTTTTTGAGCAAGCTTGTTAATGGTGCTGCGATTGTGCCATAGTCCCGAATAAATTTGCGATAATAACCCGTGAGGCCCAAAAATCCTCGCAACGCAGTAGGGGTTGTCGGTGTTGGCCAGCTATTTATCGCTGAAACTTTGTCAGGATCCATCGCCACGCCCATGTGATTGATGACATGCCCCAAATAGTGTATCTCTATAACTCCAAAACAACATTTTTCCATTTTGACATAAAGCTGATGAGTGGTTAGAACAGAAAATACAGCTTCTAAATGTTGTAAATGAGTCTCCCAATCTTTGCTGTATACCAAGATATCATCGAAAAATACTAAGATGAACTTTCGTAAGAACGGCCGAAAAATATCATTCATCAAGGCTTGAAATGTGGAAGGGGCATTAGAAAGCCCAAAGGGCATTACCAAAAACTCGTAGTGTCCGTCATGGGTACGGAAGGCCGTCTTCTCGATGTCATCTGGATGCATGGGAATTTGATTATATCCAGCTCGCAGATCTAGCTTTGAGAAATATTTGGCATCACATAACTCATCCAAGAGTTCGTCTATAACAGGAATTGGGAACTTGTCTTTGACTGTCGCCAAGTTTAGAGCCCGGTAGTCCACGCAGAATCGCCAAGAGCCATCTTTTTTTTTCACCAATAAAACTGGAGATGAGTAAGGGCTTGTACTGGGACGAATAACTCCAGATCCTGTCATTTCTTCCACTAGTTTTTCCATCTCCTTCTTTTGGCAATATGGATACCTGTAGGGCCTGACTGATATGGGTTCCGTTCCAGGCTTCAAATTGATCCTATGATAGTGGCCTCTATCAGATGGAACTCCGCTGGGCTTCTGAAAAATAGTCTCATATTTATCCAAGACCTCTTTAATTTGCTGCTGCTGCAAGTCTGTCCCTGAATGGGAGAGGAAGTCTTGGCCTTCTCCATAACCTCCGAGAGCCCCATTCCAGCCCAATTGCTGCCTTCCCTCCTTTTTAGAACCCAACGGAATTATTTGCAGTAGCGTTCCTCGACCGCCTTGCGCCCTCACCTCCTTCTCGATTTGTCGTTCATCCACCGCCTCTAATCCTTTGGGTTGCAATCCAGCCAAAGTCACCTTCCCTATGGCTCCTTGGAAACTCATAGTCATCTGGGAGAAATCCCAAAGAATTGGCCCAAGTGTCTTCAACCACTTAGCTCCCAAAACCGCGTCGCATCCCTCCAACTCAATCACATAAAAATCTGCCCTGAACTGGTTGCCTTGGATACAGAGTGGGATGTCTTGTAGGTAGCCTGAGCATGGAAGCTTGTCTCCATTGGCTACCATCACTCGTAGTCTTTTCCCTTCCTCCGGCTTTAACTCGAGTCGCCTTGCCCAAGCTTGATTGATGAAATTATGAGAGCTCCCAGAGTCAATTAGGATTATCAACGATCTTCTATTAATAATTGCTGGAACACGCATGGTTTGTGGTGCATCTGCTCCAGTGATGGCATGAATTGAAACCTCAGCCTCTCCTCCTCCAGGTTCGTCTCCTTGGCAGTCAATGTTCTCTCCATCTTCTTCTTTGCAATCAATCAAGAACAAGCGTTTACAACGATGCCCTGGTGTATAGATTTCGTCGCAATTATAGCATAAATTGCGGCGTCTCCGTTCTTGAATTTCCTCCGGAGACAATTTTTTAATTGGTGGGACAGGGGTTGGTCTTATTTGGGTTTGTGTTTGGGGAAATTTTGGGGAAATTTGTGATGGGGGGTAACTGGTTTTTTTTGTTTCAAATTGGTGGGCCTGTTTTTTTTTGTGTTTGGTTTCATAGAGACGGGCAAGACCTGCAGCATGAGGTAGTGTTTGGGGGTTCGCTGCTCGCACATCAGCACGCAGTGACTCCTTAAGACCACTGACGAAACAACTGATTTGCTGTGATTCTGTCATTGTTCCTGCACGTGCTAGGAGTCGGTCAAATTGTATCTGATAGTCACGAACAGACCCCTCCTGAATGAGCTTGGTGAGGTCTCCATAGAAGTCATCTAATATGGTCGGTCCATAGCGGTCATTCAATGCTCGCTTGAACTCTTCCCAAGTGATCCACTTCCGGGTTGCTTTGAATGATTGATACCATAGATGCACCCCGCCCTCCAAATGATAGGCAGCTAAGGAGACTTTTTCAGTGGTAGGTGTTTTATGGAAGTTGAAGAATTGCTCGGCTCGATCAATCCATGTGATAGGATCGTCGGTACCGTCATATTGTGGAAAATCCAAACGAACTACACGGGGTACGATTGTCCCTGATTCTGCTGGGTTGTTGGGAGTCTGGTGAGAAGTCCCTGCCTCATACCTCTTTGAGCTTAATTCATCCATCTGTGTCTGCAATTGAATGAACATCTCGTGCATCTCACGCTGCAATCGTAACATCTGCTGTTGGGTGTCATTTAAGGACACATCCATGGGCAGTTTGTTGGGGTTGTTAGGAGCAGCCCCATTATCGGATCCCTGCTCTGATACCATAATGTTATGGTCTCTCGCAGGCTGTAGGCGAGCTCTTGCTCGGCCTCTACCCCGTCGAGGAATTTTCACGAGTTGGAGAAATTCCCAAGGAGAAGCTCTCAAGAAGAACTTGTAGAAAACACAATATTTTTGGTGGAAAGATCAGAATGATCCTCCGTTTTTCTATTAACTGAATATTTATACACCATACAAGAAACTGAAAGAGCCAAAAATAAGGAATGCATAACTAGCAGCACTCTCCCTCAATGCCCATTACATGGAGATCATGGGAAAGTGGTTTAACTGACAACTTAGTGGCTAAAAACTAGGAAAACATGGCTGAAATGTGATAATGTATCCTAAATAGATTGAGTGGCTTAATTGGAGACTGCAAGGCCTTTAACAGTACCCCTTTCGGGGCAAGTCAGGGAGCAAAAAGAAGATACAATGGCGGGAAGACCCCCTTCTTGTCCAGGTCTAAAACAACGTAGGAGTCCACCTCAAGAAGCACTTTGGGAAAACCCAAGTCGTAGCACAACTCAAACCTTGCGAAAACAATTTCTTTAAGGCTATATATATTTGACCAATGTCCAGACTTAATATTATTATTCTTATTATTATTATTATTATTATTTTGGCTTTGAGAGATTTAAATTTATACGAAAGAGAATGAGAAATAATGTAATAAGAGTCGAACTCTCAACTACTCTTAACTAATTAAGCCGGTGACCATACCTGGTATCATTTGAGCCTGCTGGATCCTATGAGCCCACTCTGGGCCTCGAACCCCTTGAGTGGGCTCGCCCTTCCGAAACTCGACACACGCCCAAGGCCTATGTCAAATATGAGTCAAACTTATTTTTTTGAGCAAACTTAGAATATCTTGATTTGTCCCGTACTTCTTGGACAATTGATTGGGGTATACTACGGAGACTTCTTAGTCTTGTATTCAAATCTTAATGACTCTATCTTGACCTTGCAGCCTCCCTTGTAACCAAAATGCCTCGTATTCCCGTTGTTAGCAAGCTACCAGGTATGAGTCTATTACTTGTTGCTCCACCCATTTTGCTCTGCTTTTTTAACTCAAGGTGCTTGTTGTAGTTCCCTCTGTTACAACAATTATATGGTCGTGTATACACATCTGGCACACCCACCGCATAATTTCTTTCTGGTGTTACATATTCAAGATGCTGCTTATGTCCATGCCATCTTTAGCAGAATTTGACTTAGATAGGCATAGCTCTCTTTTTATGTGTCATTAGGCCAAACGCTTATATCCAAATGCACTTTACTTTTACATAAAATATGTGAATGCGCCTCAGCAATGTCCTGAAAATCACACTCACACTCATACTTTTATCAAATTGGAGACAATGTTCCTGTAAATTTAATCAGAATCAAGACTGAACTATTGTAAATTCAAACTATTAGTACTTATAGCATTATGCAAACTGAGACAAAAGATCAACCATTATTGTTAGTATTTTAGATAAACAAAAATAACGAATAAAAAGAAATAAGTATTAAATCAAAATAATCAATACTTGTTCTGATTCTTCTTTTTGTTCATTGATACTCAGACTTGAGACTTCTAGGTTTTGAAGAGGACTCCAATATCATGTCCTTTTTTCGTTCTTCTCCCGCCACACTTCATATACTAAGAACGAAATGAAGGACACCCAAAAAACCGCAATAACTATCATCAAAGCTGCCTCAACCCAAGAGAAAAAAGGCGGCGAGGGGAAGAATGAAGTATGTATTTCATCCGGAGACATCATTGGAGGCGGCTGAGGCTTGTAAGCATCGCAAAACTGCCGTCGTAATCTGGCTTGTTCGTCGGAGCTCGAGAACTGATTTTTGCAGTGAGTTCGCATCAGCAGTTTAATCACTGGCGAGCGCGAACTGAACGAGTTCAACATCTCTTCTGGACACTGGTCATAGTAATCGCAGGCTTTGGTAAGTTGGTGTTTGAATTCTGGGGTGTAAACGAACGTGCCATCACAAGCATCGCCTGGGGAGAACTGGAGCCCTTTGGTCCTGCTGACGTTGGACCACCGCTCGCGGCAGCACGTTAGATGTGGGCATTTGGATTTGGGTGTGGAGGGCAGCCATGATTTCAGGCTAAGCCGCCATTGCATGAAAGCATTAGAAGTAGGAACGCCGGCCAATAATAGAAGAAGAGGAAGAAGAAGAAGAAGAAGAAGAGTGGCAGTGGTTCTGCGAGAGGAAGATATTAAGGATGCCATATTGGTATTGAATTGAATTGTAGTCTGTTTAATGAACAGAAAGGCCTATGGAGTGTCTGTGTGTATATATGCACAACAAGTTTGGTTAATCTAATCAGTGAAAGAAGAGTTTAATGGAATGTAGAATCCTATTGGAAGCAGACGACTTCAAAGTGAAGGAAAGATTTGACAAGCAAATTGCAGAAGATATAAGATAAACAAAGAGTCCGCGATACCAATGAGTTTTAGTTGAAATCTAACTGGAGTCAATTAATTGTTGAAAAAGAAAGATAAAAATTATAATTTTACTTATTATTTTTGTAGTTTTAATAATTTCACTCACAATATTTTTTTTTATTTTTAATTCCACCTTCAACTTTTTTGTCAATTTTTTTTGCCTTTTTTCGATTAATTGACCATTAAATATGACATGTGACAGTTCAATCAGCGATATATTTAATATTTTTATATAATTAACTGAAAGAGATTAAAAAAAAGTTAGAAAAAATAAATTGTCGACTGTAAGGTAATAACATATTACTGACATGGACTATAAGTATGATCATACATCACTAATTAGACTATCACGTATTACATTTAACGGTCAATTAACGAAAAAGTGTAAAAAAAATTGATGAAAAAAACGTTGAGGGTGGAATTCAAAACAAAAAATATTGTGAGTGGAATTCTGAAAATGTATAAAGATGATTGGTAAAATTAAAATTTTTACAAAAAAAAAAACATAAAGGTCTGCTTTTGTTTTACTACCAAACAAGGATCTCTATATATATATATATTTTTTTTATTTTTTTTTGACCAAAAGAAACCGTTGTATTAATTAATACGATTTCCGTACATAAGTCCAACACAAATGTGTCAGAAATACCTGCACAAGGCAGGAATAATCGGCACTAAAGGCCTACAACCAAACATGGTCCAAAGACCATGTACAGAAAACCCTACGAAGAGGGTACCAACCGGACTAACCAGACAAAGCTGCACCAGGCAGCAGAAACCGCACAATGGCGGACTTACAACGGAAAACGTTCGGGTACGTCCAGCAACGATTTCCTTAACCACAGCTCTACAAACAGAAACAAACACACAAACATTACAAGCCCCTATTTTCAAAATAAACCAACTGACAACGATCCAAACAACATAGGAACTGGACAACAGCGAAAGCATTTCGCTGGTGTGAGGTGAAAGGTGGCGGCAGTGGCAAGGGATCACTAGAAGGCGACGAAGGACGGGAGGAGAGCAGCGGCATGGAAAATATGGACGGCGGACATGGGTGGACGGGCGGAGGAGGCAGCGACACCAGCAGCTTCGGGGCCCTCTCCGGCAGTAACCAGTCCTGTTCCCATGGGTGCTCCGATGACCAGTACGGCGGCACCGGCAGTGATCCCAGCTTTGAAATCGGTGGTGCCTGAAGCCAGTTGGCGGCCCCGGCAGCTGAGACAACGGTCTGCGCGGCAGCTTCGGAGGCGGACATGGCGGCAAAAGTGGCGGAAAGAGCAACGAAAAGTTGAGGATCGCAGAGCTGATAATGAGGAGGCAGTCAGGAGCTGATAACAAGGATCTCTATATATATAAACCGTAAAATAAACAATCTCATCCTTTTATGCTACAACTTTGCAAGAGGCATTTGTTAATGGTATCCCTAATATGAGTCCGTGTCGATTTTTATTGTTGTAAAATTCGAGTATTAATTGAAAATCAATTAACTAATAAACAAGCATCAAGTTATGATTGGCTACGTGGGTCTCACTTACCATCAAATGATTCAGAAAAAGTTACGTGCGGTAATGTGCAGGCATACGCGAAAGTGAAAATGCAACTAATTACTAATAAAATATAATTTTGTTGATATTTTATCTAAAATTTTTAAAAAAAAATTTTTTGAAGGTTAATTTTTTAGTTTATATTATGTGATATATACACCTTAAATTTTAGAGTAACACTCACCGAGTGTTAGTTTTTAATTTTATTTTTTTGTATTTTATAAATATAATTACATTAAATTGAGAGCTAGTTGTACTTTGTTAGTAGCGTAACTGCATAATGTGGCTCAAAAACTGAGCTCTAAATGATATTAGAGAATTAGGCAAGGCCAACTATAAATTTGTTATAAAAAAACATATACTAGATGTGTATGTGTGTATTAGGACCAGCATAATGTGTACTAAAGTTTGAAAAAAAAAAATACAAGGATTGAATTTCATGCTATTGCGTTTTTTTTTCAGGCGTTATTAAACATTTTGCTGTGTGTATTCGTACATTTTGTTGGCCGTTTTGTATATCATGTAAATTTTAATGAATAACTCAAATTAAAAAAATATGTATATTATTTTAATGCGATTAATGTTAGCTGCACCAAGACTGCCTCTGGATCTTCACTCTCTGTATTTGCGCTGAAATCCAATTTGTTGGAAGGCCCGTCGACATGTTATGCTCCTTTTGGGATATTAAATAAATAAAAAAAAAGACCTTCGCCTTACGCTATTTCTTTTAGCAAATTCCTTTTGTTAATTACAAGGTGGATTATTGATAAGGGCACCGTTGAGTGGCCAAATGTAAATGGTTAAACAGTATTTGAATGATTTTTTATTTTTAAAATTAAATTTATATTTTATATAATTATAATTATAAAATATGAGTTATAAAAAATAATAATATTTTTTATATTATTTTTTATTATTATAATTATATAAAATATGTTATTGATTATACAAAATATCAATTTGAAAATTGTTTGGTTATAACTTTGTAATGCCCATGTATCTTTTCCGCATTGATAATTGCATCCTTCCATGCTAGCCAGCGATCCAAGCAAAAATGTGGGCGGTTCCAACGAGAAAATTTGTCAACCTAGGCCAATTGACTACCACTAGACATGTTGAGTTTCTATTCACATAGTTTTGAAGCGTGGCCTATAAATATGTGACCAATGGAGAAATTAGTATGGTTGATTCCCAACTCAACGTTTGCATTTTTTTTTCCTTCTTCGTTTTTTTAATAGAGTAGAAAAATGAGGAAGCACATATGGTATCTTACAAGCCTCTTATAGAAGGTTGTATCTTACAAGCCTCTTATGGTATAAAATATACTGAATTATCTACATTAAATTTATAAAAAATAAATTTAAAAAATTCAATTAACATCATCAAATTATTCAAAATTCACAAAATAAACATATATTTAACTCCAATAATTTAATAAGGACTCAAACCCATGATCTTACACAGCCATGAGCCTCTTTCCAATCTCAATCACAAAAGCGGTGGCTTTTTTTTTTTTTTTTTTTTAATATATGACCATACTTCCCATAACATCTACTGCGGTTTCTCGTGTCGTTTATTGGCAACTCTGCTAGGTAGAGTGCTACTGCTTTTGTCGGTGTCCCCAGCCTGGAACAAGGCCTGTGTACCTTTTTTACTGCACTAACCGAGTCAGTGTGTGTACTGCCCCACTTTACCACATCAACACAGGTCTCAGCAAAAAACAAATTGCTTAATTTCATTTTGTCTATCAAACCCAGGTCACATCCATTACTTCCAATACAACAAAAAGATTGCATAATATTTTTGCTTGTTCTTGTAGAAATATCAATGAAACCAATGGATACTTCTATGGTACTTCCTACAAAGTGTAAAGAAAAAAAAAAAGGTGATTCATTTTACCATGTTTCAACTCAGATTTATACTGGATAAGTTTGGGCAGTTGGGGATGTAGAAATTTAATGCTGGACAACTTATTCCACCATTTGATCTTTTATATGGGTGTGCAGAGAATAATACCAAACTGTGGTCGCATGCACAGTTCAGGAGAATGACACATTATTTAGTGTTGCTAACTTGCTGCCATTCGCAGTTAGTGGCTTTATAGCTAAAGAATGCTTACATCTATACAGACCTAGATGGAGAAGAACTTAAGTCCAGTTTCTAGAGCAGATTGAGGAGAATTTACAATTCCATTTCGTGCATCGTGGTTTCTTTTTTTCTTTTTTTTTTCTGAAACACGAGTGCATCGTGGTTTCGAAAGCTGGACTTTCTCGTCTGTGAACTTTGTAAATGTAATGTAGTGTGACAATAAAATATTTTTCTTTTTGGTCAAGAAAATGAGAAAGCGATAGCGGTACTGCGATAGTCTTGATAGAGAATATTGGATCGCTTTCCAATGATAAGAACAGTTCATATAGTTACAACAGAACTCACACTAAGTGAAACATAGATTTAACTGCACCTAAAGATTTCAACTCAAGCGACATTGCACTTGACAGTATTCAAATCTAAAATCTTTCACTCAAAATCTGAGTGCATTAACCAACTCAACCACACTTAAGGGTGGTACAATAAAACATTTTTCAACACAAGTTAAAGTGCAATGCTACACCTATTACCTTTGTCCTAGGAGTCAATGACAATTGCAAATGAAGAAAGGTGACTGGTTGACGTTATCTATATCAAGGGTCTCATATAGATAAAAGACTAGACGAAGTACTCTTTCTTTTTTTTTTTCTCCAGTCAAATTGAGGGAAAGATACTCATTATCAGCACTGTCCGACCATAACTCAAATTCTAAATTTAGTAGTTACTAAATTATAATAATTTTGTTTTTTTAGCAACTGTAGAAAGTAATATTTGGTGAGCCAGCTACCAGAAGTTCGATTGGGACCATTGGCAACCAATGGTCACGTGCTATCTCTTGTCAGTTTTTCTTTTTTTTTTTCTTGTTTCGAGAACGTAGTCATTGGTTGATCTTGAAAGTATGGTGGGAATTCAGCGCACTTGTTGGTTTGTTGCTTTGTGGTTGTATCTTACATGTGCTAGTATTTATATATCCTTTGTGCATGTTTTCGATGTAAATATTGGTTGGAATCTAAACAACTCTTTATAACCTAATAATCACCAAGTCATTCGCTTTTAGGTGAGATTTGGGATCCCCTATGGAAAACATTTTCCTCTCCAATTCAATTAGACAAGAAAAAAGAGATAGTTGAATCCTATGCCGAAAAGGAAAATTAAAAGAAAATTTTCATTTAATGACTAGAATGTCTTTACAGGTAAATCTAGTTAAAACTAGCATGATAATCAAAGAGTTCAAAAACACAGAAATCAGAAGCAAAGAAAAGGTTTTTCAAGGTGGTGCCACTAGCTTAAAAAAAAAAAAAAAGAATTAATGTATAAAAATGTCACTAATTTTATCTAAAATAATAAATTTAGTGTCAATTTTAAAAAGTAATAAATCTAACACTGACTTTATTTAAAATAATAAATCTGGTATGCAATAATTTTAAATAAACATAATCTGTCAGTTTCAATAACAGTTTTATATAAATATATTTGTTTTGATAATATAATAATCATATAAATTAGTGTAATATTATCAAAAAAAATAAATTTATTTAAAAAATTTTACAGCGTGTTAAATTTGTTACATTAGGTAAAATTAGTGTTAAATTTATTACTTTTTAAAATTAATATTAAATTTATTATTTTAAATAAAATTAATGATATTTTTATATATTAACAAAAAAAAAATGTTGCCTCTAACCAATTGCCGCGAACCCTTTAAAATAGAAAAAACAATAAATTAACCTTTAAAAAAATACAAGAAAAGCTTTAATCTTTGAGGGGCCATCGACCTAAAACCCTATCCAAATAGATGAGTTGAGTTAATGGCAATGTTGTTAAAACCGGCTCGGACTGGTCGGTCTGACCGGTTCAACCGGTAATCTGCCAAAGGTCGGGTCGGTTTATGGCTACAGTTATCTCTTAACTCGGATCAGTCAAAACTAATTTGAACCGGTCAAAACCGATCAAAAATCGAAACCGGACCCGGTTCAACCGGTTCAAACTGGGTATAAAAGTTTTATAAATTATAATTTGATCTCAATGTTTATTTAAATTATAATTTGAGTTTTAAATTTAATTAAAATTTTTAATTTCGTCTTAAATTTATCAAAACTTTCAATTTAGTCCTAAATTTATCAAAATTTTCAATTTAATCCTTAAAAATTAAAAAAGTAATATTTATTAATCATGTATAAGTATTATTTTTTTAAATTATTTTTATAAATATATATATTAATAAATACCGGTTCAAATACCGGTTCGACCGGTTAAACTTTAATCCACTAATATTTTTAGTTCGATAATCAATTCAGTTCTGACAACCTTAATTAATGGACTTAGCAACCAAACAATATTGTTTGAGGAATGCTAAGTCGCTTTTTTCCATTCGCTCCACCATTTTGACATCTGTTCACTTCTTTAACAATTGAAACCGGCAACTCGTTTTAGCCACACCTCACTCTTTCTTTTTCATTGTTTTTTTTTCAAAAGTAACATGAAAGTCAAAAATTTCTCTATCCCCTCTATCCTCTGTATCTCCACCTACCATCTTCTACGGCCCGTCTTCCAACCTTCTCTATCTATTTTTGTTCCCATCATCCAAATTCATCAGACTCCAAAACAAAAAGAATTGGAGAATAATAATACGAAAACAACGAACAAGAAAGTGGACAACCCAAAACAAAATCACCATCTGGGTGTCTCACCATGATCCGCCCCATCTCCACCGTGAGACTTCGATCGGACTATTCCGCACCATGGTCCTTGTATCTCTCTTTTTTTCTTACTTTTGTGTTTTTATAGTTTTTGGGGTTTCTGGGGAGAGGCTCGGGTTTAGGTTGGAAGAGGAAGGTGTGCTCTGGGGGTAGTGTGATCTGGTTGAGATTGCTGGGATCGGTGATAATACCACAAATCTGGAGAGAGACGGGAGAGGAAGGAGTGAAAAAATTTGAGAAATTTTTTAAACATCTTTTTTAAGGAAAAAAAAAAAAAGACTCACCGGCTAAAATGAGTCACCGGTTTCAATTATTAAAAAATTAAATAGATGTCCAAATGGTAGAGCGAGAGTAAAAGGCGACGGAGAATTCAGACTGTGCTTGCTTAGCATTCTTGAAATTGTTTTGAATTAAAAAATTTATTACGAATAATTATTTTCTTTTATAAACATTAATAACAAATTAACATAATAATATTTTTTAATAATATTTTATAATATTTAATTTTTTAACAACTAATTAATTCTCGTCACGTAAATAATAATTATAAAAAAAAAATAATTATTATTGTCATTTCTCTTGAATTAGTCCTTGAAAAACAAAATGGAAAACTACCACCGTGCGTAGTTGACATGAAAAAAATGCTCCTATCAGCTGCCTGATCACTAGTTGGAGTCTTCGTTAATAAATTAAGTGGAAAATTAAATGTATATTAAATTTGTATGGCGGGCTTATAAGCTATCTATCGACTCTCGTTGGATTATGTACAAATTGTTTGATTTACTTTCTACAATGATCCGATGCTATTATCATTTTTTTTTTTTTTAATAAATTTATTGTATATTAATTTTTATTTACTTATTTTAAGAATAAAAGAAAGTGAAAATAAAAATAAAAAGAAGAAATAATAAACGAATCAAATTACCGATTCTACCCACTCTTCATCTTTCTTTCCATCAAAACCCCCCATTTTGCCCTGCCAAACTCTTCCTAACTCAGAACCATCACCTGCTTGCCAATTCCCATGCCTTTGAATTGCATCTCTCAAAAAGGCATAAAAATGGTCTCCTCTTCGACTCTTTCTTCCTTTCCAACTTCATTACCATCTCTTCCTTCTCTCTCCTTTCAAATGGTTTCCAAAGTCGCTGGCTTTCACCTGTTTCTTGAACCCCTTCCAACCCTTTGGTAGCTTGATCTTGTTCCATTAGACAAACCTTCAGGTTTCCATTTTTTGTGCTCAAATTTTTGATATTTGGAGTAAAACTGAGATGCCCATCTTATATTCTTGATGATTCTGCTAGTTAGTTCAGTCAAAGCCGTGTCTTGGTTCATGTTGAAGCTGTCGAGCTTGGAGTTCAGTTTTCTTGACTTGGTCACTGATCTGGTTGCAGATCTTCAAAGCTTAGATTTTTCTGCGTTGTGGTCAGTTTTCTCGAGTACCCACTCCCTATTTGGTAGAATTATTTGAGTTTCAGCTCAAAGTTCATGGTGACTTCTAGGGTTTAGCTAATTACCTGGCTTTCAGCAAATTGTGCTTTGGTTAGGCCTGTGATTGTTAACACCCTTTTCAATTAATTGCTTTAGGGCCTATTTAAGGCAAATCAAGGAGGTTTGTTTTGGTAATTGACTGATGTGGGAATGTTGACTTCAATGAGGGTTTCTGACCTGATTTCAGCTCTGTGAACCATGTTTTATACTGAATTCTGGTGAAGACTCTGAAATGAAATGCCGATTTTTCATTTTAGGGTTATGTAACTTTTGGGGAAGGAGATCATGGATGTTGCTGAGCTTAACAACTTTAAGGTAGTTTTATTTTGAGTATTACACGATTGTAGGGCCTCTTTAGGCATGATTATGTGGGATTTGTTCCTTTTCTGTTTCCACCAATGATCTTCTGCTATGCGATTGGGGCTGCTAGTAAGTTTTCTGTTGCTTTGAGAGCCCTGTATTGCTCCTTGCTGGCAAAATGACTGGAAATGGAAACTGCTTTGTGGAGTGGAAAGAGCAGTTTGTTTCACAGGAGCGTGGCCACCGTGTGGTTCACTATTTCCTGAAAGATTCTGCTGGAGAATCTGTCCTTGCAGTTGTGGGCACTGAGAGAAGTGTCAGGCACATGTTCTACGTTGTAGCTGAGGAGTTTGTACGGGTGTATGGTGCCGAAAATTCCATCCATGCTGGTTTCAAATGGAGGTCGAGAAGGGAGGTTGTGGATTGGCTTACCTCTATGCTATCAAAGCAGCATCTACAGGGTGATCAGTCGAGTATGTATTCAATCTTCCGGAAAGTTTGGATTTCTATGTGCCTACTTGATCTTCATTTTCTAGTGAGGTTATATGTGATAAAAAGTTTTTGTCTGGACAATATGTGTTGACATGTCTCCAAGTAAGGAAGACTGCTTTGTGCATTAATAACCGCATTGGGTGTTTGCCACAGTTCATTTTGGCTAAAATCACTTGAGCTTAATGCCCTCTCTCGTTTTTCTTTCAGTTCTCTATAGCTCATTTACCTTAATAATTCACTGAAAGATGATGAATCCTTTGGGTGTCCGTCTTAAGTTTCTTGTGACTTTATATATTTCTTCCTCTGTCATTCTATGTCACGAGGCTGTTAAGGTAGGTTTTATGTGCAATGAATTGTGTGAACTTCCTTTTTTGGAAATCATTTTGCATAAATAAATATTTGGTGCTATCGAGTGTAAGCTGGAGTTACACGTGCAAATGAACCTGGAGAATGTTATGTTTGATCAATAGATTCCGGCTGGTGTGTTTGTGCATAGTAATATATTTCACAGAGCTAATTCTGTTCACCTTGAATAGCTAGTGAATTAATATCTATCTTGATACTAGGTGTTTTTGGTTCACAATATGTAGATATTGAAGCACTCTTTACAGTGGCATTTATGCCCAACAATTTGTAAAGCTGGTCAATGATGTTATATTCCAGAAGCTATGGGTTTTAATGATATTTCAACAACCATTGCTTAGAATAGTTTCCATGACAGGATCACCAAAACATGATTTGGGACAAGCTTCAGAATTTCCAGAATACCCGATCAATGGCGATGGCGCTCAACAGATACAGGTACGAGAGCAAGGTGCACTTCTCTTTTCATTTGCATGTATTAGTCCTCAAGCCAGAGCTTCTGATGTTTGCTTCACATCTGCATAACAGGGCCGTCCTCCAAGAAACTTGAATGTGCATAATTCAGACATTGTGTGGTCAGGCAGTTCATGGAATTGTGGGAAACAGCTCAAGCATTACCCAGCATTCTGCAGAAATGGGACTAAAATTGCAGTAAGAATTCTTTGTTAATTCTTTGATGAAATCCAGGAATGAGCTGTTAACTTTAGTGAGTGCTGCAAAGCATGTTGTTTTCATTTGGCAACTCTGTGCATAGAGGAGGAAATAGCCAATCTTAGTTCAGCAGTGTTGTCCTAATGATAGTTCCTCTAAAATTTAGATAAACAGTGTTGATGAGCAGATTACAACTTTGACATTTTTCTCACTGATGGTTCTTACTTATTTGAGATGTCATGATGTGTCCCCGGGACTACTGTTATGTGAATGGTTCACCAGCCTAACCTTCTTGTTTTTGTTTTGCCTTCTAATTTTGCCATACAGATCCAATCCTTTGTGTTTGTGATGGCTAAGGAAGAAAATCATTACGTTGCTTATTTGGAAGATATGTATGAAGACAAGCGGGGCCAGAAAAAAGTCAAAGTGAGGTGGTTTCACCATACTCAGGAAGTCAAGGGTGTAGTTCATCTGCGAAATTCTCATCCAAAAGAGGTTTTCATCACACCTTATTCGCAGGTCATTAGCGCTGAGTGTGTTGATGGTCCTGCTACAGTCTTAACCCGTGAACATTATGAACATTATAAGAAACGCTTGGCTGCTTTTCCTGATGCTTTATCAACCAAATTACATTTGTGCTCCAGGCAGTTCAGAAGCAATAAAATAAAGCCCTTTGATGTGAGTAAATTGCGCGGCTATTTTGAGCAACCTATTGTTTCCTTTTTGTCTTCCAAACCTTCCAGTGGATCTGTTTCCATAAGCCATGGGCCAATTGGTGAAGAAGTTGGTGAAGAAGATGAAGAATTGAGTCCAAGTGAAAATATAAAGCTGGGATCAAAGAGGACTAGAGGTGGTATGGGGTTTGAAACATTTGTGACTGAGAATTTTGGAGTTGAAATCTCTGGTAGCCAGATGATAACATATGATCCTTCATTCATGAATTTAAGTTATGGTTTGTCTGGCAAGGAATTAGTTCCCTTTAAGCATGTAGAGTTTTGCCGTTTCGATAGCCCATTCTTCAAGGTTGATGAAAAAATTGAATTGCTGTGCCAAGATAGTGGTATACGAGGCTGCTGGTTCAGGTGCACCATCTTGCAAGTTTCAAGAAAACACATGAGAGTCCAATATGATGATGTGCAGGATGAAGATCAGTGTAGCAATCTTGAGGTATGCTTAGGCATTATAAATCACTCGCTTTACTTACTCAGTTTAAAGTTTATGAGACTGGGAGATATTGCAATTGCATTTGGAACTATTCATGAAACAAGCACATTCTTATTCTTTATTTAATGTATGCGAATAATGTGATGCCCAGGAATGGATCCCAGCTTTCAAAATGGCTATTCCCGATAAACTTGGTGTGAGATGCTTTGGCCGTTCAACAGTTAGACCAGCCCCTCCTGTGGATGAACAGACAGAGCTTAATCTTGAGGTTGGGTCTGCAGTTGATGCTTGGTGGAGTGATGGCTGGTGGGAGGGGTTTGTAACTGTCATCAATAATAGTGGCAATAATGAACTGCAAGTTTATTGTCCTGGTATGCTTTACTTGATAAGTACTATTTTGCACTTACTATTTGTCTCTTTTTTTTTTTTTCGGTTGTCCTTGGGTTTTTTGCCTCTTCCTTGTTTGTGAAAAAACTGCTTTGGCATTAGGTGAAAACTTTATCTTGAACATGCAAAAAAAGGACCTAAGAATTTCCAAAGATTGGGTGGGGGGCCGATGGATTGATGTCGAGCCTAAACCAGATGTGCTTGCAGCCATATCATTAGCTATTTGCCCAGAAACGAAAATGTCAATTTCTTCACAACCTGGCAAGGACATGAGCTCAGATGGTTTTGATACATCCTGTACTGAAGTTCTTCCTAGTGCTAAACACGATACTGTTGAAGAGTTAAAACCTGACTTAGTTATGTCAACCAGTTCTGATGGCATTGCGGAAGACATGGACTGTGATAAAGATAGTAGGCCTCCATCCTCAAATGACGAAGCCATTGAAGATGATGGCAATGTCAATAACATCAGTCGTGATGAAGCAGATAAAGTCCAAGGTGACGATGAATGTGAAGTTGATGGTGATGCTAAAAAGATAGATATGGAGGTATTGGAGACTACCGAGGAAAATCGCAAAGCCGTGGAACCCATGGAAGTGATGGCACAGTAAGTATGGGAAAAGGCCTGTATAGTATCTTCTCACCGTTGTGATACTCGTTGTAGTGAATAGAGATAGGTTTCGTTCGTTCTGCAGTCAGGACGCGTTGTAGATAGGAACACGAGCACTGGAAAAACACGTTGATTGTCGACTACTCAGTTTGGCATTCATAGATGTACATGAATGGTGTTAGATTTTTAAGGTTCTTGTTGTATCTTATTGTATAATTAATGGGGATTTGCATCGAGATAACCTCGATTAGAATCCCCCCCTGAAATTTATTTGATCACCGTCGGTGCTTTCTCCGTTGAAAGAGTCTACTTTGTACCACGAACCAAAGTTGTACCCTTAGTCATATCAATGTCTATTTTTCTTTGTTCTTCTTTGTCAAGTTGAGTTACCATTCGAAACAATTTCTTTCAAGTTTAAGCTGCTGAGAATCTCTAGTGCAAGTTACATCTTTTCCTTATAGGATTGAATCATAGAAGTCAACGATCTGGGGTCTCCATGGACCATGGGTGTTAACCTGCACTTAGAGCTTGTTCAAAGTGAGTTTTGTAGAATTTCGTTGGTATAATTATCAAGATGTTGTGTCACTAAGTGTTGTAGTCTAGTAGTTAAAGGTTTCTTTCTAATTATGAGGTTATGAGTTCAAATTTATTTCGATACATTTAGTGTGAGTGTGATTAAATGTACGTTCACTTTCATATGTAAAAGTGACTTGGTAATTCTTATGAAATCTTACTTTTATTCACTGTATGATGTGTCAAGTTAGTTTTTTATTTTATTTAATAAAAATTATTTAAGAATCTAATTGAATCTCACACTCTAAAGATATATTAATGTTTAAAATGAGTTATTCTAACCGTAGTAAAGTTAAATCGAATTCATGGAAAGTTAGATATCGAATGAGAATATAATTATTGAATCAAATTCTTGGATTCTTGAAGCTCCTCTCCGGTGTTTCTCTATGGAGACTACGGAGGTCCCAACCGTTGCTCTTTTACAAAGCTTGGAGGAGAGTCTTCTCTCACGTTCTACTTATAAAACACACGCCAATAATAACTGTTAAGATTAAGACCACCTCTTTTTTGTATTCTTCGTAATTTCTCTGTTATTATTAACAAAAAGACAAATGACGGGCGTTTTGTGATTTACTATTGTTTTTGACATTTAAGATCAGATGAAGACAATTCTCAAAATGTCGACGAGTCGATAGCAGGTCTCACGGGGAAATTTTTTTTTTTTTTTTCTTGGGGAGAGTGGTTTTATTTCAAAGCCTTCTATGGAAGAACAAAAATCCAAACTTGAAAATCAACAGCCGAGCATCTATAATTCGGTATAAACGGTGTTGATGAATATGATTAATCTGCTTGCAATCGGTCTGATCTGTTTGTTGGATTTTATGCGGAAGCGGACATGCGCGGGTATAATGAAGAGCGATTACAGGTGAGTAGGAGCGAAAACAAGTAACAAACAAATGAGCCACGGACACCACACTTATCTAAAATTAATTAGTTTAGAAACATGAGTCATGAGTCTCATTTTTAAGTGAGACAATTAAACTCATAATTGTCTCTCAACACTCCCTCCCAATTGTGAGTGAATTTTTTCTCTTCCGAAACGCGTCTGGAACCATTACATTTTTGTCTATTAGTCGTCCAGCTACTTAGCCGTCTGGTCTCTTAATGAACCGCCTTACCATTTAGCCGTCTGGTCTCTTGATGGACCATCTTGCCATTGAATTGTCTGACCTCTGGGCTTATGTATTTTCGTTGGGGTAAGTATTTTTTTATTCTAAACTTTTAAGTTTTTTTATATTTGAATTTTAAACTTTTTTGACATTTCATTCGAGTTCTAAATTTTTTGATTTTCTACCAAATCAGTCACTCTGTTTATCAAAAGTGATCAATCTATTAAAAAATAATTTTAACTTTACAAAAAATTATTTAAAAAAGATTAAATATATGAATTGAATGTCTTTTCTATCAAAAATATACATGTTACTTATTTAATTTGTATATCTGTTGATTAAAAAAATATTTAATATGCATATTTTGTTGATGAAAAAAATATTTAATTCATGTATTTAACCTTTTTTAAATAAATTTTATTAAATTAAACTCATTTATTAATGGATTAATCACTTTTTATAACTTAAAAGACTGATGTAGTAAGAAATCAAAAGATTTATAATTCAAATGAAATGTTAAGAAAGTTTACAATTCAAATATAAAAAAACCTAAAGATTTAGGATAAAAAATTACTTATCCCTTTTTATAATGCTTAGACTCTCCTTGTTGGGCCTCCATATGTCCCGTAAGATGACTCTCCTTGTTGGGTGACATCATTTGTGCTCGATATCACTTGTTAGATTTTCTGCGGAAGCGGACACGCGAGGGCATAATGGAGAGCGATCATAGGAGAGTAGGAGTAAGAACAAGTAACAAACAAATCGGTCACAAACACCACACTTATCTAAAACCAATTAGTTTAAAAATATGGGACATGAGCCTCATTTTTAAGTTGCTTGAACTCTCTTCTTCTTCTCCATGTGGGATAATTAAGCTCATAATCGTCTCTCAATATTGTTTCTACAAATTAAAATTTTAATATCGTGTACTTTTACCGTTATAAGACATATTAGTTCTGTGTTCAAATTCAAGTGACTTTATTTTTATTTATTAGTCTTTTGAGTGTCCGTGTAACCTAAAAAAAAATAAAAACATTTGCAAAAGAGAGTTATGATTATGAAGATCAAAATTTTGAAACAAAAACAATCTAAACTTTCAATGTACATTACTTTGTTATTTGTGTTGCGCCTCGCTCCATCTCAAGGATCACAACAAAAACAACAACAACAACAACAATTACAAATTATTTTGCTTCCTGAACACTTATGTAATGTACATCAAAATAAAATCCTATAACTTTAACCATTGGTTTCCTTGTATGTATTCTACCCCCATAAAAGGCCTTATTTCCTCTAAAGTGAAGTTCTTCAACCATGGCACTCGACCCCTTGTATCTGCACCTCTTCCACTGCACTCATATTCACCAAAAACTACAGTCCTGCAAGCATGTAAAAGATATATTTTTTTTAACCACCTCATAATTTTTTTTAAAAAATAATGTTTTAATTGTTAATTTCGGAATAAGTAGAAGAAGCTGTACTTTTGCCTGTACTGGAGGTTCCAGTCACTCCATCCTGAAGGAGCTACAATGTCAGCAAGGGTACAGTATGAATATATTATTCTTGAATAGTTTCCCCAGGCTCTTCCCAACAGAATATTGCCTGTCCCATTGATGGCACATCCTACAAAAGAGAAGCCAGTTTCTTCATTTGGTGAATTCCTGTGATGAGCTGCAATTGCTCCTGATTCTCTTGCTGTTGATTGAAGAGAACAATCCTAGTCCATAAACACCAAAACTGTGTTACAAAAAAGGAAAAGTTTTTTAATGGGGTTGGTTTGTTATTTTTTTTACTGGGTTTACACAAACCTTAAAGAGTGATCTTGCATTGCCAAAAATGAAATCCACATTTCCTTGGATGTGACACTGGTAGAAGTAATGCGATCCTTTCTGATCCAGAAGTGTATCCTGTGATCCCAAGATCCTAACTTTATAGAAAAATGCTTTGTCACCAGATACTCTCAGTGCCACTGCTTGCATTCCAACTCCACCTGGCTCTGCTACTACTGTATTCTATTCAACAACCCCACCAAAAAAAGAAAAAATTAGACTCCCGAAACAAAAAAAAGTCCAATTTTTGTGTCCGAATATAATAAAACTTCATTTTTCTACAACTGCATCGACACTCTATAAGACCAAAAAATAAAATTATTTTTTTTATTTCATATTTTACCGATACTATTGCAGACAAATGAAAGGTTATTGCAATTTGAGTAAAAATTTGAGCAAATTTTGTCAAGAAATGTAATGACACCCACCAAAAAGTTGTACTTAATCAAGGTACTGCAAGGATTCTCTAAATAAAAATTTTCAATTTAATACCATAGAGAAGTGGTATGTCTAACCTCAAAAGTGATCCCAGCCGCACAAAAGTAATCAGATTCTACAGTGACTGATGCTGATCCATAAGTTCCAATTACAACCCCATTGTTGTCTCTATCAGATGCCTTGTCGTTCCAAGAAATTACTGTATCAGATGTTCTATTTTCTATGCCTATGAAGGATATGTATGGCTTGGTACTTGGTACATGTACCTTCTCTCTGCATCAAGTTAAATTTTTTAGTAAAGTAAATCGATAAATATTTTTAAAAAAAGTGTTACTTAGTGGTTTTGAAAATTGCCACATGCCAAACATGCAAATTAATTCCCTATAACGACCACGTAGCTACAATTGTGTGTCCACTTACCCCCTAAAAAATAGCTCTGCTCTAATGCAAAAGAATGAACAATTTCAAATTCTGATTTTCCCGGTACTACCCATACACACAGACAGAACAGAGTGGAAAAACTTGCAGGTGACAAACTTGTAAAGTTCAGGCGGTGAGTTTGTAATTCAACCGGTATTGATAATAGTTAAGGGCTCGAATTATCTTTGGCCTCCTGAATTGTCTCTTCTAAGTGGTGGTTTTAGGTTCATGATATCTAAAAGAAAAAAAAAAAAAAAAAAAAGACAAACCTGTAAAGTCCAGGGAGGATGTAGATCTTGACTCTTTGTGTGTTACCTTCTGGCACCATATCAATGGCTTCTTGAACTGTTGTTGCATGTCCTTCTTCACCACTTTGGTCAACTACAACTTCATTATAATCATCTCTATTACTCAACACTGTTCCATACTTCTCCACCTTCACATCATCCCAACTGACAAAATTCTTCACATATGGCCCATTTTGGGATGACCCCATTTGGAAAAAACTCACAAAAATGAAGAAAAAGACCAAAACAAAAAAGCCTCTAGGAACACAGCCTTCCATAATGTCTTCCCTCCTGTTGATCACGATCATCACAGTTATCTGGGTGTATGCTAAAACAGCATTTGTTTTATCTCCATCAAAACAAAGAACAGTCATTGGAGATGCAAGGAAACATAGAAGACAGCAGTACAAATCATGTTCCTCCAAAGTCTATAACTTTTTTACTCTCCCATACCAGTAACATTGATTTCATGAGTTAAAATATTTGGCGGAGTTGAAAGGCTGTGAATTGAGGTGATTGAAATTAATAAAAGGAGCGTGTGGAGTGTATGTGACTATGTATAATGCATTATCTCGGTGTCCCTTGAGGATCTAGACACAGAATATTGATACTAAAAGCACAGAAGTACAATTATGAAACAAAAGTACAAAGATGGGGGTGTTGAGTTTAAGCATTTAAGGAAACAGAATGGGTCTTTTGTGTGTGTGTGTGTGCGCGCGCGTGTGTGTGTGTTGTTGTTGTTGCTGGGAAGAAAAGTTTTGTGTGATCAAAATTTCTGGCTAAATTCAAAGAAAAAGAGTTTGCTCAAATGGGTTTTAAATGAATAATTGAAAAGTTTCAAAAAAAAAAAAAAAAGTAGTGGGTGGAGAAGGTGGTTCGTTGATGGGTAGTTAAAGGTGAGCACTTGGAAGTGAAATAGCTTCTAGCGGTTACAGTTTTTTTTTTTTTTTTTTAATTAGCTGAAAAAGGTGCTTTGAGATTTAATTCTCCTTTGGATTTTTCAAAATTAAATGTGACTAATCTTCTCGTGAACATGTAACGGCTAAAATAAATGAATCTGCATAACATAATAAAAGCTCTGATTTAGCTCGACAGATGTTAAGATTCAACTTTTAATTTACCATCCATGTGGCATGTGCTTGTGTAATTTAAAGCAAAAAAAAAAAGCACAGTTTACATGCATTAAAGTAACATTTAGTCGAAATTGAGTTCACATTATTAATTGACGTCTTTATTTAATTTTTTTATAGAAAATTTTTTTATTTAAATACTATTAAATTTAAATAAATTTTTACCATGCTTAATCTTAATATTTATAAATTTAGAATACAATATTGCACCTTAGCTAAATAACTTGATATTCTTAAGAACAAGTAATGTAAAAAGATTCAACTTCGAACCAATATTAAAAAAAGGCACCATATCACCACAAAATTAGAATCCAGTTTGTTTCCTATGCGGTTGAGTCCAATGGCTGAGGCATTGGCCCGGTCAGGCAACTAGGTTAGTGGGTTATTAGTTCAATCAATGAGTCATTAGTTTAACAAATGAGTCATTAATTTTTAAGAAAATGAATATATTAAATAATATATATAAATTTTTTGTACAATTTAACACAATAAGTACATTTTTATAAATTAAAAAGTAGTTTATACTAATTAAAATCTTGATAAAAATTCTTAAAAAATTATTTTTTAAGGTCAGTTGTAATATATTATTTAATATATGAACAATGTTAAATTATTACATACAGAAAAATAGATTATAAAAAGTAAAAAATCATTAAATTGTACAAAAAAATATTGTGTAATACTGTTTAGTATTATGAAAATATTATTTTTATCATTCACACAGTAAAAAGTTAAAAAAAATAAATTTTAGTGTGTAAATATTATACAAATATTATTGTTCAAGTAGTAAAAAATGAAAAAAATTTATAATTTTTACTGTTTGAACATTGTTTATCGTTAAAAAATATTATTTTTACTGTTTACACAGTAAAAAGTGAAAAAAATTATAATCTTTTACTGTTTGACCACTGTTTATCATTAAAAAAATATTATTTTTACTGTTTGCACAGTAAAAAGTGAAAAAAAAATAATTTTTTATTATTCAAATGACCCGATTACTGTTCACGAGAACCGGTCCGGCTTAGTGTCCGGGTAACCGGTCCGACCGACCGGACTGGGCCGGGTTTAATAACTATGATTCAAGGAACCAAGATATGCAAACACGTGTGGTAAATACTACTATCATTCTTAGGGCTGTTTGGTTTTGTTGTTGGTAATTGCTGTTATTGTTATTAATTGTTAATTACTTATTATTGTTACGAATTATTATTATCGATAAACAAAATAAAATTAAGTGTTTGATTAAATTAATATTAATTTATTCTTGTTTAAATACTAGAATGATTATTTCAGACATTTTATTTTTATTTTATTATTAAAAATATTATTTTTATCTTTATATAATCTAAATTGGTCTTACGAAGATATATCTTATATATTTATAAATAAAAATTTATTAAGTATGTGACTGTAATTTATATAGTAAAAATTAGTGTTAGAAAAAAAATATTAATTTTACATATTGAGAATATAAAATTATTTTTTTGGTCTTTGTTTTGTAAAAATAAAAAATGATAGTTTTTATTAAAAATATTATTTTATTTTAAAACTCATACCGTTAATTTTATACATTTTTTGTCGTTCCAAAATAAATTTTAGTTTTATTATTTGCGGACATCTTTTCGGGTGAGCAAAACAAATGGAGGGATCAAAAAAAATAGTTCAATACATGTATGTCTCTCACCGTGTTAATTGCATGTTCCAGAATATTTGTTTTGTCCTCAATCCCGTACAGCATGGAGTGGCAGCAACAGTGTCGTTTTCATTAGGAATAATTTTGTAATTGTATTATTTATCAACTGTTAATAAAAATAAAAATTAAAAAAGTCTTTACTTTTTTAATTAGTAGTGTTTTAGAGCAATTTTTCAGCAACAACAATACCTTAAAAATGATAATTAAATACTTTTTTATCCGATCTTTTAACTTTCAACAGCAACAGCACCCCCAACCAAGTAAAACCAAACGCCCCCTTAATTTGCAACAGGAAAAGGGCCTTTTTTTGTAGCTTCTTTGCATAAAGTCATTAGCAGCGGTTTGCTTAATGAGTCCCGCTACAGGAAGGGACAAAAGTAGACGGTAAAGCCACGCAGCACTGTTTAAACAGTAAAAATATTATTTTTTATTATGTAAACAGTAAAAATAATATTTTTTTAATATAAACAGTGTGTCACAGTGTTTTCCTGTCACCGTCGCGTCTCCTATTGCTGTCCACAGAGTTTTACCGTTGCTTAATGCGAGTGTTTCAACAGAACCAGTAAGTTCTATGGCCTGACTTATGGTTACCTCTCAGTTTATTGTGCGAAAGAGCAAAGACATTTTTACTTATATATGATTTTGTTGGTGTCTTTTTGACTCCAAAGCTGCAAATTGTCATTGCAATTTGTCGTGGATGTATGGTTGCCGGGGTTTGCGTTGTTCGCAATTTTCGGATGGCAGAAAATATATGATTAAAAGAGTATCTATAATACAATAATTATTATAATTTATATAATAATATTGATAAAATATATAATAAAAATAATTATAATTATTTTTTCACAAGTTTTATCAATATAATTATTAAAAATTTTAAATTTATTACATTACACACATTTATTTAAATAAATTTTTTAATTATATAACGGAACCCTTTTCATGACTTTTACGTTGCCCGTTTAAACCTCTGATTATCTTGTTGGTAGTGATTATTTATGTGACAAAGTTGGACCTCAGAACCAGTCGTGTGTTTCTTGGGCTTTGTAACATTGACAGATTTTTTTTTTTAATCACAAACTAATTTTTCTTAAAGTTTATGATAATCAAAATATAGACCAAAAAAAATGTTTAAATCTTTTATAACCGCAAGTTAGACGATGACCCTACAGGCTAAAGCATATGCACCATTAATTTTACACGTGCGGTTTGGACCAAACAATAAAATAATATATACCACACACACGAGGTGATAGTCTGAGTGATGATATGACGTATATTATACATAGTCAATTCAAGTTTAAATTCTCGTATTGACATTCGCTCTCCGTATTTGAATATTTGCGTTTTCTCGCCCAATAAACTTGAAGAATTGACAAACTAGCTGTTGAGTTTTAAATTTAACGATCGTTGTGATCTATTATGACGAAATTACACTCAAGTTTATTAGTATTCGAATGATGAGTTCTCCACGTAGGAGAGGTATTGGTGGGCTGACTGTCAAATTTTAAATTCAACAATCGCAGTGATCTACTATAGCAAAATCACGTTTGAACTCACTAATACTCAAGTGGTGGTGAGTTTTTCTTATAAGAGAAATTAAATGATGACGTCAATGAGTTAAAAGTCACTCTTGACCAACAAGTATTATAACTATTATATTTGTGAGTACTTTTTTTTCTTGTTAAAAAAAAAAATTTATATAGGAAAAAGGAAAAGTTCTAGAATCCAAGGTGGCATCTAGACAGCCGCGTCAAATTTTTTAAGAAAAAATGTTTTGAAGAAATATATTTTTTTTATTTTAGTATATATTATGTAGAATTTATACTTTAATCTCTAAAATAATGCCTATCTTATTTTAATTTTTAATTTTATAATTTATTATTTCATACTTTCTTAATATAATTATATTAAAAATGAGAATGACTGCATTTTTTAGTAATATCTAAAACTGCACCCTTGTGTACGTGCACACAATGAAGAATTTTTACGCGTAGATTTCGTAGTAGTTAATCAATATTATCCATGTACAGTGCGAGAAGAATTCAATCACGAAAATACTTTGAAAGAATTCTTTGGATTGGATACGACATGTTTTTTTTTTTGGATCCAAATTGAATACGACATTTGGATTGATGGGTAAGTTCACTCATGCACGTGCAAAAAAGGAATAGCGTTTTTTTTTTGTTCAAAATTTTTTTAAAAAAATAAAAAATGTCACTTTCTTCTTCATGTGACAACGACATAATTTTTTTTTTTTTACATGACAACGAAATAATTCTTACATTCACTTGTATGCTGTTTTATATTTTTCTCGTTCCTTTGTTTGTATTTCCTAATTTTCTTGTTTTCTAATAAAAATAAAAATAAAAATATTTTTTTCATCATTTCTTTCTTTAGTTTTCATATATTTCATATAGTTCATATATTTCTTTTTTAATAATGAGTTTTTCTAACTTTCTTCCGTAAATCTCTTATAGTCTCAACCTGTAGGGCCTATTTGGATTTGACAAAAAAAAATGAAGGGATGAAAAGATGTTATTCATTTTCCTTTTTTAATTATGTTTTATTTTTACAAATTTTTTATTTATTAAAACAAGATTCTTTTCTCACAATTATTTCTCTCACAACTTTATTTTTTATTTTCTTTCACATTATTTTCCTTTTCACAGATTTTTTGTATATCTAAATTCTTTTTTTTCTGACAATTTTCTTTGTAATCAATTTCTCACAATTCAAACATACTAGTAGGTTCTTCCATACTAAAATTATTGTCTACATAACATAATTGAAAAAAAAAATTGAACGATTATATCACGATTTAAGTATTATATATTTTTTACATAGAATAATAAAAAATCTTGAGAAAAATAGAATGATTATTTTGTGATAAGTAACACTCGTCAACTACTTCACATTTGTTTTCACCAGATTTTTAGTCAATTTAAAATTTGTTACTTGACCTTGTCGTTCCACTTTGACCTTGTGTGGTACTCGTGGCAGGGGGGCACGTGGGCGTTTCAAGGCGGTGCTCATCCGTCCATCTATTGCCCAGCTACGTCCCACATGTATGGATGCGTGCGTCTGTTTTAATTCTATTTTGATTGTTCCTCTTGGTTTGTTTCTCTAAAAGTACTGCTGATAAAAGTTAATCTATCTTGAATTATCTGATTTAATTTATTTAAAATTAAACTTGATTTAATCTATGATGATTAAAATAATTAACGATTCGTAATTTGAAGAACTTAAAATTAAAAAACTCAAAATCTAAATGACTCGAATTGCAACTAAACTTAAAATTCAGATAATCGGACCTACCTTTTTCTCTAGGGGGAAAAAAAATGCACAGTAGGAGGCCTCACAGCTCCTCCTTATTTCAAGGGCATCTCGATCGAGCCAGCAAGTTACACTCCGTTCATTTGCTTAAACAACAGACATGTTCAAATCAAATTAAATATCTTTCTCTCAATTTATTTCTAATAAGTGTTTTAATTACAGTATTCTCATTATTTATTTGAGCTCCCTAATATCGTGGCACACCCTAACATTACATTACTGCCTCCATGCTGTTGGAATAGGTCTTTAAATTGGGTTTGTAATGCAAGCCAAAGTGTCAAACCATGATCTATGTTAAATTTATTATAACAGTTGATTGCACACTTGTGCATTTTATTAAAATTAAAAATATTAAATTATTACTGATAATAGTAGGAGGCTAAAATTTAAAATATTAAATTATTAATTCAAATAGTGGGACGCACAAAATATCCGCTTAATTTTTTTTTTCAATAAAACGAGAATGTAAGATGATACTTATAATTACAATATATTTTAACATCAAAATAAACATAAATTTAATATATTATACATTTTCATGGTACTTAAAACTTAAAATTTTGAATCTGATAATATTGGACATTTCCTATTAAACCGTCACAAGGGGCGTTCCTGTGCAAATTATGTTCCCTTCCCCCAATTGAGGTCAGTCCATCAGAAAAGGAGATTCCAATAGATAAATAGCCATTAATTATGAGATATTAACTCCACCCACTTGGATTCGAAGAAACATTACAGAGCAGGAAAAACAAACACAGTACACAGAAGAGCCGTTTTCATTTTCAAGTAGTGTTCGATCGATTACGTATTAAAAATGGGTCCACAGACAGACAGGGATTCATGTCCTTACGTCTTCAATTCCAATGAAAATTCCGCTCTTCAACCCCTTCTCTTCTACGTAAGACTTTTTCTCATCCTTTCCTTCACTGCAAACCGCTCTCCACGATCATCATCTTCTTCTTCTTCTTCTTTTTCTTCTTCTTTTATCCCAATTTTCTATCCATCCAAACATCATCGTCATTATAACAGTTCTTTCATGGCAACTTGTGTGGAAACTTCGAGAGCAGACACCTCTCAACTTTCCTGCGATCCATGCAGGCCTAAAACCGACGACCATTCCTATGACCACGTTAAATTCTGTCGACCCAGTTTCTCTGATCTTGTTTCTTGCATACCCTTTACGAAGAAGAATCAATCTAGAACAACCGCACAGCCATGGCCGGTCGTGGACGAGGAAGACAAAGTTGATCATAAGGAGAAAGCAGAGGAGGAAGACAAAGTTAGTCCAATTTGGCTTAGAATGCAAGAAGAAGCAAGGTCAGATGTTGATCAAGAACCCATCTTGTCTAGCTATTATTATTCCTCCATTTTATCTCAGAGGTCCTTGGAAAGGGCATTGGCCAATCATCTTGCTATAAAGCTAAGTAATTCTAGCCTTTCCTGCACTACAATGTTTGATCTTTTTGTTGGGGTTCTTGAAGATAGTCGGGAAATTATTATATCTGTGAAGGAGGATTTGAGGGCTGTGAAAGAAAGAGACCCTGCTTGCATGAGCTATGTGCACTGTTTCTTGAATTTTAAAGGGTTTTTGGCATGCCAGGCACATAGAATAGCACACAAGTTGTGGACACGAGGTAGGAAAGTGATGGCTCTTTTGATTCAGAGTAGAGTTTCTGAAGTGTTTGCAGTTGATATACATCCGGGAGCGAAGATGGGACGGGGGATATTGCTTGATCATGCCACTGGAGTAGTTGTTGGAGAGACGGCTGTAATTGGGAACAATGTGTCAATTTTGCATAATGTGACTTTAGGGGGCACTGGAAAGGTGTGTGGAGATAGGCATCCTAAGATTGGTGATGGGGTGTTGATTGGGGCTGGGACTGGTATTTTGGGTAACATTAGGATTGGGGATGGGGCCAAGATTGGAGCTGGTTCAGTGGTGTTGAAGGAAGTACCTCCCCGGACTACCGCAGTCGGAAACCCTGCTAGATTGATTGGAGGGAAGGAAAATCCTGTTAAGCTTGACAAAATCCCTAGTCTTACTATGGACCATACTTCACATATGTCTGAGTGGTGTGACTATGTTATTTAGATACAGAGGCCTTGCTGTGAGCTTTGGTATGTTACTTTGGGATCACATTTTTCTCAATCTTTTTTCTTTTGTGCTGTTGTATGTGAGAATCCAAGTTCTCCTATTGGGAAAGAGATTGCTTTGTTCTGATATGATGCTGTGAGATGCATTGCTTTGGAAAATGCTGCAGCTAACTCTGTGTACTTCAAGTATGGACATAATCTAATAATTTATATATTGAATGTTATTTTAGTGTCATCCAATTTTCTTGGTTTTGCATTCTTTATGCTATTGGTGTCCTTTTTTTATCACAAGGTCTCTATGTTTTGAAGAAAAGTTGCTACCTTGTTGGGTTACAATAGATAACATCACGATTCATATTGCGGAAACAATTTCTTGTGAAAACAATTGTGTAGTTCCCCACACCCAACCTTGTGGGAAGCTTCAAGCACAGGGACAACCCTTTTTTTTGGAATGTATTTTATCATCAGCGCATTAATCATTCAAACAACACATTTATCATTGACAGCAGAAAAAATTGGAGAAAGGTCAGATATGGTGAGCGTTAAGGCTGCACTAAAACAATTAGTTTGAAGTAGATATGGTGAGCGTTAAGGCTGCACTAAAACAATGTATTTGCAGTAGTTGCCTTTGCGTATAGCATTATGTTAAATGGGAAGATATGGATTCGGAAAAAAAATTAACCGAGGAGTTTAAAGAAGGCATGGAATTCTCTTGGTGGGTTCTACTAAGAAACTAAGAGAGAGACAGGTTGCATCAACACAGGCCATAAGGTTAGCATCACTTTGAAATCTGTCAAATTCTATATGGCCCCAGCTGTGCCCAGGAGAGGACTGAGTCACTGAAAACTTTGAAGTCATGCCATTCCTTATGTTACGAAGACAAGTAATGATAAGATGAAGTAATTAGACAGGGAAATGACTAGTGCCTGCGCTGGGAAATGACATGAATTTAAGCAGAAAATGAAAGTCATGCCTGAGCTGAAAATTTGAGTGCCTTACCTTTGATTCAGAACTTATTTTCCTTTGTCAAGTTCCATTATCTTCTGCTGCAGACTGGCTTTTGAAGTGGGTACTTTCAAGCTGACAACTGTATGATTTGTTATCGAATGCTTTAGTAGTGTATTTTCAAGCTAATCGTCCCCGAACCCCACAGTGTGAGATCCTTCTGATTGGGAACACCTTTTATTTATCAAATTCTTTCGTGTTTCAAATATTGTTACAGCAGCGCCTTATCTTGTTATAGAAATGCCTAATTATGTGTTACAAAGTTTTCTTTCTTGTCTCTTTGTGCTGTCTGCTAAGACTGCTTCCCATGTTTGGTAGTGTAGGAACTTATTATGCTAGACATTACACTTGATAAATTCTCAGTACATTTGCAAATTTTGTTGTTTCCCTTCCAACTTTATTTGGCATCCTTTTGGCTTTTTTTTTATTATTTTTATTATTTTTTAAAAGTCTGAGTCATTAGATTGTCATCAGAGATTCAGTGCCAAGGATGGCTCATATTAGAGCAGTTTATGAAATTAAATAAAATCCAATGTTTACAAGAAAAAGTTTTTGCTTTCACTTCCTACATGCATCTGCTAAGATCAGCGGTTTACGACATTGTCTATTCTATTTTACGACAGTTTCAGTGTCTGCTAATCTAGAATATGCTATTCTGGAAGCCATGGAACAAAAGGAAACAAGTAAGAAATGCTTGAAAAATGTGTGAGACTAGATCCTTGTGGCTTGTGCTTTATTGTTTCCTTCCTCTTTTTTTAGGTTATGAGGGAGGCAAAAGGTCAAGAAAGAAAAACAGCGTCACTAAAACTTGAACATAGAACCAAGAGAAATAAGGATGTCCCAGGCAGTTGTCTTACAAGCACGGAACCCCTTTATTGCTTCTTGAGTAGACTATGAGGCATAGATGTGTGGTTCATGGGCCGAGATGCAATCATCATTATGGGCTGTTGGAAATGGCCAACAATTATGCATTTGGGCAAGTACTATTGGTCCATTAGCTATTTTTGTCTTGTTTCGTGTCGGGTACATCCGTTGAGAAAATATAAAATGAAAATTAAGTTGCATTTGATTGAGAAGTTTAAGAAACTTTTGGAATCAAATATATAATGTTTAAAAAATATAAAAACCAAAGTTAGGCATTTCAGCCCAATGGGCTTAGGGTGTGTGTATGTTCAAGTTTTTGGATGGTCAAAAGTTGATTTTCACCTTAAGCAGGTGTCTTTCACCTTCCATGTAAACCAAAAAAAAAAAGTTGATTTTCATATGCTACTATCCTTCACTTGGAACATCATTGATTACCTCCTTTTCCAGGATTCCTCTTAAAATATCTTTTCATGTTGATTTTTCATCTTCTATTATCGTTCACTTGCTACATCATTGGTTGCATTCTGTCCATGAGTCTTTGTCAAAATGGCGTTTGGTGTTGGTTTTTATCTTCTATTATTTCTCACTTGTCACACCATTTGGTGGTCCTTCTTCCAATTGTCAAAACGTGCTTTTATTTTTTTTTGACAAGTAAATGTCTTTGTGGTGTTTTGTCCACCTGTAAATGCATTTTGAATTTTCAGAAAAACTACTTGGCAACGCGGGGAAAGGCACTCCTTTGTTTTTTTTTCTGTGACAAAGGCACATCAATGACGCACTTCTATGACAGAACATCATTGGTAGACTTGTGAATTCATGATACAAAAAATCAGCTGGTTCAATGGTCCTCTGGGGGACCATTGAACTAAATTCTACTGCTACAGCTGCTAATTTCTACTAATTAATTGGTGATAGAGACATTGAAATCTAAGTCCAGCTTAAGGTTCAAATTTTGGCCCCTACGAACCAGAAAAAATCTTTCTACTGGTAGGCCAATTTTGATATGCCCTGCCATGCTACTTGGCATTGTGAATATGAAGCTTTGACCTGTAATTTTACTGCATCATTGTTCTGCAAATTGTCTGCTGGCAAAAAAAAAACTAGAATGTTATATTGGAGTTTAGTGTGATTCATTCCTGAGTTTTACCCAATAACTTAAGTTTGTAGCTTGAATGATTTCTTGATGCGATATTAGAGCCTTTATGAACAATAGTCCATGAGTTTTAAGCACGCCGCTCTCATTCTTCCAATAAATTTGTGAACTTTAGCACAAGGGGCACACCTGCTTTGTCCACATTTTCAGGCCAATGGGTTTAGGTGGGAGGGTGTGTTATAATTAAATATATGATTTATGCTTGTACCTCACTTAACAATTTAAGTTTTGAGTTGAATAGTTTTTTGAGATATTCGAAACACAGCTGAGGTTTTTGGTATGACTATCGAAGGAAAGGGGGGATTCTGTTTTCAGTTCCTAATCTGCCTCATCCTTTGCATGTTTAGGTTAAGATAACAAGCAAAATATTTAAATGCTAGAGTGATAACTGTTACAAGCGTAGATGATCTGATCGGTGTTTCTTAGATGCCATAAATATGGTCCTCAGGCCTTCATCCAGTAATTTAAAAGTTTTCTAATATTGGCTACAACGCAAAATGATATTCTAATAGGGTGCATTTGTTTTATTGAATATGATATGATATGATAGATTAGTGGAACTCAGAAATGATATTTTTATATTGAAGGTTTTTTTTTTATGGTTCTGCTCGTAATATTTATGGAATTCAAAAAAAATATTTCTGTGTATGACTATAGTTATATTATGTGTGATTTTGGATTATCATACTATATTTATTTGTTTTTTAATTAATAGTTGACAATTGAGAGCAAAACATTGTAATTATCAAGGTACTTTGTGCTATGCAACTCTATGGATTCCTTGTTTTGTTGAAGGCGTGAATTGGGTTACTTTTCCACAAGAGGTAGAAAGTGACTTGGGATATTTATCCGATGCATATATTGTTGACCACGTATGCGGTGGGACTGTTTTTTGGTGGCTTTATCCCAACTTGCATCTTATCTGGTCCTGTCTTACAATGAATTATCATTGCTAGGGACCACTTGCAAAACCCTTTTTCTTTTTTTCTTTTTTTTTTAATGGTTTTTGGGGTAGATTTTCATTATAAAGTCAATGTTCTTCTTTGTTTACGTTGCAGGCTTGTTTTGGGTGTTTTAGATAGAAGGTGGTTGTGTTTTTGGTTTGTTTTCTTTGTTTTTAGATTTTCATATATATATATATATATATTATTTTTTTAAAAATTATAAACAGTATAATGTATAATAACATGTAAAATAACTACTAATTTCATTACTTAATTTTAATTATTTTTAATAAAAAGATTAAAATTAATAATAAATATAAATCAATTAGTTTTAAGGATAAAAAAATAATTTTAATATATTATACTATTTTATCTCATATCATCTAAATATTAAATATGATAACTGTTTTATACTATTTGATGACATCTATACATAATATAGACTACTAATCTAACATATCTTATATTATATTAGCGTATATTATCTTATACTACACTTTTCAACTCGTATAGCAAACGCACTCATAATATACATGCGCAAATGATATGGTCTCCGATTTGTTTATTCGTTTGTGCTACGGAGATGCTTCAGCCATTTGCTCGTTGTTGGTTTCGTTTGCTTTTCCGGGATTCTTGAATTGGCAGTCGTTGCAACTCTTGATCCAAAGTTACGTGCGTTTTTATGTATCTGTATTGGCTGAGGAAGGATTCTCCATGGACAGCATTTGTGGTGATGGTTATTTTCTACGTGTGCATTTTGTTCAGAATAAATTTCCATTCAAATTCTTACTGTAAGCAAGTCATAACTGACAGCTGCATTGCTGGCTTATTTAAGAAAATAATTATATACTGCAATTTGAGACTTCAAGGCCGCACCTGCATTCCTCGAAAGAGCAAATAAAGTCAAAAAAAAAAAAGGCTGCAATCTAGACAGAACAAAAAAACATACGAAGATGTTGACATTGTTGGAAAAAAATGTCCCACGTAATGAGAGAAAAACGAAGATTTATAAGTTAAAAGTAAATTGATTAATATAATTTAAATTATTTTAATAAAATAATGAATTTATTTAATAAAATTAAAAATAAATTTGAGGTAAATTTAGTCCAACATTTTATTTATCTATAAGTATCAGAATTTGAGTTTATTCGGGCGGATTTAACGTAAAAAAAGATCTTAATTAGGTATTTGAGATGGTATCTCGATGAGAACCGTATTTAAGAGAGTGACATTCAGTGAAAGTCCGTGATAATTGGGTAAATGACAATTGATTGTCGAAAATTTCAGTTGTACTTGAGGAGTATTGGAAGAAAATGTGCGTCCGTAGGAAAAGGAAAGAAAAAATGATTTATAAATTAAGAATAAATTGGTTAAGAAGGAATGTAGATAGTTTTAACTGCTGCAAGCCGTTCTCGTCATGGAATACCAATCCCCTTCCATTCCTGTATTAACCACCTTCCTTTTCTTTATCTTCCTGGTAATGAAGCTATGGAAACTATCAAAATCCAGTCATTCTGCTCCGAATCTACCGCCAGGACCAAAGAAGCTGCCAATCATAGGAAACATGCACCAGCTTGGTGGCTCTAGACCCCATTATCGCCTTGCACAGTTAGCCAAGAAGTACGGAGGTGTTATGTACCTTCAACTTGGTGAACTACCGCATGTGGTCATTTCATCGCCGGATGCAGCCAAAGAAATGTTGAAAACACATGATGCCATCTTTGCTCAAAGGCCCTTTCTCCTAGCAGTTAGTGCTGTAACTTATGATCTTAAGGACCTTACTTTTGCACCGTATGGAGAATATTGGAGGCAGTTGCGGAAAATTTGTGTATTGGAATTGCTAAGTGCAAAACGAGTGCAATCGTTCAGATCAATCAGGGAAGAGGAGGTAGCCAATTTCATTAGTGCTATCTCTTCTACTGCAGGATTGCCATTCAACTTTAGTGGAAAGTTGTTTTCTCTAACATACGACATTGTTTCACGAGCTGCTTTTGGCAACAAATGCAAAGACCAAGAAGCGTTCATACCTGTTGTGGAGGAAATTATACAACATGCAGAAGGCTTAAGACTTGCAGATTTGTTCCCTTCCATTAAATTCCTGCCAAGGATTGCTTCGATGGGGTCTAGACTCAAAAGTCTAAGTCAAGAATCGGACAAACTACTCGAAAGTATAATTAAGGACCACAGAGCTAGAAGAGAAACAACAGGGACAGACCGTGACGGCAAAGAGGAAGATCTTGTGGATGTACTTTTAAAGCTCCAAGAGCATGGCGACCTTGATTTTCCCTTGGCAGATGAAAATATCAAAGCAGTACTCCTGGTTAGTGCAGTTGCTTCTTAATATGTATCCTCTAGCTTTTATACATCACAGGATATCTTATTATTGGGAGTTAATGAAGTCATTTTGGATCTTGCTTGAAACTTTCACAGTATTCCAACAAGCAGGCCTGGTAGCCCTTGAGGGAAAACTGTTCAAAGTCAAAATTACCTCGTATCTAGTTGATTCTTTCTAATATTCGATTCCTCTTTTAGGATATATTCGTGGCTGGAAGCGAAACGTCATCAACACTGATGGAATGGGCAATGTCTGAAATGCTGAAAAATCCGAGAGTGCTGGAGAAGGCGCAAGAAGAGGTTAGGGAAGTCTTTGGCAAAAGTGGAAATGTTGATGAATCAGCCCTTCATGAACTGCAGTACCTAAAGTCAATCATCAAAGAAACTTTCAGATTACACCCTCCTGCTCCTCTGCTAGTTCCGAGAGAATCCAGGGAGAAATGCGAGATTAATGGGTATGAGATACCTGCAAAAACCAAAGTCTTTGTGAATGTATGGGCAATCGGAAGGGATCCAAAGTGTTGGACTGATGCTGAGACGTTCTATCCCGAGAGATTCTTAGACAGTCCGATAGACTATAAGGGGAACAACTTTGAGTTAATCCCATTTGGCGCTGGTAGGAGGATGTGTCCTGGAGTATCGTTTGGAATAGCTGATATTGAGCTTCCACTTGCTCAGCTTCTGTACCATTTTGACTGGAAACTTCCTGATGGACAGAAGCCAGAAGCTCTAGATATGTCTGAGAGTTTCGGTGCAACGGTTAGAAGGAAAAATGATCTGATGTTGAAAGCCATTCGCTACCATCCTCTGCCTATTGAAGTACAAGCCTGATCCAATGTAAACAAAATAATGTATATGGAACTGGCTATCTACAATAGCCGGTTCACTGATACTATGTTAGAATAGAGGTCGGGGTTCTACTCCCACCTCTTCTGAATCTCTCTTTTCCTAGTTATAACATTGGATTTTGACCCTCCTTTAAAACCCAAGAAAAAATAATAATAATAATGCATATGTCCCGATGACATTGCATCATCTTTATGTACTCAACGATATTCATAAATAACCCTATTGTGGAGGTAGCCATTGTGATTACTGATTCTTGCCATCCCTTTTATTTGACTTATCCATTGTGCCATAATAGCATAAAATTGCCAAAGTGATAGGTTTATGATGAAGCAGGATTTGACATTAATTACAGATTGCAGATCTGTGATAAATGATGGGAATAAATTATGTTACATGATTTGTCATCCGTTTCTTTCACACCTTTTTTGACATAGACTTACTATGTCCTTTAATAAGATTATGAGGTATTACCTCTACTTTCTCAAATTATTCATCCAAAAAATTGATGGACATAATTTTCGTCATGTATCCATCGAAAATGGGGCAATGTTAATGCAAATATGGATCAAAGTTTTAAATTGTCAAGCATTTGCATCATCGCATCTTGTGTGTTGATCTTTGTCTATTATTTCTTGTCTATTATCTCAGCACTCGTAACACATTTGGTTTTCCAAGAGATTTGCAGCCTAACTTTTGAATTTCTGCTGTTATAAAGATAGAATAGAAGACTAAAGTTGCATGTTTGAATTGTCTCCTAGTTTTGAATTTTCTGAGAATTCTAAATTATGGACATTATTTGGTCCAAGTTACCCAGTTAAGGTGGCGGAATGTCAGCGTAACCAAAGATCAAAACTTTGAAGTCCAAGATTTCTAAGTCTATGAGTTTATCGTCAAAAAGCCACCGCTTCTGTTTTTCAATGGTGAGGTATTAACCGAGCTGTGCATGAGTTTGATGTGTAATTATAAAGTCGTATTTAACTATATTTAATAATTTAATAATTTTTAATTTTTTATAAATTTAATCATTCAAGGAGTTATATCGCATGTTACATTTTGTATCAATTACTGGTTTGTGCTGAGTGCTGACACACAAGTAATACTTAAACTTGTACAACTTATAAATTTCCATAGTCATCCTTATGCCGCACTTGTTTCAGATTGTCAAGCTCTTCTTCCACTAGTTTAGAATTATCATTGTTCTAAAGAAGCCAATTGTTGTGCCAAACTATTTAGCAATGTTGAGATATTCGCCAGGGTTTAGAGTACATAGAGGTAATTTAGTAGGAGTCTGTTTTTTTTTTTTTTTTTTGACATATAGGAGGAGTATGTTTTAGTCAATGTGTTAAAACCGGTTCGGATCGGCCGGTCCGACCGGTTCAACCGGTGACTAGCCAAAGGTCCGGGCCGATTCATGGTCACTATTGCCCCTTAACTCTAAACCGGTCAAGAACAGGTCAAAACCGGTAAAAACCGGTGAAAAATCGAACCCTGTTCAACCGGTTCAAACCGGTATAAAAATTTTATAAATTATAATTTGATTCCAATGTTTCTTTAAATTATAATTTTAGTTTCAAATTTAATTAAAATTTTTAATTTAGTCCTAAATTTATCAAAACTTTCAATTTAGTCCTAAATTTATCAAAACTTTCAATTTAATCCTTAAAAATAAAAAAATTAATATTTAATAATCATATATAAGTATTATTTTTTTAAATTATTTTTATACATATATATTAATAAATATCGGTTCAAATACTGGTTCGACCGGTTGAACTGGTTGAACCTTGAGCCACTAATGTTTTCGGCTCAATGACCAGTCCGGTTCTGACAACCTTAGTTTTAGTTAGCAGTTCTTGTCTTATTTTGCTTTCCAAACTAAAAAAAAAAAGGTAAGTAAGAGGAGAGTTTGAGACCCTCATTATTGCGTCGTGGGTTTCTGTCCAAAATTAATTTGTTTGTTTTTTTTATTTTTAAAAATTTTTTTAAGACATATCATTTGAATTTATACTTTAAATTTTAAGGTAACAATTATTTAAATATAAATTTTAATTTTATAAAAAAATAAAGAATAAAAAATAAAAAATATATCTATATGAGCGTAATTCTCAACACCAGACTAAGTATTCCTAGTCAGACCTAAAGGGTGCGTTTGTTTTATGAGATATGATAGGATATGATAGGATAGGATATGCTAGTTGTCAACTATCCCACCTTAACCGATATTTAGTTGGTTAATAAGATAAGTATAGGATAGACTAATGTGGACTTACTATCCCATGAATATGGGATAGTACTATCCCTCTAACTCCTATGGGCTAGTCTATCCCACATCATGGACTAGTATTAATAAATTATATATTTACTAAAATATCCTCTTAATTTAAATAAATTTTAAATATTTTTTAAAAAATTAACATAAAATTTAAAAAATTCATTTCTCTCTCATCTTCTCTCTCTTCCCTTCTCTCTCTCTCCTCTTCTCTCTCTTTCCTTTCTCTCTCCACCCTCTTCTCTCTCTCAATCCTTGTCTCTCTCTCTCTCTTCCCTTTCTCTCCCCTCCCTCCTCCTTCCTCCCTTCCTTTCTCTCTCCTCCCTCTCTCTTCCTTCCTCCCTTCCTTTCTCTCTCCTCACACTCTCTCTCTCTCGTGCTCATTCATTCTTTTTTTTCATATGAATTTGAAAATTTATCTTTTAAATTTTATTTAATTTTTCCTCAAAAAATTACAAAAAATATTAATCTTTTTTTATATTTTAAAATTTATTTGTATAAATAAAATTAATACTTAATTTTAAAAAATATTTTTTATACAAAATTGAAAAATTATAAACAGTATAATGTATAATAACATATAAAATAAATATTAATTTCATTACTTAATTTTAATTATTTTTAATAAAAAGATTAAAATTAATAGTAAATGTAAATCAATTATTTTTAAAGGTAAAAAAGTAATTTTGATATACTATACTATTCTATCACATATCATCCAAACATTACTTAGGATAATTATTCTATACTATTTAATAACATCTAAACATAATATAAATTAGTAATTTAGCCTATCCTATACTATATTAGTCTATACTATCCTATACCGTATTATTTAATCTGTGTACTAAATGCATCCAAAAAGTAATTTAGTAAGCTGGACCTTTGCCTATCCTCACTAAGAGATCGGAATGCCGACCACTGCCTCAATGTCAACATACCGAGTGTTGTCTCGCTACTTCATCAATGTCCAAATACCAGACTGCGGCCCATTGTATTGCATTCCGCTTGGCGCCCCAGTTAGAACCTCATAGTTTCAATTTCTTAGGATTTGGGTTTTGTTGTTCAACTTTATGATCCAAGCAAAATGCTGGGTTTACAGGGAGGGCATGCGGCTATAGCCTAATTCGAATAGTGGAGACTGTATACTTCAACTATATAAACGTCAATTCGCGTGCTCTTATTATCCATATCTCTTAACTGATGGACTTTTAGCTTTAATGACAAAAAAAAAAAAAAAAGGTTACTTGAGTCTCCCAAAATTGGATTGTATCTATCATCACTTGTATATATTAAAATACATGGACATAAAAATAGAGACGTGTGCATCAATTGTTCTAGAAACTCTCTGATTAATAATAAATTTTACCTCTCTCTAAACTTAACATTTCGAGTTTAAATTTCAATCGAGCCATTTAATTAAAAAAAACAAATCTCTAGTTTTTCATGTTTATCTCTCTTCTTTATCTCTTTACCTATCACCAAAAACGTTCTTAATGGACAGTTTGAAGTGGAATACAATGATAACTACTTGCTTACTCTATTTGAAAAATAATGAAGAGATATAACCAAATGTCATTCATAAATATCAAATTTGTTTCAATCCTCATCGTGGATATTAAGGTTGAGTAATATCTGCTACTGCGACAAATATGAAAGATCTGGCTGTGTATTTCACTGATGCCATGAACATGAATGAAAGGACCGGGCCAACTTCCCACACCCCACAGTCTGGCGCGCATGGAGAAACAGACAACTGTGAAAGCATCCCAAACATCATCCACTCTGTCGATAAAAAAGCTTTCCTCCCTTTGACCTTTCCATCAGTCGACATGCTCTTGTTGCCGGCCATACATTTTCAGCTATAACATTGATTAGTGTTTTGAAAATCGAACTAGACCAACTAGTCAAATTAATTTAATCGTGAATCGGCCAAGATACCAATTTGGTTTGATCTTAAAAACAGAATAAAAATGAAACTAACTCAAAATTGGAAAGACTAATCCAATTTAGACCGATTTAAGCTACAAATATCAAAAACTACAATTTAACGACAAATATAAATTCCAATTAAACCAATTAAAATTTGAACCACTGACTTTTCTAACCCGTCCGATTATAATGGATGGCGGCTTACGAACTCTGTTCTCAGAAGAACTTAAAGTAGCTCAATACGAACGTTGAGACACAGACAAATTAATGTTACGAAAACAATTTAAAGTCAAGATAAAGAATAGCAATTATGGCAGCAAAACGTAATGCTCCATTCATATGCAAGAATCCCATCTGTGAAGGATTGACCAAGTTTTACCACCGAGCGTCTTAATGTAACGTTAACGCATTGAATGTGCTGACCAATAGATTTTGAGTTCCAATATGGCCGGGACGCTTAATGGAGTTAAACTTATGTTTCTTGCCTCGATACTAAATGAGTTCATTGTAACCAATCAAAAATTCAGTACCGTTAAAACGGGACACAATACTCCTTAATAGGATTCTTAAGATATTACCTTCATTGTCTCATTTTTTTCTACCAAAAAAAAAAAAAAAGATTGACCAAGTTCAGAAAGGACACATGATAAAAACAATGGCTCCAAGATTACTCTGCCAGAAAATCAAACAACTAAAAAATATAGGAACTTATTAATCTTATTCATATTATTAATTTTAACATAATATATATATGATTTTATACTATTTAAATTTATTTTATTATTTATTTAATTTTAATTGACTGTCACTTAAAATTTTTTTGACTCACATTTAAAATTGAGTTAACTTAAATGTTATTTTAAGTGAATGAAATTAGAAATCTACGGTAATGTCGAAGGAAAATGTTAATCGGTTGGTGCCATGGGGATTGACGAGGGAGGGGGCGTACCATTAGATTAAGAGCTTAGTTTTAGAGTTACTGCTATGTAGTCGTACTATTTGGTCACACGCTATTAATAAAGTGTAATTAACTATTAATTTAGTTTCATTATGTTCAAAAAATGTGAAAAGACAAATTTAAAATTTAAAATTAAATAAGTATTATTTTATAATTTAAAGTGTATGATTTCACATAACATGTGTTAAAAAAATAAAATTATTTAATTTTAAAAAAAAATTCTCTAAACAAAATTTTTACACAAAATATCTAATTACATTTTATTAATAATTTGTTGCAATTTCCCTTGCATATGGCCACACTATGCTGCGCGCAACTTTTACCGTTGGATTAAACAATATGGTCAGAACAGTATACCTGTAATACTTATACTTTTAACAAAAGGGAGAAGATAAGTGGGTGCGTATAAGTGAAAATGTAGTTGATACGTAAAAATCTGAACCATTAGATTGTGAAAAGTATATTAAATTTAAAAAAAAATAATAAATAAACTATTAAATATCGTTAGATTAACTGCATGTCTTTTGCGTATCTTCTAAATTTGGCGATACAGTGGCCCTCTACTTAAAAACATTGATGCCATACCATCTCACTTGAAGACAAGTCAAGAAGCAGTCCATAAGAGCAGCTTGTATGCTTCAAAACCTGCACAAATATAGAAGCACTGCAACTTCACTAATGATACATTTGTCCCCAAAATCCAATACTCACATCCACTCTCATCATGGAGGACCAGCTCTCCATCTTAACAACCCTTGTTTCCTTTCTTCTATGCGCATTTATAGTGATGAGAATATGGACCAGATCAAAAGCCAATCCAAACCTGCCTCCAGGCCCAACAAAGCTGCCCATAATAGGAAACTTGCACCAGCTCGGTGGCTCTCTGCCCCACCATTGCCTGAGGGACTTGGCGAAGATACACGGACCGATGATGCACCTTCAGCTTGGTGAACTTTCCACTGTAGCCATATCATCAGCTGAAGCTGCCAAAGATATTATGAAAACCCATGATCTCATCTTTTGTGATAGACCATATCTCCTCGCTGCAGAGATTTTGACCGATAACTCAAGCATGGTGATGTCTCCATATGCGGATTTTTGGAGACAGATGAGAAAGATATGCAGATTAGAGCTGCTGAGTGCAAAAAGGGTACAGTCATTCCAATCAGTCAGGGAACAAGAGGTCTCAGACCTCATTAAATCAATTTCTTCCAGATCAGGATCATTGATAAATCTCAGCGAGATGATATTTTCCTTGACATTTAGCATCACTTGCAGGACAGCCTTTGGCAAGATATGGCAAGACAAGCATCCATTTAAGTCGCTTGTCCACGAAAATATCCAGGTGGGAGCAGGTTTCAGTATCTCTGACGTCTTTCCTTCTATTAAGTTTCTGCAAGTCATTAGTGGGATGAAGACTAAACTCGAAAAACTGAAACAACAAATGGATACCATACTTGAAAACATCATCATGGAACATAAAATTACCAACAGAGCGAAAGAAACAGGTGGAGATGTTGAAGAAGATCTTGTGGATGCCCTCTTGAATGTTCAAGATCACGCTGACCTGCAATTCCCCTTGGCTACTCGAAACATCAAAGCAGTTATCAATGCAAGTGTTGGCCCTTTGTCAATTTTCTCTTCTATGGTCTTCCAAAACAATATATTGAACATTTCCTTTAACTCAAACCATCCCTGATGATCCTATTTCAGGACATTTTCCTGGCCGGCACGGAGGCATCATCTACAGCTACAGAATGGGCAATGGCTGAATTGTTGAAGAACCCGAGGGTGATGAAAAAGGCACAAGAAGAAGTGAGGCAGGTTTTTGACCAGAATGGAAGCGATCACGGAACAAATGTTCAGGAGCTGAATTACTTAAAGTTGGTCATAAAGGGAACTCTGAGGCTGCACCCCCCTCTTCCATTGCTGCTTCCAAGAGAATGCCGGGAGAGATGCGAGGTCAATGGATATGTGATACCTGCCAAATCTAAAGTCATTGTGAATGCGTGGCCAATCGGAAGGGATCCCAAATATTGGACTGAACCTGAGAAATTCTATCCAGAGAGGTTCCTTGATATCCCATTTGACTATGAAGGTGCAAATTTTGAGCTGATCCCATTTGGTTCAGGGAGAAGGATATGTCCTGGCATAACATTCGACATAGTCAATATTGAGTTCTCCCTGGCAAAATTGCTAGACCATTTTGATTGGAAACTCCCACCTGGTGTGAAGGAAGAAGATCTAGACACGACTGAGTCTTTTGGTGCTGCAGTTAGAAACAAAGTGGATCTGCAAGTTGTCCCTATTAAGTATCGTCCCCTTGTCGGTTAAATGGGAAACAACAAAAAAGTGACATTCAATGTTTTACTTCGATTTGAATGCCATACTGCTAATAATAAAGGAGCCATTGCAGTATGTTAGTCTTTAGCTGATGCATAACATATATTGCAAGAGGGGGACTAAGGAGTTACAGGCTCTCCTGAAATAAGGGGAGCTGCAGACAGCTTTTTTTGTTTCTTTCTTCAAATTGATTGAGATAAAAGACAAAGGGATCCTGTAGCACTCTTCCTTTTCTCATCTGGTATGCCACCAACTCTGATAAATGTTGGAAAGTCTCATTCGTCTTTGCCAGTCATAAAATTTCATTTGCCTAAGAGAAAAAAAGGGATAGGTTCGTGGTTGGTCCACTAATTTAATTGCGTTTAAGATTTTATTGAACATACACTTTTTATCATATACGAGAATTATATTATAAAAATATATAAATTTTTTATAATAATATATATATTTTTTATAATAAAAGAATAAGTTATAACTTTTTATTATAAAAAACATACTTATAATTACAAAAAATTTATGTATTATCATAATATAATTCTTTCACATAGTAAAACAGTATGTCTAGTTACATTTTCCGTTTAATTGCGTGGACTCTTTTCACTCTGGACACCACCCTTTTCTATTATCCAATGTGAGTCACTGCGTATGGCACGTGGATTCCATATTTCCACATATTAAAAAAATAACTTTTAGAAAAATTTGAACTTTCTTACTATGAAAAACTAAGTTTTGAAAAATAATAATATTTTAGTCCATAAGTGCCTCTTGCCAACGCACTTAGATTTTCTTCCGATAGAATTTCCCTACCCACCGAGTTTTCTGTATAAAAAAACCTTTCCTTTTTTTTTTTTTTTTTTCCTGATGTGGAGATTATTCTCTCCTTTCTTTTCTCTCCTCCACCTCCAACTCCAAGCCTTCCCCGTTTCCCCAATTACCCTCAATTCCCAGAAGAAGAAAAATAGTGGTAAAGATTGCACCTGAGGCAGGCAAAGGCTGCTCCTTTCCAATTTTGGGATTGGAAGGATTGAGGAGGGAGAGTGAATTTGGATTTTGGACAAGAATGAATTCACATTCACACAATGACCCAAGTCCACTTCCCTCAATAGCCCTGCCCATTGCAATAACATCGTCATCTATTATTCAATTTCCTCAATCCATCTCTCTCTTGTTGGTTGGCGGTGACAACATTATCTATCGTTGTCGTCGGTCCGGTTGCTGGGTTGCTCGTAGAAACAAGCAAAAGTGTAGACGATGTAAATTTATATCACGAATAGTATTTGTTGTTGCATAATTTTTTGGTGTATAAAATAAGAAAAGATATCTCACAATTTGTCAGGTAATACTGTGCCGATAAAGAGCGCAAAAAATTCAAGTAGTTAATACATGAATTTTACTGTATAATTTAATATTAAATAAAATTAAAATAATAATATAATTTATTAAATAATATTTAATTATTTAAATATTTTTTAATTTTTAAAATTTTAATTATTTAATAATTTAATTTATTTTATTATTTTTTATTACTATCAAAATGTACTACTTAATATTTTTCTTATTATATATAAATTTTACACGGACAGTGACTATCTAATATTTTTCTGACAGAAATGCTCACGTTGACATTTTTTCAAAAGGGTTCATTAAGTGACTATACAATTTGCGGCCACACTCTCTTTTCTTAAAATAAAAATAAATTGTAAGTATATTTAATATTATTTTTAAATTTTAATTTAAAAAAAAAATTCAAAATTTTTTTATTTTATCTGAGTATGGCGAGACGTTCACCTCTTCTGCTTTTGGCCAAACATCCATACACTTTTTCTCCTTTTCAAAATTGGTGACAAATCCAAAACCCGCAAAATCCACAAAAGTAAAAATCAAACCATAAAACCAACGTTCATTAGTACAAATGATAAGACATTTAATATCTTTTAAATAAGTTTCAGATTCAAACTTTGTGGATAAAAAAAAGTGCATTGAGAGAGCCGTTCCCATAATGGACCTAACAGTGTTCGAACCGACTTATGAAGTAGGTAATATATTGTTGTTATTGAATACTTTAGTAGTGTATTTTCAAGCTAATCCTCCCCATACCCCACAGTGTGAGATCCTTGTGATTGGGAACACCTTTTATTTAACAAATTCTTTCATGCTTCAAATATTGTTACAGCAGCGCCTTATCTTGTTATAGATATGCCTAATTATGTGTTACAAAGTTTTGTTTCTAGTCTCTTTGTGCCGTCTGCTAAGACTGCTTCTCATGTTTGGTAGTGTAGGACATTATTATGCTAAGCACTGTGCTTGACAAGTTCTCCGTATATTTGCAAATTTTTTCATTTTCCTTCGAACTTTATTTGGTGTCTTGTTGGCATGTTAAGTGTGAGAGTCTAAGTCATTAGATTGTCATCAGAGATCCAGTGCCAAAGATGGATTTGATGCTGTCTTCTTATATATGGAATACTGTCTTCGGCTTTTTGCTCATATCAGAGCAGTCCATGAAATTAAATAAAATCCAATGTTTACCAAAAAAAAAAAAAGTTTTTGCTTTTACTTCCAACATCCATCTGCTAAGAGCAGCCGTTTACAACATTTCCTATTCTATTTTACGACAGTTTCAGTGTCTGCTAATCTAGAATATGCTATTCTGGAAGCCATGGAACAAAAGGAAACAACTAAGAAATGCTTGAAAAATGTGTGAGACTTGATCCTCGTGGCTTCTGCTTGGTTATTTCTTTTTGCTTTTAAGGTTACAAGGGAGGCCATAAAGGTCAAGAAAGAAAGACAGAGTCACTAAGACTTGAAACCAGAACCAAGAGATTCTAATAAGAACGTCCGAACCTGTTGTCTTACAAGCATGAGACTCCTTTATTTTTTCTTCAATAGATATGAGCTGAGATGTGTTGTTCATGGGCCGAGATGCAATCATCATTATGGGCTGTTGGAAATGGCCAAGATTTTTTTGCATTTGGGCAAGTATCTATTGGTCCATTGGCCATCTTTGTCTTCTTTTGTGTCAGGTACACCTGTTGATAAAATATAAAATGAAAATTAAGCTGCACTTGATTGAAAAGTTCAAAAAATTTTCGGAGTCAAACATATGATATTTAAAAAATGTGAGAACCAAAGTCAGCCATTTCAGTCCAATGGGCTTACGTCTGCTGTTGTGCGTTGCATTTCTTCAGTCAAGCAGAATCTTATACTTTGCACTGCAGCTGTTTTTGAAGTCCTTGTTTTGGCAATATATTTCAATGCCAGATTTGTACAGAAACCTGTATTTAATTAATTCTAGCTAACAATGTGTCCTACTTTTGGACATTTTTGCAGCTGGTAGTGGTTATGGACATCAACATAATAAATTAATGGGCAATTGGAAAGGATCCAAATTGTTGGATTGATCCGGATTCATTTTATCCTGAGGGCTTCCTTGATAGCTAATCTTTGAAGTAATTGTTTTGAGCAGTCCATGTTGCTAATATACAGCAATTTCTGTGAAGTCTATTGGTCGGCTGTTGGAAACACTGGCAAATAGAAGCATAAAGCAGGAATGCCATAAACTAAACTACGAAAAAGCAAGCCTGTGTTGAATTAGCGGAATTAATTGTCGGATAAATGCATCCAACAAGGTGTGGAATTTCATGTTGATTTTCATCTTCTATTATCGTTCACTTGCTACATCATTGGCTGCATTCTGTCCATAATTATTGTCAAAATGGCTTTTGCTGTTGATTTTTTATATTCTATTATTTCTCACTTGTGACGCCGTTTAGTGCTTCTTTTTCCGAGATTATTGTCAAAATGTGTTTTGATTTTTTTGACAAGTAAACGTCTTTGTGGTGTTTTCCCACTAGTAAATGCATTTTGAATTATCAAGGAAACTACTTGGCAATGCAGGGGAAGCACGCCTTTTATTTTTTTCTGTGATAAAGGCACATCAAGGATGCACTTCTATGACATAACGCAATCGATTGACTCTTTAATTCATGATACAAAAAAAGGCAACTGGTTCAATGGTCTTCTGGTGGACCATTCAACTAAATTCTACTGCTACAGCTGGCTAATTTCTACTAGTTAATTGGTGATAGAACTATTGAAATCTTAGTCCAGCTTAAGGTTCAAATTTTGGCCCCCACGAACCGCAAAAAATCTTTCTACTGGTAGGCCAATTTTGAGTTTTTGCCATTTGGTGTGGGAAGAATGATATGCCCTGTCATGCGAGTTGGCATAGCGAATATGAAGCTTTGACCTGTAAACTTACTGCATCGTCGTACTGCAAATTGTCTGCTGGCAAAAAAATAGAATATTATATTGGAGTTTAGTGTGGGTTTTACCCAACAACTTAAAGTTTATAGCTTGAATGATTTCTTGACGCGATATTAGAGGCTTTACGAACAATAGGTCATGAGTTTTAAGCACGCCACTCTCATTCTGCCAATAAATTTTTGAATTTTTGTACACAGAGGACTTGTGCTTTGTCCACGTTTTCGCCCCAATTACGTGAGAGGGCATGTTATAATTAAATATATGATTTTTTCTTGTACCTCACTCAATAATTTAAGTTTTTGTGTTAGAATGGTTTCTGTTGGTTTTGGAGATCATGGTGAATGAAGAAACATTAAAAAAGAAGTTGCAGTAGAGATTTGCAGCTTCTGGAAGATTGCAGTAGAGGAGAAAAAATGCAGAGAAAGAGCATGACAGTAAGGGAAACAAGGTAAAGGGAGAGAAGAAAGGTGTTAGACATTGAATATGACTTCTCTCACATTCTTTCATTGATCATAATCATCATTTTATAGTCCTTACATACTTGACAGATTTCAAATTGAAATCTGACAGTTTTTCAACACCTAGTAGGAAAAGTAAGATTTAAATTCAAATACAAATTTGAAATACAAAAGCATTACTCTGATCCAATCTGATTTAGGCTAAAACATAAAAGACAAAGATGAAGACACAAGTTGACGTCATCCTCCAGCAACTTCTAAATAGAAAATTGATCTTTGGAGGGAAGATATGAACAAAAACAGAACTTTGAACAAGACAACAGAACTAATGCTTCCATCAGTTTCTTGATGTATTGGAAACTCCGCTGAGGTTTTTGGTATGACTATCATAAGGAGGAAGAGTAATGCTAAAATGCTAGGGTGATAATTGTTACAAGAGTAAATGATCTGATCTGTTATATTTTTGCGGCATGAGTCATTACGGGTAGGAGAGTGTTAGTTTACAATTATTTTAAATTTATTTTATGAGTTCATTATCTTATTAAAATTATTTAAGTCACTTTAACCAACTTACCATTAACTTATAAGTATTTTTATTTTTTCTTTTCCCACTTATGTGGAACTTTTTGCTTTCCAATACTCTCCTTCTGGTGCAACGGAGATCTTTGACAACTAGTTAGCACTTACTCAATTATTACGGGCCTTTAATAGGAAGTCACCGTCTCAAATACCCATCAAAAATTTTTTTTTTTCAAGTCGTTAAACCCGCTCAAATAGGCTTGGGTTGAAGGTTAAGCATTTACTTTAGTAGTTGAGGGAAGTGCCCTTTAATTATAAGGTGAGAGGTTCAACTCTCATCAACCTCATTTTTCCTTCCTCTCATATGTCCATTAGGACTCCTTGTAAACTAAAAAAAAAAAAAAACAAATAGGCTTGAACTCTAATACCATGTTATATTTTCGCGACGTAAGCCATTACAGGTAGGAGAGTGTTAATTTACATTTATCTTAAATTCATTTTATGAGTTCATTGTCTTATTAAAATGACTTAAATCACTTTAACCAACTTACCGTTAATTTATAAACCTTTTTATTTTTTCTTCTCCCACCAACGTGGGACTTTTTGCTTTCCAACATGATTTATGTTTCGGTGCTTGCTAATTTTATTTTCTTTTTTTGTAAATAAAATTAATTCATAATCTAATATCATTCAAATATTATTTTTAATTTTTTTATACAAATAAACCCCACTTATTATGTGGTATAAGATCATGAGTAACTTACACTCACTTAAAAAATGAAGTTAAAACAAAAAATCCCTTATGTTTCTTAGATGCCGCAAATGTGGTCCTCAGGCCTTCATCCAGTAGTTTAAAAGTTTTCTATTATTGGCTACAGGGCTAAATGATAATCTGATATGATCTCTGCCCAGAAGATATGGTCTCTGCTTTGTTTATGCGTTCATGTTACGGAGATGCTTCAGTCATTTTCTCTTTGTTGGTTTATTTTGCTTTTCCAGGATTCTTAAATTGGCAATCGATTGCCACTGCAACTCTTGATCCAAAGTTACGTGCATTGTTATGTATCTGTATTGGCTGAGAAGGAATTCTCCATGAACAGCATTTTGGTAATGGTTATTTTCCACATGTGCATTTTGTTCAGAAAAAATTTCAATTCAAATTCTTACTATAAGCAAGTCGTAACTGGCAACTGCTTATTTAAGAAAATTTTTATATACTGCAATTTGAGACTTCAAGGTCTCACCTGCATTCCTTGAAAGAGCAAATAAAGTAAAAAAAAGCCGCAATCTAGAGAAAAAAAAAAAACCATGGGAAGATGTTGAAATGAGCCAATAAATAGGCCTTGCACCCCCTTCCTACCAATGTAGGTGATTAAGAAGGAACATAGATAGTTTTAACTGCTCCTAGCCGTTCTCATCATGGAATACCAATCCCCTTCCATTCCTGTATTAACCAGCTTCCTTTTCTTTATCTTCCTGGTAATGAAGCTATGGAAACTATCAAAATCCAGTCATTCTGCTCCGAATCTACCGCCTGGACCAAAGAAGCTGCCTATCATAGGAAACATGCACCAGCTTGGTGGCTCTAGACCCCATTATCGCCTTGCAAAGTTAGCCAAGAAGTATGGAGGTGTTATGTACCTTCAACTTGGTGAACTACCCCATGTGGTCATTTCATCGCCAGATGCAGCCAAAGAAATGTTGAAAACACATGATGCCATCTTTGCTCAAAGGCCCTTTCTCCTAGCAGCTAGTGCTGTAACTTATGATCTTAAGGACCTTGTTTTTGCACCGTATGGAGAATATTGGAGGCAGTTGCGGAAAATTTGTGTATTGGAATTGCTAAGTGCAAAACGAGTGCAATCGTTCAGATCAATCAGGGAAGAGGAGGTAGCCAATTTCATTAGTGCTATATCTTCTACTGCAGGATTGCCATTCAACTTTAGTGGAAAGTTGTATTCTTTAACATACGACATTGTTTCACGGATTAGTTTTGGCAACAAATGCAAAGACCAAGAAGCGTTCATACCTGTTGTGGAGGAACTTATACAACATGCAGAAGGCTTAAGACTTGCAGATTTGTTCCCTTCCATTAAATTCCTGCCAGGGATTGCTTCGATGGGGTCTAGACTCAAAAGTCTAAGTCAAGAATCGGACAAACTACTCGAAAGTATAATTAAGGACCACAGAGCTAGAAGAGAAACAACAGGGACAGACCGTGATGGCAAAGAGGAAGATCTTGTGGATGTACTTTTGAAGCTCCAAGAGCATGGCGACCTTGATTTTCCCTTGGCAGATGAAAATATCAAAGCAGTACTCCTGGTTAGTGCAGTTGCTTCTTAATATGTATCCTCTAGCTTTTATACATCACAGGATATCTTATTATTGCGAGTTAATGAGGTCATTTTGGATCTTGCTTGAAATTTTCATAGGATTCCAACAAGCACGCCTGGTAGCTCTTGAGGGAAAAGTGTTCTATGTCAAAATTACCGCGTATCTAATCGATTCATTCTAATATTCGATTCCTCTTTCAGGATATATTCGTGGCTGGAAGCGAAACATCGTCAACACTGATGGAATGGGCAATATCTGAAATGCTGAGAAGTCCAAGAGTGCTGGAAAAGGCGCAAGAAGAGGTTAGGAAAGTCTTTGGCAAAAATGGAAATGTTGATGAATCAGCCCTTCATGAACTGCAGTACCTAAAGTCAATCATCAAAGAAACTTTCAGATTACACCCTCCTGCTCCTCTGCTAGTTCCGAGAGAATCCAGGGAGAAATGCGAGATTAATGGGTATGAGATACCTGCAAAAACCAAAGTCTTTGTGAATGTATGGGCAATCGGAAGGGATCCAAAGTGTTGGACTGATGCTGAGACGTTCTATCCCGAGAGATTCTTAGACAGTCCGATAGACTATAAGGGGAACAACTTTGAGTTAATCCCATTTGGCGCTGGTAGGAGGATGTGTCCTGGAGTATCGTTTGGAATAGCTGATATTGAGCTTCCACTTGCTCAGCTTCTGTACCATTTTGACTGGAAACTTCCTGATGGACAGAAGCCAGAAGCTCTAGATATGTCTGAGAGTTTCGGTGCAACGGTTAGAAGGAAAAATGATCTGATGTTGAAAGCCATTCGCTACCATCCTCTGCCTGTTGAAGTACAAGCCTGAAGCCGGAAAACTTAAATTTATATCGTCTCTCTATCGCCGGCTTTTGTTAAGCAGTTATGCAATTATGTAAACAAAATAATGTCTATGTAATTGGGTACCTAGAGTAGCCGGTTCACTGACACTATGTTAGGATAGAGGTTGAGGGTTCTACTCCCACCTCATCCGAATTCCTCTTTTCCTATAGAGGTTGAGGGTTCTACTCCCACCTCATCCGAATTCCTCTTTTCGTAACATTGAGTTTTGACTCTCCCTTAATACTCAACAAAAAAAAAATAATAATAATGCATATGTCCCGATGACATTGCATCATCTTTATGTACTCAACGATATTCATAAATAACCCTATTGTGGAGGTAGCCATTGAGATTACTGATTCTGTCATCCCTTTTATTTGACTTATCCATTGTGCCATAATAGGATAAGATTGCCAAAGTGATAGGTTTATGATGAAGAAGGATTTGACATTAATTACAGATTGTAGATCTGTGATGAATGATGGGAATAATTTATGTTACATGATTTGTCATCTGTTTCCTTCACACCTTTTTTGGATATGGAGTTACAATATCCCTAGTAAAACTGAGAGGTATTACCTCTATTTTCTCAAATTGTTCATCTAAAAAAATGATGGACATAATTTTCGTCATGTATCCATCGAAAATGGGGCAACGTTAATGCAAATATGGATCAAAGTTTTAAATTGTCAAGCATTTGCATCATCGCATCTTGTGTGTTGATCTTTGTCTATTATTTCTTGTCTATTATCTCAGCACTCGTAACACATTTGGTTTTCCAAGAGATTTGCAGCCTGAGTTTTGAATTTCTGCTGTTATAAAGATAGAATAGAAGACTAAAGTTGCATGTTTGAATTGTCTCCTAGTTTTGAATTTTCTGAGAATTCTAAATTATGGACATTATTTTGTCCAAGTCACCCAGTTAAGGTGGTGGAATGTCAGCGCAACCAAAGATTAAAACTTTGGAGTCCAAGATTCCAAAGTCTATGAGTTTATCGTCAAAAGCCACTGCTTCTGTTTTTCGATGGTGAGGTATTAACAAAGCTGTGCATGAGTTTGATGTGTAATTATATAGTCGTATTTAATGATATCTAACAATTTATTAATTTTTATTTTTTTATAAATTCAATCAATCACCAAGTTATATCACTTTAAAATTATTTTGAAATTACTTAATTAAAATTACTAAGTTTTTTTCTTTTGATTTGTGATGGCAACTCACACGTTACATTTTGTGTCAATTAGTGGTTAGTGCTGAGAGACAAGTAATACTTAAACTTGTACAACTTATAAATTTCGATAGTCATCCTTATGCCGCACTTGTTTCAGATCGCCAAGCTCTTCTTCCACGAGTTTAGAATTATCATTGTTGTAAAGGAGCCAATTGTTGTGCCAAACTATTTAGCAATGCTGAGATATTAGCCAGGGTTTAGAGTACATAGAGCTTATTTAGTAGGAGTCTGTTTTTTTTTTTTTTTTTTTTTTTTTCTTGACAGATAGGAGGAGTCTTTTTAGTTAGCAGTCTAGTCTTATTTTGCTTTCCAACAAAAAAAAAAAATGGTAAGTAAGAGGAGAGTTTGAGATCCTCAAGATTGCGTCACGGGTTTTAAATTGAAATTAATAAGACATACTATCGGAATTTATATTTTAAATTTTAAGGTAATAATTATCTAAATCTAAATTTTAATTTTATAAAAAAATAAAAAATAATAAATATATCTATATGAGTCTAATTCTTAACACCAGACTAAGTATTCCTAGTCAGACATAAAAAGTAATTTAGTAAGCTGGACCCTTTCCCTATCCTCACTAAGAGATCGGAATGCTGACCACTGCCTCAATGTCAACATACCGAGTTTTTGTCTCGCTACTTCATCAATGTCCAAATACCAGACTGCGGCCCATTGTATTGCATTCCCCTTGGCGCCCCAGTTAGAACCTTATAGTTTCAATTTCTTAGGATTTGGGTTTTGTTGTTCAACTTTAAGATCCAAGCAAAATGCTGGGCTTACAGGGAGGACATGAGGTTACAGCTTAATTCGAATGGTGGAGACTGTATGCTTCAACTATGTAAACGTGAGTTCGATCTCTCATTCGTGCTCTTGTTTTCCATATCTTCTAAATGCTGGATTTTTAGTTCTAATGGCAAAAAAAATTTACTTGAGTCTCCCAAAATTGTACTGTATCGATCATCACTTGCATATATTAAAATACATGGACATAAAAAAGGGGATGTGTGTATTGTTGGTTAATCAATTGTTCTAAAAACTCTCTGATTAACAACGAGTTTTACCTCTCTCTAAACTTAACATTTCGAATTCAAATTTCGATCGAGCCATTTAAATAAAAAAAAACAAATCTCTAGTTTTACATGTTTATCTCTCTTCTTTATCTCTTTACCTATTACGAAAAACGTTCTTAATGGACAATTTGAAGTGGAATACGATGATAACTACTTGCTTACTCTATTTGAAAAATAATGAAGAGATATAACCAGATGTCATTCATAAATATCAAATTTGTTTCAATCCTCATCGTGCATATTAAGGTTGAGTAATATCTGCTACTGCGACAAATATGAAAGATCTGGCTGTGTATTTCACTGATGCCATGAACATGAATGAAAGGACCGGGCCAACTTCCCACACCCCACATTCTGGCGCGCATGGAGAAACAGACAACTGTGAAAGCATCCCAAACATCATCCATTCTATCGATAAAAAAGCTTTCCTCCCTTTGACCTTTCCACCAGTCGAAATGCTCTTGTTGCCGGCTATACATTTTCAGCTATAACATTGATTAGTGTTTTGAAAATGGAACTAGACCAACTAGTCAAATTAATTTAATCGTGAATCGGTCAAGATACTAATTTGGTTTGATCTTAAAAACAGAATAAAAATGAAACAACTCAAAATTGGAAAGACTAATCCAATTTAGACCGATTTAAGCTACAAATATCAAAAACTACAATTTAACGACAAATATAAATTCCAATTAAACCAATTAAAATTTGAACCACTGACTTTTCTAACCCGATTATAATGGATGGCGGCTTACGAACTCTGTTCTCAGAAGAACTTAAAGTAGCTCAATACGAACGTTGAGACACAGACAAATTAATGTTACGAAACCAATTTAAAGTCAAGATAAAGAATAGCAATTATGGCAGCAAAACGTAATGCTCCATTCATATGCAAGAATCCCATCTGTGAAGGATTGACCAAGTTTTACCACCGAGCGTCTTAATGTAACATTAACGCACTGAATGTGCTGACCAATAGATTTTGAGTTCAAATATGCCCGGAACGTTTAATGGAGTTAAACTTACGTTTCTTGCCTCGATACTAAATGAGCTCACTGTAACCAATCAAAAATTCAGTACCGTTAGAATGAGGCACAATACTCTTTGATAGGATTCTTAAGATACTACCTCCATTGTCTTATTTTTTTACCCAAAAAAAAAAAAAGATTGACCAAGTTCAGAAAGGACACATGATAAAAAAATAATGGCTCCAAGATTACTCTACCAGAAAATCAAACAACTAAAAAATAAAAAATATAGGAACTTGTTAATCTTATTCATATTATTATTTTTTAACATAATATATATATAATTTTATACTACTTAAATTTATTTTATTATTTTTTTAATTTCAATTGACCGTTACTTAAAATTTTTTTGACTCACATTTAAAGTTGAGTTAACTTCAATATTATTTTAAGTGAATGAAATTAGAAATCTATGGTAATGTCGTAGGAAAATGTTAATCGGTTGGTACCATGGGGATTGACGAGGGAGGGGGCGTACCATTAGATTAAGAGCTTAATTGTAGAGTCACTGCTATGTAGTCGTACTATTTGGTCACACGTTATTAATAAAGTGTAATTAATTATTAATTTAGTCTCGTTATGTTCAAAAAATGTGAAAAGTTTGAGCTATCCAGAGAGGTTCCTTGACATCCCATTTGACTATGAAGGTGCAAATTTTGAGCTGATCCCATTTGGTTCAGGGAGAAGGATATGTCCTGGCATAACATTCGACATAGCCAATATTGAGTTCTCCCTGGCAAAATTGCTAGACCATTTTGATTGGAAACTCCCACCTGGTGTGAAGGAAGAAGATCTAGACACGACTGAGTCTTTTGGTGCTGCAGTTAGAAACAAAGTGGATCTGCAAGTTGTCCCTATTAAGTATCGTCCCCTGTCGGTTAAATGGGAAACAACAAAAAAGTGACATCCAATGTTTTACTTCGATTTGAATGCCATACTGCTAATAATAAAGGAGCCATTGCAGTATGTTAGTCTTTAGCTGATGCATAACATATATTGCAAGAGGGGGACTAAGGAGTTACAGGCTCTCCTGAAATAAGGGGAGCTGCAGACAGCTTTTTTTGTTTCTTTCTTCAAATTGATTGAGATAAAAGACAAAGGGATCCTGTAGCACCCCTCCTTTTCTCATCAGGTATGCCACCAACTCTGATAAATGTTGGAAAGTCTCATTCGTCTTTGCCAGTTATAAAATTTCATTTGCCTAAGAGAAAAAAAAGGGTAGGTTCATGGTTGGTCCACTAATTTAATTGCGTTTAAGATTTTATTGGACATACACTTTTTATTATATACGAGAATTATATTATAAAAATATATAAATTTTTTACAATAATATACATATTTTTTATAATAAAAAAATAAATTATAACTTTTTATTATAAAAAACATACTTATAATTACAAAAAATTTATGTATTATCATAATATAATTCTTTCACATGGTAAAACAGTATGTCTAGTTACATTTTCCGTTTAATTGCGTGGACTCTTTTCACTCTGGTCACCACCCTGCCCTTTCTATTATCCAATGTGAGTCACTGCGTATGGCACGTGGATTCCATATTTCCACATATTAAAAAAATAACTTTTAGAAAAATTTGAACTTTCTTACTATGAAAAACTAATTTTTGAAAAATAATAATATTTTAGTCCATAAGTGCCTCTTGCCAACGCACTTAGATTTTCTTCCGATAGAATTTCCCTACCCACCGAGTTTTCTGTATAAAAAAACCTCTCTTTTCTTTTGTTTTTTTTTCCTGATGTGGAGATTATTCTCTTCTTTCTTTTCTCTCCTCCATCTCCAACTCCAAGCCTTCCCCGTTTCCCCAATTACCCTCAATTCCCAGAAGAAGAAAAATAGTGGTAAAGATTGCACCTGAGGCAGGCAACGGCTGCTCCTTTCCAATTTTGGGATTGGAAGGATTGAGGAGGGAGAGTGAATTTGGATTTTGGACAAGAATGAATTCACATTCACACAATGACCCAAGTCCACTTCCCTCAATAGCCCTGCCCATTGCAATAACATCGTCATCTATTATTCAATTTCCTCAATCCATCTCTCTCTTGTTGGTTGGCGGTGACAACATCATCTATCGTCGTCGTCTGACCGGTTGCTGGGTTGCTCGTAGAAACAAGCAAAAGTGTAGACGATGTAAATTTACATCACGAATAGTATTTGTTGTTGCATAATTTTTCCGGTGTATAAAATAAGAAAAGATATCTCACAATTTGTCAAGTAATACTGTGCCTATAAAGAGCGCAAAAAATTCAAGTAGTTAATACATGAATTTTACTGTATAGTTCAATATTAAATAAAATTAAAATAATAATATAATTTATTAAATAATATTTAATTATTTAATTATTTTTTAATTTTTAAAATTTTAATTATTTAATAATTTAATTTACTTTATTATTTTTTATTACTATCAAAATGTACTACTTAACATTTTTCTTATTATATATAAATTTTACACGGACAGTGACTATCTAATATTTTTCTGACAGAAATGCTCACGTTGACATTTTTTCAAAAGGGTTCATTAAGTGACTATACAATTTGCGGCCACAAACTCTTTTTTTAAAATAAAAATAACTTGTAACTATATTTAATATTATTTTAAATATACTTAATATTATTTTTAAATTTTAATTTTAAAAAAAATTTCAGAATTTTTTTATTTTATCCGAGTATGGCCAGACGTTCACCTCTTCTGCTTTTGGCCAAACATCCATACACTTTTTCTCCTTTTCAAAATTGGTGACAAATCCAAAACCCGCAAAATCCACAAAAGCAAAAATCAAACCATAAAACCAACGTTCATTAATACAAGTGATAAAAAATTTAATATCTTTTAAATAAGTTTCAAATTCAAATTTTGTGGATAAAAAAAAGTGCATTGGGAGAGCCGTTCCCATAATGGACCTAACAGTGTTCGAACCGACTTATGAAGAATGTAATATATTGTTGTTATTGAATGCTTTAGTAGTGTATTTTCAAGCTAATCCTCCCCATACCCCACAGTGTGAGATCCTTGTGATTGGGAACACCTTTTATTTAACAAATTCTTTCATGCTTCAAATATTGTTACAGCAGCGCCTTATCTTGTTATATAAATGCCTAATTATGTGTTACAAAGTTTTGTTTCTAGTATCTTTGTGCCGTCTGCTAAGACTGCTTCTCATGTTTGGTATTGTAGGACATTATTATGCTAAGCACTGTGCTTGACAAGTTCTCCGTATATTTGCAAATTTTTTCATTTTCCTTCGAACTTTATTTGGTGTCTTTTTGGCATGTTAAGTGTGAGAGTCTAAGTCATTAGATTGTCATCAGAGATCCAGTGCCAAAGATGGATTTGATGCTGTCTTCTTATATATGGAATACTGTCTTCCGCTTTTTGCTCATATCAGAGCAGTCCATGAAATTAAATAAAATCCAATGTTTACCAAAAAAAAAAAGTTTTTGCTTTTACTTCCAACATCCATCTGCTAAGAGCAGCCGTTTACAACATTTCCTATTCTATTTTACGACAGTTTCAGTGTCTGCTAATCTAGAATATGCTATTCTGGAAGCCATGGAACAAAAGGAAACAACTAAGAAATGCTTGAAAAATGTGTGAGACTTGATTCTCGTGGCTTCTGCTTGGTTGTTTCTTTTTGCTTTTAAGGTTACAAGGGAGGCCATAAAGGTCAAGAAAGAAAGACAGAGTCACTAAGACTTGAAACCAGAACCAAGAGGTTCTAATAAGAACGTCCGAACCTGTTGTCTTACAAGCATCAGACTCCTTTATTTTTTCTTCAATAGATATGAGCAGAGATGTGTTGTTCATGGGCCGAGATGCAATCATCGTTACGGGCTGTTGGAAATGGCCAAGATTTTTTTGCATTTGGGCAAGTATCTATTGGTCCATTGGCCATCTTTGTCTTCTTTTGTGTCAGGTACACCTGTTGATAAGATATAAAGTGAAAATTAAGCGGCACTTGATTGAAAAGTTCAAAAAATTTTCGGAGTCAAATATATGATATTAAAAAAATGTAAGAACCAAATTCAGCCATTTCAGTCCAATGGGCTTACGTCTGCTGTTGTGCGTTGCATTTCTTCAGTCAAGCAGAATCTTATACTTTGCACTACAGCTGTTATTGCAATATATTTCAATGCCAGATTTGTACAAAAACCTGTATTTAATTAATTCTAGCTAACAATGTGTCCTACTTTTGGACATTTTTGCAGCTGGCAGTGGTTATGGACATTAACATAATAAATTAAAAGATATATATTTATTTAGTCTTAAATTTTTAGATTTTTTTAATTTAAGTTCTAAATCTTTTAAAGATTTCATTTAATTCTAAACCTTTTAATTTTGCTCCAAATCAGTCCTTTCGTTTGTCAAACAGTTAAAAATTACTGTTGACTAACGAAAATTTTTTTAAAAAAGTAAAATACACTATTTTAATTCACCAATTAATAGAAATACGTTGTGTAATCTTAAAAAAATAAAAAAATAAAAAAACTCAAAATTTCAACTTACATATTACTATTTGAGAGTAAAATACAAGCATTAAATAATAAAAAAAATTTAAATAATATATTTTACCTTTTTAAAAATTTTTTCGTTAGTCAACAGTAATTTTTAACGGTTTGACTAACAGAAAGACTGAATTGGAGAAAAATCAAAAGATTTAGCACTTAAATGAAATCTGAAAAGGGTTTAAGATGTTAGAATATTCCCAATTAGTATTCCTTGAAGTAGACTCAAAGAATGCTTACGTTAAGGAATATTATTAATATGATCCAATTGATAAGGAAATAATTAATTAAATCAATCTCGTCCGTTGATCTCAGTATTGATGGACATACTGAATTAGGTTTAAACTAAAACCCTAAAGTTTTGTATATATATAGCTGGTCCTCTCTCTGCCTCCAGACACACGAAAACTTCATCTATAACGTGTGATTACAGTAAAGGTTAGGAGAGAGAAATCAGTTATAAGGTTAATAAAGGTCTCAGCCTCTATTCCGACGCATGATGGCTATGTCTACCGCTAACTCAGGTATATCGTTTATATGATTTTATTCAGTTTCAAAATCCTAAAATTATATTTGATGATGATGAGATTTACATATTAAATCTTACATGTGGTATCAGAGCATGAGTTGTGAAACTGAATATTTTCTATATATGATAAAAAGGTATATTTTCCTGATTAATAATGATGATTGTGTATTTTCAGTGAAAATAATCGGTGCACCCTTATGCATAAAATTAGTCATATAAATATTGTTCCATTAGATTTTGATGCTCTCGGCCTAATACTTTTTACACTGAGGTGGAAATCAAATTTTATAATATTGTTCATGAAAGGGACGTTTTTGATGTGTTTAATAATAATAATAATAATAATAATAATAAAAAAGGATAAAGTTTATGTTTTGGCCGATTGTAAGCAGCGAACGCACGGGACAAAAGGAATTGATTATTTTGGGCTAAAAGTAATTGATTTGGCCAATTGAAACCATGCCTGAAACGGCAGTAAACAAATCATAATTTCTAAAGCAGACCTATTTAAGATAATTTTATTCCTTATGAAATAGTTGCAGTGGCATGATGAATGTCTGTTGAGCACCGTATAAAGGAATAATAAATTCCTTTTGATTGTCAGAACTAAATTTGATTTGTTGTGTGATCTGTTTTTGGACCGCAATAAAATTGTTGTTGGTTAATTATTAGATTGAAGCCTATTACGTATTGATTTTTGTCTGACATTATATGAGATCTAATTTATATTTTATCTATCAGACAATCATTTATGAAAGTATGTATGTTTTATGAGTAATATTTTATTATGCATGTATTAATTGAATTTAAATTATTTAATGCATATATTATGTTGACAGTTTGTAGTCACTAAAGTGACCAAACTAGAATGATCGAATAAAATACGTGCATTATTATGTTTATAGTTTGTTAGTCACCAAAGTGGCCAAACTAGTATGTTCAATGACACGCATAAATAGTCATTTATCCATGATTATAATGAAATACCATAAAAGAAAAAAAAAATGGATAAATTGACGTTACTAATTATTGGAACTACAGGATTTACCCAAAAGTAAATTATCATTCTGTGATTAGTAACATAATCGAGGTATATTAGTATTTTTAGTTATGTGTATTTATTTATCCAAAGATATCAAATATATTTAATTGAAAAAATATTTCTTATACCTAGTAAAATTAATTATGGTATTTAATTAAGATAGTATGTTATAGTATTTCCCAAAGGAAAACTATAATATATTTAATTGTTTATTGAATTCGATTTATGATTAATTATGAGCATTGATTGTGCAGCTATTTCCGTTCAGTCGCATGCTTCCTCTGTTGCTGTGTTCAATGGATTGAACTTCTCTGAATGGTGTGAACAAGTCAATTTCCACTTAGGTGTTATGGATCTTGACTTGGCACTGTTAACAGAGAAGCCTGCTGCTATTACTGACTCAAGCAGCGAGGCAGAGAAGTTACATCATAAGGCATGGGAACGAAGTAACAGATTAAGCCTTATGTTTCTAAAGATGACTGTTGCCAACAACATTAAGTCAACAATTCCACTGACAGAAAGTGCAAAACATTTTTTGCAGTCTGTGGAAGAACGTTTCCGTTCTGCAGATAAGTCACTTGCTGGTACTCTTATGGCAGAGTTCACGACCATGAAGTTTACTGGGTCGCGAACTATGCAAGAGCACATTATTGAGATGACTAATATAGCAGCAAGACTTAAGATCCTGGGACTGACAGTGGAGGACTATTTTCTCGTGCAGTTCACTTTGAACTCGTTACCTTCTGAGTATGGGCCATTTCAAATTAATTATAACACTACAAAGGATAAGTGGAATATTAATGAATTGGCCAGTATGCTTGTTCAGGAGGAAACGAGATTGAAAAGTCAAAAGAGTCACTCTATTAATCTCGTGGGAAAGAAAGTTGGGAAAGCCATGAAAGTCAAAGCCAACCAGTTCAAGAAAAAGAAAGAGCCTGCTCATGATCTTCAGGCTGGAAAGAAGGAACGAAAGGATGATACATGTCACTTCTACAAGAAGGTTGGACATTATCAGAAAGACTGCCTGAAACGAAAGTCTTGGTTCGAAAAGAAAGGTAAACTTAATGCCTTAGTATGTTTCGAATCAAATTTAGCTGAAGTTCCTCATAATACTTGGTGGCTTGATTCTGACGCTACTACTCATGTATCCAATATGATGCAGGGATTCATTACGATCCAAACCACAAACCCAACTAAGGATTTTCTCTCTATGGGAAATCGTATGAAGGCTCCAATTGAAGGCATAGAAACTTATCGTTTGGTCTTGGATACTGGCTATCATTTAGACCTATTACAAACTCTTTATGTACCTTCAGTTTCAAGGAACTTTATTTCTGTTTCCAAATTGGATAATTTTGTGTTTAATGTTAAATTTGGATGTGAAAGTTTTAGTTTATATAAGAATACTCATATTATTGGTTCTGGTATTCTTATTGATGGTTTATATAAATTGAAACTTGACAATGTGTTTGCTGAATCCTTACTTTATGTACATCATACTGGAATTAAGCCTAGTACGATGGATGAAAATTCTGCTTACTTGTGGCATAAACGTCTGGGTCATATATCCAGAGAAAGATTGATGAGATTAGTAAGCAATGAGATTCTCCCGAATCTAGATTTTACTGATTTCGGAATGTGTGTAGATTGCATTAAGGGAAAGCAAACTAAACACAGTAAGAAAGGAGCCACAAGAAGTACCCAGCTTCTTGAAATTATACACACTGATATATGCAGACCGTTTGACACTCCAGCCCTTAATGGAGAAAAATATTTCATCACCTTTATAGATGATTTTTCACGTTATGGTTATGTCTATTTGCTTCATGAAAAATCTCAATCATTAGATGCCCTCGAGGTATTCGTAAAGGAGGTTGAGAGGCAATTAGACAGAAAAGTGAAGATTGTAAGATCTGATAGAGGTGGTGAATATTATGGCAAATATAATGAATCAGGGCAATGTCCAGGTCCACTTGCGAAATTCCTCGAAAGTCATGGCATATGTGCACAGTATCCTATGTCAGGCACACCTCAGCAAAATGGTGTGGCAGAAAGGCGGAATCAGAAATTAATGGATATGGTTAGGAGTATGATGAGTAACTCCTCTTTACCCAAATTTTTGTGGATGTATGCACTCAAAACTGCAAATTATTTAATTAATAGGGTTCCTAGTAAGGCTGTTCAAAGTACCCCTATTGAACTATGGACAGGAAGGAAACCTAGTTTAAGTCACCTGCTTGTTTGGGGTTGCCCAGCGGAAGCGAGATTTACAATCCACATGAAAAGAAATTAGACTCTCGAACGATCAGTGGTTACTTTATTGGTTACCCAGAGAAGTCTAAAGGGTATATGTTCTATTGCCCAAACCATAGTCCGAGAATTGTAGAAACTGGAAATGCAAGATTTATTGAGAATGGCGAGGTTAGTGAGAGTAATGAACGCCAAGAAGTGGAAATAAAGGAAATAAGGGTAAACGTTCCTTTACCCATAACAGTTCCTTCATCCATTACAACACCAAATGTTGTTCTAGAAATGGAAGAACTTTTGGATGAAGAAATACTCCCTGAAGAGACTAACCCACCAATGAATAATGCATGTGAACTACAAGAAGTAGCATTAAAAAGATCTCAAAGAGAAAGGAGATAAGCTATTCCTAATGATTATGTGGTTTATTGCAAGAGTCAGATTTTGATATAGGAGTCAACAAGGATCCAGTTCATTTTCACAAGCCATAGAAAGTACTGAATCTGAAAAATAGGTTGATGCCATGAAAGAAGAGTTGAAATCCATGGAAAAGAATAAAGTCTGGGATCTCGTCGAATTGCCAGAAGGTTGTAAAAGATTTGGTTGTAAATGGGTCTTTAAGACCAAACGCAACTCAAATGGCAATATCGAACGATATAAAGCTAGACTTGTTGCCAAGGGTTATACTCAGAAGAGTGGCATTGACTATATAGAGACTTTTTCTCCGATCTCGAAAAAGGATTCATTAAGGATAATTATGGCTTTGGTGGCTCAATATGATTTGGAGTTACACCAAATGGATGTGAAGACCGCCTTTCTTAATGGAGATCTCAAAAAGGAAGTTTATATGGATCAACCTGAGTGTTTTTCCATAAAAGGAAAAGAACAGTTAGTGTGTAAATTAAAGAAGTCAATATATGGACTGAAACAAGCTTCCCGACAATGGTATATTAAGTTCAATGATATCATTACATCTTTTGGTTTTAAGGAAAACACTGTTGATCAGTGTATATACCAAAAGATCAGTGGGAGTAAGTTGATCTTTCTAGTCCTATATGTTGATGGCATTTTGCTTGCTGCTAATGACTTGAGTATATTGTATGAGACTAAAGATTTTCTCTCAAAGAATTTTGAAATGAAGGATATGGGAGAGGCATCCTATGTGATAGGAATAGAAATATTCCGTGACAGATCACAAGGAATGTTAGGATTGTCTCAAAAAGGCTATATCGAGAAAATTTTAGAGAGGTTTAATATGGATAAGTGTTCACCTGGGATTGCTCCCGTACAGAAGGGTGACAAATTTAGTCTTATGCAATGTCCCAAGAATGATGTGGAACATAAGGCAATGGAGTCAATCCCATATGCCTCTGTTGTTGGTAGCCTGATGTATTTGCAAACTTGCACTAGACCAGATATCAGCTTTGCAGTCGGAATGCTGGGCAGATATCAAAGTAATCCTGGAATGGATCATTGGAAAGCTGTAAAGAAAGTGATGAGGTACCTGCAAGGAACAAAGAATTACATGCTCATGTACAGAAAATCCAACCTTTTAAAAGTGATTGGATATTCGGATTCAGATTTTGCCGGATGCCTTGATAGCATAAAGTCCACTTTTGGTTATCTGTTCCTATTAGCTGAAGGAGCAATATCATGGAAAAGTGCGAAACAATCTATCATTGCTTCATCCACTATGGAAGCAGAATTTGTAGCTTGTTTTGAGGCTACAATTCATGCATTATGGCTGTGGAACTTTATTTCAGGACTTGGGTTGTCGACACCATTACCAAGCCGCTGAAAATTTACTGTGATAATTCTGCAGCAGTATTCTTCTCCAAGAACGACAAATACTCAAAGGGTGCCAAACATATGGAACTAAAGTATTTTGCCGTTAAGGAGGAGGTTCAGAAACAGAGAGTATCTATTGAGCATATTAGTACGGATCTCATGATCGTAGATCCTTTAACAAAAGGCTTACAACCCAAGTCTTTTAGAGAGCATGTTCTTAGAATGGGGCTTGATTGTATTGATGATTGATATGTTATGCTTGTAATAATACTCTGAGCTCATTTATATGTTTCTGACATACATTATGTTTTCCTGTTACCTTATAATTGTGTACACTTAAAGTTTTAAGTTCAACAGGAAAGTCTTGATGAGACATTATTGTGGACCATTATGAATTTGTGTTTCATATATATACCTTATGAGCCTGATATGGTAATCTGCAAGTGATGTAGTATATGAAAGGGAGTATTCTGAATTAATAGAGTATGACCACCATAACTCGCACTAAACAGTTTATTATATTTTGGCATTATGATGAACGACAAGAGATTGGTTATTATCGTCATTTGCGCATAACGATTAAAGTAATGAATTATAATCGGATCAAGTGGGAGAATGTTAGAATATTCCCAATTAGTATTCCTTGGAGTAGACTCAAAGAATGCTTACGTTAAGGAATATTATTAATATGATCCAATTGATAAGGAAATAATTAATTAAATCAATCTCGTCCGTTGATCTCAGTATTGATGGAGATACTGAATTAGGTTTAAACTAAAACCCTAAAGATTTGTATATATATAGCTGGTCCTCTCTCTGCCTCCAGACACAGGAAAACTCCATCTATAACGTGTGATTACAGTAAAGGTTAGGAGAGAGAAATCAGTTATAAGGTTAATAAAGGTCTCAGCCTCTATTCCGACGCATGATGACTATGTCTTCCGCTAACTCAGGTATATCGTTTATATGATTTTATTCAGTTTCAAAATCCTAAAATTATATTTGATGATGATGAGATTTACATATTAAATCTTACATTAGGACTTAAATAAAAAAAAATCTAAAGGTTTAAGACTAAATAAATGCATATCACAATAAATTAATGGGCAATTGGAAAGGATCCAAATTGTTGGATTGATCCGGATTCATTTTATCCTGAGGGCTTCCTTGATAGCTAATCTTTGAAGTAATTGTTTTGAGCAGTCCATGTTGCTAATATACAGCAATTTCTGTGAAGTCTATTGGTCGGCTGTTGGAAACAATGGCAAATAGAAGCATAAAGCAGGAATGCCATAAACTAAACTACGAAAAAGCAAGCCTGTGTTGAATTAGCGGAATTAATTGTTGGATAAATGCATCCAACAAGGTGTGGAATTTCATTTTGATTTTCATCTTCTATTATCGTTCACTTGCTACATCATTGGTTGCATTCTGTCCATAATTATTGTCAAAATGGCTTTTGCTGTTGATTTTTATATTCTATTATTTCTCACTTGTGACGCCGTTTAGTGCTTCTTTTTCCGAGATTATTGTCAAGTAAACGTCTTTGTGGTGTTTTCCCACTAGTAAATGCATTTTGAATTTTCAAGGAAACTACTTGGCAATGCAGGGGAAGGCACCCCTTTTATTTTTTTCTGTGATAAAGGCACATCAAGGATGCACTTCTATGACGTAATCGACTGACTCTTGAATTCATGATACAAAAAAAGGCAACTGGTTCAATGGTCTTCTGGTGGACCATTCAACTAAATTCTACTGCTACAGCTGGCTAATTTCTACTAATTAATTGGTGATAGAGCTATTGAAATCTTAGTCCAGCTTAAGGTTCAAATTTTGGCCCCCACGAACCGGAAAAAATCTTTCTACTGGTAGGCCAATTTTGAATTTTTGCCATTTGGTGTGGAAAGAATGATATGCCCTGTCATGCGAGTTGGCATAGCGAATATGAAGCTTTGACCTGTAAACTTACTGCATCATCGTACTACAAATTGTCTGCTGGCAAAAAAATAGAATATTATATTGGAGTTTAGTGTGATTCATTCCTGGTTTTACCCAACAAAGTTCATAGCTTGAATGATTTCTTGACGCGATATTAGAGGCTTTATGAACCATAGGTCATGAATTTTAAGCACGCCACTCTCATTCTTCCAGTAAATTTTTTAATTTTTGTACACAGAGGACTTGTGCTTTGTCCACGTTTTCGCCCCAATTACGTGAGAGGGAATGTTATAATTAAATATATGATTTTTTCTTGTACCTCACTCAACAATTTAAGTTTTTGTGTCAGAATGGTTTCTGTTGGTTTTGGTGATCATGGTGAATGAAGAAACATTAAAAAAGAAGTTGCAGTAGAGATTTGCAGCTTCTGGAAAATTGCAGCAGAGGAGAAAAAATGCAGAGAAAGAGCATGACAGTAATAAGGGAAAGAAGGTAAAGGGAGAGAAGAAAGGTGTTAGCCATTGAATATGGCTTCTCTCACATTCTTTCATCGATCATAATCATCATTTTATAGTCCTTACATACTTGACAGATTTCAAATTGAAATTTGACAGTTTTCCAACAGCTAGTAGGAAAAGTAAGATTTAAATTCAAATACAAATTTGAAATACAAAAGCGTTGCTCTAATCCAATCTAATTTAAGCTAAAACATAAAAGACAAAGATGAAGACACAAGTTGACGTCATCTTCCAGCAACTTCTTAACAGAAAATTGATCTTTGGAGGAAAGATATGAACAAAAACAGAACTTTGAACAAGGCAACAGAACCAATGCTTCCATCAGTTTCTTGATGTATTGGAAACTCCGCTGAGGTTTTTGGTATGACTATCATAGGAAAGAGGAAGAGTAATGTTAAAATGCTAGGGTGATAATTGTTACAAGAGTAAATGATCTGATCTGTTATATTTTCGCGGCGTGAGTTATTACGGGTATAAGAGTGTTATTTTACATTTATCTTAAATTTATTTTATGAGTTCGTTGTTTTATTAAAATTATTTAAGTCACTTTAAACAATTTATTATTAACTTGTAAACCTTTTTATTTTTTCTTCGCCCACCTATGTGGGACTTTTTGCTCTCCAATACTCCTCCTCTAATGCAACGGAGATCTTTAGCAACTAGTTAGCACTTGCTCAATCATTACGAGTCTTTAACAGGAGGTCACCGTCTCAAATACCCACCTAAGATTTTTTTTCAAGTCGTTAAACTTGTTCAAATAGACTTGGGCTCTAATACCATGTTATATTTTCGCGACGTAGGTCATTACGGATAGGAGGGTGTTAATTTACATTTATCCTAAATTCATTTTAAGGGATTGTTGTCTTATTAAAATAATTTAAATCACCTTAACCAATTTACCCTTAATTTATAAATCTTTTTATTTTTTCTTCCTCCATCAACGTGGGACTTTTTGCTTTCCAACATGATTTATGTTTTGGTACTTACTAATTTTACTTTCTTTTTTTGTTAATAAAATTAATTCATAATCTAATATCATTCAAATGTTATTTTTAATTTTTTTATACAAGTAGACCCAACTTATTATGTGGTGTAAAATTATGAGTAACTCACACGCATTTAAAAAATAGAGTCGAAATAAAAAATCCCTTATGTTTCTTAGATGCCGCAAATGTGGTCCTCAGGCCTTCATCCAGTAGTTTAAAAGTTTTCTATTATTGGCTACAGGGCTAAATGATAATCTGATATGATCTCTGCCCAGAAGATATGGTCTCTGCTTTGTTTATGCGTTCATGTTACGGAGATGCTTCAGTCATTTTCTCTTTGTTGGTTTATTTTGCTTTTCCAGGATTCTTAAATTGGCAATCGATTGCCACTGCAACTCTTGATCCAAAGTTACGTGCATTGTTATGTATCTGTATTGGCTGAGGAGGGATTCTCCATGAACAGCATTTTGGTAATGGTTATATTCCACATGTGCATTTTGTTCAGAATAAATTTCAATTCAAATTCTTACTATAAGCAAGTCGTAACTGGCAACTGCTTATTTAAGAAAATTTTTATATACTGCAATTTGAGACTTCAAGGTCTCACCTGCATTCCTTGAAAGAGCAAATGAAGTCAAAAAAAGCCGCAATCTAGAGAAAAAAAAAAAAAAAAAAAAGCATGGGAAGATGTTGAAATGAGCCAATAAATAGGCCTTGCACCCCCTTCCTACCAATGTAGGTGATTAAGAAGGAACATAGATAGTTTTAACTGCTCCTAGCCGTTCTCATCATGGAATACCAATCCCCTTCCATTCCTGTATTAACCAGCTTCCTTTTCTTTATCTTCCTGGTAATGAAGCTATGGAAACTATCAAAATCCAGTCATTCTGCTCCAAATCTACCGCCTGGACCAAAGAAGCTGCCTATCATAGGAAACATGCACCAGCTTGGTGGCTCTAGACCCCATTATCGCCTTGCAAAGTTAGCCAAGAAGTATGGAGGTGTTATGTACCTTCAACTTGGCGAACTACCCCATGTGGTCATTTCATCGCCAGATGCAGCCAAAGAAATGTTGAAAACACATGATGCCATCTTTGCTCAAAGGCCCTTTCTCCTAGCAGCTAGTGCTGTAACTTATGATCTTAAGGACCTTGTTTTTGCACCGTATGGAGAATATTGGAGGCAGTTGCGGAAAATTTGTGTATTGGAATTGCTAAGTGCAAAACGAGTGCAATCGTTCAGATCAATCAGGGAAGAGGAGGTAGCCAATTTCATTAGTGCTATCTCTTCTACTGCAGGATTGCCATTCAACTTTAGTAGAAAGTTGTTTTCTCTAACATACGACATTGTTTCACGAGCTACTTTTGGCAACAAATGCAAAGACTAAGAAGCGTTCATACCTGTTGTGGAGGAAATTATACAACATGCAGAAGGCTTAAGACTTGCAGATTTGTTCCCTTCCATTAAATTCCTGCCAGGGATTGCTTCGATGGGGTCTAGACTCAAAAGTCTAAGTCAAGAATCGGACAAACTACTCGAAAGTATAATTAAGGACCACAGAGCTAGAAGAGAAACAACAGGGACAGACCGTGATGGCAAAGAGGAAGATCTTGTGGATGTACTTTTGAAGCTCCAAGAGCATGGCGACCTTGATTTTCCCTTGGCAGATGAAAATATCAAAGCAGTACTCCTGGTTAGTGCAGTTGCTTCTTAATTTGTATCCTCTAGCTTTTATACATCATAGGATATCTTATTATTGCGAGTTAATGAGGTCATTTTGGATCTTGCTTGAAATTTTCATATGATTCCAACAAGCACGCCTGGTAGCTCTTGAGGGAAGAGTGTTCTATGTCAAAATTACCGCGTATCTAATCGATTCATTCTAATATTCGATTCCTCTTTCAGGATATATTCGCGGCTGGAAGCGAAACATCGTCAACACTGATGGAATGGGCAATATCTGAAATGCTGAGAAGTCCAAGAGTGCTGGAAAAGGCGCAAGAAGAGGTTAGGAAAGTCTTTGGCAAAAATGGAAATGTTGATGAATCAGCCCTTCATGAACTGCAGTACCTAAAGTCAATCATCAAAGAAACTTTCAGATTACACCCTCCTGCTCCTCTGCTAGTTCCGAGAGAATCCAGGGAGAAATGCGAGATTAATGGGTATGAGATACCTGCAAAAACCAAAGTCTTTGTGAATGTATGGGCAATCGGAAGGGATCCAAAGTGTTGGACTGATGCTGAGACGTTCTATCCCGAGAGATTCTTAGACAGTCCGATAGACTATAAGGGGAACAACTTTGAGTTAATCCCATTTGGCGCTGGTAGGAGGATGTGTCCTGGAGTATCGTTTGGAATAGCTGATATTGAGCTTCCACTTGCTCAGCTTCTGTACCATTTTGACTGGAAACTTCCTGATGGACAGAAGCCAGAAGCACTAGATATGTCTGAGAGTTTCGGTGCAACGGTTAGAAGGAAAAATGATCTGATGTTGAAAGCCATTCGCTACCATCCTCTGCCTGTTGAAGTACAAGCCTGAAGCCGGAAAAGCTAAATTTATATCGTCTCTGTGTCGCCGGCTTTTGTTAAGCAGTTATGCAATTATGTAAACAAAATAATGTATATGTGTTATATTTTCGCGGCGTGGGTCATTACGGGTAGGAGAGTATTAGTTTACATTTATCTTAAATTCATTTTATAAATTCGTTATCTTGTTAAAATTACTTAAGTCACCTTAACCAACTTACATTCAACTTATAAACCATTTTCTTTTTTTTTCTCCCACCGATGTGAGACATTTCTCATTCCAACACTCCCCCTCAAGTATAACTGGGATATTTGACAACCAGTTGACATTTGCCTAATCATTAGGGGCCTTAACAGGAAGACACCGTCTCAAATACCCACCCAGAATCTTTTTTCAGGTTGTTAAATCCGCTCAAATAAGTTCTGATACCATGTTATATTTTCGCGGCATGAGCTATTATGAGTAGGAGAGTGTTAGTTTTTATTTATCTTAAATTCATTTTATAGGTTCTTTGTCGTGTTAAAATGACTTAAGTTAGCTTAACTAACTTACCCTTAACTTATAAACCATTTTATTTTTCTTTCTCCCACCGATGTGAGACATTTCTCATTCCAACAATATGGACATGGCTACCTACAATAGCCAGTTCACTGACACTATGTTAGAATAGAGGTCGAGAGTTCTACTCCCACCTCTTCTGAATCTCTCTTTTCCTAGTTGTAACATTGGATTTTGACCCTTCTTTAAAATCCAAGAAAATATAATAATAATAATGCATATGTCCCAATGACATTGCATCATCTTTATGTACTCAACGATATTCATAAATAACCCTATTGTGGAGGTAGCCATTGAGACTACTGATTCTTGCCATCCCTTTTATTTGACTTATCCATTGTGCCATAATAGCATAAAATTGCCAAAGTGATAGGTTTATGATGAAGCAGGATTTAACATTAATTACAGATTGCAGATCTGTGATAAATGATGGGAATAATTTATGTTACATGATTTGTCATCTGTTTCTTTCACACCTTTTTTGATATAGAGTTACAATGTCCTTTAATAAGACTATGAGGTATTACCTTTACTTTCTCAAATCGTTCATCCAAAAAAATGATGGACATAATTTTCATCATATATCCATCGAAAATGGGCCAATGTTAAGGCAAATATGGATCAAAGTTTTAAATTGTCAAGCATTTGCATCATCGCATCTTGTGTGTTGATCTTTGTCTATTATTTCTTGTCTATTATCTCAGCACTCGTAACACATTTGGTTTTCCAAGAGATTTGCAGCCTAACTTTTGAATTTCTGCTGTTATAAAGATAGAATAGAAGACTAAAGTTGCATGTTTGAATTGTCTCCTAGTTTTGAATTTTCTGAGAATTCTAAATTATGGACATTATTTGGTCCAAGTTACCCAGTTAAGGTGGCGGAATGTCAGCGTAACCAAAGATCAGAACTTTGAAGTCCAAGATTTCTAAGTCTATGAGTTTATCGTCAAAAAGCCACCGCTTCTGTTTTTCAATGGTGAGGTATTAACCGAGCTGTGCATGAGTTTGATGTGTAATTATAAAGTTGTATTCAATAATATCTAACAATTTATTAATTTTTATTTTTTTATAAATTCAATTATTCAAGAAATTATATCGCATGTTACATTTTGTGTCAATTAGTGGTTTGTGCTGAGTGCTGACACACAAGTAATACTTAAACTTGTACAACTTATAAATTTCCATAGTCATCCTTATGCCGCACTTGTTTCAGATTGTCAAGCTCTTCTTCCACGAGCTTAGAATTATCATTGTTCTAAAGAAGCCAATTGTTGTGCCAAACTATTTAGCAATGTTGAGATATTCGCCAGGGTTTAGAGTACATAGAGCTAATTTAGTAGGAGTCTGTTTTTTTTTTTTGACAGATAGGAGGAGTATGTTTTAGTTAGCAGTTCTTGTCTTATTTTGCTTTCCAAACAAAAAAAAAAAGGGTAAGTAAGAGGAGAGTTTGAGACCCTCATGATTGCGTCGCAGGTTTCTGTTCAAAATTAATTTGTTTGTTTTTTTTTTATTTTTTTAAATTTTTTTAAGACATATCAATTGAATTTATACTTTAAATTTTAAGGTAATAATTATCTAAATTTAAATTTAAATTTTATAAAAAAAATAAAAAATATATCTATATGAGTCTAATTCTCAACACCAGACTAAGGATTCCTAGTCAGACCTAAAAAGTAATTTAGTAAGCTGGACCCTTTGCCTATCCTCACTAAGAGATCGGAATGCTGACCACTGCCTCAATGTCAACATACTGAGTATTGTCTCGCTACTTCATCAGTGTCCAAATACCAGACTGCGGCCCATTGTATTGCATTCCACTGGGCGCCCCAGTTAGAACCTCATAGTTTCAATTTCTTAGGATTTGGGTTTTGTTGTTCAACTTTATGATCCAAGCAAAATGCTGGGCTTACAGGGAGGACATGGGGTTACAGCCTACTTCAAATAGTGGAGACTGTATACTTCAACTATATAAACGTGAGTTCGATCTCTTATTCGCGCTCTTAATTTCTATATATCTTAACTGCTGGACTTTTAGCCCTAATGACAAAAAAAAAAGTTACTTGAGTCTCCCAAAATTGTACTGTATCGATCATCACTTGTATCTATTAAAATCCATGGACATAAAAAGGATGAAGCTATTTACACGAAGGAAACAGCTGCATGCACGCAAGCCATGGGCAAAACTTTTTGTCTTTATTGTCTCATTTGCATGTATGGAGTAAAAAGTTGCGTGTAAATAACATTATCCACATAAAAATGGGGACGTGTGTATTGTTGGTTAATCAATTGTCCAATAAACTCTCTGGTTAACAATGAGCTTTACCTCTCTCTAAACTTAATATTTCGAGTTTAAATTTCAATCGAGCCGTTTAATTAAAAAAACAAATCTCTGGTTTTTCATGTTTATCTCTCTTCTTTATCTCTTTACCTATCACCAAAAACGTTCTTAATGGACAATTTGAAGTGTAATACAATGATAACTACTTGCTTACTCTATTTGAAAAGTAATGAAGGGATATAACCAGATGTCATTCATAAATATCAATCCTCATCGTGCATATTAAGGTTGAGTAATATCTGCTACTGCGACAAATATGTAAGATCTGATAACTACTGCGTATTTCACTGATGCCATGAACATGAATGAAAGGACCGGGCCAACTTCCCACACCCCACATTCTGGCGCGCATGGAGAAACAGACAACTGTGAAAGCATCCCAAACATCATCCATTCTATCGATAAAAAAACTTTCCTCCCTTTGACCTTTCGACCAGTCGACATGCTCTTGTTGCCGGCTATTACATTTTCAGCTATAATATTGATTAGTGTTTTCAAAATCGAACTAGATCAGCTAGTCAAATTAATTTAATCGTGAATTGGTTAGGATACCAATTTGGTTTGATCTTAAAAACAGAATAAAAATGAAACAACTCAAAATTGGAAAGACTAATCCAATTTAGACGGATATAAGCTACAAATATCAAAAATTACAATTTAAGGACAAATATAAATTCCAATTAAACCAATTAAAATTTGAACCACTGACTTTTCTAACCCGTCCGATTATAATGGATGGTGGCTTACGAACTCTGTTCTCAGAAGAACTTAAAAGTGGCTAAATACAAACGTTGGGGTAAATTAAGTTTTACACCATCCATTTAGGGGGTAATTACCACTTACACCAATGGTTTTTAGAAATTACAAAGAACACCATGTAGTTATATTTCTGGTAATAAAAAACACCATCTAGTCATCTGCCGTTAATTAAAGTTTGATTACATTACAATACTACCATTACAAATGTCCAAAGTGACAATAATGCCCTCAATTATATCTGAACCTAAAATGATTGTTTAGATTGTAAAAGTAAACAAACCCACGTACAAAACAAATGAAACCAGCGACTAGAAATCACCAAAGCTAGAAATTTAAAGGCAACTATAAAAATTCTTCAACAATCCCAAATTTCAAATGCTTCCCACAACAAAATTAGTACTTTCTTCTTCAAATTTTCCAGTTTTCCTTCAGCCTTTTTACCTTTTTACTTCTCCTACCCACCTGCAGCAAATATGTCTCAAGCAAGCACAAACTCAATTAACTATGAAGCACAAACTCCATTTCACCAATGATTCGTAAGCCTCTTTGACTCATTAGTCTAAATCCTTCATTCTCCATATCGAACAATTTCTTACACATCCACGTGATATCAGTGAAGGTGGCTAAATCTTTGTAGGCAATATCATCTCTCTCCTCCTTGGCTCCAAACTAAATGTCAACATCCTGCTTCCCTCTTCCCATAAAAGTTGAACAACAAAGTTAAAATAATGGCACTAGATACAAACCCACGGCAAGTAACAAATTAATCAACAAAAAAGCTCTCAGACCCCACTTTTCTCAAAAACAAACCCAAAAAGCTAACCCCATTGAATAAACAATTACTTTCGAACATGTTAGTTGTACCAAAACTATAATAAGACTATTTTTCGTTTATAAATCGAAGGAAACGCTAACCTTGCAAGCTATAAACAAACCAGACACTACTTTCCATTGATACCCCAAGTTGGAACAAAACTCTCACTTTTCAAATCAATGAAAAACAAAAAAAAAACACATCAATCTATTCGTGAGAAAGAACAAGAACTATGGAAAACTCACAAATTTCAGCGAAAAAAGCACTGATTTTATTGGGTTTGTGTTGGATCGACAGATAGTTTTGATATTGCCTAAGAAATTGCCAAAGAGAATAAGAGTTTCAGGAAACGGCTGTGTTGTGAAATATAAATTAAGTTTTTTGTCTTTTAAATATATATGGGGTATTTTTGTCATTTTATAAATTCTGTCTGCATTGACTTTTTTCCGTTAGTCAAATGATGTTTTTTGTAATTTCTAAAAACTATTGGTGTAAGTGATAATTACCCCCTAAATAAATGGTGTAAAATATAATTTACCCACAAACATTGAGACACAGACATACGAAACCAATTTAAAGTCAAGATAAAGAATAGCAATTATGGCAGCAAAACGTAATGCTCCATTCATATGCAAGAATCCCATCTGTGAAGGATTGACCAAGTTTTACCACCGAGCGTCTTAATGTAACGTTAGCGCACTGAATGTGCTGACCAATAGATTTTGAGTTCGAACGTGGCCGGGACGCTTAATGGAGTTAAATTTATGTTTCTTGTCTCGATACTAAATAAGCTCACTGTAACCAATTAAAAATTCAGTACTGTTAGAACGGTGCATAATACTCCTTGATATAACTCTTAAAATACTACCTCAATTGTCTCATTACTTTTACCCAAAAAAAAAAAAAAATTGACCAAGTTCAGAAAGGACACATGATAAAAACAATGGATCCAAGATTACTCTACCAGAAAATCAAACAACTAAAAAATATAGGAACTTATTAATCTTATTCATATTATTATTTTTTAACATAATATATATATGATTTTATACTACTCAAATTTATTTTATCATTTTTTTCATTTCAATTGACCGTCACTTAAAATTTTTTTGACTCGCATTTAAAGTTGAATTAACTTGAATGTTATTTTAAGTGAATGAAATTAGAAATCTATGGTAATGTCGTACGAAAATGTTAATCGGTTGGTGCCATGGGGATTGACGAGGGAGGGGGCTTACCATTAGATTAAGAGCTTCGTTTTAGAGTTACTGCTATGTAGTCGTACTATTTGGTCACACGCTGCTATTAATAAAGTGCAATTAACTATTAATTTAGTCTCATTATGTTCAAAAAATGTGAAAAGACAAATTTAAAATTTAAAATTAAATAAGTATTACTTTATAATTTAAAGTGTATGATTTCACATAACATGTGTTAAAAAATAAAATTATTTGATTTCAAAAAAAAATTTCTAAACAAAATTTTTACACAAAATATCTAATTACATTTTTATTAATAATTTGTCGCAATTTCCCTTGCATATGGCCACACTATGCTGCGCGCAAGTTTTACCGTTGGATTAAACAATATGGTCAGAGAAGCATACCTGTAATACTTATACTTAAAAGGGAGAAGATAAGTGGGTGCGTATAAGCGAAAACGAGGTAAATACGTAGAAACTTGAACCGTTAAATTGTGAAAAGTATATTGAATTTAAAAAAAATAAATAAATAAACAATTGAATGTCGTTGAATTAACTGCGTACCCTCCGCGTATCCTCTAAGGCGATACAGTGGCCCTCTACTTAAAAACATTGATGCCATACCATCTCACTTGAAGACAAGTCAAGAAGCAGTCCATAAGAGCAGCTTGTATGCTTCAAAACCTACATAAATATGGAAGCACTGCAACTTCACTAATGATACATTTGTCCCCAAAATCCAATATTCACATCCACTCTCATCATGGAGGACCAGCTCTCCATCTTAACAACCCTTGTTTCCTTTCTTCTATGCGCATTTATAGTGATGAGAATATGGAACAGATCAAAAGCCAACCAAAACCTGCCTCCAGGCCCAACAAAGCTGCCCATAATAGGAAACTTGCACCAGCTCGGTGGCTCTCTGCCCCACCATCGCCTGAGGGACTTGGCGAAGATTCACGGACCGATGATGCACCTTCAGCTTGGTGAACTTTCCACTGTAGTCATATCATCAGCTGAAGCTGCCAAAGATATTATGAAAACCCATGATCTCATCTTTTGTGATAGACCATATCTCCTCGCTGCAGAGATTTTGACCGATAACTCAAGCATGGTGATGTCTCCATATGCGGATTTTTGGAGACAGATGAGAAAGATATGCACATTAGAGCTGCTGAGTGCAAAAAGGGTACAGTCATTCCAATCAGTCAGGGAACAAGAGGTCTCAGACCTCATTAAATCAATTTCTTCCAGATCAGGATCATTGATAAATCTCAGCGAGATGATATTTTCCTTGACATTTAGCATCACTTGCAGGACAGCCTTTGGCAAGATATGGCAAGACAAGCATCCATTTAAGTCGCTTGTCCACGAAAATATCCAGGTGGGAGCAGGTTTCAGTATCTCTGACGTCTTTCCTTCTATTAAGTTTCTGCAAGTCATTACTGGGATGAAGACTAAACTCGAAAAACTGAAACAACAAATGGATACCATACTTGAAAACATCATCATGGAACATAAAATTACCAACAGAGCGAAAGAAACAGGTGGAGATGTTGAAGAAGATCTTGTGGATGCCCTCTTGAATGTTCAAGATCACGGTGACCTGCAATTCCCCTTGGCTACTCGAAACATCAAAGCAGTTATCAATGCAAGTGTTGGCCCTTTGTCAATTTTCTCTTCTATGGTCTTCCAAAACAATATATTGAACATTTCCTTTAATTCAAACCATCCCTGATGATCCTATTTCAGGACATTTTCCTGGCCGGCACGGAGACATCATCTACAGCTACAGAATGGGCAATGGCTGAATTGTTGAAGAACCCGAGGGTGATGAAAAAGGCACAAGAAGAAGTGAGGCAGGTTTTTGACCAGAATGGAAGCGATTACGGAACAAGTGTTCAGGAGCTGAATCACTTAAAGTTGGTCATAAAGGGAACTCTGAGGCTGCACCCCCCTCTTCCATTGCTGCTTCCAAGAGAATGCCGGGAGAGATGCGAGGTCAATGGATATGTGATACCTGCCAAATCTAAAGTCATTGTGAATGCGTGGCCAATCGGAAGGGATCCCAAATATTGGACTGAACCTGAGAAATTCTATCCAGAGAGGTTCCTTGATATCCCATTTGACTATGAAGGTGCAAATTTTGAGCTGATCCCATTTGGTTCAGGGAGAAGGATATGTCCTGGCATAACATTCGACATAGTCAATATTGAGTTCTCCCTGGCAAAATTGCTAGACCATTTTGATTGGAAACTCCCACCTGGTGTGAAGGAAGAAGATCTAGACACGACTGAGTCTTTTGGTGCTGCAGTTAGAAACAAAGTGGATCTGCAAGTTGTCCCTATTAAGTATCGTCCCCTTGTCGGTTAAATGGGAAACAACAAAAAAGTGACATTCAATGTTTTACTTCGATTTGAATGCCATACTGCTAATAATAAAGGAGCCATTGCAGTATGTTAGTCTTTAGCTGATGCATAACATATATTGCAAGAGGGGGACTAAGGAGTTACAGGCTCTCCTGAAATAAGGGGAGCTGCAGAGAGCTTTTTTTGTTTCTTTCTTCAAATTGATTGAGATAAAAGACAAAGGGATCCTGTAGCACTCTTCCTTTTCTCATCTGGTATGCCACCAACTCTGATAAATGTTGGAAAGTCTCATTCGTCTTTGCCAGTCATAAAATTTCATTTGCCTAAGAGAAAAAAAGGGATAGGTTCGTGGTTGGTCCACTAATTTAATTGCGTTTAAGATTTTATTGAACATACACTTTTTATCATATACGAGAATTATATTATAAAAATATATAAATTTTTTATAATAATATATATATTTTTTATAATAAAAGAATAAGTTATAACTTTTTATTATAAAAAACATACTTATAATTACAAAAAATTTATGTATTATCATAATATAATTCTTTCACATAGTAAAACAGTATGTCTAGTTACATTTTCCGTTTAATTGCGTGGACTCTTTTCACTCTGGACACCACCCTTTTCTATTATCCAATGTGAGTCACTGCGTATGGCACGTGGATTCCATATTTCCACATATTAAAAAAATAACTTTTAGAAAAATTTGAACTTTCTTACTATGAAAAACTAAGTTTTGAAAAATAATAATATTTTAGTCCATAAGTGCCTCTTGCCAACGCACTTAGATTTTCTTCCGATAGAATTTCCCTACCCACCGAGTTTTCTGTATAAAAAAACCTTTTTTTTTTTTTTTTTTTTTTCCTGATGTGGAGATTATTCTCTCCTTTCTTTTCTCTCCTCCAGCTCCAACTCCAAGCCTTCCCCGTTTCCCCAATTACCCTCAATTCCCAGAAGAAGAAAAATAGTGGTAAAGATTGCACCTGAGGCAGGCAACGGCTGCTCCTTTCCAATTTTGGATTGGAAGGATTGAGGAGGGAGAGTGAATTTGGATTTTGGACAAGAATGAATTCACATTCACACAATGACCCAAATCCACTTCCCTCAATAGCCCCGCCCATGGCAATAACATCGTCATCTATTATTCAATTTCCTCAATCCATCTCTCTCTTGTTGGTTGGCGGTGACAACATTATTTATCGTTGTCGTCTGTCCGGTTGCTGCGTTGCTTGTAGAAAGAGGGCAACAGGCACAGGTGCAGACGATGTAAATTTATATCACGAATAGTATTCCGGTGTATGAAATAAGAAAAGATATCTCACAATTTGATAGGTAGTACTGTGCCTATCATGAACGCAAAATATTCAAGTAATTAATACATGAATTTTATTATATAATTTAATATTAAATAAAATTAAAATAATAATATAATTTATTAAATAATATTTAATAATTTATTTATTTTTTAATTTTTAAAATTTAATTATTTAATAATTTAATTTACTTTATTATTTTTTATTACCTTCCAAATGTAGTACTTAACATTTTTCTTATTTTATATAAATTTTACATGGACAGTGACTATCTAATATTTTTCTGACAGAAATACTCATGTTGACATTTTTTCAAAGATTTTCATTATACGAGTAAATTGAGTTTTCACATTACATCTATATGCACTTAATTTATGCAACCATAAGTATTTTGTGTGTAATTGTAATTAAAAAATATAAAATAATAATAATAATAATAATTTTTATATTATTTTTTATCATCATGTTTACAAAAAAATGTACTTATAATTGTACAAATTATACGTATATGAAAACTAGCATCTGTCTATAAAAATTTTCCCTTTTGCAAAAGGGTTCATTAAGTGGTTATACGATTTGTGGCCAAATGTATGGCCACATTCTATTTTTTTAAATAAAAATAAATTTTAACTTATATTTAATATTATTTTAAATATATTTAGTATTATTTTTAAATTTTAATTTTAAAAAAATTTCAAATTTTTTTTACTTTATCCCAGTATGGCCAGACGTTCACCTCTTCTGTTTTTGGCCAAACATCCATACACTTTTTCTCCGTTTCAAAATTGGTGACAAAACCAAAACCCGCAAAATCCACTAAAGCAAAAATCAAACCAATCAAACCATAAAATCAACGTTCAATTATCTGAGTGATAAGAGATTTGGTATCCTTCAAATAAGTTTCACATTCAAATTTTGTGAACAAACAAAAGAACGTTAAGAGAGTTGTTCCCATAATAGACCCGACAGTGCTCGAACTGAATCATGAAGCAGGTAATATATTATTGTTATGGAATGCTTTAGTAGTGTATTTTCAAGCTAATCCTCCCCAAACCCCACAATGTGAGATCCTTGTGATTGGGAACACCTTTTATTTATCAAATTCTTTCATGCTTCAAATATTGTTACAGCAGCGCCTTACCTTGTGATAGAAATGCCTAATTATGTGTTACAAAGTTTTGTTTCTAGTCTCTTTGTGCCGTCTGCTAAGACTGCTTCCCATGTTTGGTAGTTTAGGACATTATTATGCTAAGCACTATGCTTCACAAGTTCTCCGTATATTTGCAAATTTTTTCATTTTCCTTCAAACTTTACTTGGTGTCATTTTGGCATGTTAAGTGTCAGAGTCTAAGTCATTAGATTGTCATCAAAGATCCAGTGCCAAAGATGGATTTTGATGCTGTCTTCATATATATGGAATACTGTCCTCCGCTTTTTGCTCATATCAGAGCAGTCCATGAAATTAAATAAAATCCAATGTTTACAAAAAAAAAAAAAAAAAGTTTTTGCTTGTACTTCCAACATCCTTCTGCTAAGAGCAGCCGTTTACAACATTTCCTATTCTATTTTATGACAGTTTCAGTGTCTGCTAATCTAGAATATGCTATTCTGGAAGCCATGGAACAAAAGGAAACAACTAAGAAATGCTTGAAAAATGTGCGAGACTTGATCCTCGTGGCTTCTGCTTGGTTGTTTCTTTTTGCTTTTAAGGTTACAAGGGAGGCCATAAAGGTCAAGAAAGAAAGATATAGTCACTAAGACTTGAACACCATAATGAAGAGGTTCTAATAAGGACGTCCGAACCTGTTGTCTTACAAGCACGAGACTCCTTTATTGTTTCTTCAATAGATATGAGCAGAGATGTGTTGTTCATGGGCCGAGATGCAATCATCATTATGGGCTGTTGGAAATGGCCAAGATTTTTTTTGCATTTGGACAAGTATCTATTGGTCCATTGGCCAGCTTTGTCTTCTTTTGTGTCAGGTACGTCTGGTGAGAATATATAAAATGGAAATCAAGTTGCATTTGATGAAAAGTTAAAGAAAGTTTTGGAATCAAATATATAATATTTAAAAAGTATAAGTACCAAAGTCAGGCACTTAAGCCCAGTGGGCACTTAAGCCCAGTGGGCTTATGTGTGCTGTTGTGTGTTACATTTCTTTAGTCAAGCAGAATCTTATACTTTACTTAACCTCATTTCTCCTTTCTCTTATATACCCATTATGACTTTTTGTAAATCAAAAAAAAGAAAAAATCTTATACTTTGCACTGCAGCTGTTATTGAAGTCCTTGTTTTGGCAATATATTTCAATGCCAGATTTGTACAAAAACCTGTATTTAATTAATTCTAGCTAATAATGTGTCCTACTTTTGGACATTTTTGCAGCTGGTAGTGGTTATGGACATCAACATAATGAGCAATGTCTTAAATTAATGGGCAATTGGAAAGGATCCAAATTATTGGATTGATCCGGATTCATTTTATCCTGAGGGCTTCCTTGATAGCTAATCTTTGAAGTAATTGCTTTGAGCAGTCCATGTAGCTAATATACAGCAATTTCTGTGAAGCCTATTGGTCGGATGTTGGAAACATTGGCAAATAGAAGTATAAAGCAGGAATGCCATAAAACTAAGCTCCGAAAAAGCAAGCCTGTGTTGAATTGGTGGGATTAATTGTTGGATAAATGCATCCAACAATGTGTGGAATCTCATGTTGATTTTCATCTTTCTATTATCGTTCACTTGCTACATCATTGGCTGCATTCTGTCCATAATTCTTGTCAAAATGGCTTTTGCTGTTGATTTTTTATATTCTACTATTTCTCACTTGTGACGCCATTTAGTGCTTCTTTTTCCGAAATTATTGTCAAAATGTGTTTTGATTTTCTTGACAAGTACACGTGTTTGTGGTGTTTTTCCACTAGTAAATGTATTTTGAATTTTCAAGAAAACTACTTGGCAATGCAGGGGAAGGCACGCCTTTTATTTTTCTCTGTGATAAAGGCACATCAAGGATGCACTTCTATGACATAACGTAATCGATTGACTCTTGAATTCATGATACAAAAAAAGGCAACTGGTTCAATGGTCTTCTGGTGGACCATTCAACTAAATTCTACTGCTACAGCTGGCTAGTTTCTACTAATTAATTGGTGATAGAGCTATTGAAATCTTAGTCCAGCTTAAGGTTCAAATTTTGGCCCCCACGAGCCGGAAAAAATCTTTCTACTGGTAGGCCAATTTTGAGTTTTTGCCATTTGGTGTGGGAAGAATGATATGCCCTGTCATGCAAGTTGGCATAGCGAATATGAAGCTTTGACCTGTAAATTTATTGCATCATCGTACTGCAAATTTTCTGCTGGCAAAAAAGTAGAATATTATATTGGAGTTTAGTGTGGGTTTTACCCAACAACCTAAAGTTTATAGCTTGAATGATTTCTTGACGCGATATTAGAGGCTTTACGAACAATAGGTCATGAGTTTTAAGCACGCCACTCTCATTCTTCCAATAAATTTCTGAATTTTTGTACACGGAGGACTTGTGCTTTGTCCACGTTTTCGGCCCAATTACGTGAGAGGGCATGTTATAATTAAGAGGGCAAATACATTTCCGGACAAAAATATGCCTGAATGCAATTGATTGTATTTGGTTTGCAACTGCCTGTATTTCAAGTGCAACCAAAAATAAGAAGAAAAAATCACTGTCATTTCTTTGCACATGAAATTCAACTGGTTGCACATCAAATCCATTTGATTGCATTCGGGCAACATTTCAGACATTATTTCCTCTGAAAATCTAATTTTTTCCTATAATTAAATATATCATTTTTTCTTGTACCTCACTCAACAATTTAAGTTTTTGTGTCAGAATGGTTTCTTGATGTATTTGAAACTCCCCTGAGGTTTTTGGTATGACTAGCATAGGAAAGAGGGTTTCTTTTCAGTTCCTAATCTGCCCCATCCTATGCATGTTGGTTTAAGATAACAAGAGTAATGTTAAAATGCTAGGGTGATAATTGTTACAAGAGTAAATGATCTGATCTATGTTTCTTAGATGTCACAATTGTGGTCCTCAGGCCTTCATCCAGTAGTTTAAAAGTTTTCTATTATTGGCTACAGGGCTAAATGATAATCTGATAATGTATTTGCCCAGAAGATACGGTCTCTGCTTTGTTTATACGTTCATGTTACGGAGATGCTTCAGTCATTTTCTCTTTGTTGGTTTCTTTTGCTTTTCCAGGATTCTTAAATTGGCAATCGGTTGCCACTGCAACTCTTGATCCAAAGTTACGTGCATTGTTATGTATCTGTATTGGCTGAGGAGGGATTCTCCATGAACAGCATTTTGGTAATGGTTATTTTCCACAGGTGCATTTTGTTCAGAATAAATTCCCATTCAAATTCTTACTATAAGCAAGTCGTAACTGGCAACTGCATTGCACGCTTATTTAAGAGAATTTTTATATACTACAATTTGAGACTTCAAGGTCTCTGTTGGTTTTGAAAGAGCAGGGAACAATACTGCAATGAGCTGCTGATTGTTCCTACTGCAGGAAAATAAAAACCTGAAGAAGAAAGACAGAATTGAGGAGCAAGTAGTGGGAGAGAGAATGGGAACTGACTTTCTCTTGCTTGTATTTACTTCATATAATCTAAAATTACAAGCTTAGGATATGACAAATTACATCAAAACAGTATACTTGACAAGATTACAGCTAAAAAGTTACTTGCACACTAGTGCAAGCAGAAAGTTGCTTCACTTTTCAGAAAAGTATACATGACCACTCTAAAGGTTGGTTTAGAACGTCAAAGACATTGAGAGGAACACTGATTAATGAGCTGAAAATTCAAAAGCAACTCCCTCCAAAATGACTCCAGCAATGTTCAAGGACAACCTCCATCAGTCTCACCTGCATTCCTTGAAAGAGCAAATAAAGTCAAAAAAAGGCTGCAATCTAGAGAAAAGAAAAAGCATGGAAAGATGTTGAAATGAGCCAATAAATAGGTCTTGCACCCCCTTCCTACCAATGTAGGTGATTAAGAAGGAACATAGATAGTTTTAACTGCTCCTAGCCGTTCTCATCATGGAGTACCAATCCCCTTCCATTCCTATATTAACCAGCTTCCTTTTCTTTATCTTCCTGGTAATGAAGCTATGGAAACTATCAAAATCCAGTCATTCTGCTCCGAATCTACCGCCTGGACCAAAGAAGCTGCCTATCATAGGAAACATGCACCAGCTTGGTGGCTCTAGACCCCATTATTGCCTTGCAAAGTTAGCCAAGAAGTATGGAGGTGTTATGTACCTTCAACTTGGTGAACTACCCCATGTGGTCATTTCATCGCCAGATGCAGCCAAAGAAATGTTGAAAACACATGATGCCATCTTTGCTCAAAGGCCCTTTCTCCTAGCAGCTAGTGCTGTAACTTATGATCTTAAGGGCCTTATTTTTGCACCGTATGGAGAATATTGGAGGCAGTTGCGGAAAATTTGTGTATTGGAATTGCTAAGTGCAAAACGAGTGCAATCATTCAGATCAATCAGGGAAGAGGAGGTAGCCAATTTCATTAGTGCTATCTCTTCCACTGCAGGATTGCCATTCAACTTTAGTAGAAAGTTGTATTCTTCAACATACGACCTTGTTTCACGGATTAGTTTTGGCAACAAATGCAAAGACCAAGAAGCGTTCATACCTGTTGTGGAGGAACTTATGCAACATGCAGAAGGCTTAAGACTTGCAGATTTGTTCCCTTCCATTAAATTCCTGCCAGGGATTGCTGCGATGGGGTCTAGACTCAAAAGTCTAAGTCAAGAATCGGACAAACTACTCGAAAGTATAATTAAGGACCACAGAGCTAGAAGAGAAACAACAGGGACAGACCGTGATGGCAAAGAGGAAGATCTTGTGGATGTACTTTTGAAGCTCCAAGAGCATGGCGACCTTGATTTTCCCTTGGCAGATGAAAATATCAAAGCAGTACTCCTGGTTAGTGCAGTTGCTTCTTAATATGTATCCTCTAGCTTTTATACATCACAGGATATCTTATTATTATGAGTTAATGAAGTCATTTTGGATCTTGCTTGAAACTTTCACAGTATTCCAACAAGCAGGCCTGGTAGCGCTTGAGGGAAAACTGTTCTAAGTCAAAATTACCTCGTATCTAGTTGATTCTTTCTAATATTCGATTCCTCTTTTAGGATATATTCGTGGCTGGAAGCGAAACGTCATCAACACTGATGGAATGGGCAATGTCTGAAATGCTGAAAAATCCGAGAGTGCTGGAGAAGGCGCAAGAAGAGGTTAGGGAAGTCTTTGGCAAAAGTGGAAATGTTGATGAATCAGCCCTTCATGAACTGCAGTACCTAAAGTCAATCATCAAAGAAACTTTCAGATTACACCCTCCTGCTCCTCTGCTAGTTCCGAGAGAATCCAGGGAGAAATGCGAGATTAATGGGTATGAGATACCTGCAAAAACCAAAGTCTTTGTGAATGTATGGGCAATCGGAAGGGATCCAAAGTGTTGGACTGATGCTGAGACGTTCTATCCCGAGAGATTCTTAGACAGTCCGATAGACTATAAGGGGAACAACTTTGAGTTAATCCCATTTGGCGCTGGTAGGAGGATGTGTCCTGGAGTATCGTTTGGAATAGCTGATATTGAGCTTCCACTTGCTCAGCTTCTGTACCATTTTGACTGGAAACTTCCTGATAGACAGAAGCCAGAAGCTCTAGATATGTCTGAGAGTTTCGGTGCAACGGTTAGAAGGAAAAATGATCTGATGTTGAAAGCCATTCGCTACCATCCTCTGCCTGTTGAAGTACAAGCCTGAAGCCGGAAAACTTAAATTTATATCGTCCCTCTATGGCCGGCTTTTGTTAAGCAGTCATGCAATTATGTAAACAAAATAATGTATATGGAACTGGTTACCTCCGAATAGAGGTCGAGGGTTCTACTCCCACCTCTTCCAAATCCCTCTTTTCCTAGTTGTAACATTGGGTTTTGACCCTCCCTTAAGACCCAAGAAAAAAAATAATAATAATGCATATGTCACGATGACATAGCATCATCTTTATGTACTCAACGATATTCATAAATAACCCTATTGTGGAGGTAGCCATTGAGATTACTGATTCTTGCCATCCCTTTTATTTGACTTATCCATTGTGCCATTATAGCATAAAATTGCCAAAGTGATAGGTTTACGATGAAGCAGGATTTGACATTAATTACAGATTGCAGATCTGTGATGAATGATGAGAATAATTTATGTTACATGATTTGCCATCTGTTTCTTTCACACTTTTTTTAGATATAGAATTATAATATCTCCTAGTAAAACTGTAAGGTATTATATCTACTTTTTCAAATAGTTCATCCAAAAAAATGATGGACATAATTTTTGTCATGTATCCATCGAAAATGGGCCAATGTTAATGCTGGATCAAAGTTTTAAATTGTCAAGCATTTGCATCATCGCATCTTGTGTGTTGATCTTTGTCTATTATTTCTTGTCTATTATCTCGGCACTCGTAACACATTTGGTTTTCCAAGAGTTTTGGAGCCTAACTTTTGAATTTCTGCTGTTATAAAGATAGAATAGAAGACTAAAGTTGCATGTTTGAATTGTCTCCTAGTTTTGAATTTTCTGAGAATTCTAAATTATGGACATTATTTGGTCCAAGTTACCCAGTTAAGGTGGCGGAATGTCAGCGTAACCAAAGATCAAAACTTTGAAGCCCAAGATTTCTAAGTCTATGACTTTATCGTCAAAAAGCCACCGCTTCTGTTTTTCAATGGTGAGGTATTAACCGAGCTGTGCATGAGTTTGAAGTGTTTGATGTGTAATTATACAGTCATATTTAATGATATCTAATAATTTATTAATTTTTATTTTTTTATAAATTCAATCATTCAACGAGTTATATTACTTTGAAACTATTTTAAAATTACTTAATTAAAATTACTAAGTTTTTTTCTTTTGCTTTATGATGGCAACTCGCATGTTACATTTTGTGTCAATTAGTGGTTTGTGCTGAGTGCTGACACACAAGTAATACTTAAACCTGTAAAACTTATAAATTTCCATATGTCATCCTTATGCCGCACTTGTTTCAGATTGTCAAGCTCTTCTTCCACGAGTTTAGAATTATCATTGTTCTAAAGAAGCCAATTGTTGTGCCAAACTATTTAGCAATGTTGAGATATTCGCCAGGGTTTAGAGTACATAGAGCTAATTTAGTAGGAGTCTGTTTTTTTTTTTTTTTTTTTTTGACAGATAGGAGGAGTATGTTTTAGACTTTTAGTTAGCAGTTCTTGTCTTATTTAGCTTTCCAAACAAAAAAAAAAAGGGTAAGTAAGAGGAGAGTTTGAGACCATCATGATTGCTGTCTAAAATTAATTTGTTTGTTTTTTTTTTAATTTTTTAAGATATATCATTTGAATTTATACTTTAAATTTTAAGGTAATAATTATCTAAATATAAATTTTAATTTTATAAAAAAATAAAAAATAAAAAACAAATCTATATGAGTCTAATTCACAACACCAGACTAAGTATTCCTAGTCAGACCTAAAAAGTAATTTAGTAAGCTGGACCTTTGCCTATCCTCACTAAGAGATCGGAATGCTGATCACTGCGTCAATGTCAACATACCGAGTATTGTCTCGCTACTTCATCAATGTCCAAATACCAGACTGCGGCCCATTGTATTGCATTCCACTTGGCGCCCCAGTTAGAACCTCATAGTTTATTTCTTAGGATTTGGGTTTTGTTGTTCAACTTTGTGATCCAAGCAAAATGCTGGGCTTACAGGGAGGACATGGGGTTACAGCCTAATTCGAATAGTGGAGACTGTATACTTCGACTATATAAACTGTGAGTTCGATCTCTCATTCGTGCTCTTATTTTCCATATCTCCTGACTGTTGGACTTTTAGCTCTAATGACAAAAAAAAAAAGTTACTCGAGTCCCCAAAATTGTACTGTATCGATCATCACTTGTATATATTAAATATCATGGACATAAAAATAGGGACGTGTATTATTGGTTAATCAATTGTTCCAAAAGCTCTCTGGTTAACAATGAGCTTTACCTCTCTCTAAAATTAACATTTTTAGTTTAAATTTTGATCAAGTCATTTAATTAAAAAAAACAAATCTCTAGTTTTTCATGTTTATCTCTCTTCTTTATCTCTTTACCTATCATCAAAAACGTTCTTAATGGACAATTTGAAGTGGAATACGATGATAACTACTTGCTTACTCTATTTGAAAAATAATGAAGAGATATAACCAGATGTCATTCATAAATATGCAACGGAGTATGACACATCAATAATTTTCGTCTATGTCAACATGTCACGTTTACAGTAAAATTTTAAAATCCAAACCAAACATTTATACTGAAAATCACACTCTGCAAATTCAAACAAAATAAAAAACTAAAATTCATAAATATATATCCACTTGAATACTTTTGTTTTTTTAGCAAAAAAAATAAATTAATAAAATTTAACATACTTTTGTTAAATTTAACGTTATGGGCTAATTTTAACAACAAAAAAACGTTATGGGTGAAATTTAAAATAAACTGAAACCTTGTGGGTCAAATTAACTTTTATACCTATACCACGTCAGCAACAGATGTTGACGTGGCATGCTGACGTGGAAAAATTACTGACGTGTCAAACTCCGTCATGCCACATCAGCAGAATTGACGGTGTTATGGACGGAAGGACCAAATTAGACTAACAGACGTAACGTTATGGACCAAATTTAACCAAAAAAAACGTTATGAGTGAAATTTAAAATCAAATTTGTTTCAATCCTCATCGTGCATATAAAGGTTGAGTAATATCTGCTACTGCGACAAATATGAAAGATCTGGCTGTGTATTTCACTGATGCCATGAACATGAATGAAAGGACCGGGCCAACTTCCCACACCCCACATTCTGGCGCGCATGGAGAAACAGACAATTGTGAAAGCATCCCAAACATCATCCACTCTATCGATAAAAAAGCTTTCCTCCCTTTGACCTTTCCACCAGTCGACATGCTCTTGTTGCTGGCTATACAGTTTCAGCTATAATATTGATTAGTATTTTGAAAATCGAACCAAATCGGCAATCAAATCAATTTAATCGTAAACCGGTCAGGATACCAATTTGGTTTGATCTTAAAACCAGAGTAGAAACGAAACAACTCAAAAGTAGAAAAACTAATCCAATTTAGACCGATTTAAACTACAAATATCAAAAATTATAATTTAATGACAAATATAAATTGACCAAAATCTTAGATTAGTGTCTAACATTTGAATTAAGGTTTAATTATAAACACAACGTTTGTTTTTAGTAAAATTAGTCTCAAATGTTTTGACTGAGGTCTAATTATGCATACAACGTTTTTTTTAGTAAAATTGATTCCTAAAATTTTCACTGTAGAATAATTCAATATTTTTTTATTATCTGACTGTTTAATTTACCAAAAAACATATTATCTGTTAGACTACCTCCTTATAAAATGTAATTTTATTAAAAATATGATATAAAGAGGTAGTCTGACAGATGATGTATTTCTTACAAAATTAAACAGTCAGATAAAAAATAAATAAATAAATTATCCCACAGTGAAAACGTTGGGAATTGAATTTACCAAAAAAACGTTATATTCATAATTGGATCTTAATCAAAATATTGAGAATTAATTTTGCTAAAAATAAATATTATATCTATAATTAAACTTTATTGCAGACATTAAACACTAATTTAGGATTTTAACCATATAAATTCCAATTAAACCAATTAAAATTTGAACCAGACTTTTCTAACCCGTCCGATTATAATGGATGGCGGCTTACGAACTCTGTTCTCAGAAGAACTTAAAGTAGCTAAATACGAACGTTGAGACAGAGACAAATTAATGTTACGAAACCAATTTAAGGCCAAGACAAAGAATGGCAATAACAGCAGCAAAACGTAATGCTCCATTCATATGCAACAATCCCGTCTGTGAAGGATTGACCAAGTTTTACCACCGAGTGTTGTAATGTAACGTTAATGCGGTGAATGTGTTAACTAATAAATTTTCAGTTTGAATGTGGTCGGAACATTAAGTGGAACTAAATTTATGTTTCTTACCTTAGTACCGAACTTACCATAACCGATCAAAAGTTCAATACCATCAAAACGGAGCACAATACTTCCTAATAAAACTCTTAAAATACTACCTCTGCTGTCTCTTTTTTTTACTTAATAAAAAACAACATTGACCAAGTTCACAAAGGACACATGATAAAAACAATGGCTCCAAGATTGCTCTACCAGAAAATCAAACGACCAAAAAATGTAGGAACTTACTAATTTTGTCCATATTATTATTTTTTTAATATAATATATATATGATTTTATACTTACATAAACTTATTTTATTAACATGTACTATATAAAATTGTATATTTTAAATTCTAAAATAATACTAATTTAATTTTAAATTTTAAATTTATTTTTTTATATTTTTTTTGAATAAAATTAAACTAAATTAATGACTAATTATACTTTATTAATAACGTGTAACCAAATTATACAATTATATAGCGTGGGTCTAAAAGTGATCTCTTAATCCAATGGTACTCCGCCTCCCTCGTCAATCCCCATGGCACCGATTAATTAACATTTTCCTACGACATTACCATAGATTTTTAATTTCATTCACTTAAAATAACATTTAAATTAACTCAACTTTAAATATAAATGAAAAAAATTTTAAGCAACGGTCAATGAAATTAAAAAATTAATTAAAAAATAAAAATTTTTAATTTCAAATTTTTTTTTATAAAATTGCTACACAAAATATCTAATTACATTTTATTAATAATTTGTTGCAATTTCCCTTGCATATATGGCTGCACTGTGCTGCGCGCAACTTTTTCCGTTTGGATTAAATAATAGAGAAAATGTATATAGGCCGGTATTTAGTGTGCCGATTTTTGTTCTGAATGGAACCGTGACTATTATTTTTGAAACGAAAACTGATATTTTTGCAACACTTGTTATTTATACGTTTTAAAAATATCAGTTGCAGTTTTAAAAATAATAGACGCGGTTTATCTCAAGATAAAATTCGAGACATTTTACCTAGTGCATGTAAGTTTACTCTAAACAATATGGTCAGAGCAGCATACCTGTAATATACTTAAAAACATTGATGCCATCGAGATACCATCTCACCTGAAGACAAATCAACAAGCAGTCCATAAGAGCAGCTTCAGTGCTTCAAAACCTGCATAAAACTCCACTAATGATACGTTTGTCCCCAAAATCCAATACTCGCATCCACTCTCATCATGGAGGACCAGCTTTCCATCTTAACAACCCTTTTTCCCTTTCTTCTATGTGCACTTATAGTGATGAGAATATGGAACAGATCAAAAGCCAACCAAAACCTGCCTCCAGGCCCAACAAAGCTGCCCATAATAGGAAACTTGCACCAGCTCGGTGGCTCTCTGCCCCACCATCGCCTGAGGGACTTGGCGAAGATTCATGGACCGATGATGCACCTTCAGCTTGGTGAACTTTCCACTGTTGTCATATCATCAGCTGAAGCTGCCAAAGAAATTATGAAAACCCATGATCTCATCTTTTGTGATAGACCATATCTCCTTGCTGCAGAGATTTTGACCGATAACTCGAGCATGGTGATGTCTCCATATGGGGATTTTTGGAGACACATGAGAAAGATATGCACATTAGAGCTGCTGAGCGCAAAAAGGGTACAGTCATTCCAATCAGTCAGGGAACAAGAGGTCTCAGACCTCATTAAATCAATTTCCTCCAGGTCAGGATCATTGATAAATCTTAGCGAGATGATATTTTCCTTGACATTTAGCATCACTTGCAGGACAGCCTTTGGCAAGATATGGCAAGACAAGCATGCATTTAAGTCGCTTGTCCACGAAAATATCCAGGTGGGAGCAGGTTTCAGTATCTCTGACGTCTTTCCTTCTATTAAGTTTCTGCAAGTCATTAGTGGGATGAAGACTAAACTCGAAAAACTGAAACAACAAATGGATAGCATACTTGAAAACATCATCATGGAACACAAAATTACCAACAGAGCGAAAGAAACAGGTGGAGATGTTGAAGAAGATCTTGTGGATGCCCTTTTGAATGTTCAAGATCACGGTGACCTGCAATTCCCCTTAGCTACTCGAAACATCAAAGCAGTTATCAATGTAAGTGTTGGCCCTTTGTCAATTTTCTCTTCTATGGTCTTCCAAAACAATAGATTGAACATTTTCTTCAATTCAAACCATCCCTGATGATCCTATTTCAGGACATTTTCCTGGCTGGAACGGAGACATCATCTACAGCTACAGAATGGGCAATGGCTGAATTGTTGAAGAATCCAAGGGTGATGAAAAAGGCGCAAGCAGAAGTGAGGCAGGTTTTTAACCAGAAAGGAAGTGATCATGAAACAAGTGTTCAGGAGCTAAGTTACTTAAAGTTGGTCATCAAAGAAACTCTAAGGCTGCACCCCCCTCTTCCATTGCTGCTTCCAAGAGAATGCCGGGAGAGATGCGAGATCAATGGATATGTGATACCTGCCAAATCTAAAGTCATTGTGAATGCGTGGGCAATTGGAAGGGATCCCAAATATTGGAATGAACCTGAGGAATTCTATCCAGAGAGGTTCCTTGGTAACCCATTTGACTATAAAGGTGCAAATTTTGAGCTGATCCCATTTGGTTCAGGAAGAAGGATATGTCCTGGCATAACATTCGGCATAGCCAATATTGAGTTATCCCTGGCAAAGTTGCTGTACCATTTTGATTGGAAACTCCCACCAGGTGCGAAGGAAGAAGATCTAGACATGACTGAGGCTTTTGGTGCTGCAGTTAGAAGGAAAATGGATCTGCAAGTTGTCCCTATTCCATATGGTCCCCTGTCAGTTGAATAGGAAACGACCAAAAAGTGACATCAAATGTTTCACTTTGATTTGAATGACATACTGCTAATAAAAAAGGAGGCATTGCAGTATAGTAGTTGCTAGCTGATGCATAATATATATTGTAAGAGAGGGACTAGGGAGCTACAGGCTCTCCTGAAACAAGGGGAGCCACAGACGCCCTTTTTATTTCTTTCTTCAAATTGATTGAGATGAAAGACAAAGAGAGCCTGTAGCACCCTTCCCTTTCTCATCAGGTATGCCACCAACTCTGATAAATGTTGGAAAGTCTCATTCTTCTTTACCAGCAATAAAATTTCATCTGCCTAAGAGAAAAAAGGGATAGGTTCATTATTGGTCACCAATTTAATTGTGTGGACTCTTTTCACTTTGGTCACCAATTTTTCTATTGTCCAATGTGAGTCACCATGCATGTATAAAAGAATGCAATTTCATGAGCAGAGAAAAGTAGCTGGATAAGAGTTGGCATGCTGGTTTCTTATATTAAAAAATAATTTTTTAAAAAATGTGAACTTTCTTATCATAAAAAAATAATTTTTAAAAAAAATAATAGTATTTTAGTTCGTAAGTGCCTCTTGCCAACACACTCTGATTTTCTTCTCATAGAATTTCCGTGCCCACCGATTTTCCTGTATAAACCCCCCTCCCCCTTTTTTTTCCTGATGTGGAGATTATTCTCTCCTATCTTTTCTCTCCTCCCCCTCCAACTCCAAGCCTTCCCCGGTTCCCCTGTCACCCTAAATTCCCAATTCAAGTACATGAAACATTAAACAGAAAATAATCAAATTAAGTAAGAAGCAGATTAGTTTACAAAAAAAAAGAAGAAGAAGAAGAAAAATAGTAGTAAAGATAGCACCTTGGGGCAGGCAAAGGCTGCTCCTTTCCAATTTTGGGATTGGAAGGATTGAGAAGGGACAGTGAATTTGGATTTTGGACAAGAATGAATTCACATTCACACAATGACCCAAATCCACTTCCCTCAAAGCCCCCACCCCCGCAGCGGCAATTATATCATCGTCGTCATCATCATCTATTATTAGATTCCGCCAGTCCATCTCTCTCTTGCTGGTTGGAGGTGACAACATTATCTATCGTCTTCGTCTGTCGGGTTGCTGGGTTGCTCGGATAAACGGACACAGCTTTGGACGGTGTAATTTTATGGGGTTAATACAAAAAAAAATCAGCGACTTTTTATTTTTTAATAAATTTAATATAATTTTTAAAAATTAATAAATTTAATACAATTAACTATTTTTTTAACAAGGTTAATATAATTTTTAAAACTCGACAAATTTAATATAATTTAATTATATTTTAATAAATCTAGTATACTGTCGGTTAAAAATAAACGAATTTTTCAGTATATACATATGCACATATAATATTTAAGAGTTTTAAACTATGTTAGATTTATACGTAACTGTGTTATATCTGTATATTAAGAGATTCAGTTATATTTAATTGATTATTTTTAACTGATAGTATACTAAATTTGATAAAAAATAATTAAATTATTTTAAATTTATTAATTATTAAAGATCATATTAAATTTGTTAAAAAAATAATTAAACTGTACTATATTTATTAGTTTTTAAAGATAGTGTTAGATTTGTTGAAAAACGTAAAGGTGATGTTTTTTTTTTTAAATTAACCCTAATTTTATGTCATGAATAGTATTTGTTGTTGCACAATTTTGTAGGTGTATATTTCGCAGTATCGTCAGATAGTATTATGTCTATAAAAAGCTTGAAAAATCGAAATAATTAATGTATAAATTTTATTATATAATTTAATATTAAGTAAAAATAAAATAATAATATAATTTATTAAATAATATTTAATAATTTATTTATTTTTTATTTTTAAAATTTTAATTATTTAATAATTAATTCACTTTATTATTTTTTATTACTATCTAAATGTATTACTGAACATTTTTCTTATTACATATAAATTTTACACGGACAGTGACTATCTCATTTTTTTCTGACGGAAATACTCACGTTGACATTTTTTAAAAGGGGGTTCATTAGGTGGCCATGGCCACACTCTCCCTTTTGTAAAAACAAAAAAAAAAAAAAGGAAAACTTAAATATATTTAGTATTTAATATTATTCTTAAACTTTAAGTTTTAAAAAAAAATTAAAATTTTCTTTTATCTTATTCGTATAAAACTAAACGTTTAAAAGATCAAACGTTTGTAGTGAAACATCTCACCATGCACTTTTTGTCTTTTTCAAAATTGGCAACAAATCCAAAATCCACAAAGGCAAAAATCAAACCATAAAAGGGCAGTTCCATCCGTACTTCAAATGGATAATCATCAAGAAGGTGTTGCCCTTCTTCAAAAGGGCAACAGTCCCCCTTCTTCCCTAGCATGTTCAATGGGGGCTCTCTTTAGACCACAAAAAAAAAAAGAAAAACGTGTTGCCCTTCTCCAAAAGGGAGGTAGGTCAAAAAGGGGCCAACCAAACTATGGTCCGTGCGGTGTGGCAGTGGCATTAGGTGTTAAGGCAGACAGCACCTACATCTACAGTACCCACTCCACTCCAACTATGGTCCATGGTCTAAACTGTATGAGTGGACTGTGGAACATATTCTAAGTCTTGGTATAATCGCACGACACAATGTCCCCTACCCACCACCGTGTCGCGAGCAGAATTAAAACGATGCCTTTTCACCATCTATTGGCTGCCATCCACAGTTTCCGTACGTTGGGTAAAAATTATGTATTTGTCTGAACATTCGGTGTTTTTTTTTTTTTTTAAATGTTGTGACCAACCCAGAACGACTCTATTCAATGCTTTTAGTCAGATCTAAATAATAAACATAATGCAGTGTACAAAAAAAATTAATATGTAGTCTCATTTAGTTTGGCTATAATTTTTTTATTATAAAAATTATTAATAATTAGTTAGTTAATTATTAAAAAAATAAAAAAAACGGATTAATAAATATCGAATGGCGTGCAAGCATCCCAACTTTCCTTAAAAGGGAAAATCTCCATTAAATAGAGAGATTTGAGGATAGTAGTACTTGAACCATTTGTTGAGGTCTTGTGCTAGTAGCCAACCGAATTATTCTGATTGGTTAGATACAATTTATATACAAGAAAATCAAAAACACATGTTTATTGCCTACCTTTATCTTTAATATCAAATTTTTGTTCACATGGCGAAGTTTCTTAAGATTAGAGGACTCAGTAATAACTGAATTAATTAGAGAAAATGACCTCTAATTGAGAGGTTTGGAGTTTAAATTTTAATTTTTTTTTCATCTCTCTCATCTAATTGCTGAGCTACCAGTTCCAAATGATAAAAAAAAAAAAAGAAGTTCCCTAAGATTGAGTTTGTGCTTGCTTGAGACATATTTGCTGCAGGTGGGTAGGAGAAACAAAAAGGTAGAAAGGCTGAAGGAAAATTGGAAATTTTGAAGAAGAAAGTACCAATTTTGTTGTGAAAAGCTTTTGAAATTTGGGATTGTTGAAGAATTTTTATAGTTGCCTTTAAATTTCTAGCTTTGGTGATTTTTAGTCGCTGGTTTCATTTGTTTTGTAGGTGGGTTTGTGTACTTTTACAATCTAAACAATCATTTTAGGTTCAGATATAATTGAGGGCATTGTTGTCACTTTGGACATTTGTAATGGCAGTATTGTAATATAATCAAACTTTAATTAACGGCAGATGAGTAGATGGTGTTTTTTGTTACCGAAAATATAATTACATGGTATTTTTTGTAATTTTTAAAAACCATTAGTGTAAGTGGTAATTACTCCTCTAAATTGATGGTGTAAAACTTAATTTAGCGGAAACCAAATTAATTATCCTAACTTCCAACCTTGAGAAATTTAGACGGGAGCCAAACCGCTTGTATTTTAAAGGAGAACTCCAAGACTTCAAAATTTTCGTTAAACTGGATTGGATGAAATGTAATTCCGAGAGTAACCCACCTTGAACAAATAAAACAGTAAATCAGGTTGCGATTGTTGGCAACTTTAGCTAAGGTGGCGGCGCTACTGTGCTGGGTTACGAGACTTAGGACAGATGATCACTACGCGGGATATTAATATTTTTAATTTTAAATTTTTAAATTTTTTAATATTTAAATTATAAATTTTTTTTACATTTTATTTGAATTCTAAACCTTTTTAATTTCATACTATATCAGTCTTTTAAATTATAAAAAGTGGTCAATCGATTAATAAATGAGTTTAACTTAATAAAAATCATTTAAAAAAAGTTAAATATATGAATTAAATATTTTTTTCATCAACAAAAGATGCACATTAAATATTTTTTTAATCAATAAATATACAAATTAAATAGATAACATGTATATTTTTGATAGAAAAGACATTCAAATCATATATTTAATATTTTTTTAAATAATTTTTTGTAAAGTTAAAATCATTTTTTAATAGATTGATCATTTTTAGTAAAAAAAGGAACTGATTTAGTAGAAAATCAAAAAGTTTGAATTCGAATAAAATGTCAAATAAATTTATAACTCAAATATAAAAAAATTTAAAGATTTAAAATTAAAAATATTGACATCCAGTGAATAGGCACCCTCCAGCCTTGGAGAAGAACATTAAATAAGGACATAAACTAATAGTTTTCTATGTTTTTCTTCTTTTGGTTCTGAATTAAATGTCACAACAGCACACAACACGTTGTAGACAATAGTGTGCATCAAATTATTATTATAATATAATATAAGTCTGTGTTTGTAACGCGTCAGATTAACTACGTTCATATATTAGAATTGTTAATATAAAATGACTATACGAAAAACCAATATATTAAAAATCGCAATAGGGAGGAAAATGTTAAGTGGTTGTTGCCATGGAGATTGACATGATGGAAATGGGAGTTTTGGGATGCACGATAATTGCAAATCATACCCATCAAACTATTGATGCTACCAAGATACCATCTCGCCACAAGACAAATATCTCAGCGCAGGTGGCTGGCCGGCTGTCCATAACAGTGACTTCTATCTAAAATAGGTTTCAAAACCTTGAATAACATTTGGCCATTGCAATTTCAGTAAAGAGTACAAAGGCATTCACCTCTTGCTAAGATTATAATCGAGACATTTAATCCTACGACTCAGCACTAATTAAACTACAATTCATTGGTTCCTATGTGTATTTATTGTAATGAAAATATCGCAGAAATCAAAAGCCAATGACTTGTGTCCAAACCTACCACCAGGCCCAAGAAAACTACACATAATCGGAAACTTGCACCAGCTGAGCGGCTCTCTTTCAATAATTTTCTTGCAATAGACTAATTTATTAGAGCAATCATAAAGAACCGATGACACTCAAAATAACATATTAGATGAAATTTTTAGGAACCTTATGTTTTCAATATTGAATTGCAATCAGCATTGTAACAATCCACTACGATTCGCAATCTGCAAGTGGACTAGTTTGGTACTATATCTAGTCCCGTACGAACACTAAGAATCCAGCATCACCATCTCCTTGGCTCGGCACTGGATTTAGTCTTAGGTGAACATTGCTATTCCGATGTCACCAACCATGTGCCACGCGATGATTGTTGACTGGGAGTGTAGTGAAGGACTCTAATACCAATTGATATGGATCTCAGGAGAATTATACCCCAAAAGTTAGCTAGCTGTTGATCCACATAAGTCTCACAGGAGAATCTTATATTTGCGATATAGAATTGCAATTAGATCATAACATTAGGTCAGTCAATTTAGCAATTTCAAATTTTGAGTAAAGGCAAGAATAAATTTTAAGTGGGAGCAAACTTTTTAATTCTATTCACATTATATGCAAATTTTGTTTTCTGAAGAGCCAGGCCAAAACGTTATAGATAACTAAGTAGAAACTTTCAAAAATTTCAATGCAAGTTCAATATCAACTTTGACAAGAAATGATCCGGAATAGCGCCTAATAGTTGATTAATAACTCAGATTAAGGCATTTATAGTGATATTTCTTTATGATGAGCCTGTAAACAACGATATGAGTTATATTTTTCAGGATGTTTTCATGGCTGGAGCTGAGACTTGGTCAGCAGTTGTGCTCTGGGCAGTATTTACGAGGGTGATGAACCAAGCATAGTCAAAGGTTGGTCATGTCTATGGCGAAAAAGGAAATGTGGACGAACCAAACGTTAATGAATTGAACTACCTAAAAGCGGTGATCAATGAAATCATCAGGCTACACCCTCCTTCACCTTTTGTGCACAGGAAATATTGTGGGAACTTTGAGATTAACGGATACGAGATACCTGCCAAAACCAGAGTCATTGTCAAGTCCTGGGTGATTGGAAGAGATGAAAAGTATTGGACTGAAGCTGAGAAGTTTAATCCAGAGAAGTTCCTCGATATTTCAATTGACTATAAGGGCACAAATTTTGAGTACATACCATTTGTTGGTGGGTGGACGATATGTTCAGCTATGTCTTTTGCAGTAGCTAATATGGGGATGCTACTTGCACAAATGCTGCATCATTTTGATTGGAAACAATCTCTCAGATGTACACAATGGAGGGTCAGTAATCCAAAATAATGATGGAACTAAATGAAGCTAGGTGTGTTTCATTCATCAATATTTAGTTGTTTGATAAGTGTAATTGTGTAGATTTTAAAAAGACCTAAAATACAATATGACGAGTAAAATGACCTGACAAAATTTTTGAGAAGGAACATAAAGTTTGTAACTTAGCAATGAGAAGGAACAACTTGTGTGATGGAAATTGGTTTAGAATATTGAAGACAGTTAAGAGTTTTGGGAGTTTGTTATGCCAGTTACAAACCAACTTCAGTTCCAGGATATTCTCCTGTAGTTGCACCATTTGTTGTTCTGCATAAACCCCAGATGGAAGGAAGCTGCGAGACAAGTAGCAGTTGAAGCAAGCTTGGAAATTCCACAATTGCTGCTATGCAAGTTGCTGAATCAAGCTGCTGGAATTAATGCCAGTTTGTTAGAACAGCATGTGCAGTAGAGTTTGCTGATGTAATTAGATGCTGCTGCCTTCTTTAGGACCAGTCAGTGTTTAAAGTTATGTAACAACTTTTCTTTTATAGAAAAGTTTTGATTTTTGACAGGTTATTTCAACTTGTATTGCAAGTTAAGAACCTCTTGTAATATAAACAAGTTCTGTAATAAATGAACTTAGTTTTGAGTGTTGTTTTTCAACTCAGTTCTCTGCACCCTTATTGTTTTTTCTCAGTTCCTTCTTCCAATTGCTTTGGTTTAGCACTTAGATTGTATGGCAGTTACAAAGTTCTTCAAGTTTCTGCTATTTGTGACTGTTGTAATTGCCGACATTGTGCTGGTGGACGGCCGAGTGATTGGTCACATGGATTCCGTCGGAATTGTTTGTTTGACAGTTCAATCAATTTGATTCCTTTACCTGCAAAAGATAAGCGCTTTCCGGTAACTCTAGTAGTTGAATTATTGGTGCTGTCAAGAATGGCAAATGGAAGGTAGGTTTAAAAGACTAGTAACTAAAAAGCTTTGCTAGGACAAAGACCTCCATCCACACTATTAATCAATATACAGGGAAACAAGGAGAAAAGACCACTTCATTGAGGGGTCCATTTTTACACAGCAACACGCGACGGTGTTAATTGAGTTGCTAGGAATGGATAAAATAGGATGTTTTGTCCAGAAACAGACTTAAGAGTCCCCTTTTTGGTGGTAGTTTCATCAAGCATCAAAAGCTTGATAAGGCACAGGAATCACATGGAGTTGTTCTTTCCTTGCAGCCGTGGTACCTCTTGCCTCTGCCATGTTCAGATCTTCATGTTTCGTACCACCGGGAAGTTTCCAATCAAAATGGTAGAGCAATTTTGCAAGTGGAAGCTCAATGGCAGCGAGACCAAATGTTATCCCGGGACAAATCCTTCTTCCAGCACCAAATGGGATGTATTCAAAGTTGACCCCTTTGAAATCAATGGAACTATTAAGGAATCTCTCAGGAAAAAACCTCTCAGGTTCATTCCAGTGCATTGGATCCCTTCCAATTGCCCATGCGTTAACAAAGACTCTAGTTTTTGCTGGTAATTCATAGCCATTAAGTGTGCAGCTTTCACTGCATTCTCTTGGTATCAGGGGCAAAGGAGGGTGTAATCTCAGAGTTTCTTTGATCACTAGTTTCAGAAATTTTAGTTCCTGAAGGCCCATTTCATCCACCGTTGCTTTTCCATCAAATACCTCTCTTACTTCAGCTTGAGCTCTTCTCATCACTTCTGGGTTCTTCAACATTTCAGACATTGCCCATTCCAGAGTTGTTGCTGATGACTCACTCCCAGCACTGAATGTGTCCTGAAAAAAAGATTGTACATCGAGGCCGATAATATTCCTAAGCATTATATGCAGCTTCAAACAAAATTTGATCATAGATTAAAAGCTGAGTCCACAAAAACTAGAAGATAGTAACATCGTCAGAAACCGAATGCATTCATTTGTATTGCGCATGTAAATTTAAAGGATGATACTTACCAAAATAACAGCTTTGATGCTGTTGTCAGAAAGATGGAATTTAAGGTCACTGCCTTGCAGCCTCAAAAGGACATCAACTAGATTTTCTTCTACTTCCACTTCACCAATTTTTCGTGATTGTCTTTCTCTCCTTGTGCTCATTAATGATGCTTTCAAGTATCTGATCAGTTTCTTGATGCAACTTTTGGAGTTTACCCTTCAGCGTACTTACTGCCTCGATTGAGGGGAAAACATCTGCAACACTAAAGCCGGATGCTAGCTTTATAAGTCTTCTGATGATCGATATGAATGCTTCTTGGTCTTTGCATTTTTGACCAAAGGCTGCTCTTGCAGTGATGCCATAAGTCAAGGACTGAATTTTGTCACTGACATTCAGTGGTGATTGTTTTGCTGAATATATATCCTTGATGAGATTTGATGTCTCTTCTTCCCGAATTGATCGAAAGGATTGGACTTTGTTTGCACTTAAAAGCTCCAGCGTGCAAATTTTTCGTAGCTGTCTCCAGTAGCCACCATATGGAGAGAAAATGATGTTTGTAGCATCATATGACATAATTCTCGGAGCAAGGAAATTAGGCCTGTGAGAAAAAATGACATCATGTGTTTTCATTACCTCTCTGGCAGCTTCTGGTGAAGAAACTACGACTGTCGACACTTCGCCAAGCTGTAAATGCATCAGAGGTCCATGTTTCTTAGCCAAATCCCTTAGGCATTGGTGGGCTATTGAGCCAACAAGCTGGTGGAGATTTCCTATGATAGGTAGCTTCCATGGCCCGGGGGCCAGCTTATCGGCTTTTGGTCTCTTTACTATTTGGACTGCCATGAACAAGAAGGGGATTAAAGTGAACAGAAGAGGCAGTGACAGAAAGCAAAGCTCCATTCCAGCACAAGAGAGGAATGGTGAGGAGAATGCTTTAAGTGCTTACTTATAGAAAGACCTTCTACGCCAGGTTAAAGTTAAGTTGTCTCATTCATTATTTCTATCATTACTTCAATGGGGAAAAAATGGGGATCAGGAATTCGTTTCCATAAAAATTCCTTGGTTGAAATTTGATGAAAATTATATGCCAAGTCTTTTTTAAGTGTATAAAAGGACAACTGCATAAGATGCCTCTTAGATAATTATCCTCAACCATCTCTCCATAAGAGTTTAGTAAGTGTCAAAAGTCTTATTCCTGTTTTTAACCTTGCTTAAATGTGGAAGTATTAATTATGAAACTATTACCATTCAAAACTTGGTTCTTTCTTTGACCACAAATGGCTCCTGTGCAGGACTTTTGGCTCCATGTCAAGTGCTCTATTTTATGCATTTCTGATTGTCTATTTGACTTCAGCTTTGTCTATGCATAAGCAGGACTTGTGGTTTGTTCAAGATTACGATGCAATTCCTCTAAACTTCAGTTTTAAGGGAGTTTAATTAATTCTGCTATTCAACCTTCTTAACCTTTGGTCCGGCACAAGGTTAAGGAGTGTATGATTATGATATTGATCTTTGAATCTGTTAAATGTGGCCCATGACCCATGTTTTCAAGCTAATTGGTTTTCAATAAAAGTGGAGTCCGTGACCCATTTGTTTTTTGCTTGTCCTACTCCTAGCCTCTAGTGATTGCTCTCCATTATTGGGCTCAAGCCCACGCGTGTCCGCTTCTAGAAACTTTCCAACACCTCCGACTGCGCTTGATTCATCACCTCAGGATTTTTTCAGCATCTCTGACATTTCCCTGAGCGCAACTGCTGACCTTGTCTCAGCCCCAGCCGTGAAAACATCCTGAAGAATATAACTCATACCATTGTTTATAGGCTTATCACAAAGAAACCTCACTATAAATGCATTCATCCGACTTATAAATCAAATGTATTAGAAGCAATTCTGGGTCATTTGTTGTCAAGTGTACAACAATAATTGATACAGAACTTACAATTAACAACTAAAATTTAGAAAGTTTCTGCTTAGTTTTCTAAAGAAATATGAATTGGCTCTTCATGATTGCTTGCAAATGTGTGTGCGCGTGCTTTTGTGCTTGCCATAAGAAAGTAAGCACTAACCCAGATTACAGCCTTTACAGTATCATCAGTAATGGGAAACTCAAGATCGCCATCCTGCTGATGTTTCAAAACAACATCAACCGAATCTTCATCTGCATCTCTTTCGCCATTTCTTTCTATCCTTATGCTCATTTAGGACATTCTGAACTATCCTGTCTATGTCTATGTGTCTACAGCTTCTCTGATTAATCCTGTACAGTGGTAGATCTAAAAATTTTTGTCCCGGGGGAATTTATATACATATATTAGAAGAAAAAAAAAAGATAGTGGATATAAAATTGAGAGGGAGCAAAATTCCAACTTGGGAGGAACAATAAATTGCATTCCCAGTGATCCTGTAACTAGTTCAAGCACTAATGCAGAAGGGTACATATCAGCGCCACTAAAGCCTGATATATGTTTTAGCGTTTCTGTGGCAAGGGACAAGTATTTTTCTTCGACTCTGGAAATTTATCAAAAAGCTGTCCTCAAAGTTATGCTGTAAGACATTGATATTATACGTCAAGACCACAGGCCCATGTAATGAAGCCATAATTGGAAATATGCAGGCAGATATATGTACAGAATTACTTACCAAAAAAATATATATATATGTACAAAATTTTAGTATTCTGAATACTGTTTTAAATATAATAAAATTGATAATTTTAGTAATAAGAGTAATAATTTTTATAATAAAAATTAAAAACTGTTATTTTAATATTATAAATATTATCAATTTTATTGTAAAAATTGTACCCTCATTTGAGTCACTTAATTAACATTTACATTAGATTGGGCTCGGAGGTCTTGGACCTGGTATGCGGTATTCCCAGCTGTACCATTGGTCTAGTTCTTATCAGTGAATGATTTGTGCTTTTGACAACCCAAGCTTAGCCCATAATTCCCATTTAGGATTTAGTCACATTTGTGCGTTGAGGCACAATATTTAGCAAACTTTTCCAACCACACTAGACTACGTCCATTGTTTGGGTAACAAGAGAAAATAAGTAGGACAATGCCTCACTCCAATGCTGTTAGGAGATAATAACTTTTACCGCTGAGTTGAATGTTATTTTATAAGAAATTGTTCTATGTACATGTATAATAACAAATGGCGTAGGGGCAATTGCCCTCGCCCTTCCTTACATCCGCCCTTGATTATGCCAAATTACATGTAAAATCTTCTCACAAGAAAGTTAAATCATTTGCATAATTAATATTGTTACCAGATCACAAAAACCTTTTGAATATTACAGAAATAAAGCATGACATGGGATCTTCAATTAGTCGCATTGCGTGCTTATTTCAATTAGTTAAAGTGATTTAATTTCGGGTATTATAAGAATTGAGTGATAAAACTAAACTTACAGTTCATTGTTTAGTGCGAAAAATATTATAACCATTTGTTTTGTACTTTGCACCTCTAACACTTTGCACCCCTTACACAGAGTCGCAATATTTCCTTACAGTATTGCGGAAAAACTTTAAACATAACAAAGATAATTTTGTATTTAGGGAAATTTACATTGTGGTTCAAAAAATAAATAAATTTCTTCGTATCATAATAAAATTTAAGAAAATTTACATTCCAAACCCTACAAAAAACCATTCGGGTCAGTGGCTTGGTGGTAATTTGGTGATCTTGTCCCCTCCATGACTCATGTTCGAATTCTTTTAACCGTAGAGGCCCCTTAAAGAGAAAATCATGTCGGGAGCGCTGTGTTAGGTTTAACACTTGTTAACAATGAGGTCGGTTATGAAAAAGGCCCACTTTAAGCCTCATTTTTTGTGGTGGGTCTACTCTACAAGAGTTAATATGAATCTGGTCCACAATTGTGATGAGTAATATATCAATGATTGCATCTTTTTTGTGTTAAAAAAAACCCACAAAAAAAAAAGGTGCGGTAAAATCTTGCACCCCTAATTTTTTTATTTTTTTGACATATTGCACTCCTAATTTGAATTGTAAGATTGTGCACCCTCTGATTAATTGGAGTCAAGTTAAAATTTGAAGGAAATTATGAAAATACCTTTTTGCCGCTCGCCTTGTATCAATCCATAAAGACTTAAACACAGATTCAGAGTGAGACTTGAGAAGCCGAAACAAAGGGGTTCTTGTTGTTGCTAGCATTCATCGTCGTTTAGGACGACACTTTGGTCTGTTCATGCCATTTACAATGGCTTTTTTGCAAATACAACAAACGTTATTGTACGGCAACTTAACAGTTGGTTTTAATTGTTGCCGAATTCAAACAATAGTGTGCGTAATGTCGCATTTTAAAATAGAGAGTGCGGAATGTTACCACGCCTTTTTGTGAGGGTGCGGAATGTAAATTTTCTTAAAATCTATTCTAATCACAATAATTCTGATCGGAATGTTACCACGCCTTTTTGTGAGGGTGCGGAATGTAAATTTTCTTAAAATCTATTCTAATCACAATAATTCAGATCCTTCTATGTATATTTTTTATACTAAACTTTTAAATTTTTTTATATTTGAATTCTAAACTTTTTTGACATTTCATTTGAATTCTAAACCTTTTGATTTTCTATCAAATCTATTCTTCTGTTTATCAAAAGTGATGAATCTATTAAAAATGATTTTAACTTTACAACAAATTATTTTAAAAAAATAAAATATATGAATTAAATATTTTTTCTATAAAAAATATACATGTTACTTATTTAATTTGTATATTTATTGATTAAAAAATTATTTAATGTGCATATTTTGTTTGATGAAAAAAATATTTAATTCATGTATTTAACTTTTTTTAAATGATTTTTATTAAATTAAACTCATTTATTAATAAATTGACTACTTTTTGTAATTTAAAGGGCTGATGTAACAAGAAATTAAAAGGTTTAGAATTCAAATGAAATGTTAAAAATGTTGAGGACTCAAACATAAAAAAATTTAAAATTTTTAGGACAAAAAATATGTATATTATATGCATTAAGCTTGAGATTTTTGTCACGTGGCATACTTCTCAATTTTTTTTTTAGGCCCATTTTTGCTCTGCTTCTTTTGCTTCATTTTTGCTTCATTAATTTCTATCACCAACTTGACTCATAAATTGGTTGACTCTTAGAATTTCATGCATTTACTTGAATCAATTTTACAACCATAAGCATCAGTGGCCATAGTTCTGGCATATGAAAGATCATTTCCATGGAAACCTGAACGGCTTCCTGTTGATATTAATATGAACTTTAATAGCTTGGACTGCCTGGTTTTCGAGAGTAAACGAAAAATCTCATTGAGGATTCATAATTGATGAGATGAGAGCTGGAATTATTAGGTAGGGTCTATCCAATATATTAAGAAGAAGATGAAACCAACTCACATGTCAGCACCATATATAACTCTTCGTCCACCGGGCACTTTGATTTTCACTAATGCCTGCAGAAAATCCATAAACAGATTCTTTTAATTGTGCCTCTAAACTGTTCATCATTGTTGTCAATATCATGTTTCCTGTAACCTTTATTGTGCATAAGCGGCTATTTTATACATTATTATTCTGAGTTTGATATGACTGAAGGCCAAAAAATCACTTGTATTCCTAATTTCCTATAGTTCTATTTATTATTCCCAACTTTTGATTAAAAAAAAAAATCTAATGTTTATCTATTTTGAGGACTCATTGCAATGTCTTTCACCAATTTTCCTATAGATTTACTGGGAAATTTAGGATGCAGAGGAAGAAAATTGCAATCAAGCACCCAAAGCAGAAGGATCGATGCTGGCCCTCATAAATATGGTAACCGCTATTTGAAATTCTTCTACTGTTACAATTCTGCAACCATCCTTAGTCAACCAAGCCGGTTTTGATATGAAGATACAAAGAAAATGGCTTACTGGGACAGCCGAGAGAATGGATAATAGATGTTTATCTCACATGTGGAAGAGTAAAACAAAATTGTTATATCAGTTAAAGAATCTAATTTACTGTACACTATAACAACGTGCAGCAGTGAGACATATTTTAGGTTTGATTGATCTGATTTTCGTTAGTTTTGTATCACTCAATTTGTCCAATTTGTGCTCTTTCTGGTGATATAACTTGTAGTTCATTATTGTAATGCTGCAAAACTATGGAGCTACCAATGATAGTTTCATAGATTCTTGATTGTCGTTGATGATATCAATAATGCAAGAAGTGTTTCATTCATCCTCTCGAGCTAACTGCTTATGGTAATTGTTTAGACGACGATTTGAAATTTTAAATAGTTTCTTGATTAAGTATGACTGAGTTTGGATTCTTTGTGTTGTGTCTATTTTTGACAATTTTTTGAATTCGAGCATCACTTATTACAACACAAAAAATACACAACAATTTGGATTATGAAACGTTGCTCATGATGATTTTTGTTTTTGGTCTTAGGTAAAGTAACAGGCATAGACGAATTCTCGATCAATTTCTTTCTCAAAATCCAGGAGAGAAAGCTACATGTCTGAGAGGGCATTACTACAAAGAGGACCAATATCTTCAGCTTTTCACATCCTCACTCCACCTTGCTGCTCTTTTTTAAAAGCTTAACTACAAGGTGTGCAAAAATTTTGGCAGGAAGCACATAATTCTTTTGACCCCAATTTTTTTCTTGGTAGGAGCCGGCCTTAGAAGGGGTGCTCAAAACCTCGTGATGCTGATCTTTGGCTGGATTCTTCTTGGTTGTACCGTTGGATTTGGCAATAAGGTACACTTTATCTATAGCACTATTATGGTTGTTATAAAAGCTAATACATAGTCACTATTTGCAAAATTAGATTTAGTTTGCTTGGATAATTCTACGCAAAAACAACTGGGATGAATTAGCTAAAATATTTAACTGCTTGTGGAAAAAATTTTCTGGATGTTTCCCATTTTTGTTTGAAATTGGTCCAGCTAATCATTAAAGGGCTGTGAACATAAAAATTGAGCCTGTGAACATAATAATTAAGCCCAAAGTAGATCGAGAATGTTGACGATATTGATCAAGGGTTCAAGCATTTTTTATATGCCTGTGAATTAGCGCAACAAATCAAGTATCCATTCTTGAACCTCTTTAAGCGTAATAGTGTGCCTCTATTGGTCCTCGACATCGTGCTTCAAGTGTTTCAACAGTTAACAGGAATCAAAGACATTATGTTTATGCACCGTATTTCAAATTGTTGGGTTCAAGAAAGAGGCCTTGTTTTTTTCTGCTATGGTTACTAGAATTGTACATATGCTAAGCAAATTAGTCTCAATCTATGCTGCGGATATATAAGATAGCAGAAGAAATTGCTCCTTCAAACATACTCTTGATGATTGTTAGTATGGCATGTTGAGGTCTAAATATTCCTATGTGCATACAATGTTTCGTTATTAAATGCAATTAAGTATTTTTCTTTTATCAAAATCAAAATCAATCGTATATCCACCTGTAGTGCGGGAAAAAAACTAGTTATTAATATAATTGTGTATCAATGTATATTGTCTCCTCATTCGGCCTTGCAAAACTTATTAATACGGTATCCGGTAAACATTATTATATAATTAAGCAATATAATTTCGTAACAGTGAGCTCCTTTCATGCATTTCGTTCAATTATTTCATCTGGGACCTAGTTCCTCGATTTGGCCCGTTTAATTCAGTTTCGCATTGTGCATTAGTGAGCTTTTAGGTGGATAGAACATTTCGAATTGTTACTTTGTTTTTAGAAGACAAAAAAAAAAAAAAAAAAATCATACGGGGCAGGTCTGCAATTCCACAAACATATGTTAGAATAATGCCAAACTGATCAAAAGCCAATCTGGAGCCTTAATTTCCTTGCTTTTTTTAAAAAACCATGTGCTTCTTATTATAAATGTTAGCAGACATGATGTTAAAGCACTCTCATGTCATATCATTGTTATGATGTCCGCTTCATTATAAAATATCTGCTTAAAATGCTGATATTTATCCAGCATGTGTTTCATCATTTGTCACTATATCAAATAAACTACGCATAAGAGTGAAACATGTGCATCATTTATCTAACATATTCCGCTTACCATTCGCATTATCTCGAAGCTCCCATGTCTTCACTTTATCCTAATTTTGTGGAACATGTGCTATTTTGTGCTTTCATAACACAGTTTTTTAAGATTTAATTCTTTTTTTCTATTTATTAGAAGACTTATTGAATTGTTTGTTACACAACGAGAATGACCCTCTTCATTACTATAAATTACACATCCTCTTTCCCAATATTTGGAACATAAAGAGTCTTAGTTTTTAACTATAGGAATGCTTTAAAGGACTTGGCACTTTGAAACTTGAAATCCTAAATACACTTCAGCTATAGAGATATAAGAGAATAATCTCATTCAACTTGATTTCAGAAGTAGTACAGAAAATCTATATATACATAACTAGAGATAATTTTAGAATCAAATCTTATAATCAAGCAATTCTTATAATCAAGTCATTATAATTACCTATACACACACACACACAATAGTATAATTACCTACTATATTTACAACACTCCTCAAGTTAGAGTATAGATGTTAATCATGCATAACTTGTTAAAAATATAATCAATTTTAGGATAACTTAAAGTTTTGGTGAAAATATCTCCGAACTGCTCTCTTGTTGAGACATGACCAGTGAAATGAGATTTTACCGAATCTTTTCACGAATAAAGTGACAGTCAATTTCGATGTGTTTTGTCCTCCCGTGAAAAGACTGAATTTGACGCAACATGAAGAACAGCTTGGTTGTCATACCGTAACTTCATACATGTTGAACTACCAACTACAATCTCATTTAGCAACTGATGTATCTACATAAGCTCACATGTAAATTATGCCATGGCTCTATATTTTGACTTTGCACTTGATTGAGACACCACATTTTGTTTCTTGTTGTTCCAAGATACCAAGTTTCCTTAAAAAAAAATACAATAACTTGTAATGGATCTTTAATCAACCTTAGACCCTACCCCATCTGCATCTTAGAAACACTCAACACGAGTATTACCATGATTACTATGTAATATACCACATATAGGAGATTCCTTAAAATAGCATATAATCTGCTATAAGGCTGCCTTATGGGTAAGTCGCGGAGAAGACATAAATTAACTTACAACACTAACAGAATATGCAATGTCAGAACGTATCACGGTAAGATAATTCAATTTTCCAACCAATCTCTGATACCTATCAAGATCGGGAAACAACTCACCATCATTTGTTATAAGTTGCATGTTGGCAACCATATGCACAATACAAGATTTTGCTCCTATCTTGTTGGTTCTTAAAAAGGATTAAGGCTATACTTTCTCTGAGACAAAAAAATACCCTTCTAGCTCCATGCAATGTCAATACCCAAAAAATATTTCAACACACTTAAGTCTTTTGTCTGAAATCGTGTCTGATAAAGAGACTTGAGTGCTAAGATACCTACACTGTTGCTTCCTATTATAACAATATCATCAACATAAACAACCAACAATATAAGGTCAGCTTTAGATTGCTGATAAAACATTGAATGATCATAGTTACTCCTCTTCATACCAAACTCTTGAACCACTTCATTAAATTTTCTAAACCAAGCACGAGAGCTCTGTTTCAATTCATATAAATATTTTTTAAGTCGACAAATTTTACCTGACTCCTTCCAAGCAACAAACCCAAGTGGTTGCTCCATGTATATTTCCTCATTTAAATCATCATGAAAAAATGCATTTTTCACGTTTAATTAGTACAAAGGTCAATCACTGATAGCAGTAAGAGAGATGAATAGTCTTACAAAAGTAAGTTTAGCTACCGGAGAAAAGGTTTCAGAATAATCAACTGCATATGTCTGAGCATATCCTTTCGCAACAAGTTTAACTTTGAGATGATCTACAGAGCGTCAGAGCTATCCGGATTAGCTATCACAACATACACTCATTTACAGTCAATAGCTTGTTTTCCTGCTAGTAAGTTTGTGAGTTATCAAGTACTATTATGATCTAAAGCCATCATCTCTTCGCCATTGCAACGCGCCAACCAGCATAAGACAAGGCCTCAACTACTGTCTTAAGAATAGACATAGAGTCTACAGATGCAATAAAACAACGCAAGGAAGATGATAAATGCCTATAAGATATAAAAGAAAAGATAGGGTGAGTACATATTCATGTACCTTTTCGGAGAATAATAGGAAGGTCAAGACTAAGATCTGTGGACGGAGGAGCCGGTAGAGGACTTGAGTCATTATTTGGAGTACGACGAGTATATACCTGAGTAATAGAAGGCTTAGTGGGCTCACTGGGGCTAATAGTAGTGGTTGTAGTGTCCACTGAAGATCATCATCCTCCCCCTCACTGCTATAAATATAAGATTTAGGAAAGAATGGTGTATTCTCAAAAAATGGAACATCATAGAGGGATAAGTTTATTTTTGGGAATCTATGATAAGTTTATTTTTGGGACACAAACTTTCGTTTAGTCAAATTTTGGGTTTCTATTCACAAAATTAACGAAATTGGGCCACAATCATTAGGAAAAGTACAAAATTGGGTCTTTCTGTCAATTTCTCTGTTAAATGTCGACATGGCGATATAGTTGGCCGCTGACGTGACTAAGTGACTCCCATCTGTCAAAACAAGAGGCTGACTAGGGTAATTTACGTTTGTCATCCTAAAAATATGGTGTATTTACAACTGACATCCCCAAGTTTTGGAAATTACAAAAAACATACTCTGACTAACAGTCGTTAGTCAACTGTGACGGAAAGCGTAAAATGACCATAATGCCCCCATATATGTAAGTAAGAAAAAAACCTAAAATCATTCGCAACCAAGCCGTCAGTCAATTTTTCCCAATTTCTCTCCACTGAAAAAAGGAACCCTGAAGAGAAATCCTTCGATTTGGCTAGAAAACATCTGATTTCACTTCAAATGAAGTAATTTGTGAGTGATTTAGGGTTCTTGATGTCGATTTATTAGTTTATCTGTGTTATTTGGTCGATTATTGGGATGGTGTTGATTTAAGGTTAACGTTAGGGTCCAAAATAGAATTTTTTGTTTAGAAAGTAGAATCGATGGTTGAAATTGATAATTTGTACATCAAAATAACCCATTTAAGTGAGGATTTGTCTATGCATGTGAAATATATATGTGTTTTCGATCTGGGAAGTGGCATTTTAGGGTTTTGACGGTATTGTTCTCTTAGGCTAAGAATAGATTTCTTGATTGTTTTCTCAAATATTGATTTTAAATTAATTTTCTGTGACCATAACAGTAGTGGGTGTGGCTTTTGAGGAAGTTAATGGTTTGTTGTGTTGTCATTTTTCTTTTTTTTTGGGTCTAATGCTTGTCTGCATGTTGACAGGTATAAGGGACCACAATGGTTAGACTTGTGGTCCACTATAGAAACAAAGAGGACTACGTTGCCTATCCAGAATGGGACTATGCATTCATTATGGATTTATTCAACACATGCAAGCAGTGGTTAGACATTGAGACAAGAGGTTTCACACTAAGGACTGTTAAGGGCTACAGTATTAGAAGTGATGGGGACTTGATGAAAGCTATTGAGGAGAATGAAGGTGACATTCTGCACTTATTTTTAGAAGAAGATTCTACTGTAGAACCTCTCCCATATAAGCTGCCACCATCTTTTAGAGTACCACAGCAGGAGGATGGTAAAACTGTTCCCAAAACTGTTACTTTAACCTTACAATTGAGTGATTTTAGTGATGATAGTTGTGATGATAGTTGTGATGATAGCAGTGATGATAATGTTGATGATGATGCTGTGGATGATGCATGTGATGCTGATGTTGATGATGCTTGTGATGATGATGTTGCTGTTAGGCCAAATTCCCCTGTTAGAACAGAAAATGTACAATCAAACATAGGGAAAAGTCCAAATATAGGGAAGAGTCCAAGGATAAAACATTGGTGTACAAAAATAGTGTCACCCATTAAGAGTCCACAAACAAAACAAAATATTATAAACCAAACACCAACAACTGCTGACTCATCTGAGTCAACAAGCCATGTGCAAAAAAGTCCAACAAAAAGTTGCAACAAAATAGACCCAATTGGCAAGAGAAAACCAAACACTGCCACTAAAGAGTCCACTGCTAAGGGAAAACCAAAACATGGGAGACCAAGGTATAAAAAGCCACAACCTGAAAAAATTAAAAAGAAAAGAGTAGTTAGGCCTGTACAATATGAGGAAACTGATGGGGATAATGAGCAGAGTGATAGTGAGGATTTAGATTTTGCACCATCTGATGAAGACTATGAGTTTTCAGAGAGTGATGAAGAGTGGCTTAAGGATGTAATTGATGAATTTAAACTACAAGATGACATTATAGATTGTATAGTTGGAGGGGATGGTGTGGGACTAGATAGTGGCAGTGCAAGTGAGGTAGAGGGTGATGAAGATAGGATCACAGAATCTGATTTGTCTGGTTCTGATGGAGAGCTTTCAGTAGAGGAAGATGGAGTCGAAAAGAAAATAAGGATGCAGAAGTGTGATCCAGGTTATGGATTTAAGGGGATTCCTTTCAAATACTCAGATGGAGGAAAGGTGAAACTACAAAATAGACACTTGTTTAGGTCTGTTTATGAGTTTAGAGAGGTTATGAGAGAATATCAAGTATGGGAAGGGGTGAATTTGAGAACAACAAAGATCCAAAAAGAGGCAGTTGGCATGGGATGTGAAGATAGTAAATGTGAGTTCTACATATGGGCCTCTGTGATCCCTGGAAGTAAGGCTTTCTTGGTGAGGAGATTGCAACCCAATCACTCATGTGTAAGGGTTGAAAAAGTTAGGAGTGCAACTTCTAAATGGATAGCTAGGGTTTTACTACCATCTCTTAGGGCAGATATGAATATGAGTAAAGAATTAATGTTCATGGCCCTTAAAGAGCCATATGGGGTAGAACCTAGCTATGCCAAGGTATGGAGGGGAAAGCAAAAGGCCATGGAATTGATAGATGGATCCCACCATGACTCCTTCTTGAAATTATCCATGTATGCTGATATGTTGCTTCAAACTAATCCAGGATCAGTTGTTAAGTTTGGGTATAAGGTGAAGACTGATCCAAATGACAATTCTCCTCCTATTTTTCAAAGGATATTCATTGCATTAAAGGCATGCATAGAAGGTTTCATTGCTGGTTGTAGACCTTTTATAGGTCTTGATGGCTGCCATTTGAAGGGACCATTCATTGGTTCACTTTTGTGTGCTGTGTCTGTTGATGGCAACAAGGGAATATTCCCTATTGCTTATGCTATTGTTGAAAAAGAATGCAATGCATCTTGGGAGTGGTTTATGGACCTACTATACACATGTATTGGAAGAGTAATGAAGGGGAAGCCTCTAACCTTTATGTCTGATAGGCAAAAGGTAAATTTTATTTTTATTCTTGTTTGTTGAGGTCAATAATGTCAAACTGTTTTCTCCATATAAGCTGATAATTGTGTTTTTGAAATTCGTTTAGGGTATCATTAATGTTGTAAATAATTGGCCTGATGCAATGCACAGAAAGTGTGCTAGGCATATATATGCCAATTTTAGGTCTAAGTGGCCTGGTGTGGAGTTGAGAGAAGTGTTCTGGAAAGCCAGCAAGGCCTACTGTTATGTAAATCACTTGAAGGTCATGAAGGAGATTGCTGATGTGCCTAAAGATCCTCAAGTTGTAAAGTATTTGACTGACATAGAAGGGAATCAATGGCAGAGATGGAGGTTTGATCCAGCAGTCAAGAGTGATCATGTGACTAACAACTTGACAGAATCCTTCAATCGTTGGATAGGAAAATTGAGGAACAAACCTGTGTTGACCATCTTGGAAAATATTAGAATTAAGATTATGGCTCGATTGCATAAAAGATATGCAAAGGTAGCAAGTTGGGAGGGAAAAGTGACAAAGAGGGTAAGGTCTAGATTGAAGAAGATTTCTACTCGAGCAAGGCATTTGCAGATTGTTCCAGCTAGCCAAGATGAGTTTCAAGTGATGGATGACATTGAAAAGTTTTCAGTTTGTTTATCGAGGGGTACTTGTAATTGTAGAGAGTTGGAGATTTTAGGAATTCCTTGTAAGCATGTAGCTTGTTGTGTGGGCTATATGAGAACAAACCTAGAGGACTACTGTGATGAAGCCTACACTATTGAAAAGTATATGGCAGCACATAAAGAAGTTGTTCATCCACTTTATGAGGGCAATTTAGACCCTACTGAAGGAGCCAAAAAAATCCAAGCACCTAAATTGAAGAGATCCGCTGGGAGGCCAAAAAGAATTAGAACAAGAGAGAAAGAAGAAGAAAAACCAGAGAGGACAAGAGCAGCAACAGTAAAATGTGGTATCTGTAAGAAGTATGGTCATAATGCAAGAGGATGCAGTGAGGTAATTAGTTTTGTTTTCAAGATTCTTGATAATATTTATGTTTTCAAGTGACAACTGAAGGGAATGAACAACCTAGACCTAGCAATTCCAATCCCAAATCAAAGAGAAGACCAACTTCAAATGCAAGAAGTAAAAAGGTGACAGAATTTTCAATTACTTTTTATAATAAACCAATAACCAAATATTACTAATATATGTTTTTTTCTCAGGCAAATAAGAAGGCAAAAACTGACAAGAGAGATGCATCCCAGAATTCACAAGCACAACCCATAGCTTCCCAGGAGACTTACACTCCACAATCACAACCAACAGTTTCACAAACTTCAAACTGACATTTATAGGGTACTCTTTTACTTAATGCAAAGTGCTACAATCACTAAGACATTTAATACAACAGTAAGAAAAAAAAGTAGCATTACAAGCATCTTAACTGTTTGAGTTGTCATGTCCATGGTGTGTATGTTCACATATATGTCTCTAAAATCTCCTCTCATTGTTTGCAATTCTGCAACTATGGCACTTGCTTCCACTTGTTGTTCCCTAATCACAGCTGCATTATTATAATCATTGTATCTATTAAGTGGTAGACACCAACCTAGGAATGAAGCACTGCAATTTTTCTCTTCACAGCAATAATACAACCTATTTTTGTTCTTTTCTGACTCTGATACTCTCACTGTTGCTCATTTGTTGCATGCTCTGCATTGTATATTCTTGAACTTTGGCCCTTCAAACATATTTGAGCTTATGGTAGAATGAGACATTTGACCTTGTGATTAGGTTGGAGTGATGAAGAAAAAGAAGGGAAGGGGTTTTAAGAAGCTGCCAATGGAGATGGAAGGGAAAGAATGGAAGCTGTTGAAGAAAATGAATGAAGATCCTGATTTTGTCTTTTGGATATATATGGAAAAAAAGCTCCAACGGCCACTTTTGTTTGTTATTTTTTTGGCTGCAAAAACAATGACGCAACGGCTATTTTATGTGTACTGTACATTTGACGAGCATTTTAGACCCTTTAGCCCATTTACAATGACATTTTTGCAATTAAAAACAACTTTTACTAACGGCCACTTGACGGAATATGTTTATTGTAACCGCAAACAAAAGTTGGTATGTTTTTTGTAATTTCCAAAACTGGGGATGTCAGTTGTAAATACACCCTATTTTCAGGGTGACAAATGTAAATTACCCGCTGACTAGAACGAAGAAAGCTGACGTGTTGATCTATATTTGGGTCACTAACTTTGCATTTCTAACCAAAAAAATATTTTTTAGAAAAAATACAAAAAATTGTGGACTTAATTACAATAAATAAAAAATAAATTTTAACACTTCTCAAAAATTCAAAATATTCAAAATAAAATTTTAAATTTCAAAAATTCAAAAATTTTATAGATAAATCCATAAAATATTTTAAACATATAAAAATCATATAGATACTGAAAAGCATTTTAAAATTTTTTTAAAACTCAAAAAAATCTGAAAATTTGTAAACAATTCCAAAAATTCAATAAATAAATAAATAAATGAAACTACAAATTTTAAAAAAAAAAGGAAAAAAATTTTAAAATCTTAAGATTTTAATTTTTTTAAATTTTTTTTTGAAGTTCCTAACCAAAATTTATTCTTAACTAAAAATAAAGTTTTTAAAAATGCAAAAAAAAAAAAAAAATCAGCAAAATTCAAAGATAAATCCAAAAAATTATAAAATCCGACAAATTTACAATAAAATTTCAAGGAATACAACGGTTTTATTTTAACGAATAATGCTTCTTATTTTTGTTGTCCTGCATAAATATAGAATCAGAGGAAATCTCGATCTAAAACTTATTAGAGCAAATCTTGATCCAAAATCACACACAAAAGGCTCCGAAACCTGTTTCTATTTCCTTCTCCAAAATCCTTGATCTAAAAATACCCGGAAATTAAAAAACAAAAAAGCAGATCTATTTCTGCTGCTGCTGCCCCAGACTGCCACCGCCACAGCCACACGCGGCGTATCCGACCAATGAATGTCGGCCCATAACCACCACATACAACAGGCAGACGCCGCCCTAGCAACATCGGCCCAGAATCATCGTGCTCCAATCCATACAATTCCGGGCACCAGGGGCTCGAATATTACTGAAGATGGCCGGAAAAGCTACCCAAAGGCCACTGCCTCCACCTTGCTCCATTGCCTGTATGCCGCTTCAACATCTGCCGTCGTTGACCCAAACCGGCCCAAAAATGCTCGCTGATGTCCGATCTACACCTCCCCGTCACTAATGAGTCTATATCTTGGTTCTACAATGCCGTCTGTCGACTCCTCTTGCGCTTGCCAGCCACTGTTATTCTGCAAAACCTTTCGCTGGACGAAGCGCCAGCCACCGATAAAGTCGTTGTCATCTCCTCTGCTGCTTCATGTCATCGGCGCACACTGTTCGCGTTAACAAAACACACTAAGAGTGAGATGGGTCTTGCATATGAATTGTTTGACGCAATGCTCAAAAGAAATGTTGTTTCGTCAAACATAATGATTAGTGGGTGTTTGAGGGATAATAATCTCAGCAGGGTATTAATGCGGGTTAGGAGGATGGTTGAGAGTGAATTGAGTGGAAATGATCAGAAGTTTGCTTAGCACTTCTGAAGGTTAGCTAGGTTGAAAGAAGGGCGTTCTGTTCATGGGTTGGTTGTTAAGATAATATCAAAGACGGTGAATGAATTGTTAGATGTGGCCATGAGAGAGTTTGGTAGGACGGAAGAAATGATGAGAAAAACTTTTGGAATTTTACAATATTTTAGATTTTTTTTTTAGAATAAAATTTCAAAATTAAAAACAAATTTTTGTTAGAAACTTGCAGAAATTAAAATCTTAAGATTTCAACCAAAAAAAAAAAGAAATTTTATTTGGAATTTTTTGAATTTTATAATTTTTTGGATTTATTTTTGAATTTTATGGAATTTTTTATTTTTTTGCATTTTTAAAAAACATTATTTTTAGTTTAAAAAAAATTTTAAGAACTGTATAAAATTAAAAACTTTTCTGCGTTTTTTAAGATTTGAGGTTTCAGTTATTTGTTTATTTATTGAATTTGTGGAATTTTTTTACAAATTTTCAATGTTTTTTAGTTTAAAAAATTTTAAAATGCTTTCAGTTTATATATAATTTTTATATATATTTTAAATATTTTATGCATTTATCTTTAAAACGTTTTATTGAAATTTTAAATTTTATTTTGAATATTTTGAATTTTGTAATTTTTTTAAATTTATTTTTGTTTTTGTTGAAATTAAGTCCACAATTTTTTTATTTTTTTAAAAAACTTTTTTTTTTTTGCTAGAGATGCAAAGTTATTGACCCAATTGCGGACTAATACGTCAGCTTCCTTTTTCCTAGTCAACCACGTCAGCATCCACATGTATCGCCATGTCGACATTGATGGAGTAATTGACAGAAAGACCCAATTTCATACTCTTTTTAACGATTGTGCCTCAATTTTGTCGATTTTATATATGGAGACCTAAAATTAAACTAAACGAAAGTTAATTTTCTAAAACTGCTCAGGGACAGTCATATGAAAAAAAAGTACTCCAACAATTTTTAATAAATGTCTATTTTTCCTTTCTACAACATTATTTTAAGGTGGGATATTGACATAGGAAAATTGGTGAAGTATCCCATTTTGTGATATCTAAGAATTGACGGGCCTCCGAAAAGTATTTTTTGGCATTATCACTCCGTAAAATACGAACATAAGTATTAAACTGCGTTTTAATTTTAGCACAAAGGGTAAAAAATATGAAAAATAACTCTGAGTAACTTTTCATTAAATATAACCAAATAACACGAGAATAATCATCAACAAACATCACAAAGTATAAAAAACTGGGTTTAGAAATAACTGAACGTGGTCCCTAACCATTAGAATGAACTAACTCAAAAGGAGACGTAGCTCATTTATTGACTATAAGAAAATAAGACACACGATGATGTTTAGCAAACTGACATAACTCACAATCTAAAGTAGAAAAATGCAGAAGATGAGGAAATAATTTTTTTAAAGTAGATAGAGATGGGTGTCCCAAAGGATAGTGAATTTCAAGTGGTGTCAGAATACTCGAACAAGCAGTATACTTTGGTATTGGTGGAGAAGAAGCTTCAGGCACATACAAGTCTCGAGACTCATGTTCTCTACCAATAATCTTCCTCATCATAAGATCCTGAAAGATACAATGATTAGGGAAGAATGAGACACAACAGTTTAAAACTTCAGTAATTTTACTAATAGAAAGTAAGTTAAATAAAAAATTAGACAAACATAAGATAGATGTCAAAGGGAGGGAAGATGTAGGAACACCTTTTCCAAGAACCACAATAGAAGTAGTTAGACCATCAACTTAAGTGACACTAGAAAGATTATGTGAAACTTAAAAGATGAAAGAACACTTGTATTACTTGTCATATGATCTATGACACTTTAGTCAACGAACCATTTTTTGAGAGAACGACACAAGACATGTAATTGATTTACCTGACTGATCACTGGTAACTACACTTAGAGCAAAAAACTTTGCAAGGCTTGGTACTTAGAAAAATGAGCAAACTTATCAGCAGAAATCAAAACAGACTTATCAATAGAACTAGGTGATGCAATAATAACAGGACCATTCTCTTGAATCACCATATTAGCAATTGGAAATTGAGATTTCCCGTAAAGCCTTCAACAATTACTCTTTGTATGACCAAGTTCACCACAATGATAGCAAGTTAGTCTATTTTGGTCATCTTGTCTGCGACCTCCACTCCACCCATAGCCACGACTACCATTCCAACTAGAACCACGACCACCACCATCTCTACCATCTTGACCACCTTTACTACCACGACTGCCACAACCAACCTCACTTCCAAAACCACGACTCACTAGGGCACTACTAGTATTATGAGGAAGAGACTGAAATCCCTCTACTCTTTTCAATCTGGTAAAAATATCTTAAAAAGTGGCGATCTCTGAACTGGAGAGGATCTGTGTTCGAGCAGTATCAAATTTAGATGGTAGCACTACAAGAAAACTCATGACAATCATCTGCTCACGTTGAGACTCTTAAGTTTTTATATCAGAACTAAAAGGAAGGAGAGCATTCAGCTCCTCATACACACATTTAAAATTCATAAAATATTCAGTAAGAGATTTTTCTTTCTTTTCTAGGCGATAAAACTGTTTACAAACGTTAGATATGTGAGACAAGTTACTCTTCCCAGAATATAAGAAAGTCAAATAAACTATAAGTTCTTTAACTAATTCACAATAATGAACCAACCCGATTAACTCAATATCAATAAATTACAAATCTGCAAAAATATTCTAGCATCTTCCTTCAACCAAATTTCTTTTTCCTCTTCATCCGATGGCAGATCATCAGTGAGATGGTCATCTTTGTCAACACTGTGAAGATAAACCTACACTATATTGTTCTAATCCAAATAATTTTTGCTATTAAGTTTGTGTTCTGTGATCTTTGTTATCACAGGAATAATATTTGAAATTATACCTTCATCTTTGATCTTTCAGTCATTGTCAAAAAAACACCCACAATTAAAAACAAACAAAATGGACTATAGATGAGAGGGAAAAAAAAAAAAAAAAAGCAAAATATTGTTATTGCAGCGCAATTCACGTGGGTACTGTTCACGATGTGCTGTTCATCGAGTACTGTTCACGGCACTGTAGAGGCGGCTGTACTGTTTGTTTTTTTTTTTTTTTAATGTTAGTGGTTCTCTGTTGAGAAACTCACTTTTTTTTTCGATAATTAGGGTTTCTCTTTTGAAAAATTTACTAAAATATCTCTCTTAAGAAACTCACAATAATTAGATTTTTTCTTTAGGAAAACTAACAAAAGACTTAAAATTATTTTGATACCGTATAAGAGAATAATCTCATTTAACTTGATTTCAAAAGTAGTATATGGTGTCTATGTATACACAAGTAAAAATAATTTTAAAATCAAATCCTATAATAAACCAATTCTTATAATCAATCTATTATAATTACCTATATATATATATATACATATAATAGTATAATTACTTACTACATTTATAACAAAAGAGACACGGAAAGAAATGCTTGCAATTTCTTAAAGATGAACCCCACAAGAGATTAAAAAACACATAAAAAAAATGCCCCTACGCGATGCAATAGTTACATATTGTACTTTTTTTTTTTTTTTTTTTTTAAAAGTGATTGAGCATCGTAGGTTAGAAGGATGAGCTTATATAAATCAGAAGTTATAGAAACTGAAATGCTGCAACTTACTAAATATTTTTCTTGAAAGATTCATAGTTTCATCCTTATGGAGTTACAGTTTCCCTTTTTGCTATTCCTTTCCATTTTCCTTCCTTTGTTGTTCATGTTATTGAACATGATTAAAATATCAAAAACAAAGGACTCAGAGCCAAAGCTGCCTCCAGGGCCATGGAAACTGCCCCTGATAGGAAACCTCCACCAGATTGCAGGCTTGTTACCACACAGCGCCCTTCGGGAACTGGCAAAGAAGTATGGACCATTGATGCACTTGACACTTGGCAAAGTTTCAACCATAGTGGTTTCTTCACCTGAAATTGCCGAAGAGGTTTTGAAAACTCATGACTTAGATTTTGCTGACAGGTCTCCTGTTATTGCTGCCATGATCATTTTGTACAGCTGCACGGACGTTGCCTTTTCGCCCTATGGCGGCTACTGGAGGCAGCTGAGAAAGATTTGCGTGATGGAACTTTTAAGTCAAAAGCGCGTCAAATCCTTCCAATCAATCAGAGAAGAGGAGATTTCTCGTTTAATGAAGTCAATATCTTTGCAGGAGGGGTCGCTAGTTAATCTTAGTGAGCTGGTTTCCTCACTAAATTATGGAATAATATCCAGAGCTGCCTTTGGCGCAAAATACAAAGAACAAGATGAATTCGTACCTGTAGCCGTGGAAATAACAAGGCTGTTAGCTGGTTTCAGTGTTGCAGACTTCTACCCTTCAATTGGAATCCTTCAACTGATAAGTGGAGTGAGGCCTAAACTTGAGAAGTTACATAAAATAGCTGATGGGATGCTTCAAAACATCATAAATGAGCACAGGAAGAGGACAGCAGGAAATGAAGGAACTGGAGAAAGAGCAGCAGATCTAGTTGATGTTCTTTTGCAAATTCAGGAGCAGGGTGACCTTGACTTCTCTCTATCTGACGACAACATCAAATCTGTCATCTTGGTTAGTTTGCTACTTTCTGGTTGATTTTTCATTTTTCCTTTTTCTTTTTAACGAATCAAAGGTACAAAGTGCTGACCACACCTGCCTTCAGGAGATGTTCGTTGCTGGGAGTGAGACATCATCAGCGACCATTGAGTGGGCAATGTCAGAAATGCTGAACAAGCCAAGTATAATGGAAAAGGCACAAGCTGAGGTAAGGCAAGTGTTCAGAGGAAAGGGACATGTGGATGAATCAAGCATACATGAGTTGAAATTCTTAAACTGTATCATCAAGGAGACCATGAGGCTGCATCCTCCACTTCCTATAATACCAAGACAGTGCCGCTCAAGTACTGAGATCAGTAGTTATAATGTACCAGCCAAGACTAACGTTCTTGTTAATCTATGGGCGATTGGCCGTGATCCCAAGCACTGGACTGAAGCTGAGAAGTTTGATCCAGATAGGTTTCTGGACAGTTCAGTTGATTACAAAGGGATAGACTTTCAGTTTATCCCGTTTGGTTCAGGAAGGAGAATCTGTCCTGGCATGTCCTTTGGTACGGCTAACATTGAGCTAACACTTGCACAGCTGCTTTACCATTTTGATTGGAAACTTCCCAACGGAATGAAGCCTGAAGACCTGGACATGACTGAGCCTGATGGCTTAATTGTGAGAAGAAAAAAGGATCTTTTGTTGGTTCCTTTACCTTACCATCCCTTGAATGTTCAATAAAACCATTAAGAAATGTAAGATACCTGTTTAGTGGTTGTCCATCGCTGTAGCTCAGCAATGAAAGTTATGTTGAGTTTAATTTAGATTTGTTTAAAATTAGGATTTAGTGTTTAAGTAGAATAAGAATTAGTTTGTTATGTATTCAGTATTAGAGTCTAAATAAAAATTACTAGACTCTCAATCTATTAGGTGATTGGTATAACTGGTGTATTTGGTGAGTTTAAGGTTTAAAAGGTTAAAATTAGAGTGTGTGGTTCTCATAATTATTGTATAGTGTTATTCTATTAATAAAACAAGGTTCAGTTAATTAATTTCTAATAGTGATATTAGAGCTAATTGAACTCAAGTTTTAACAAGTTATGTTCCAGTTGTCTATTATTTGTAATGCAAATATAAGAATGTAGTGGATACATAACGATTTAAACTGTGTGATTGAGAAAAATATATTGAATTTAAAAAATAAAAAATAGATAAACTGCTAAATATCGTTAAACTAATTACGTTTCTCATTAAACATGTTTACGTAATATTATTCAGGGTGGTAAGCAATCTTAAATCCTTGTTTGAAGGAGGTTTGCAGGGGATGCCAACTTTGACTCTGAAGCGATGCATGTGACTTTTTGTAGGGATATCAATATTTTTAATTCTAAATATTTAAGTTTTTTTTATATTTGAGTTTTAAACTTTTTTGACATTTTATTTGAGTCCTAAACCTTTTGATTTTTACTAAATCAGTCCTTCTGTTTACCAAAAATAATCAATTTATTAAAAAATAATTTTAACTTTACAAACAATTATTTAAAAAAATATTAAATATATGAATTAAATGTCTTTTCTATCAAAATATGCATGTTACCTATTTAATGCGTATATATGTTGATTAAAAAAATATTTTATGTGTATATTTTGTTGATAAAATAAATATTTAATTCACGTATTTAACCTTTTTTAAATAATTTTTATTAAGTTAAATTCATTTATTAATCAATTGATCACTTTTTGTAACTTAAAGGACTGATATAGTATGAAATCAAAAGATTTAAAATTTAAATGAAATATCAAAAATGTTTAGAATTCAAATATAAAAAAATTTAAAAATTTATAATTAAAAATATTGATATCCCCTTTTTATGTCAATGGTCTCATGTAAGAGGCTGCATGAGCTAAATGAATGTCGACAATATTCTTAAAAAAAAAAAAGAAAAAAAGTCTTTCTACTCTTCCTAGCCTCACAATTGCTATTTGTTCAAAGACTGATAGGCAAAAGTTATGTAAGAAAGTAATGTTCATTACAAAACTCAGGGGATCGCTTTCATGGCATATCTAGAAAAAAAAAAAAACGTTATAACGTACGATATTTTTATGGTAATTTCACGCTGTAAGGTCTAAGAATAATCTTTCACTGACTAACTTCAACTATCAACTTTTAAGTCACGGTGGAGGAACGTTACTCTATGGATGTAAGAACTGGATCGGACTAGCCGGTTCAACTGAAAAAACTGAAAATCGGTCCTTATTCCTGTTCACACTAAAAATCGCCTCAACTGAGAACCGACCTAAGAACCGGAGAACTGGTCGATTCAACAGGAAACTAGTGAACCGGTCTCAATTTTTTCGATTGGACCGATTTAAGATTTTTATTTATTTTTTTAAAATTTAAAATATAAATATATAATTTATAAAATATTTTTTTTAACTTATTATGTTCTTCAAATTAAAAATTTAAGGACTATACTGTAAAACTCAACAAACTCCTCTAATTATGTATTTTTCCAACCTTCTTATATTAAACTATAATATCTTTAACATAAATAAAAATTAATATTTTATATAAATATAGTTCCTAAAATATAATTTGCTTTAAATACTTATTATCTTTTATTAAAATTTTTCATCATATTATTTAAAAATAATAACTATATAATTTAAATACAATCTTTAACTCGAGTGCAATCGAAATTTAATTATATTATTTATATATAAAACTATGTTTTAAATATATTTACATATATTAATTTATTAATTTATTAATTTTACTTTACAATAAATTTTAAATAATATATGTTAAATCTAGAAGTATATGTATTCTACTATATACATATATATAATATTTATATCTTATATTATTCTTTACACATATTATATACACATATATTTTAATTTTTATATATTTAATATTGAATACCGATTTTACTGGTTTAATTACGATTAAACCGGTTGAACTTAAAACCTTGAACCTTTCCAATTTAATAACTGGTTCAGTTCTGATAACCTTACGTTACTCTCGCGTTAAGGTTCACTCTACAGTGCTACTATAATAGCCTATACCTTTCTAGGCATAGATCAGAAAAACATAGCGGTTGCTGCATGAAGATTGTCAGTGACCGTGGTATCACAGATTGAATATTTGAAAAGAAAAATGAAAAAAATTCGAAACATGGACAGTAGCCAAATATGAGCATCTTGGCTACATCAGGAGAAAGATTTTTGTTTTTGTTTTTTTTTTTTTTTTTGTTACAAGAAGCAAAAGTTTATGAAATAAAATTAGAATCATTAACACTTGAACACAAGAATAAGAGGTCTTAATAAAATATTTTTAATCGTGTTAGAAGTATGAGACCATGAGGTCTCATCAGGAAAAAGAAATTATTTTTTTTAGTAACAGGCTTGTTGAGTAATGATCTATATAATAAAGATAATTCTTCTTTAAAAAAATTTAAAATTTTAACTATTAAGTGTTGTCTTTTTTTATGTGAGACTGTTTAGTATCCAACACAATGGACTGATTAATTTATACTGACTTGAGCAGAATTTTAAAGAGTGACAAAAGTCTCTCAGCAAGTATTTAACGCAACTGTATTCTTAAGGACTCGAAATCGAGATCTCTTATTAAATAATGACAGATTCTTACTATTCACATCAGCACTTGCTGGTTAAGTGTTTTCTAACGAATAAAAAAATCCGTCTTCCAAGAAAATAGTGAGCATTAGAAAGGAAAATCTGTGTTTGAGGGGCCCGTCAAATTACATGGACCAATTTGTCTTGATGGGTCGGTCTGATCTGTTGGACTACAATTACATTTGGACCTTTACTTCCACTTAGAGTTTTGATCTGATCTCTGATCTACTCGGCTGAATTTATTAGCCCAATCCATATTTTCTTTACTCTGTATTGTTTTCTTCCTCCTCCTTTCTTTCCTCTCTCTCTCCCTCCATTTTCTGATAACAAAAGTATTTTGTGAAATCTTCGGTTTTTTCCTCTTTTGCTATCTTTATCCCATAGGTACAGCATTCGAATCAATAGAGAATTTTTTCTTCTAATATCTATATGAATCGATATCATTCCATTCCAATTCCTTCTCGACACCTACCAAATAAAACCTCGAATTGGATCCCAAATTGATGGATTAGTGTGAGCTTATACATGTGGTTATGCACTCTTCGAATAGGAATCCATTTTCTGAAAAATCCTGGCTTTCGTGCCGTTTAGAGCTCAATACTAGATCAATTGTCTTTGATTTTTAACACAGAGAAGATGAGAAAAAAGAAATCTTTATGTTTTCCTGTTTTGAACTTTTATTTGGACGTAAAGGACAAATTTTAGCGTAACGTTACTTAAAATTTTTACAATGATTTAGAGATCATAAATTAAAATTATAAAAACAATTTTTTTATAAAAATAATTATAAATTACATAGATTTAGTTGTTTTACATATTTTATAATATGAGTGTTTTATTTTTTAAAATAACTATTTAAAATTTAAAATCGATGTCCACGATAGATTTTCTGAGCACATTTGTGTTTTCTCTCGTATTCCTTTAGAGGGATTTTTTTTTTTTCTATGGATTAGTGTCCCGTAGCTGAAAAAATCTCATTCCTGTAGCTGAAAAAATCTCATTCCCAATTAATAAAACTAAAAATTTTATTGTGATTGATAGCAGGAACCCAAAATGACTGAAATCTCACCATCGTTTGTCAATTTATAATGTGTTTGGGTCGATGAAAAATGAATAAAATTACTCATAATTATGAGAAAAAATATGTAGAAAAAATTTGGTAGTTTTTTTGTAGGTAATTTTAAAGTAGATATAAAGTAATATAAATTATTAAATGATTGAATTTATAAAATAATAAAAAATTAATAAATTATAAGAATTATTAGATTGAATTATATAATTACTCGTTGTTACGTATCTGAAATCATCTAGTATTATTTGTATAACACGACTTCACCTTTGTTCTCAAAATCGTAGAATTATTTGTAGGCATCTATCTTGGCCCAAGGAATAATCTTATCTCATACCTTTTTAATTGCTTGGAAAGAAACAAAAATCTGGATTCCTTAAGATATGTTGTCAGGGCTCAACAATATCAGAAATGAAACAAGAATCATTAAGCAAATAGCTTAATTAATTGTTTGGATTTATCTCACATCTCTTAATCCAATGTCTGTATTGACCAAACAAATCAGTCTATTGACCAAAAAATGTCTCTGTTTTTTCTTAGTTATTGCACTCTATGGTCACGGACTAGGTTTCCTGGACGGTAGTAAATGTATATCTATGAGCATTGATCTTGTCCTTGTGGAATAATTCCAGAATTGACAGGTTAGCCAATCGGGTGGGGACCAGATGTTAGGTCATTGTAATTAACATTAACGGCTGAAATCTCAAATAAAATGCATGTACATATAATAATTTCGTGATCAATCACTGAGAGAGATCATGACTTTTAGTGAATATTGTAAAGTTTGCTTTTATATAAATTTGATATAATAATTTAGCTAATTATGTAATGAGATTAATATAATCTTTTCTGAAGAAAGTATCAGTGCTGCTCCCAATTTTTTCATTCCCCAACAAATGAAAAAAATAGTTTTTTGTGACCAGCCATTGGCCAGTGGCCTTTTGCCTAATTCTCACCAACCTTAGGGGCTTGTTGCTTTATTTTTAAGAACAAAAATCCTCTCATTACTATTAACCTTTAGACAACGATCTCTATGTTTAAATGTCTTGAATGTTTATTCCAATCATCAATATTAAAAAAAAATCCTCTGACAAGTCTTGCCAAAAAAAGGATAACCACTTGTTTTGTCAATCAAGAGAATTAAGTAAAGAAAATGTTGGGTAAATGCAATTTTTTTGACGCGAAAGTGCAGCGACTTTGTACACGGTATAATCATAATTATTAGATTATACAAAAATGATGTCCTATATATAGTCTTTAGTGGCACCTCTCTTTAGATGACAAAAAAGTATAATTTTGCCATCAAAATCTTAGAGAATTTTCAAAGTCTTGCTGAAATTTTATTGTCTTCTGACTTGTTTTGTTGGTACTTTTATTATAGGATTTTGTCAACATAATTTTTAGACCATATTTATTGATAGATTTTTTGTATAAGTTAATCTTACCTTTTATAAATGTTTCTAACGCATTTGACTCGAACTCGAACTTGTGTACAGAATTTAAATTAATTAATTTAACAATTTCTTTTGCTAAAAAAAAAAGAACAAAAACAAAACTGGGTTCGGTGCAGGAGAGAATAATCCGCAAAAAGGAATACAACCAAATGGAGTCAAAACACGAGCTTTGATTATCCCTTACAACAAACAATTAGTGGAGGCACATTGCATTATTCAATGCTTTTGCTTGTTTGCTGCCCAAGGAAAAAGAAAACACCGTTACAAGTGGAACACAGGGGCAGAAACAGGACAATTTGGAGCTGACAGTGACAAACCAGTGCTCCACTTTTGATTTTGATAAATTTGTGGACCCAAAGTTGAAAAACTGAAGTTTTGAGCCACTGACTTCCAAGAGAGACTCTGGACTCATTGGATGATGGGTCCCCCTCCAACGTGGACAGTCTTTCATTGTAATCATTTTTCTTTAAAATAAAGAAGCCGAAAAAATCTAAAAAATAAAAAAAATAAACACTAAAATTTAAATATAGATAAATCTTAACACTATATTCTAAAAATAGAAGATTTTAATTGCAATCTTCACCACTTGTGTGAAAGGCAAAAGTTGTCTTCCTACCAACCCGTGTTTGATTATTTCTGTCCTACTCTTAAATATCGAAAAGACAAACATAACAATTTTTTAGGTACATAATTATAAAATTATTATAAACATACAGTAATCTAAATTATTAAATAATAAAAAATATATTAAATTTTAAATATTAAACAACAAGTAATTTATTAAATGTTATTAAATTAAATATATATTTTTTATATATTTTATTAAAAATATTTACGTAACTTTTTTTTTTTAAATCTTCCTTGTGCTCCAAGCGGCCTCTAGGCTCCAGTTTCTTGGAGTCCACGCCACTCAGCCATTGGCACGTGATAAATTAGAGTCAGCATGTAGGGAAAAAGGTGGGCTACGCATTGAATAAAATTCTTTCAAATAGCACGCACTACATTGTATTTTATTCAATATTTTTATTTCATTTTTTAAAATTTATGCCATTTTATTTTGGTTTATTTCACTATTGTTAAATTTGGACCAAACCGGTCGGTTCAACTGGTCGGATCGGTGACCAATCAGAGGTCCGGTCCGAGTTTAGCTTTAAAATGTCATCAGACCGGATCGGTCAAAACCCGATCAACGGATCGGTTCAATCGGTTGGACCGGTCCCGGGTTGACCGGATTGAACGGTTCAATAATTAAAAAAAATTTTACCTTACTTTGTTAAAGTTGGGTTATGAACCTCTGACCTTTGATATAAAAGGTAAGTCTCACACCACTATACCAACTTACAACTTATTGTAAACTTTTTTTTTTTTACTTATTATTTTTTCATACTTCTCACGTAATACATATACTACTTATATAATTAATACATTAATACTTACTATTTTTTCTTTTTAAGACAATTATTAATTTTCTTAATTTGTTAATTTTATTTTCTAATAAATTGTTAATCATTTATTTTAAATTTATAAATGTAAGTATTTTAATGCATACATATATATTATAATATTACATTGTACATATAAATTTTTAAGTGTAATGTATATAAATATGTATTTTTTATATATTTAATATTAAATACCGGTTTTACCGGTTCAATTTTTGGTTAAACCGATTAAACCGATTGGACCTTAAATTACTAAATTTTTCGGTTCAATGACCGATTCGGTTTTTACAACATTGGTTTATTCAACGTGTATACTTAAACCCCCAAAAAGTAAATACGTTTAATTGGACATTGCTGTCAACTTTCATGATGAGTATTAATAGGGATAGTTAAAAAATTAATTGGGATACTAAAACATTATTATCAAAATTTTTACACAAAATCATAAATAATATAAAAACAGAAATGATAGAAGGACAGGGTGGGAGACGGAGGCACCAAAGAGGGAGAGAGAGAGAGAGGGAGAGAGAGAGAGAAAGAGAAGAGAGGAATGAGGGGGAGTCATGGGTTTTACTAAATTTTTTATTTTTTTTAAAAAAATAATTTATGTGTACATGTGATAAGTTTAGTATACAACAGACATAAAAATATAAAATTCTTAAGACTGTGTATAACAAGTTTAAGAATAATATGTAATATATATTATGTGTATAAATATTAATGTTGATGTATAACAGATTTAAATTTAATATGTAACAAACTGAGACAAAAAAAAAAAAAAAAAGGAATAACCCTGCTACCCCCTGTCTACCAGTTACCCCGTTCGGGTGATTGAGCATGTATAAAAATCCCTACACAATCATACGTAAAATGATATTGAAGTGTAGAATATTTTTACTAATGTGATTACAATTACATCATGTACATATAATGCAAATTGGTTAATAAACTTCAGTCTTAACTCTTAATAATTTATAAAATAAAAAACAGTGTTTGGTTAAAAAGGTAGATATACATAATTAATAATGAGATTTTGGTAAAAAAGTAGATATAATTAACAATTTGTGAACTGATTTTTGATCCTCTAATAGATAAACCGAAGAACAAACACACATAATTGCTTCTTTGTCATGTACACTTAAAATAACTTATGCTCCGTCCTCTTTTTTGTTTGTTTTAATAATAATATACATCCCGACGATCAAGTTATATGAATAGTTTTTTTTTTCTTTTTTTTTTCCTTGATGTAAACAAATCTAAGTTAACAAAATTACAACTTCTGTCAAAAAAAAAAAAAACCGCTAAAAAGTAAAGTTTATTAGTGTAACTCTACTTCCCTCATTTTCCGTTTATTTGACTATTTGCGCAACTCATTGGGAAAGAACAATATTATTCCGCTTTTTTTTTTCTTATTTGGTATTATAATTTAATATATAATGATATTACAAGTCTTATTTAATAATTTAAAATTTTGCATTAAACAAAATTTTAACATAATGTTAAAGTTTTATAACCAAGTAACTTTTACTATCCTAATATTTTTCAATCCAATAAAGTTTTACGTAGAGAAACGTATTAAAATTTAATGTATAATCTACGTATTGAGCATCTATAAATAATTTAAACTTTTCGTGGATCGATTTGTTGATATTTGGGGTGGGGACATTGGATGCATTAGGACAATCGGAATGACAAACGAATCTTTGCAATACACTTGCTCCAATACTAAACCGATCAATTTATTGCTAATAATTTGACAACTGTATCTGTCTGTTTGGTATAATTATCAATATTATTAGTTACCAATTACAGTTATGAACAAATAAATCTTTGTTTTCCTCGACACTCAGAACAGCTATTTATTTATTCATATTTAGCAAAATTTTGTAAATTATTTCCCCATTTTTTATTAATTCTTTTTTCTGCTGAAAAAGTTGGGAGGCTGAAGAAACAAACAAACAAACAAAAAAGGACCAAAGAAAAGTCTTGATTGAACCCATCGTTCATGACCTTTTTGAAGTTTTCTGTTCAGTTAGGTCCCCTTCTTCTCTCTCTTCTACATTTTCTCTCTCTAGCTTCACGACTTTCACGGACGAAAGGCACAATTAATAGTGGCACACAGGTAGGAAATCTATATTTCGAAAAAGAAAAATAATAATAATTTAATAATTTTTTTTAATTTAATAATTTAAATTTTTACATTTTGATTTTATATCTATAATTAACTTTTCTCAATAAAGTCTCCTTGCTCAGCACGTTTCCTGCTTCCAGGGAATCCATTTTTGACTTTTCTCTCCCTCTCTCTCTCTCTCTCTCTCTCTCTCTGTCGCTCTCCATGTCGACTCGATGCCTCTGGTCTTCTGGCCTTTTTATAATTGTTTTATTGGAGGATTTTATATATATATATAAGCAGCATATTGTGATGAACGCAAGAAACCAATAGATCGAGGGAGTCTTGTCTTTGTGTTGCATTACATAAACTACAAGCTAATAATCTGGTTTCTGAAAACACCCATCTCAAAAAAACCCGAAAAAACCTCTAAAGAATGCAACTTTTTGATTTTCCTCGAAGAATCTCAACAATGGAACATGATGGTATGTTCCCCTTTCTTTCAAAGTTTTCACCTTTGGCTTACCCAGGTACTGATTTTCTTCTTAAACCCCTTTTCCTACGTGGGGTTTCTGGTTCATTGCACCTAGTTTTGTTCCTTGCTTTGTTATTGTCATTTGTATGGAAGCAACTCAAAAAAGGTGATGGTGATGGTTCTAAAGAGAGGTTTAATGGGAAGAAAAGGGTTGTTTGCTATAAGCAGACCTTGTTCTGTTGTTCAGGTGTTTCATTGTTTAGTCTTGTGTTGGGTTTTGTTAACTATTTCTATTGGTATCAGAACGGTTGGTCTGATGACAAAGTAGTGACTCTGTTGGATTTGCTGCTTAGAACAGCGTCTTGGGGTGTGTTGTGTGTTTATTTGCATTCCAAATTCTCTAGTTCAGGTGAAAAGAAGTTCCCTTTTCTTTTGAGAGTTTGGTGGGGTTTCTATTTGGCAATTTCTTGTTATTGTCTTGTTGTAGACATAGTTCTTTACCACAAACACTTATCTTCACAAATTCAATACTTAGTATCCGATGTAGTCTCTGTTCTGTCTGGAATTTTCCTTTGTTATGTGGGATTCTTGAAAATTCAGAGTGAGGACCCCCTTCTTGAAGAGCCTTTGTTGAATGGTAATTCTAGTGTGAGTAACAATGTAGAGTCAAATAAGCCCAGAGGGGGTGATACTGTAACTCCCTTTTCAAATGCTGGTATTGTCAGTCTCCTCACTTTCACTTGGATGGGGTCTTTGATTGCCTTTGGCAATAAGAAGGCCTTAGACCTTGAGGATGTTCCTCAACTTGATAGTGGTGATAGCGTAGTCGGGTCATTTCCAATTTTTAGAAATAAGCTCGAGCCTGACAGTGGTGCCGCTAGTGGAGTCACAACGTTTAAGCTTGTGAAGGCACTGATATTCTCTGCCTGGAAAGACATTCTGTTGACGGCTTTGTTGGCACTGGTATACACATCAGCTTCTTATGTTGGCCCGTACCTTATAGATGCATTTGTTCAATGCCTCAGTGGGCGGGGAGAGTACAAAAATCAGGGGTATATTTTAGCTTCCACATTTTTTGTTGCAAAGCTTGTAGAGTGCCTCTCGCAGAGGCACTGGTTCTTTAGGTTGCAGCGAGCTGGAATTCGGATGCGCGCGGTACTTGTCGCCATTATCTTCAACAAGGGCTTGACCCTGTCGTGTCAGTCGAAGCAGGGCCATACCAGTGGGGAGATCATCAATTTTATGACTGTAGATGCAGAAAGAATTGGTGACTTTACCTGGTACATGCACGACACTTGGCTGGTCTTCTTGCAAGTTGGTTTGGCCTTGTTTGTATTGTATAAAAATCTCGGCCTTGCCTCAATTGCGGCACTTGTTTCAACAATTATTATCATGTTGTTGAACTTTCCTCTGGGACGACTGCAAGAACACTTTCAGGACAAGTTGATGGCATCAAAAGATGAACGAATGAAGGCCACGTCTGAGATCTTAAGAAACATGAGAATTCTCAAGCTTCAGGCGTGGGAAATGAAGTTCTTGTCCAAAATTGTTGAGCTCAGGGAAGCCGAGGCAGGGTGGTTGAAGAAATTTGTTTACAACTCGGCAATTATCAGTTTTGTCTTTTGGGCTGCTCCTACATTTGTGTCTGTGATCACTTTTGGCACTTGTATGCTTATGAGAGTACCACTTGAGTCAGGGAAGATTTTATCTGCACTTGCAACGTTCAGGATCCTTCAAGAGCCAATCTATAATCTTCCTGATACAATCTCTATGATAGTCCAGACCAAGACTTCCCTCGACAGAATTGCATCTTTCCTTTGCTTGGATGACTTGCAGTCCGATGTTGTGGAGAAGCTTCCAAGAGGTAGCTCAGATACAGCAATTGAGATAGTTGATGGGAACTTCTCTTGGGATTTATCATCCTCTAATCCAACGCTGAGAGATTTAAATTTCAAGGTATCCCGTGGTATGAGGGTTGCTGTTTGTGGTACTGTTGGCTCAGGCAAGTCAAGCTTACTTTCCTGCATTTTGGGAGAAATTCCCAAGATCTCAGGGACACTTAAGTTATGCGGCACAAAGGCCTATGTTGCTCAGTCACCTTGGATCCAGAGTGGCAAGATTGAGGAAAACATATTGTTTGGCAAAGAGATGGAAAAAGAAAAGTATGATAGGGTTCTGGAGGCATGTTCCCTGAGGAAGGACCTGGAAATCCTCCCACATGGTGATCAAACAATTATAGGTGAGAGAGGTATCAACTTGAGTGGTGGACAGAAGCAAAGAATACAGATTGCACGCGCTTTATACCAAGATGCGGATATCTACCTATTTGATGATCCTTTCAGCGCTGTTGATGCTCACACTGGATCTCATTTGTTCAAGGTAAAACATTTTTTTCTTTTGCTAAAAAAAAAATTTCTATATGGCTATATTTTGGTTATCCATTCTGTTATTACCATGCATAATGTACAAAATGGCTTGTATGCATTCCTATGGATGACAGGAAGTATTGCTTGGTCTTTTGAAGTCAAAGACAGTTGTTTATGTTACTCATCAAGTTGAGTTCTTACCTGTTGCTGATCTGATCTTGGTGAGTAATTTTTTTCTCTCTTTTAACCAGTGCATTTGTGTTGTCTTGCAAACTATTGAAATCATTGGATTTAAATTTTTATGTGATGTTAGGTCATGAAAGAGGGAAGGATTACCCAGGCAGGGAAGTATAATGACATTCTGAATTCTGGAACAGATTTTATGGAACTTGTAGGAGCTCACAAGGCGGCTTTATCAGCGCTTGATTCCAATCAGCCGGGGCCAGTCTCTGAAAATGAAACTAGCAGCACGGAAGATGATGGCGTGAGCAATGCTAAGGAGGCTGTGCAGAAAGAGGTCAACAAAGAACTCCAAAATGGAAAAGCTGATGAGATAGCTGGGCCAAAAGGACAGCTTGTCCAAGAAGAAGAGAGGGAGAAAGGTAGAGTTGGCTTTCCAGTTTACTGGAAATATCTTACAACAGCATATGGAGGAGCTCTTGTGCCCGTTATCCTGTTGGCACAGATTCTTTTCCAGATCCTCCAAATTGGTAGCAACTATTGGATGGCATGGGCAACTCCGGTGTCAAAGGACATGAAACCTGTTGTTAGTGGAGCTACATTAATACTTGTCTATGTTATTTTGGCTATTGGAAGTTCTTTTTGCATCCTTGGTAGAGCCACACTTCTGGTCACAGCAGGCTTCAAGACAGCAACTCTGCTGTTCAATAAGTTGCATTTGTGCATTTTCCGTGCTCCAATGTCCTTCTTTGATGCAACTCCCAGTGGTCGGATACTTAATAGAGTACGTAAACGTGTTCATTGTTTCATGAACTAAAAAATTCTACCTGTTTGCTTCATTTCATCTTTGCCCTCTTAGTTTGTAGTAATGTCTTAACAAGATCTGGGTTTTTTTTCTTATGTGATCTTTTTCTCCTCATAGGCTTCTACCGACCAAATGGCAGTGGATTTGCAAATTCCATATCAAGTTGGGGGTGTTGCCTTCACGGTGATCCAGCTTCTGGGAATCATTGCAGTTATGTCACAGGTGGCATGGCAAGTTTTTGTTGTTTTTATACCAGTGATTGCTGCTTGCATTTGGTATCAGGTAATTTTTTTGATTTTTTCTAGAACTTATTTGATGGTCATGTTTATACTTCAAAGCCTGGTGTCCAGTATTGCATTATCAATTTGATTGCTTCTGATAACAACATATAGCTCTTTAATTTAGCATTTAATATAATTTGTGGGAGCTTTATTGAGAGTCAAATTTCTCACAATGCTTTTTCCCTTTTGGTTTGCTGTAGCAATATTACATACCCGCAGCAAGAGAACTTTCAAGACTAATTGGAGTGTGCAAAGCTCCAGTTATACAGCATTTTGCTGAAACAATTTCAGGATCAACAACTATCAGGAGCTTTGATCAACAATCCAGATTCGAGGAAACAAACATGAAAAATTCTGATGCATATTCCCGGCCAAAATTCCATGTTGCTGGGGCAATGGAATGGCTTTGCTTCCGCCTGGATATGCTCTCTTCTATAACTTTTGCCTTCTCTTTGATTTTCCTAATCTCTTTTCCTGAGGGAATAGATCCAGGTAATGTTCCTGTTTTTGTGTTATATCTTTCTCACCTGATTGGAAACAAATGGCTAAACCTGAAATACACAATTGCTCTTTTGCTTGTCCCTTTCTAAAGCAATTGCGGGCTTAGCTGTGACATATGGACTCAACCTAAACATGTTACAAGCTTGGGTGATATGGCAAATTTGCAATCTGGAGAATAAAATCATATCAGTGGAGAGAATATTTCAGTACATGTCTATTCCCAGTGAACCTCCCCTTGAAATAGAATCAAACCAACCAGATCAATCTTGGCCATCATGTGGAGAAGTTGATATAGATAATCTACAGGTAATTTTACTCGTTCTGCCTAATAGACAGCTCAGATTTTCATTTGCTCTCGTTTCTAACGAAAATATCATGGCCTGACATAGGTTCGATATGGTCCCCACTTGCCACTGGTTTTGCGAGGTCTCACATGCACTTTCCCTGGAGGGAAAAAAACTGGTATTGTAGGAAGAACAGGTAGTGGTAAATCAACTCTCATACAGACACTTTTCCGAATTGTGGAACCTACGGCTGGTCACATATTGATTGATGGCATCAACACTTCATCGATTGGACTGCATGATTTGCGGTCGAGACTGGGAATTATTCCCCAAGATCCAACCATGTTTGAGGGGACAGTGCGAAGCAACCTGGACCCACTTGAAGAGTACACAGATGAACAAATATGGGAGGTGGGTTGTCTCTGATGTGTTTGGTGGAAGAAAGGGCATTTTCCAAGTTCTCATTTATGATTCATTAGAATTTTGGCGTAATACATATGTAAATGTTAATTGATTGCTGGGGTTTTGATTTTAGGCTCTTGATAAATGCCAACTTGGAGATGAAGTTAAGAAGAAGGAAAAGAAGCTAGATTCTGCAGGTTTGCTTTTCTTCTAGCTTTAACATAACTGGTTTCCTAGTCTTCTTAAAATTTGAGAGCTCACATGGCCTCAAATTTATACTGTAAAACTGTCTTTGTGGTGTTACAGTCACCGAGAATGGAGAGAACTGGAGTATGGGCCAGAGGCAACTAGTGTGTCTTGGGCGTGTGCTACTCAAGAAAAGTAAGATATTGGTTCTTGATGAAGCTACTGCCTCGGTTGATACAGCTACTGATAATTTAATCCAGCAAACGCTTAGGCAACACTTCTCTGACTGTACGGTTATAACCATCGCACATCGGATAACTTCAGTTCTAGATAGTGACTTGGTTTTGCTCTTGAGTCAAGGTGAGTGAGGCAATCTACGACAGCACTATCCATACTTGTTGCTTAATTTCTTTTCCCAAACTATATATGATTCTGGTGCAGGACTTATTGAAGAATATGACACTCCAGCAAGATTGTTAGAGAACAAGTCATCATCTTTTGCCCAACTTGTAGCCGAGTACACAGCGAGGTCAAATACCAGTTTTGAGTAGTTTTAACTCAACAGCACGACAACCTCTCATGAAGCACTGATCAACTACAATAAAGTGCTGACAATGACGAAAACTGAGTGATGTCTTCAGTTTTGCAGTCGTGCCTAAATCATGTAACTCTATAGTTTAAGGAACTATGTCATGGGTCACAGTGTAGTGTATTGCAGGTGCACATGGTGTAATTTTTATGTGGACTCATTGCTTGCTATAAAAGCTTAAATGTATTCTGTCTCCGCGGTATTTATTCTGTCTCACTTTCTTTCAAGTTCAACTTTCTGGTTGTTGGAAGATTGCTGATCTTGGGTAGAATCCACAAGGAGTATGATTAACTTTTGCTCAAAGTACAGTCTGCATCCTATGGTTTTACGTAACTTGTTTTCCCTTTCACAACAAAGACAACCATAATAGCAAGCAATTACTTTGTTGAAAAAACAGTCATTAACTTTCTATTGTAAATCTATAGAAGCTGGCATTTTGTGCAGGTTGCCAGCGAGCTTTCATGCCTTAACCCAAACTAACTTGTTACTCAATCCTTGATACAAGTATTGTGGAAATTTCATTTCAAAAATGCATTAGTAATAGAACAGATGTTGTCTGGTGGAGTTTTATTACCTCTTCTTTAATAGTCCTCCAAGAGCAAAAGCCTTTATGTAATCATTTGTAACGCTTTCCTTGTCCAATATAGAGGAGGAGTAGTGAAATGAATCAAGTGGAAGCATTCTTTGCAATATGAAATTTTGCTGTTTCATTTGTCAAGTTTCTGGTTTCTGTTTCAGTTGAAGCATGATCTGTCATTGTAGCCCAATAAATCTTCATATACCACATACAACAGTGGGATTTGGGTATCATTCTTTCACTTTAATTGGAAAAAACTGTAGAAGAGATATAGCAAACTATGCTGCTACTATCAATCTTCAACTACTCTTCAGCTTACTATGCAATGCTCACCTTGAAGAATCACTTTTCTCAATTATTTATCATCTTTCTCCAGGTCTCTTAGTTTTCTCTCTTTGGTTTGCCGCTCTCCTTCAATCATTTTGACCAACCAACGCGGTCTTCCTGTCAAGAATACAAGTTAACCCATGCACATTCCAAATACTAGGCCACATCCATAGCCAAGTATCAGTGGATCAATCAATTCCAGGTGTAGAGAGATCTTCCCTATGGAAACCTGAAAGGTGGCTCATCAATGCTGCATTTTTTAGACAATGGCAATCCACGCAGTTCAAAGTTCCCAATGTAGGAATCATTGCTGAATGTATCAAACAGTTGCCTTTGAGGTATTTGACTCTAGAGTAGATTTTGCAAGAGGTTTAAGAATGCAAGAAAGTTCAGACTCCTCAATTCTTCAGGTATTTCTCCCACAAACTTCTTGTTGCATGAAAGGTCTAAAGATTCAAGTGCAGCCATGTTCCCCAGGTATGACGGGATATATCCCGAGGGGCCATTATGTGAGAGAGTCAGCACAAGGAGGGAAGTAAAGTTACCAATTATCTCTGGAATTTGTCCTTCAAATCCATTGCATGATAAGTCAATGGTTGTGAAGGTGGTCAAGATCCTGACAAGTTCCATATCTAAACCTTTTGCAGTCACTATCAAAGAGTCCTCATAATAGTACTCTCCCACATATGTCAATTCAACATTCTGGATGCCTGCGCCTGTCATGCATCTCAGGTTCTCAAGATATTTAGTTGGCAAGAGACCAGTAAAGGCATTGTGTGAGAGATCTAAGATTTGCAACTCAGGAAAAGGATTACTGGATATTGGATTACCAATAGGACCATGAAATGGGTTTGACGGCAGGACAAGAACTTGGAGGGCTGGCAGAACTTCCAACCAATAAGGAAAACCATCACTTATGTTATTGTTCCCAAGATTAAGAAGTTCAAGCACTGTGCAGTGGATCAGCGATCTCGGTAATGGGCCTTCAAATCGATTGCTGTTCAAGTTCAGGTTTTTATAATTTAAATTACTACATAACATCTGAATTCTTTACTAAACATTGCTAACAATCTTTTCCCTCAATCTATTCTCTTTCTGACCAAACATTTTGCCAAGTGGCTTTAGTCTAGAGGACATCCCACTCCCACTTTCTCAGACCGTCCAAAAACGAAAAGAAAAGGCACGCAAGACGGCTATTAAATGACATTGCTTCTCACAATTTTCCATTTTGCTCTTTTTATTAGAAGGGTATTAAAGTTTCAACAATTGTCAACAATTTCCAGTAGAATCTGCATGTTCCAGTTGGCCACTGTTGTTGCAGTCTTTCAAATAAGGATTCCAGAACCATCCTTAGATCATGGACTGACTTATTGGTCATCACTTAAAAATTAAAATCAACATTAGTTTTTCACTCAAAAAAGTCAATGTTAGTTTGCTTATCACGACTCTTGCTTGGGAAGTTAGTTTTGGGCTCATGGGCTGCCGATACCATTCCTCCAGGCAGCATGCACCTTGCAGCCCAAGACTCCATGGGCCCAAAGGCTGGAGAGAGGGGAAGAGCAGGAAATGAGAACAAAGCAAGGCCATAAATAGTCTGGGCTAGAGACTGAGACGATCGTCGAATGCGGTATAGTTTGGGCTAGAAACATGATGTTTTGTGCTTACCTTGTTGATAAAAAAACATGAGGCTTTTAACCAAAAAAAAAAAGATGCTGAAGCCTTTCTTATGCACATGTTGGTGATCACAATGTGACATTATTTTAAACCATATTATTATCTTCGTCAGTCACAAGCTGTTGCCATTTCGAGCGAGTGATAGATTTAGAAATTTTTGTAAGTGCAAACAAAATTCACATACTCACATAAAAAAATAATTAAACGAGCCTACTTCTTTTTCATAATTACAAGTTTAGTTAAACAAGAATGTCAGTACAAAATAAAGACAATTTGTGTGGAGACAATGACTTAAATTTAGTTGGTACTAGTGTCTAGGCATCCAACTTTAAAAAAAAAGGGGAAAAAAAAAATTCTTCTTGCTCCCATCCTCCAAAAAAATGAATGTCTCCATGTCACATCATTGCAACTTTCAAAATGGCCATCCTCTTTTGGTTGCCCAAGGCATCCGTTACTTATCAGACCACAACCGAAATCTTCCATGTTCCCACTGACCAAAGGAAAGTGAGCGTATATAATGGGGTACTCTTGGCTTTCCAAATCCTATCCCAATGTTTGGTTAATTAACTATGACGACAGAGAAAAAAGTTCTTGGAAATGATTACAATACCATTAAGTCGAAACTCGTTAAGTCGTTATTGATATGAAAACGAAAAAAAAAATTGAAAACTCACAATTTCCCAACGGCATTAATGAAGATCACAATTGTCTTTGGCCAATATACCTTATATATTGTTGAAAAAAAACGGATGATTCATAAAGCGAGAACTTGCATTTGTCCATTCAAGAACTTGACACTTAATTCAAGTTTGGAAAATTCCTGCTGCAGTAGGCCCGCCTGGCCTATTGTGCTTTTGAAGTATGCTAAGTCAACAAGTCAAGTCAACTGCTTTGGAAGATTTAAAAAAACTTCCTTTTTTAATTGGACGCTATTTTGATTCAAACGCATTTTTAAATACGTGTAAAATAGAGATGATTGAAAATTTAGACTTAAAAATATTCATTCTTAATTGTTAGTTACAATTTTGACAGCTTTTTATATATAATAATTAATGATTATTATTGAATAAGGTAAATTTATATTTGAAACGAAATCTATATTGATATGCATATACTCTCTTTGTTCTGGGCACCCTTTCTATACCGGAAAAACAGAAGCATGGTCAGGTTCATATGGCTTTATCAAGCCCTTGGCCTTTCCCTTTGGTTGTTCCTGATTTCAAGTAAACCCATCAACTTCTTCTCCTTCTTCTTCTTCTTTTTCTTCTTCTTCTTCCTCTCTTCCAATAACACCAAAACTTTGCCACCATGATGAGAGCATTGCACTATTACAATTCAAGAATAGTCTATCAATTGATGATGGTTTATACGTCAAACTGTATTGTTATGACTTGGGCATCACTGGTTATCCCAAGACTGAATCTTGGAAGGAAGGCAAGGATTGCTGATTGTGGGATGGTGTTACTTGTGATAAGTTGACAGGTCATGTTATTGGCCTTGACCTCGGCTCCAGTTGGCTTGCAGGCAATATTGATCACAACGGCAGTATTTTCCTCCTCAAGCATCTCACGAGCCTCAATCTGGCTTTTAACACCTTTAATGGCTCCCAAATTTCACCAAAAATTGGCCAACTTACCAGCTTGACATATCTTAATCTTTCGCGCTGTTCATTCTCGGCTGAAATCCCATCTGAAATAGCTCATCTTTCCTCCCTAGTTTTGCTTGATCTTTCTGGTAACGATGGGATGACATTTAGCCAACGTGATTTTGGAAAGCTCTCTAAAAACTTGACAAATCTGAATGCTCTTTCCCTCGACTTGGTGAATATGTCTTCGGTTGCGCTGCCTTCCTCTCTGAATCTGACTTCATCATTGAAATCACTCAGCCTTTTGGGATGTGAACTCCATGGAAATTTCCCATATGCCATTTTCCTCAAGCCAAACCTGGAGCTACTTGAACTATCAAGCAACACAGCCATTGAGGGTAGTTTCCTATTGCCACAGACTAACTGGAGCAGTACTCTAAGGTTCTTACGTCTTTCTTTAACCGGAGTATCAGGAAACTTGCCGAGCTCAATTGGCTATTTGAGTTCCCTGAATGTTTTGGATCTCAGTGCCTGCCAATTTGCTGGTTCCCTACCCTCATCGATAGGAAACCTGACACGACTCACTTCTTTGGACCTCGCTTGGAATTCTTTTACTGGTGAATTGCCATTGTCATTGGCGAACCTCAAGTCCCTCAATATACTCTCTCTTGTACTGAACAGCTTTGGTGGTGGAATTCCGAATATTTTTAGCAACTTCACTAAAATACCAGTTTTGAGTAGTTTTAACTCAACAGCGTGACAACCTTCAATGAAGCGTGACAGACTGCAATAAAGTGCTGACAATGACGAAAACTGAGTGATATATTCAGTTTTGCAGTCGTGCCTGAGTCATGTCAACTCTGTAGTTTAGGGAACTATGTCATGGGTCGCAGGGTATTGTAGGTGCACACGGTGTAATTTATATGTGGACTCAATGCTTGCAATGAAAGCTTAAATGTATTCTGTCTCCAAGGAACTTATTCTGTCTCACTTTCTTTCAAGTTCAACTTTCTGGTGATTGGAAGATTGTTGATCTTGGGAAGAATCCACAATAAGTATGATGGAACTTTTGCTTGAATTACAGTCTGCATCCCGTTGTTTTACGTAACTTGTTTTCCCTTACACGACAAAGACAACCGCGATAGCAAGCAATTACTTTATCGAAGAAACAGACATTGACATTCTTTTGTAAAGCTGTAGAAGCTGGCATTTTGTGAAGCTGAGTTTTCATGCCTTAACCCAAACTAACTTATTAGTCGGTTTTACCATATTTAAAGTCCTAAATCTTTACAGATTTTTTCAATCAAATCCTAAACTTTTTAAACTTTTCAAATGATTCCTAAACCTTTTATTTTTATTCTGTTTTAGTCCTTTTTAAACGGTATTCGATTATTCTGTTATGTATTTTAGTTAATCTAAAGAATACGCTATCAAAACTAAAAAATACAACCAAAAAATTACATATATATGAAAAAAAGTGAAATATGGACTGTGTATATTTCTGTCCAACGCCTCTTAAGGCAGAGGACCCAATTCCTCACTTACACTTTCCTTGTATTTTTTTTTTTTAATTTTATGTGTTTTGATTTTAATTTCTGGAGAGGGATTGTTGGAATGGTTGGGATTGGAGAGAACACAACAGATCTACAGAGAGGAGAGAGAAGAGAGAGAGAGAAAATTTGAGAAGTTTTTAAATATTTTTTTCTTATTCCTCGTTTCATTCCTATCTTTTCTTATGTGTATTTGTAATTTTTCAGCTGTATTTTTTATTTTTAATAGCGTATTTGTTGGATCAATTGAAATACATAGCAGGTTGACTAACGAATTGATTGAATTCCATCTGAAAGAGGACTGAGATGAAATAAAAGTTAAAGGTTTAAGACTCATTTGAAAACTTATAAAAGTATAGGACTCAATTGAAAAAATTTGTAAAAGTTTAGGACTTTATCCCTTATTAGTCAATCCTTGGTAATTGTACTGTGGAATTTTCATTTCAAGAATGCATTAGTAATAGAACAGATGTTGCATTAGCAAAGCCTCGGAATTTGAGACATTGTGGTCTTAGATTAAAGCAAAGCCTCAGAATTTGAGACTGAGACGATCCTCGAATGTAGGATTGTTTGGGCTAGCAACATGATGCTCTGGGCTTACCTCGTTGACAGAAAAACATGATGCTGAAGCCTTTCTCATGTACATGTTAGTGATCACAATGTAATATTATTTTAGACCATATTATTATGTTCATCACTCACAAGCTATTGCCATTTCGAGCGAGTAATACATTCCGAAATTTTTGTCAATGCAAACAAAATTCACATACACACATAAGAAAAATAATCAAACGGGCCTCTTCTTTTTCATAATTACAAGTTTAGTTAAAAAAGGATGTCAGTACGAAAATAAAATTAATTTGTGTGGAAACAATGATATAAGTCTGGTTGGTACCACTGCTACAAGTATCCATCTTCAAAAAAGGAAAAACAAAAAAAATCTCCTTGCTCCCATCCTCTAAAAAAATGATGTCTCCATGTCACATCATTGCAAACTTTCAAAATGGCCATCCTCCCTTGGTTGCCCAAGGCATACGTTACTCATCAGACCACAACTGATATCTTCCATGTTCTCACTGAATAAAGGAAAGTGAGCGGATATGACGGGGCAATCTTAGCTTTCCAAATCCTATCCCAACTTTTGGTTAATTAACACTGACGATCGATAAAAATGTCTTTGGAGACGATTATAATACCATTAAATCGAAACTCGTTATTGATATGAATATGAATAAAAATGAAAACGGCATTAATGAAGATCACAATTGTCTTTGGCCAATATCCATTATATATTGTTGAAAAATAAAAAACGGATGATTCATAAAGCTGGAACTTGCATTTTGTCCATTCATGAAGTTGTCAATTCAAGCTTGGAAAATTCCTGCCGCACTAGGCCCGCCCGCCCCATTGTGCTTTTGAAGTCCTCTAAGTCAACAAGTCAAGTCAACTCTTTTGGCAGATTTCAAAAACAACCTCCTTTTCACTTACACTACTTTGATGCAAATACATTTTCAACAACGTGTAAAATAGACATAATTAGAAATTTGGATCTAAAAATGCATAATTTTTAATTATTAGTTACAATTTTTTATATATAATAATTAATAATTATGGTTGAATAAAGTAAATTTATGTTTAAAACGTATTCATTTAATGAAGAGTGCAGTTTGGGATCCATACGTTAGTAGTCATACTTGGTGTACATATTGTGATAGCTTTGTTCATTTCTGCAACAAACTTGATAAAATATGATACAAGAAATTAACACGTTATTTTTTGTTACAAAAATTATAAGTCTTGTCACAGAAATAAACAAGCTCGTCACAATATGGATACCAAGTATGGTTACCAACGTATGAATCCCAAACTTTTTCCTTTAATGAAATCCATATTGATATGCATATCCTATCTGTTTGTTCTGAACACCCTTTCTATACTGGAAATACAGAAGCATGGACAGGTTCATATGGCGATATCAAGCCCTTGGTCTTTCCCTCTTGTTGTTCCTGAATTTTCAAGTAACCCCATCAATTTCTTTTCATTCTCCTTCCTCTTCTTCCTCTCGTCCAACATCACCAAAACTTTGTCACCATGATGAGAGCATTGCACTATTACAATTCAAGAAAAGCCTATCAGTTGTTAGTTGTTACTCCGAACCATCAAGTGCTAATTGTCACCCCGAAATTCCCACCACTGGTTCTCCCAAGACTGAATCTTGGAAGGAAGGCAAGGATTGCTGCTTGTGGGAGGGTGTTACTTGTGATAAGTTGACAGGTCATGTTATTGGCCTTGACCTAAGCTACAGTTGGCTTTCAGGCAACATTGATCACAACAGCAGTATTTTCCTCCTCAAGCATCTCAAGAGCCTCAATCTGGCTTTGAACAACTTTCGTGGCTGCCAAATTTCACCAAAAATTGGCCAACTTACAAGCTTGACATATCTTAATCTTTCGCGCAGTTCATTCTCGGACGAAATCCCATCCGAAATAGCTCATCTGTCCTCCCTTGTTGTGCTTGATCTTTCTGGCAACTATAGGATGACATTTAGCCAACATGATTTTGGAAAGCTCTCTCAAAACTTGACAAATCTAAATGCTCTTTCGCTCGACGGGGTGAATATGTCTTCCATTGCGCTGCGTTCCTTTCTGAATCTGACTTCATCATTGAAATCACTCAGCCTTTTGGGTTGTGAACTCCATGGGAATTTCCCAGATGCCAATTTCCTCAAGCCAAACCTGGAGCTACTTGAACTATCAAGCAACACAGCCATTGAGGGTAGTTTCCTTTTGCCACAAACTAACTGGAGCACTACTCTCAGGTTCTTACGTCTTTCTGAAACAAGAGTATCCGGAAAATTGCCAAGCTCAATTGGCTATTTGAGTTCCCTGAATGTTTTGGATCTCAGCTTCTGCGAATTTACTGGTTCCCTACCCTCATCGATAGGAAACCTGACACGACTCACTTCTTTGGACCTCTCTCAGAATTCTTTTACTGGTGAATTGCCATTGTCACTGGCGAACCTCAAGTCCCTCAATACACTCTGTCTTGAAGGGAACGGCTTTGGTGGTCGAATTCCGAATAATGTTAGCAACTTCACTAAAATGACTTCTTTGCGGCTCTCAATGAACTCTTTTACTGGTGAATTGCCATCATCACTAGCAAATCTTGAGTCACTCACCGAACTATCTCTTTCTGGAAACAATTTGTCTGGTCCAATTCCGGATGTTTTCAGCAACCTTCAGGAATTGACGACTTTCGATCTTAGCTGGAACAATTTCAGTGGCCAGATACCATCCTCAGTCTTCAGTCTCACCCAACTCACACAGTTGGACATCTCACAAAATCAGTTGGTCGGTCCAATGCCAAACTCAATCTCCGAACTTGTGAGCATTACTATCATTGATCTTTCATGGAACCACTTCAGCGGTGTCCTAAATATAGACAAGATCTCAAAGATCAAATACCTTGACCACCTTGATCTTTCAGGCAATAGTCTATCATCAATTAGAAGCAAAGATGTTACTGAATGGTCAATGGGTGATTTGAATGTCTCCCACAACCTTTTGTCACAAGTGAATCTGCCTCGTCTGACGAACCTATGGACCCTCGACCTTAGCTCCAACTTCATTAAAGGTTCACTTCCCTTTCTATTCAATATTCGACTCATATTTATTCTTGTCAAGTAACAAATTCACTGAGAAATCCCATCTTCAATGTGTAACTTCACCGATCTTGAGATATTGGATTTGTCGGATAATAGCCTAAGTGGCAGGCTTCCAAGGTGTTTGGGCAGCTTCAGCCAAACCTTATCTGTGTTGAATCTGCGAATGAATAGGCTTCCACGGTCATATCCCTGCAAACTTTTCAAGGGACAATCGCTTGAGGAATTTAGACTTAAATGACAATCTATTTCAAGGCCCATTGCCGCGTTCTCTGATTCATTGTCAACGCATGGAAGTTCTTGATCTGGCTAATAATAGAATAGATGATGGCTTTCCTTTTTGGTTGGAATCTCTACCAGAACTCCAAGTTCTGGTCTTGCGCTCGAATCGATTCCATGGTCCTATTGGCAACCCAATGTCCAAGAAACCATTTGGAAAGTTGAGGATTTTAGATCTGTCCAACAATGCCTTCAATGGTACTTTGCCAACTAGATATCTTGAGAACATGAAAGCGATGACGAATGCAGCAGATGAGGAATATGCCACAACAATGTACATGGGGGAATATCTCTATCAAGATTCTGTTGTGGTGATATACAAAGGCATGGAGACTGAACTCGTACGAATCCTGACCATTTTTTCGACAATTGATTTGTCAAGCAACAGATTTGAAGGAAATATACCAGAAACAGTTGGAAATTTCCATGCCCTCAAACTGCTAAATCTCTCACACAATTTCCTATCAGGACACATCCATCATCGTTAGGAAACATGTCTGCACTCGAGTCGCTGGACCTCTCTTCCAACAAGCTAGTGGGAGAAATTCCTTCTCAATTGACAGCTCTCAACTTTCTCTCAAAATTGAACCTCTCGCAAAATTCGTTGGAGGGACGAATACCTCAAGGCCAGCAGTTTGATACTTTCAACAATGATTCCTACATTGGAAACTTGGACCTGTGTGGACTTCCACTGTCTAGGAAATGTGGCAGTGAGAAGGTACCACAGCCACCGCAATCAACACTTCACAGGAAAGATGAATCTGAAGGTGGATTTAATTGGAAAATTGCCGCAATATTGGGCTGTGGATGTGGAATGGTGTTGGGATGTTCAATAGCATACATAGTGTTCTCAACAGGAAAACCGTGGTGGTTTGTCAAAAGAGTTGAAGGAGAGTGGCAGTACAAGGTGAAAATTCTAACCACCGGACGCAGACGCAGGAAAAATCTATAGACCAAAGTGTTGCATAATTGCTGAAGGTAGCCGTGCTTGTCGCAACTTGAGCCAGAAAAAACAGTCTCTTTATAAAAATAAAGATAAAGTTGCGTATTATGTTCATAACTTACAATATATATGAATTTGTCTTGTTTTGTGTTCCAACACCGAATTTAGCAACCAAGCACAAGGATATTGATCAGAGAGAAGATCCAACTACAAATTAAAGGCTATTACTGGCTTCCCTTTAAGCTATTGACTATTGTAATGCTGTAACAGTAGGAAGCCTGTTGTTTCTTTTTCAGTCTTAAGGCTTGCAGGTTTTTCATTTGCTGGAATTTTGTTGGTAAGTGTTGGGAATTCCAAGTGTATGCCATGCTTTGTTTGATGACAATAAACTCAACTCAATGATCAGTTTCCATTCTTCCATTTCATTGCATATGAAGGCATGTATGTGTCAGATTGTAAATCCATTCGCGTACAAATCGGCTAACTTCCTCTTGGTTGTCTCGTTCTATTCACATTACGCGTTCTTGATTTCTGAGCATAATTTTATACAAATTTTGTTTCTTAGTCTGTTATTGGTCATGATACTGTCCCAAGCAACTTTCGATTTTTCTGGATTGAAAGTTGAAACTCCAAAAAATGATGGTAACTGTGGCCCAGTGTGTATCTTTTTTTTTTTTTTTTTTTTTTTTTTTTTTTTTTTTTTTTTTCTATAAAAAGTCATATTAAGCATTTGAGGAGTAGAAAGTGAGATTTAGTAAAATTTGAACCCCACCTACTGATTGAGAGAAAACCCCTCAACTAGTAGAGCAATGTGTATCTTTAGTAAAGTCAAATGTATGTATTATTATTCCTATTTTTTCTAGAAGAAATTTTAGTATATTATTTTTATTAATTGACTCTAATTAAAATTTAGATTCGTGTTGAGAAAAATTATTTATATTTTAAAAATTTTACGTGTGAGATGAGGTCTAAAATTCAATTTCCATATCACACTTATATAAAACATTTTTTATCAATCCAATTAGACAAAAGAAATTGATAAATCAAAGAAAACAACCTTTGCATCAATAATCAAAATAGAAAATTTTGTTTTAAATCAAAATTGGTTATGAACACGCAAATGTGCAAAAGCCGTTTTTTTATAAATACAATGAAAATCCATATAATAAGCGTCCAGGCCAACCCACACCAGTTAATCCAAAGAAAGGAAGTTCAAAATTTGGAGGTTTTCAAAGAAAAAAATCAAACCCACCGAATACTAGAAAACTTTGTCCTCAGCGATTTTTCTTAATGAGAAAACAAAAACAAAAACAAAAATCAAGAGAGGATTTTGTGGAGTTTTCGAATAAAAAAACACAAAAATAAAAAAAAAAATGAAAAAAAATGCAACTAGTGTCAAGCCCGGGTCGAAATCTTCTTCGCAAAGACAGCCCCTCCTTCCGCCAACCAAAACCACCGAAGCCGCCGCCTCCGCCGCACACGGCGTTCCATGAATGTACAAGCAGAAGCAGTATCCACCATAGCTTTTGACTCCAAATTTTCACTTTTACCAAAACCAAAGGAAGACTGGCTTGTCCAATGTTCTGGCTAAATTTCCTTCCGTTTTGTTTTAATTTTAGTCTTTCTGGTAATAGCTATTTTGGTACTATGAATGCCCTCTTTATTGTTTGAAAAGTTGTATTTTCATGAATTCATCATCTAAGATTTTTTTTCTTTTTTTTGTATAACTAAAAAATTTACCCACTTTTGATCACTTCAGTAATTCATCGGAGCACTATCTGCTTATAATGTAGAAGCTGATGTTCTGCTTCAAATATAGCGTCTGATTTTAATGAAGAATCATATACGTATCTAAAAGCTCTCCTCGTAGTTGCAGATGTTAAATTACAAATGTGATGTTTCAAGATGTGAATGCATTATGGCCCAGAATGCAAGGAGAGAAGCTATTAATTTTGACCCACATTTGTAAAGTTCAAAGTAGCGATATGATCTTGTAGTGCCTGTTGCCTCTTCACTTAGGGTGTGTGGTATTTAATTTAATGTTGTTCCTAAATGTTATACTACTAACATATTCTGTTTCTTTTGCTGTGTGTTTCAACTTGTATTGTGTACTTTAATTTCTTTTTGTTCCCTGTAACCTTCAAGACATGAAGTTAATGCATTCCTATGTTCAATGCTTGCTGATGTTGTTTTTGCCTTATTGTCTATATCCTTGTAATAACATCTTTTGCCGGTGAACCCTATGTTACTGAAGAGGAGTTAAAGCTAACGAGACAGGCGGTGGTTTTTTCTTTACAGCCTGAGTATTGTGTTCAGAAAATGATTTTTCAATCGGCTATTGACTTACATAAAACCATGGTACTTTTCGGCTATATTTGGTTTACAAAATGGTTTTACCACATACGAAGGAAACAATGTGTACTTAAGTGTGGTTGCACAGGGCGCAATCAGGTGCAATCAGCTGGGATGGGGATGTGTTGGGGGGCAGATGGGTGGTTGCTCCATCATGTTGAACCACTGGCCTAGCCCAGAAGAAAAATAAATTGCATTTTCTCTCTTCACCCATCAAGAAAAAAACATTTTCAACAAATTAGTACATCCTTGTCTATTTGAAATGCTCCTTAAATTTTTGGGAGGGTTTTCCGGCTCTGCATTTTGCAACTCAGGTTCTCACTTTTCCTATTGTACCCACAGGATATGATTGAAAATGTGTTAGAGATAAAAGATACTCATGTTAGAGAGGTGATGACACCTCTTGTTGATGTGGTTGCTATTGATACTAGTGCTACTCTTGTTGATTTTCATGAGTTGTGGGGGACTCATCAATATTCAAGGCAAGTCGATCTGAGATAGTTCATGCCTTAAGCATCTTTACTTTTTTTGCATTGTGCAGAGAGCTGAATTGGTGTGCCGACAGGGTGCCTGTTTATGAGCAGTGTGTGGGCAATATTGTGGGCATTGCATATGCAATGGATATGCTGGATTATGTTAGGAAGGTCAGGCAATCGATACTTCTTTTTCTCCTACGTTGAAATCAATGCCGTTTTGTTTATTGATTGTGTGCACTGGTCTCATAGATTGCAGAATTGTATTCTGTTTCATTTTGAAGGGTGATGTACTAGAAAGTACACCTGTTGCGGACATGGCTCATAAACCTGCATTCTTTGTGCCTGGTAACTCTCAAGTTGTTGTCCATTTAAGTTTTATGTGCTTCTCCTTGCTCCAAAATTAAAAGAAGAAATAGAAAAAGAAAAAGAAAAAGAAAAGAAGAAGAAGAAGAAGATAAAAAAGAAAAAAGGTTTTATGTGCTTCACAGTTATGAACATAATAACTGATCAACTTCTTATGTATGTTAGTCACTCTTAGGATTGTACAGTAACCTTCTTTGAATTTTATGTTTACATGCTGTCTGTATTTGAGGGCGGCAAGCATTGGCAGAAAGGTAAGAATGCTCATTGCACTATGGAGATCACAGGCTCAAGCTATGGAAAAATCCTCTTTGCATAATGCAAGAGGCAGGCTGCACACAATGGGTGACCCTGCCTGAACCCTTGAAAAGAGGGATCTCTCATGCAATAGAGATGGCCTTTATAAACATTGTACATATTTTGTTGGTTTACCTACAAAATTTAGTGAATACAGTTATATTATTGGTTTTGCAGATTCAATGTCAGTTTGGAATCTTCTAGGAGAGTTTTGCATCAGGAAGGTTCATATGGCCATTGTTCTCAATGAATACAGTGGCACTGTGGGAGTATGTGCAAACCTTGGTTCCCAGTTAATTTAAAGTTGTCTTTGCCTTTTATGTTTTATTGTTGAGGAAGTTCATACGTTCTGAAGTTTCAACTAAGCTCTTGGCATATAGATAGGTTGTCTATTAGGCTTGTTATTTGGTGAATTAGAATTCCAATGTACGCAGAGTTCTGGAATATAATGTTATGAGGTTAGGGACCAAACGGTTCTCAACATGTGAGCATGTGATGGTGGCATACTTATCTTCTCTAGATGGCGTTGCCTTCCTATAGTCTAATGCCCGTTGATATCTGTAGCCAAGTATTTTTAGCCCTCCGTTGATGCTCTTTGTCTTGGGCCAGACTCACATCAATAATTTCTCGTTAATTATGTTTAGATATTTATATTATTGATTTGGCAATTGGCAATACGTGGTTGCCTAAGAGGACTGATATCAAATCTTGTGAACAATATTCAAATTCACCCTAAAGCAATGAGTGAACAAGATCAGCTCTTTTTTTTTTTTTTCTGTCCGTGAAATCATAAGGCTTTTCTGGCCTCCATAGGGATTTTTTTGCCAAATGTCTATCCATTTCATACATGATTCCATAGCTTTCCCTGCAATATCTGCACAATTTTTTTATCCTTTCCTTGAAGGTTATAAAATAGTTAAAATCCTTCCCAATGTTCCATTGCAAAAAAAACAAAAAAAAAGAAACACAAAGGGAGAGAGAAGTTACTCTCAAGTTGTTGTACATTTAAGTTTTATGTCCTTCTCTTTGCTCCAAAATTTAAAAAAGAAGAAGAAGAAGAAGAAGAAGATAAAAAAGAAAAAACATGTTCGAGCTTGGGTGGTGCGGCAAATTTGCAGTCTGGAGAGTAAAATCATGTCAGTGGTGAGAATATTTCAGTACATGTCTATTCCCAGTTAACCTCCCCTTGTAATGGAATCAAACCGACGAGATCAATCTTGGCCATCATGTGGAGAAGTTGATATACATAATCTACAGGTAATTTTACTTGTTCTGCCTAGTGGACAGCTCAGATTTTTATATACTCTAGTTACTAACGAAAATATCATGGCGTGACATAGATTCAATATGGTCCCCACTTGCCACTCGTTTTGCAAGGTCTCACATGCACTTTCCCTGGAGGGAAAAAAATTGGTATTGTAGGAAGAACTGGTTGTGGTAAATCAACTCTCATACAGACCCTTTTCCGAATTGTAGAACCTGCAGCTGGTCACATATTGATTGATGGCATCAACATTTCATCGATTGGACTGCATGATTTGCAGTCAAGATTGGGAGTTATTCCCCAAGATCCAACCATGTTTGAGGGGACGGTGCAAAGCAACCTGGACCCACTTGTAGAGTACACAGATGAACAAATATGGGAGGCGGGTTGTCTCTGATATGTTTGGTGGAAGAAAAGGCATTTTCCAAGTTCTCATTTATGATTCATTAGAATTTTCGCATGATACATATGTAAATGTTAATTGATTGCTGGGGTTTTGATTTTAAGCTCTTGATAAATGCCAACTTGGAGATGAAGTTAGGAAGAAGGAAAAGAAGCTAGATTCTGCAGGTTTGCTTTTCTTCTAGCTTTAAAATAATTGGTTTCCTGGTCTTCTTAAAATTTGAGAGTTCACATGGCCTTAAACGCTGTAAAACTGTCACTAAGGTGTTGCAGTCACTGAGAATGGAGAGAACTGGAGTATGGGCCAGGGCCAACTAGTGTGTCTTGGGCGTGTGCTACTCAAGAAAAGTAAGATATTGGTTCTTGATGAAGCAACTGCCTCGGTTGATACAGCTACCGATAATTTAATCCAGCAAACGCTTTGGCAACACTTCTCTGACTGTACGGTTATAACCATTGCACATCGGATAACTTCAGTTCTAGATATTGACTTGGTTTTGCTCTTAAGTCAAGGTGAGTGAGGCAATCTATAACAGTACTATCGGTACCTGTCATTGGTTAATTTCTCCTCCTGACCTTTATATGATTCTGGTGCAGGATTTATTAAAGAATATGACACTCCAGCAAGATTGTTAGAGAGCAAGACATCATCCTTTGCTCTACTCGTAGCCAGGTACACAGCGAGGTCAAATACCAGTTTTGAGTAGTTTTAACTCAACAGCACGACAACCTTTTATGAAGCACTGATCAACTACAATAAAGTGCTGAAATGACGAAAACTGAGTGATGTCTTCAGTTTTGCAGTCGTGCCTGAGTCATGCGACTCTGTAGTTTAAGGAACCATGTCATTGGTCGCAGTGTGTTGTAGGTGCACATGGTGTAATTTATATGTGGACTCAATGCTCGCAATAAAAGCTTAAATGTATTCTGTCTTCAGGGTATTTATTCTGTCTCACTTTCTTTCAAGTTGAACTTTCTGGTGATTGGAAGATTGTTGATCATGGGAAGAATCCACAATACGTATGATGAACTTTTGCTCAAATTACAGTCTGCATCCTGTTGTTTTACGCAACTTGTTTTCTCTTTCACAACAAAGACAACAATAATAGCAAGCAATTACTGTATCGAATGAACAGACATTGGCATTCTTTCGTAAATCTATAGAAGCTGGCACTTTGTGCAGGTGAGCTTTCATGCCTTAACCCAAACTAACTTATTAGTCAATCCTTGATAAGTGTACTGTGGAATTTTCATTTCAAGAATGCATTAGTAATAGAACAGATGCTGCGTAGTGGAGTCTTATTACCTTTTCTTTAGTGGCCCTCCAAAGAGAAGAGCAGCTGTTTTCCTTATTCTCCAAGGGGAAAAGCAAAGCCTCAAAATTTGAGACAGACGATCCTCGAATGCAGGATAGTTTGGGCTAGAAACATGATGTTTTGGGCTTACCTTGTTGATAGAAAAACATGATGCTGAAGCCTTTCTCATGCACATGTTGGTAATCACAATTTGATATTATTTTAAACCATATTATTATGTTCCTCGCTCATAAGCTATTGTCATTTCCAGCGGGCAAAACAGATTCAGAAATTTTTGTTAGGACAAACAAAATTCACATATGCACACAAAAATAACAATTAAACAGAACTACTTCTTTTTCATAATTACAAATTCAATTAAAAAAGGATACCAGTATAAAATAAAATAAATTTATGTGGAGATAATAATATAAATCTAGTTGGTACCACTGCTACAGCCATACCCATACTCAAAAAAAGGCAACAAAAAGACAAATCTTTTTGCCTCCATCCTCAAAAAAAAAAAAAAAAAAAAAAAAGAATGTCTCCATGTCACATCATTGCAACTTTCAAAATGGTCATCCTCCCTTGGTTGCCCAAGGCATACGTTACTGATCAGACCACAACCGAAATCTTCCATGTTCCGGTTGACCAAAGGATAGCGAGCGTATATAACGGGGTACTCTTGGCTTTCTAAATCCTATCCCAATGTTTGGTTAATTAACTCTGACGACCGAGGAAAAAGTCCTTGGAAATGATTACAATACCATTAAGTCGAAACTCGTTATTAATATGAATAAAAAAAAATTGAAAACTCGCAATTTCACAGCGGCATTAATGAAGATCACAATTTGTCTTTGGCCAATATCCATTATATGTTGTTGAAAAAAAGCGGATGATTCATAAAGCTGGAACTTGCATTTGTCCATTCATGAAGTTGTCACTTAATTCAAGCTTGGAAAATTATTGCTGCAGTAGGCCCGCCGGCCCCATTGTGCTTTTGAAGTCTTCTAAGTCAACAAGTCAACTCTTTTGGAAGATTTCAAAAAAATTTCTTTTTACTTGTACTCTATTTTAATTCAAACACATTTTTAAAAGATGTGTAAAATAGAGGTGATTAAAAATTAGACTTAAAAATGTATATTTTTAATTGTTAGTTACAGTTTTTATAATTTTTCATGTATAATAATTAATGACTATAATTAAATAAAGTAAATTTATGTCTAAAACACATTCATGTAATGAAATCCATATTGATATACGTATCCTATCTGTTTGTTTTGAGCACCCTTCCTATACTGGAAAAACAGAAGCATGGACAGGTCCATATGGCGGTATCAAGCCCTTGGCCTTTCCCTCTTGTTGTTCCTGAATTTTCAAGTAACCCCATCAATTTCTTCTCATTCTCCTTCTTCTTCTTCCTCTCTTCCAACATCACCAAAACTTTGTCACCATGATGAGAGCATTGCACTATTACAATTCAAGAACAGCCTATCAATTGATCCTCGTTCCCCTGAAATATTACCTGCTCCTTGTTACCTCAACCCATACACTGTTCGTCGTCACTCCGACCTATCAATTGCTCGTGGTTATCCCAAGACTGAATCTTGGAAGGAAGGCAAGGATTGCTGCTTGTGGGATGGTGTTACTTGTGACAAGTCGACAGGTCATGTTATTGGCCTTGACCTCAGCTCCAGTTGGCTTTTTGGCAGTATTGTTCACAACAGCAGTATTTTCCTCCTCAAGCATCTCAAGAGCCTCAATCTGGCTTTTAACTACCTTGGTGGCTCCCAAATTTCACCAAAAATTGGCCAACTTACAAGCTTGACACATCTTAATCTTTCAGGCAGTTACTTCTCGGAAGAAATCCCATCCGAAATAGCTCATCTGTCCTCCCTAGTTGTGCTTGATCTTTCTGGCAACCATAGGATGACATTTAGCCAACATGATTTTGAAAAGCTCTCTCAAAACTTGACAAATCTAAATGCTCTTTCCCTCGACTGGGTGAACATGTCTTCGATTGCACTGCGTTCCTTTCTGAGTCTGACTTCATCATTGAAATCACTCAGCCTTTGTGGTTGTGAACTCCATGGAAACTTCCTAGATGCCATTTTCCTCAAGCCAAACCTAGAGCTACTTGACCTATCAAGGAATGGAGCCATTGAGGGTAGTTTCCTATTGCCACAGACTAACTGGAGCACTACTCTCAGGTTCTTACGTCTTTACGATACAGGACTATCAGGAAAATTGCCAAGCTCAATTGACTATTTGAGTTCCCTGAGTGTTTTGGATCTCAGTTTCTGCAAACTTATGGGTTCCTTACCCTTATCGATAGGAAACCTGACACGACTCACTTCTTTGGACCTCTCTTGGAATTCTTTTACTGGTGAATTGCCATTGTCACTGGCGAAACTCAAGTCCCTCAATACACTCTCTCTTGAAGGGAACGGCTTTGGTGGTGGAATTCCGAATATTTTTAGCAACTTCACTAAAATGACTTCTTTGCTGCTCTATAGGAACTCTTTTACTGGTGAATTGCCGTCATCCATAGCAAATCTCGAGTCACTCACTGAACTATCTCTTCATGAAAACAATTTGTCTGGTCCAATTCCAGATGTTTTCAGCAACCTTCAGGAATTGTCGACTTTCGATCTTCACTCGAACAATTTCAGTGGCCAGATACCATCCTCAGTCTTCAGTCTCACCCAACTCACACATTTGGACATCTCACAAAATCAGTTGGTCGGTCCAATACCAAACTCAATCTCCGGACTTTGTAAGCATTAGGATCATTGATCTTTCATGGAACAACTTCAGCGGTGTCCTAAATATAGACATGATCTCAAAGCTCAAAAACCTTTACTACCTTGATCTTTCAGGCAATAGTCTATCATCAATTAGAAGCAAAGATGTTACCGAATGGTCAGTGGGTTATTTGACTGTCTCCCACAACCTTTTGTCACGAGTGAATCTGCCTCGTCTGACAAACCTAAGGAACCTCGACCTTAGTTCCAATTTCATGGAAGGTTCACTTCCCTTTCTGTTTGACATTGAATATTTATCCTATTTATCCTTGTCAAGTAACAAATTTACTGGAGAAATCCCATCATCAATGTGTAACTTCACCCATCTTGAGATATTGGATTTGTCGAATAATAGCCTAAGTGGTAGGCTTCCGAGGTGTTTGGGCAGCTTCAGCCAAACCTTATCTGTGCTGAATTTGCGAATGAATAGCTTCCATGGTCATATCCCTGCAAACTTTTCAAGGGACAATAACTTGAGGAATTTAGACTTGAATGACAATCTACTTCAAGGCCCATTGCCGCATTCTCTGATTCATTGTCAACGTCTGGAAGTTCTTGATCTGGCTAATAATAGAATAGATGATGGCTTTCCTTTTTGGTTGGAATCTCTCCCAGAACTCCAAGTTCTGGTCTTGCGCTCGAATCGATTCCATGGTCCTATTGGCAATACAACGTCCAAGAATCCATTTGGAAAGATGAGGATTTTAGATCTGTCCAACAATGCCTTCAATGGTACTTTGCCAACTAGATATCTTGAGAACATGAAAGCCATGATGACTGCAGCAGATGAGGAAAATGTCACACCAATGTACATGGGGGAAAATCTCTATCAAGATTCTGTTGTGGTGATAGTCAAAGGCATGGAGATTGACCTCGTACGAATCTTGACCATTTTTTCAACAATTGATTTGTCAAGCAACAGATTTGAAGGAAATATACCAGAAACAGTTGGAAATTTCCATGCCCTCAAACTGCTAAATCTCTCACACAATTTCCTATCAGGACTCATACCATCATCATTAGGAAACATGGCTGCACTCGAGTCGCTGGACCTCTGTTCCAACAAGCTAGTGGGGGAAATTCCTTCTCAATTGACAGCTCTCAACTTTCTCTCAAAATTGAACGTCTCGCAAAATTCGTTGGAGGGACCAATACCTCAAGGCCAGCAATTTGATACTTTCGACAATGATTCCTACATTGGAAACGCGGACCTATGTGGACTTCCACTGTCTAGGAAATGCAGCAATGAGCAGTTACCACGGCTACCGCAATCAACAGTTCACTCGAAAGATAAATCTGAAGGTGGATTTAATTGGAAACTTGCTGCAATAATGGGCTATGGATGTGGGCTGGTGTTGGGATGTTCAATGGCATACATAGTGTTCTCAACAGGAAAACCGTGGTGGTTTGTCAAAAGAGTTGAAGGAGAGTGGCAGTACAAGGTGATAAGTCTGACCACCGGACGCAGACGCAGGAAAAATCTATAGACCAATGTCAGTTTTTCAAGGTGATTGTTGCATAATTGCTGAAGGTAGCCGTGGTTGCCGTGGGTTGAGTCAAGGAAATAGTCTTTTTACGAAGAATAGGGATAAGGTTATGTACTATTTTTAGAACATACAGTACACATAAATTTGTCTTTTTTTGTGTTTCAACACCTAAATAAGCATCCAAGCACAAGGATATCAATCCAATTACAAATTAAAAGGCTATTAGTGGCTTCCCTTTAAGCTATTGACAATTGTGATGCTGTTACAGTAGCAAGCCTGTTGTTCCTTTTTCAGTTTAAGGCTTGCAGGTTTTTCATTTGCTGGAATTTTGTTGCTAAAGTGTGGGAATTCTAAGTGTGTGTTATGCTATGATTGATACTAAACTCAACTCAACTGACCTATTTGGATTCTTCCATTCCATTGCATATGAAAGCATTTATGTGTCAAATTCTGTATCCATTCATGTACAAATTGGCTAACTTCTTCTTAGTTGTTTAGTTCTATTCACAATACAAGTTCAATTCCTTTCTGACTGCCTGTAATCAAAACATAGGAAATTATGAGTGACATAGAGTACTAACATTTTTGATTGAATTTATTGATTTCTAAACTAACTTCTTCTTAGTTGTTTAGTTCTATTCACAATACAGGTTCAATTCCTTTCTGACTGTCTATAATCAAAACATAGGAAATTATAAGTGACATAACGTACTAACATGTTTGATTGAATTTATTGATTTTTGAGCATAATTTGATACAATTTTAATTCTTAATATGTTCTTAGTTATGACACTGTCCCGAGCAGTTAAGATTTAGTTTTTTTGATTAAAACCAGGAAATGGACGGCATCTCTCCTGCAAGAGTGTCTCTCAAATAAGTCACATATAGGCATTATTTTGTTTTTTTTTGTTTTTTTAAGGTACAAATATATGCATTATTACTCTAAAATACTTTTTAGTGTAACTTTTTTTTTTTTTTAACTAGTCTCAAACGTCTTGAAAATTACCACACACTGACAACTTTATCTAGGATGAGTTGTAAAATTCAATCTCTATATAACACTTATATAAAACCTTTTCTCATCAATTCAATTAGACAAAAGAAATTGATAAATGAAAGTAAACAATCTTGTATTAGTGTTCAAAATACAAAATTTTGTTTTAAATCAAAAGGCCACGGTTTGGCTCTCACCTCCCGAAAAGCAACTACTTACATTTAAAGTATAATTGCATTGAATTTTTTTCGAATTTTTTTTAAAAAAGAAATTACAAAATTAGAATTTAAAATTAAAGAGTACTACTTTAAAACTTGAAGTGTAAATCATACATAATATATATTAAAATAAAAAAATTCTTCTTTCTCAAAAATTTTTTTAAAATAATTGATTCATTTTCATTTTGTTCCAAACATCCTGATATAGCATCTGAAGGCTATTTCCAGCGCACAAACCTTGCTGAATTCAAATTGCTTTTGAACACACAAACGCTTGTTTCCTTTTAACACAATGAAAATCCATATAATAGAGAAAGTTTCTCAAATTAATTAGACTCAATCAATAGCGTCCAAGTCCAATTCACACTCGTTAATCCAAAGAAAGGAAGTTCAAACTTTTGGTAAAAAAGGTTCTCAATTTATTAAAAAAAAAAAAACCACACCGAATACTACAAAACTTTGTCCTAAGTGATTTTTCTTAATCAGAAAAAATAATAAAATAAAAACAAAAATCAATTGGGGTTTTGTGGAGTTTTTAGATCTCTAAAAAAAAAAAAAACACAGAGCAAGTGGCAAGCCCCCAAAGTTACTTTGGGCTTCACCTTGCCACTCGCTTCCTTCGAAATCTTCCTCTCCTTCGGAGTCTTCACAAAGACAGCTCCTCCTTCCGCCAACCAGCGCAACCCAAGCACCGAAGCCTGCCGCCGCACACGGCGTTCCATGAGTGTACAAGCAGCATCCACCATAGCCTTTGACTACAAATTTTGACTTCTACCAAAACAAAGGAAGAGACTGGCTTGTCCAAGGTCTTGGCTAAATCTCCATCCTTCTTGTTTGAATTCTTGATTGATAATGGATATTGCGATGGAATATTCGATTCTGGGCCGGCCCCGGTTCGTTTCCGGGCCAAAATCTCAACCTTTTCTGCATTGCAATCGAGTTTTGAAGTTACCGTATGTGAATTCTAGGAAAGATTTCGAACACCCACCTCGTATCTCATCGAAAGTTGGCAACTTTTGACCGTTTCAGAATCCGGGTGTGGCAATAACAAGTGTATCTGACTCTAGAACTCTGTCAAGATCATTAGGCAAGGTTAGTGCTGATATGGGTATGAAGCAAAATGCTGTTTTGGGGATGAATTAGGAGATAATAAGAATGTTGGTGAGACGGGCAGTGGTTTTGAGTTCGGTTGTGATGGTTTTTGCTTGCAAGAAAGCGTTTGCTGCTGAAGGTGTGGTGAATGCAGGATATGGAGTAATTGGGCAGAGCATATTGTTGTTGAGGAATGCGTGACCTAAGGTCTTGCAGCTCCTTAAAGTTTTTAAGGAGCAGGGTTTGGTGCTGGCCATCCTTTTAGGTTTATCTGCATTTTTCTCCATGGCTGAGACTTCCATAACCACGCTATGGCCATGGAAGCTATGCATCTTTTGCTCAAGAATTCGTTTGGCTATGTCCCTTAGTGATTGTACATGCGTGCCCATTGGATTGTTTTTGACAGAGTAACGATGTTTATGTTGTTGGACTCAAATTTTTGCTGTATGCTTCAATTATTAGCCATGTTCGAAATGGTAGAGAACAATGCTTTTGTTAAGATATCTGTTGGTTACTTTCTTATACACATTTATGTGACCTCGATCGTAGTTAATTCATCATATGATTTAAATCTATTAGGTTCGTGAGCTGGCTGAAAAAGAGTCAGGTGATGGTGTCTTCAAAATGCTTCGCAGTGATCTTACTCGGTTCCTGACAACAATACTTATTGGCACTACGTACTGTAATCCTGATCACTGTAGCTCTAACTGATTCCAAAATTTACTGCTTGAGTTTATAAATTATTTGTTATTTTAAATTATAATTTGTATACTCAGCGTGGTCAATATTGGAGCAACTGCATTAGTCACAGAGGCAGCCACAGCAATTTTTGGTGAAGCTGGTGTTAGTGCAGCCCCTGGCGTTATGACGGTGTTTACATATCTCTCCCTTCCTCTATGTGTGTCTGTATCCATGCATGCTAAATTAGATCAGTAGATGCATAATGTAAATCATTTCTTCCGTCTAAACATGGCTGTGGAGCATATCAGTCACAAGTTGGTCAACTTTACCAGGTCTACAGTTTCTCCCTGAAGAACAGTTAGGATCGTTGATGAGAAAGCAAATGAAGTGTGGAAATATCTGGTCCAAATTAATACTTTCACATTGTTTAGGTTTTTTATTCCATTCTGACAGCGTTTAGGTTGTAAACATGTTAGAGAAAGAATTATGTCAGTCAATGAGCGAGAGAATCCTTCCTATGCTTGTGCATTTCACTATGCAGCTGAGAATGGGGCACTTCTACAGGGCTATGTTGTTGTGTCTGTGCTCATCTTCTTTTTTTTTTTGTTACTCTTTTTTCCCCCCCTGTTTGGGTTTGTGGGTAGGTTTCACTACTAAAATAACTTTGTAGAAGCTGTATCATACTGTATTGGTTAATTAATTAGTCCACGTACCCATGGTCTTCAGCATTTGTTTATCTTTACTAACACAAGACTGCGAGGATATAAATTTAGGGTTGTAAAAATGATGGCTTATTTTATCACTAAAAAAGAATGACGGCTCACTTGGTAGTTTCAAACAATGGATGACAATATTGAAGAAACAAAAACTGAGATGCCAAAGGTTTGATGTGGTAGACGGTGTCTTGTATGTTACAGGAGCCCTATGTCATACACATAGCTCCATTTTGAAAGTTCCCTGATGAGCTCTCTTTATGAATGAATCTAGGTTGCTGTATTACTTCTCCCCGAGATCAATCCCAAAAGTATAGCTGTTCACCAAGCAACTGAAGTTGTTAGATTTGTGGTGTGAGTCACATGTGCGAGCCGATTTTTTTCTTGTTTTTCTTTCCTACTTCATTACTTATGCAGCTCTACAGCTCTTCCAGGACTTAGATAACCTCACTGTTGCAAAAGTTATTTGGCTAATGTTCTTTTGAATTCTTTTAGGTTAGACCAGTGGCGTGGCTTTCTTTGGTATTATATCCTGTGGGGAGAGTTGTCACATATTTGTCATTGGGAATGCTAAAAATGCTTGGTCTGAAAGGAAGAAGGTGAAATAAGGACAATAGCTGTTTTAATCTTTCCTGTAGCTTCAGTTTATTTTTTGTTTGTTTTTTCATACTTCAGTCTTTTCAATGAAATATTAAGTTTGCTTGCTACTTAGGAAAGCTTGTGGGTAGTGAGACTTTCTGCTCAATGATGACATTGTTGCCTTTTTTTTTTTTTTTTCCTTCTTTTGAACGGGGCCAAATTTTAGTCTTTCTGGTAGTAGCTATTTTGGTATTATGAAGGCCTTCTTTATTGATTGAAAAGGTGTATTTTCATGAATTCATCATCTAAGATATATATATATATATATATTTTTTTTTTATAACTCAAAACTTTGCTCACTTTTGATTTCTTCAGTAATTCATCGTAGCACTATCTGCTTATAATGTAGAAGATGTTGTGCTGCTTCAAATATAGCGTCTGATTTTAACGAAGAATCATATTCACATCTAAAAGCTCTCCTCATGTTTAGAGATATTAAATTACAATTGTGATGTTTCAAGATGTAAATGTATCATGGCCCGGAATGCAAGAGAGAAGCTATTAATTTTGACCCTACATTTGTAAAGTTCAAAGTAGCGAATGATCTTGTAGTGCCCATTCCCTCTTCACTAAATGACTAAAGTTTCTCAGCTGTGTGGTATTTAATGTAATATTGTTCCTAAATGTTATATTAACATATTCTGTTTCTTTTGCTGTGCATTTCAACTTGTACTGTGTACTTTAATTTCTTTTTGCTCCCTGTAAAGTTCAAAACATGAAGTTAATGCATTCCTATGTTGAATGTTTGCTGATGTTGTTTTTGCCTTATTGTCTATATGCTTTTAATATCATCTTTTACCAGTGAACCATATGTTACTGAAGAGGAGTTAAAGCTGATGTTGCGGGGTGCAGAACTGAGTGGGCTTATAGAGGAGGAAGCACAGGTAACGAGACAGGCGGTGGTTTTTTCTGTACAGCCTAAGTATTGTGTTCAGTAAATGATTTTTCATTCTGCTATTGACTTACATAAAAGTATGGTACGTTTCTGCTATATTTGGTTTACAAAATGGTTTTACCACATATAAAGGAAACCATGTGTAATTAAGTATGGTTGCACTGGGTGCAATCAGCTGCGATGGGGATGTGTTGGGGCGCAGATGGGTGGCTGCTCCATCATGTTGAACCACTGGCCTAGCCCAAAAGAAAAAAAAATTGCATTTTCACCCTTCACCTGTCAAGAAAAAAACATTTTCACCAAATTAGTACATGCTTGTCCATTTGAAATGCTCCTTAAATTTTCGGAATTTCCAGCTCTACATTTTGCAACTCAGGTTCTCAGTTTGCCTATTGTACCCACAGGATATGATTGAAAATGTGTTAGAGACAAGAGATACACATGTTGGAAAGGTGATGACACCTCTTGTTGATGTGGTTGCTATTGATGCTAGCGCTACCCTTGTTGATTTTCATGAGTTGCGGGTGACTTATCTATTATTCAAGGCAAGCCGATCTGAGATAGTTCATGCCTTAAGCATCTTTACTTTTATTTGCATCGCGCAAAGAGCTGAATTGATGTGTCAACAGGGTGCCTGTTTTTGTGCAGCGTGTGGACAATATTGTGGGCATTGCATATGCAATGGATATGCTGGATTACGCTAGGAAGTTCAGGCAATTTATACTTCTTTTTGAGCAGCGTGTGGACAATATTGTGGGCACTGCAAGCCGATCTGCGATAGTTCATACCAAAGCTACTGCCTCGTTTGACACAGCTACCGATAATTTAATCCAGCAAACGCTTTTGCAACGCTTCTCTGACTGTACGGTTATAACCATGGCATATCGATAACGGTATTTGTTAATTTTACTCCTTTTTTTATGAGTAAAACAAACTCATAAACTAACAGTATTCAAATATTATTTTTAATTTTTGTATTTAAATGGGCTCCACTTATTGTATGGTATAAAATTATGAGTAAGTTACACTTAATTATAAAAAAAGTCAATAGAAATCCCCTCAGTTCTATCTTCTACTGTTATAACCATCGCACATCGGATAACTTCAGTTCTAGATAGGGATATACAATTTTTAAGTTTTAAACTTTTATAATTTTTATATATGAGTCTTGAATTTTTTAAAATTTCATTTGAATATTAAACTTTTTGATTTTTTATTAAACTAGTTCATCTGTTTATGAAAAGTGATCAATATATCCAAAAAATAATTTTGACTTTATAAAAAATATTTGAAAAAAGGTTAAATATACTAATTGAAAAATTTTTTATCAAAAAGTAAACACTTTACATATTTAATTCGTATATTTATTGATTAAAATATTTTATATACATATTTGTTGATAAAAAAAATATTTAATTTATTTATTTGATTTTTTTTAATAAATTTTATTAAGTTAAACTTATTTATTAAAAAATTGACCACTTTTCATAAATGAAAAGACTGATTTGGTAAGAAATCAAACAATTTAGGACTCAAATGAAATATGAAAAAATTTTAAGACTTATATAAAAAAAATACAAAGATTTAGAACAAAAAAATTGTATATCCCTTCTAGACAGTAACTTGGTTTTGCTCTTAAGTCAAGGTGAGTGAGGCAATCTGTAACAGTACTATCGGTACCTTTGTTGCTTAATTTCTCCTCCTGAACTATATGATTCTGGTGCATAAGTTATTGAAGAATATAACACTCCAGCAAGATTGTTAGAGAGCAAGTCATCATCTTTGTCCCAACTCGTAGCCGAGTACACAGCGAGGTCAAATACCAATTTTGAGTAGGTTAACTCAACAGCATGACAAGCTGTCATGAAGCACTGATCAACTGCAATAAAGTGCTGACAATGACAAAAACTTAGTGATGTCTTCATATCTGAAGTCATGCTTGTGTCATGTAACTCTGTAGTTTAAGGAACCATATCATGGTTCGCAATGTATTGTAGGTACACATGGTGTAATTTATATGTGGACTCAATGCTTGTAATAAAAGCTTAAATGTATTATGTCTCCAAGGTATTTATTGTTAAAACATGAAAGAGAGTGAAATTGAAAATGAAAAAAATTGCTTCAAGTCGTATAATAAATACCATTTTCTTTAAAGTAAAATTCGTCCTCACTAAATTGCAACAGAAGTATAATGCGAACTCGCTCACCGAATAAAATGAAACACACTCGACTGTAAATTGTAATATTGAAATTGAGTCATCGAAAAATTATTATAATAATTACTCACAAAAAGTGTATGGATTTTTCTATCTTCTCTATATATATGTGAATGACCAATTCACATATTTATAGGGAGAATAATAAGGTAGTTATTTGACCAAGAGATATGTCTTTTGAATCCAATAGACACGACTCTTCAACGTGTCTTGTCGTCAATAGACACGACTGTTTGATGTATTTTTTCATTAATAGACTCATCTCTATAATTACCAAATTAATTAGGGGACACAACCTTTTATTTTGAAAATTTCCCCAACAATCTCCCGTCATTTTCAAAATAAGAAAATATAACATATTTTCAGTAATTTTGGAAGTCAAATGTATAAGTAAGGTATCTTATAAATTGAATCTTATGTAGTGAAATATACATTACAACATATCTGAATAGCATGGTAGACAAATTTTGAACCAACTATTCTTATTGATATCCTGTAGAAATATTCCACACATTTGACTATATAACATTATACTTCTCTTTTTAATAATTGACACTAAAGGTCATTGTGTCTATATTCTTTTCATGAATGTTTTAAAGTCAATTGCTTAAATTTATTGGAACGGCCTACATATTTCACATTCACATAAGCAGACTAAAGTTCTCACTTTGAAGCACCTTTTTAAACTTGTTAAGAGCTTTAAAAACTTAACCTCCCAATTAACTGCGGGTACCAAGTACTATGAACACTTGAGATGGAGAAAAAATTATGTATAATACTTCAATCACACTGATTATGTATTTTGACTCACCGAACTCAAGACTTGACGTTGTATCAAGCGTTGAGTCGAGGTTCCATCATGGGTGATTAATAAGTGTTGAATTGAACTCATCCCTACTTATATCTTATCCATCAAGTTCTATAAATCTTTTAATTTTGATCAATCCACGTATATTTAAGGTTCTTTTATCAAATATTTTTCACATTAGAAATTAGACTGCTTTCAAATAAAGGAACTGTCACTCCAATAGTTAGGGCCACCCTTCATGTTGGCTTCGAAGTTAGTATTCACATTTTCTTCTTCAATAGTCAAATGGCTCTTCTCTATCTTTTTGCCAAAGCAGAGGAATTTTTAATTCCTTTACCATGGATTTGACCTAAACCCACGATAAATTTTTTTTTTTTTTTTGTGTGTGTCTAAAAGACATCATATGGACAAAGGAATTATGTAATTCCCTTGTCCACTGATTCTTACTTAAGAACAAAATAAGGAGACATTCCCATTGTCTATTGGTTACCAGACTTTTAAGACCTTTGTAGCCCATGTCCTGTAACCTTGTATCACCAAAAAGACAACAGCCCATGCAACAACGCCTCATTGTTTTAGTCCGCTGATTATATCTATACAGATAAATACATGGTTGATCCATAACCGTTCAATGGATATGAATGCTTTTCCTTGGTTCTGTTCCACCATTCATTAGCATGCATGCATCATGCATCATTTATGTATGTACATGGCTTTATATATATATATATGTACATAAAAGCCATTGTCCATCCCCGACCAAAAATCAAGGGCATAATTTATTATTATTATTGTTTTTTTTATGTCAAAAGTCACAATAACCAGTGAATGAACTACGTTTTCTTTTAAAATGTTGGTGCCCCTTCACATGATGTCTTAACCATTAATTATTAGGACATCAGTTTTCAATAACATGTGAAACAACATTTTTCTACAGAGGCAACTACACAATTTTTTAATACTTAAGTACCACAGATGTGTAAGCAACCAATTAATCTAAATGATAATGCCAAAGAGATAATGTTTTATCCAAATCATCATGCCCAAATAACTACAATGTGCAATATACATGAGTGAATTATCATGTATGTCTAATATATCATGTATATTATGATATGATCCTCATGCATCTTTCCATTTACAGTGCCCATTTTTTTTTATTTAAAATACCAAAGCCGGCCAACATATTTGATGATTTTAATCATAGTAGAAACATCTAAACATGAATTCTTAATTTTATGCTTGATGAATATCATAAATTTTAGACTTCATATCATCAAACAAGTAAAATGAAAGACATATTTAATCAAACAAGAACTTGTTTAACCATTCTATGATTTTAGAAGCAAATTCCTTAGAGATTCCAATTACGAATTAAATAAAATTTTGCTTTAAGGTTGTTAGAATATGAAAGATGGTGAAATTGAAAATAAAAGAATTGTTTCAAGTCGTGTAACAAACGTCATTTTTCTTAAAGCAAAATTCGCCTTCACTAAATTGCAACAGAAGTGTAATGCGAACTTCCTCACAAGATAAAATGAAGTACACTCGACTGTAGGTTGCAATACTGAAATCGAGCCCTCAAGAAGTTATTGTAATATCCAAAATTACTCATAAAAAGTGTATAAATTTTTCTATTTTCTCTATATTTATGTGAATTACTAATTTACATATTTATAGGAATAATAATAAGATAGTTATTTGGTCAAGAGATGCGTCTTTTGGATCCAATAGACACGGCTTTTCGTGTTTTTTTGTCAATAGACACGACTCTTTAATGTGTCTTTTCATTAATAGACGCGTCTTCATAACTACCAAATTAACTAGGGGACACAATCTTTTATTTTGAAAATTTCCCCAACATTTATTCTGTCTCACTTTCTTTCAAGTTCAACTTTCTGGAGATTGGAAGATTGTTGATCTTGGGAAAAATCCACAATAAGTATAATGAACTTTTGCCCAAATTACAGTCTACATTCTGTTGTTTTACGTAACTTGTTTTCTGTTTCACAACGAAGATAACCGTAATAGCAAGCAATTACTGTATTGAATAAACAGACATTGACATTCTTTTGTAAATCTATAGAAGCTGACATTTTGTGTAGGTGAGCTTTCATGTCTTAACACAAACTAACTCATCAGTCATTCCTTGGTAAAAGTATTGTGGAATTTTCATTTCAAGAATGCATTAGTAATAGAACAGATGTTGCTGGCAGAGTTTTATTACTTTTCTTTAATAACCCTCCAAGAAGAAGAGCGTTTATGTAGTCATTTGTAATAATTTTTCTGTCCAATATAAAGAAGGAGCAGTGAAATGAAACTGGCGGAAGATTCTTTGCGATATGAAATTTTGTTCTTTCATTCATCAAGTTTCTGGTTTCTGTTTCAGTTGAAACATGATCTGTCATTATAGCCCAATAAATCTTCACATACCCATTTGAGCACATTCAACATTGGGAATTCTGGTATCATTCTTTCCCTATAATTGAAAGAACCATAGAAGAGATATATAAAACTATGCTGCTTCTATCAATCTTCAACTACTCTTCAGCATATTATGTAATGCATTGAAGAATCATTGTTATCAATTATTTATTGTCTTTCTCCAGGCCTTTTAGTTTTTGCACTTTGATCTGCCACCCTTCTGCAACCATTTTGACGAGCCAACGTGGTCTTCCTGTCGAAAATACAAGGTAACCCACGCACATTCTGAACACTAGGCCACAATCATAGCCGAGTATTATTGGACCATTCCAATCAAATCCAGGCGTAGAGAGATCTTCCCTGTGGAAACATGAAGGTTGCTTATCTATGCTGCATTTCTTAGACAATGGCAATCAGCACAATTCAAAGTTCCCAATGTAGGAATCATCACTGAATGTATCAAACTGTTGCCCTTGAGGTATTGGACCCCAAAGCAGATTTTGTGAGAGGTTCAAGAATGCAAGAAAATTCAGAACCCTCAATTCTTCGGGCATTTCTCCCACAAGCTTGTTGCATAAAAATTCTAAAGATTCAAGTGCAGCCATGTTCCCCAGGAATGATGGGATATATCCCAAGAGGCCATTATGTGAGGGATTCAGCACTAGGAGGTAAGTGAAGTTTCCAATTACCTCTGGTATTTGTCCTTCAAATCCATTGCTTGATAAATCAATGGTTGCGAAGGTGGTCAAGTTCCTAACAAGTTTCATATCTAAACCTTTCACAGTGACTGTCAAAGAGTCCTCATAATAGTACTCTCCCACATTCCTCACTTGAACATTCTGGATGCCTGCACCTGTCATGCATCTCAAGTTCTCAAGATATTTAGTTATCAAGAGACCTGCAAAGGCATTGTGTGAGAGATCTAAAATTCGCAACTCAGGAAACGGAATGCTGGATATTGGATCACCAATAGGACCACGAAAGAGGTTTGACCGCAAGATAATAACTTGGAGGGCTGGCAGAACTTCCAACCAATAAGGAAAACCATCACTTCTCTCATTTGTTCCCAAGATTAACAACTTCAAGCACTGTGCAGTGGATGAGCGATCTTGGTAATGGGCCTTCAAATTGATTGCTGTTCAAGTTCAGGTTTCTCAATACGTTACCCTGAGAGAAGCTTTTGGGGATAGGACCGTAAAAGCTATTCAACAAATCCAAATTTTGATGGTTTATGAGGTTACAAATTGATGATGGAATTTTCCTTGTCAATTCGTTGTTCGACATGATAAAATATTGTGTTGAATTTGATGGAACGGGAAGTGATCCTTCAATCAAGTTGAAACTAACGTCGAGAATATGGAGGGAATCCATCAGAGGCAAATTCAAATTTCTCATAAAGTTGTTAGAAAGGTTCAAAGATGTCAACTTATTTTGGGATGTTAAGAAGAAGCGGAACTCAGTTATGTTACAAGAAGATAGTCCTAAAGAAAAAAGACTAGGCCAAGTAGAGTTGTCAAGGCTGTTCATGACCAATGACAGACCACTGTTTGAAAGATCAAGCTCAACGAGGTTCCTGAACTTTGAGAACATGTCGAAGTCCAGAATACCACTCAAAGAATTTGATGAAAGACCAATATTGGTAATCATTACAAGTTCAAAGATTGAGTTTGGTAGTGGTCCGGAAATCTGCTTATTCGATAGGTATAGTATTTGGAGGGATTTAGATTGGAATTCCGAAAATTGGAGGGAGAGTAAAGTTCCGTTGAGGTCTAAGTATGATAATGATGGTAGAGCAAACAACCAAGATGGCATGGTCCCATTGAGTAAATTATTAGATAAGAAAATATCATACAACAATGAAAGTCCACTTACCTGATCGGGAAGGGGACCAACCAGTCGATTTTTGGCCATTGTCACATTCAAAAGTCATGTGAGATTGAAGAATGAAGATGGTATCTGACCATTGAATGTATTGTACGAAAGATCTAAAAAAGACAACCTGTTGAGTTTGCCAAAGACATTTCGAATCGGTCTGCACATTTGGTTCTTTTCAAGAGATAGCAGAGTGAGTGAACTAAGATTTGCAAGAGATGGTGGCCATTGACCAATAAAAAAGTTTTGGGAGAGGTCAAAAGAAGTAATATGAGTAAGGTTGCTAAATATATCAGGAATCAATCAACCCAGATAGGCTATTGAACTGTAGAATCAGTTTAATGAGAAACACAAGGTTTGCAAGTGATAATGGCAATAAACTAGTAAAAGAGTTCTGTAAGAGGTCCAATTTAGTAAGTTTGTCAAGTTTCCAAGTGATGTAGGAAGTGATCCCTCGAATTGACACCAGCTGAGATCTAAAACATTCAAGTGCCTCAAAGAACCAATCGAGCTAGGTAGTTTTCCTAAGATCAATGTCCTGCCAAGAAATGAGGATCGGAGAGGACTACTCGAGTTGAATGTTGGTAAATTACCCTCTAGAGCTTGATTGCTTGATAAATTTAGAACTTGGAGGTTTGGCAGGCTGAAAACTTTTTCCGGAAAATTTCCATGCAACTCACAATTGAAAAGGCTAAGAGTTCTTAAAGATGATGACAGATTCATAAGGGAATGAGGAGGAAAGGAATACATATTCACAAAGTCAAGCACAAGATAATTCAACTCTGTCAAGTTTTTCAGGAGCATTTCAAAGTTATATCTTCTGAATGTTAGTCCAGCATTATGAGAAGGATCAAGTGAGACTATGGGACATGGCCAGAGAAATAAGATGATGAAATGTTAAGATGTGTCAAACTTGTAAGCTGACCAAACTCTGATGGGGTTGGGGAGTTACTGAAATTGTTGAAAGCTAGATTAATCCCCCGGAGATCCTCGAGGAGGAAAAGAGTGCCGTTAGATTGTATACTACCTTGAAGCCTGTTGCAGCTCAGGTCAAGGCTTGTCACTTGACCCGTAAACCGATCACAAGTGACACCATCCCATGAGCAGCAATCCACACCAGTTTTCCAGGATTTCACCTTAGAATAACCAGCAATGCTATCATTGCCAGAAGGGGCAAAACTATCAATAAAGAAGTTATTTTTGAACTTCAACAATGCAGTGCTATGGCCAGGAAGGCAATGTTGTGCTGATGATTGAAAAGCCAAGGAGAAAGAAAGTAAAGGGATAACTTGAAATTGAAATAACAATAAAAAGAGTTGCTAAAGGAGACAATGCAGCCACACTAACCTCCCCATCAATTTTGCCAAATATTGAAGGGCGGCAAAGAAGAATTGAATAGTTGCACATTAATAGTTCCTTAGCCTCCTAAAAAGTGGAACCTCCTTTTCTCAATTATTCTATGAAAAAATGTTTTTGTGTCCATTTTTTATGTGTCGATTGGTGAGCTGAATGCAATAAAACTGATAATATTTTCAATAATAAATAACAAATTTTAAGTTTTGTTGCAAAAACTATTAATCTTGTAGTAAACATTACAATCTTGTTGCATTCATCAAACCAATGGATACACCAAAAATGGGTACATGTATTGGTGCTCTTAATCTATTCTGTTTCTGACCATCCTTTTGCCAAGTGGCTTTAGCCTAAAGGACATCTCACGCTCACTTTCTCAGACTATTCAAAAACGATTTGAAAAGGCACACAAGATGGCTAGCAAAAAATAATTCTCCTCACAATTTTCCAAATGTCTATTAGAAGGGTATTAAAGGTTCAACATTTGTCAACAATGTCCAGTAGAATGTGCAGGTTCCAGTTGGCCGCTGTTGTTGCGGTCTTTCGAATAAGGATTCTAAAACCATACCTAAATCATGGACTGACTTATTGCTCATCACTTAAAAATTTAAACCAATGTTAGTTTGCTTTTCTCATGACTCTTGTTTGGGAAGTTTGTTTTGGACTGATGGGCTGCAGATACCAATCCTCTGGGCAGCCAGTTGGTTTTGGTACTTCCGCTCCTACCGGATCCAAGAGAACTGATGCCCAATTCCCCGGCCCATTACGCATTCCTTCCCTACATTACTCATTCTTTCCCAAAAGTGGGATCCCTGGGCGTAGTGGCCGCTAAGGTTACTGCAACAGGAAGAAGGGAAGGTAATAGAGTTCTAAAAGGCACTGCAATTAGCTCAAGACTTCATAGCACTGAAGGATGGAGAGCTGGAAAAGAGAACAAAGCAAACCCATAATTTGATTGGGCTAGAGACCGAGTGCAGGATAGTTTGGGCCACAAAAATAATGTTTTGGGCTTGCCTTGTTGATAGAAAAACATGATGCTGAAACCTCTCTCATACGCATGTTGTTGATTACAATGTGTTACTATTTTAAACCATATTATTATTATGTTCATCACTCACAAGCCATTGCCATACAAAGTTCACATAAACATTAAAAAAATAATTAAATGCGCTTACTTCTTTTTCAGAATTACAAGTTTATATAAAAAAAGGATGCTAGTACAAAATAAAATTATTTTGTGTGAAGACAATAATATAAATCTGATTAATACTACTGTTAAAAATATCCACCTTCAAATATGAAGAAAAGAAATAAAACGATATCTACTTGCTCCCATCCTCCAAAACAATGAATTTTTCCACGTCACACCATTGCAACTTTCAAAACGGCCATCCTGCCTCAGTTGCCTACGGCATACGTTAGTCATCAGAACACAACCGATTTCTTTCAAGTTTCCACTCGCCAAAGGAAAGTGCGCATATATAACGGAGTACTCTTAGCTTTCCAAATCCAATCCCAATTTTTTGTGAATTAACTCCGACGAGATCCTCTAAGTCAAGAACTTTTTCGAATTTGAAAACCGAAAAAAAGAAAAGAAAAGAAAGAAAACTTGCAATTTCCCAGCAGCATTAATGAAAATCACAATTTGCTTTGGCTAGTATTACATTATAAGTTGTTGAAAAACAAGGGATGATTCATAAAGCTGGGGCTTGCATTTGCCCATTCATGAAGGGGCTTGGTTTTAGAGCTCTAGCCACATGCCGATTTTTATCTTAATTTTTGAAAAGAACAATCAACTGTTAAATTATCGTAATTTTATTGATAAAAAAAGTAATAAAAGATTGAAACATAAACATCAATATATTTTTTATTATTCTTTTTTATCCTAACAGTTATAAAAAATTAACAGTTAATTATTCTTTTCAAACAAAGACATTCAACTATTAATTTATTTCTTATTACTCTTTTTAATCATAACAATTAAAAAAAAATTGAGAATCAATTATTCTTTTCAAACACTTTAAAACAAGAATCGGAACATCACAATCCTACTCCCAATCTTTTCCCTTCATGAAGTTGACTTGAGACGGTACACCTAAGTCAAGTTTGGAAAATTCCTGCTGCAGAGGCCCGCCCGGGCCATTGTGCCTTTGAAGTCTGCTAAGTCAACAAGTCAAGCCAACTCTTTTGGAAATTTCAAAAGAACTTTTCCATGTCCACGCTGTACTGATTCAAACACATTTTTAAAGACGTTCAAAATCAACATCGCTGAAAATATTGACTTACAAATGTATATTTATAATTATTAGTTATAATTTTAATATTTATTAATTTTTTTATAATAAAATTAATTTATAATCTAATATCATTTAAATATTATTTTTAATTTTTTTATTTAAATAAACTTTACTCATTATGTAATGTAAAATTATAAATAAATTATACTTACTTAAAAGATAGAGTTAAAATAACAAATTTTCTTATAATTTTTATAGCTTTTCATATATAATAACTAATAGTTATGTTTAATGAGGTGAATTCATGTCTAAACCGTATCTATTTGCTACGCGTTTCTAATGAAATCCATTATTGATATGTGTATACTATCTCTTCGTTTTTAGCACCTATTCTATACTGAAAAAACAGAAGCATGGACAGGTTCACATGGCAGTATCAAGCCCTTGGTCTTTCCCTCTGGTTGCTCCTGAATTTTCAAGTAACCCCATCAATTTCTTCTCCTTCTTCTTCCTCTCTTCCAATTTCACCAAAACTCTGTCAGGATGATGAGAGCATTGCACTATTACAATTCAAGAATAGCCTATCAATTGATGGTTATTCCTCCAAAATGTCTTGTTATGACTTTGACATGACTGGTTATCCCAAGACTGAATCTTGGAAGGAAGGCAAGGATTGCTGCTTGTGGGATGGTGTTACCTGTGATAAGTTGACAGGTCATGTTATTGGCCTTGACCTCAGCTCCAGTTGGCTTTTAGGCAGTGTTGATCACAACAGCAGTCTTTTCCTCCTCAAGCATCTCAAGAGCCTCAATCTGGCTTTTAACAACTTTGGTGGCTCTCAGATTTCACCAAAAATTGGCCAACTTACAAGCTTGACATATCTTAATCTTTCGTGCAGTTTATTTTCGGACGAAATTCCATCTGAAATAGCTCATCTGTCCTCCCTAGTTTTGCTTGATCTTTCTGACAACCATGGAATGACATTTAGCCAACATGATTTTGGAAGGCTCTCTAAAAACTTGACAAGTCTAAATGCTCTTTCCCTCGACGGGGTGAATATGTCTTCCGTCGTGCTGCGTTCCTTTCTGAATCTGACTTCGTCATTGAAATCACTCAGCCTTTTGGGATGTGAACTCCATGGAAATTTCCCTGACGCCATTTTCCTGAAGCCAAACCTGGAGCTACTTGAACTGTCAAGCAACAGAGCCATCGAGGGTAGTTTCCTTTTGCCACAGACTAACTGGAGCACTACTCTCAGGTTCTTACGTCTTTCTGAAACAGGAGTATCAGGAAAATTGCCAAGCTCAATTGGCTATTTGAGTTCCCTGAATGTTTTGGATCTTAGTTTCTGCAAATTTACGGGTTCCCTACCCTCATCGGTAGGAAACCTGACACGACTCACTTCTTTGGACCTCTCTCGGAATTCTTTTACTGGTGAATTGCCATTGTCACTGGCGAACCTCAAGTCCCTCAATATACTCTCTCTTGAAGTGAACAGCTTTGTTGGTATAATTCCGAGCATTTTTAGCAACTTCACTAAAATGACTTCCTTGCTGCTCTCAATGAACTCTTTTACTGGTGAATTGCCATCATCACTAGCAAATCTCGAGTCACTCACTGAACTATCTCTTCATGAAAACAATTTGTCTGGTCCAATTCCAGATGTTTTCAGCAACCTTCAGGAATTGACGACTTTCGATCTTCACTTGAACAATTTCAGTGGCCAGATACCATCCTCAGTCTTCAGTCTCACCCAACTCACACATTTGGACATCTCACGGAATCAGTTGGTCGGTCCCCTTCCTGAACAGGTAAGTGGGCTTTCAATTCTGGAGGAACTTAACTTATCTGAAAACTTACTCGATGGGGCCGTGCCATCTTGGTTGTTTACTCTACCTTCATTGCTACATCTAAACCTGTTTGAAAACAGACTTACTGGTCAAATCCATGAATTCAAGTCCGGATCATCTATGAAGGAAATGCACCTGTCAAGGAACAACATTCACGGTCCAATACCAAACTCAATCTCCGGACTTGTGAACATTACGATCATTGATCTTTCATGGAACAACTTGAGCGGTGTCCTAAATATAGACATGATCTCAAAGCTTAAATACCTTAACACCCTTGATCTCTCGGGCAATAGTCTATCATCGATTAGAAGCAAACTTGTTACTGAATGGTCAATGGGCTATTTGAATGTCTCCCACAACCTTTTGTCACGAGTTAATCTGCCTCGTCTGACAAACCTATGGACCCTCGACCTTAGTTCCAACTTCATTAAAGGTTCACTTCCCTTTCTGTTTAATATTCAATTATATTTATTCTTGTCAAGTAACAAATTCACTGGAGAAATCCCATCTTCAATGTGTAACTTCACCTATCTTGAGATATTGGATTTGTCTAATAACAGCCTAAGTGGTAGGCTTCCAAGGTGTTTGGGCAGCTTCAGCCAAACCTTGTCCGTGTTGAATCTGCGACTGAATAGCTTTCATGGTCATATCCTTGCAAACTTTTCAAGGGACAACAGCTTGAGGAATTTAGACTTGAATGACAATCTATTTCAAGGCCCATTGCCACGTTCTCTGACCCGCTGTCAACGCCTGGAAGTACTTGATCTGGCTAATAATAGAATAGATGATGGCTTTCCTTTTTGGTTGGAATCTCTCCCAGAACTCCAAGTCCTTGTCTTGCGGTCGAATCGATTCCATGGTCCTATTGGGAATCCAATGTCCAAGAATCCATTTGGAAAGTTGAGGATTTTAGATCTGTCCAACAATGTCTTCAACAGTACTTTGCCTACTAGATATCTTGAGAACATGAAAGCCATGATGAATGCAGCAGATGAGGAAAATGTCACACCAATGTACATGGGGGAGCAACACTATCAAGATTCTGTTATGGTGATAGTCAAAGGCATGGAGATTGAACTCGTACGAATCTTGACCATTTTTTCAACAATTGATTTGTCAAGCAACAGATTTGAAGGAAATATACCAGAAACAGTTGGAAATTTCCATGCCCTCAAACTGCTAAATCTCTCACACAATTTCCTATCAGGACTCATACCATCATCATTTGGAAACATGGCTGCACTCGAGTCGCTGGACCTCTGTTCCAACAAGCTAGTGGGGGAAATTCCTTCTCAATTGACAGCTCTCAACTTTCTCTCAAAATTGAACGTCTCGCAAAATTCGTTGGAGGGACCAATACCTCAAGGCCGGCAGTTTGATACTTTCGACAATGATTCCTACATAGGAAACGTGGACCTATGTGGACCTCCACTGTCCAGGAAATGCAGCAATGAGAAGTTACCAGGGCTACCGCAATCAACACTTCACGCGAAAGATGAATCTGAAGGTGGATTTAATTGGAAAATTGCTGCAATAATGGGCTATGGATGTGGGCTGGCGTTGGGATGTTCAATTGCATACATAGTGTTCTCAACAGGAAAACCATGGTGGTTTGTCAAAAGAGTTGAAGGAGAGTGGCAGTACAAGGTGATAAGTCTGACCACCGGACGCAGACGTAGGAAAAATCTATAGACCAATGCCATTTTTTCAATGTGACTGTTGCATAATTGCTGATGGTAGCCGTTCTAAGTGTATGTTATGCTATGGTTGATTACGCTAAACTCAACGCAATTGATCTGTTTTCATTGTTCCATTTTATTGCATATGAAAACATTTATGTGTCAGAAACTATATCCATTCATGTACAAATCGACTAACTTCTTCTCAGTTGTTTAGTTTTATTCACAATACAAGTTCAATTCCTTTCTGACTGTCTATAATCAAAACATAGGAATTATGCGATGGCATAGAAGTACTAGCATGTTTGATTGAATTTACTAATTTCTGAGCATATTTCGATACAGTTTTGGTTCTTAATATGTTCTTGGTTATGATACTGTCTCAAGCAGTTAAAATTTAGTTTCTAGATTAAAACCAGAAAATGAATGGTATCTCTCCGGCAATAGTGCCTCTCAAATTAGTCAAATATAGGCATTATTTTGTTTTTTTTTTTTTTTTCCTTTTTTGAGGTACAAATATGTGCATTATTATTCTAAAATACTTTTTAGTGTAAATTTTTTTTTTTTAAACTAGTCTCAAACGTCTTTGAAAATTACCGCACACTTACAACTTTACCTAGAGTGAGGTGAAAAATTCAATCTCTATATTACACTTATATAAAACCTTTTCTCATCAACTTAATTAGACAAAAGAGATTGATAAATGAAAGCTAACAACCTTGTATTAGTGTTCAAAATATAAAATTTTGTTTGACGCTCACCTTCAAATGTAATTACTTAAAACTTAAAATTAAATAAATATTATTTTAAAATTTAAAGTGTAGATTTTATATTATATACGTTAAAATAAAAAATTTCTTTTTTTCAAAAAAAAAAAATCAATACAATTGCAGTTTGCTCTAAATATCCGAACATAGCATCTGAAGACTATTTCCAATCCATAAACTTTGCTTAAATCAAAATTGCTTTTGAACGCTTTTTTTTCTTTTTAATACAATGAAAATCCATATAATAGAGAAAGTTTCTCAAATTAATTAGACTCAATCAATAGCGTCCAAGTCCAATCCACACTAGTTAATCCAACGAAAGGAGGTTCAAAATAAAAGGTTTTCAATTTAAAAAAAAAAAACCCCACCGAATACTACAAAACTTTGTCCTAAGTGATTTTTCTTAATGAGAAAAAAAAAAAAAAACAAAAACAAAAACGAAAAATCAAGAGGGGTTTTGTGGAGTTTTTAGATCCCAAAAAAAAAAAAAAATTGCAAGTGGCAAGCACCCAGAGTTACTTTGGGCTTCACTTTGCCACTCGCTGCCTTGGAAATCTTCTTCTCCTTTGGAGTCTTCACAAAGACAGCTCCTCCTTCCGCCAACCAACGCAACCCAACCACCGAAGCCGCCGCCGCACACGGCGTTCCATGAGTATAGAAGCAGCATCCACGATAGCCTTTGACTACAAATTTTGACTTCTACCAAAAACAAAGGAAGAGACTGGCTTGTCCAAGGTTTTGGCTAAATCTCCATCCTTCTTGTTTGAATTCTTGATTGATAATGGATTATGCGATGGAATATTCGATTCTGGGCCGGCCCCGGTTTGTTTCCGGGCCAAAGTCTCAACCTTTTCTGCATTGCAATCGAGTTTTGAAGTTACCGTATGTGAATTCTTGGAAAGATTTCGGACACCCACCTCGTATCTCATCGAAAGTTGGCAACATTAGACCGTATCCAAATCCGGGTGTGGCAATAGCAAGTGTATCTGATGCTAGAACTCTGTCAAGATCATTAGGCAAGGTTAGTGCTGATCTGGGTGTGAAGCAAAATGCTGTTTTGGGGATGAATTTGGAGATAATAAGAATGTTGGTGAGACGGGCAGTGGTTTTGAGTTCGGTTGCGATGGTTTTTGCTTGCAAGAAAGCGTTTGCTGTTGAAGGTGTGGTGAATGCAGGATATGGAGTAATCGGGCAGAGCATATTGTTGTTGAGGAATGCGTGGCCTAAGGTCTTGCAGCTCCTTAAAGTTTTCAAAGAGCAGGGTTTGGTGCTGGCCATCCTTTTGGGTTTATCTGCATTTTTCTCCATGGCTGAGACTTCCATAACCACGCTATGGCCATGGAAGGTATGCAACTTTTGCTCAAGAATTCGTTTGGTTATGCCCTTAGTTATCGTACATGCATGCACATTGGATTGTTCTCATGATGTTTATGTTGTTGAACTCAAACTTTTGCTATATGCCATGTTCAATAATGTTAGAGAACAATGGCTTTAATTAAAATATCTGTTTGGTTACTTACTTATACACATTTATGTCACCTCCATCGTAGTTAATTCATCATATGATTTAAATCTATTAGGTTCGTGAGCTAGCTGAAAAAGAGCCAGGTGATGGTGTCTTCAAAATGCTTCGCAGTGATGTTACTCGGTTCCTGACAACAATACTTATTGGCACTACGTACTGTAATTCTGATCACCGTCTCCCCGCCCTAACTGATTCCAAATTTTTCTGCTTGAGTTTAAAAATTATTCCTTATTGTAAATTATAATTTGTGTACTCAGCGTGGTCAATATTGGAGCAACTGCATTAGTCACAGAGGCAGCCACAGCAATTTTTGGTGAAGCTGGAGTTAGTGCAGCCACTGGCGTTATGACGGTTTGTATATATCTCTCTCTACCTCCACCCTTCCTTCCTCGCTTCTCTATGTGTGTCTGTATCCTTGAATGCTAAATTAGATCAGTACATGCAAAATGCAAATTATTTCTTCCATCTAAACATGGCTGTGGAGCATATTAGTCACACGTTGGTCAACTTCACTGGGTCTGCAGTTTCTCCCTGAAAAACAGTTAGGATCATTGATGAGAAAACAACTGAAGTGTGGAAATATCTTGTCTGAAGTAATACTGTCACATAGTTTAGGTTTTTTATTCCATTCTGACAGTGTTGAGGTGGTAAACATGTTAGAGAAACAATTCTGTGAGTCAATGAGCGAGAGAATCCTTCCTATTCTAGTGGAGTAGAGGGCATTTCATTATGCAGCAAAGAATGGGGCACTTCTACAGGGCCATGTTGTTGTTTCTGTTTCCATCTTTCCTTTTCTTTTTGTTTTGTTTTTGTTTTGGTTTTTTTTGTTTTTTGTTTCTTTTCTGTTTGGATATGTGGGTAGGTTTCGTTGCCAAAATAATTTTGTAGAAGCTTTATCATACTGTATTGGTTAATTAATTACTCCACATCCCCATGGTCTTCAGCGTTTGTTTATTTTTACTGATGCAAACCAGGATATAAATTTAGGGATGTAAAAATGATGGCTTATTTTATCACTTAAAAAGAATGATGGCTCACTTAGTAGTTTCAAACATTGGACAATATCAAAGAAACAAAAACTGAGATGCTGAAGGTTTGATGTGGTAGATGTTGTATTGTATCGTACACATAGCCCCTTTTTGAAAGTTCCTCTATAAGCTGTCTTTATGATTGAATCTAGGTTGCCGTATTGCTTCTCACCGAGATCACTCCCAAAAGTATAGCCGTTCACCATGCCACTGAAGTTGTTAGATTTGTGGTAAGTCATATGTGCGAGCAAATTTTTTTCTAGTTTTTCTTTCCTTCTTTATGACTTATGCAACTCTACAGCTCTTCCAGGATTTAGATTATCTTCACTGTTGTAAAAGTTATTTGGCTAATGTTCTTTTGAATTCTTCTAGGTTAGACCAGTGGCGTGGCTTTCTTTGGTATTATATCCTGTGGGGAGAGTTGTCACATATTTGTCAATGGGAATGCTAAAAATGCTTGGTCTGAAAGGAAGAAGGTGAAACAAGGACCATAGCTGTTTTTATCTTTCCTGTAGTTTCAGTCTTTTTTTTTTTTTTTTTAAATCATTAATTCTTTTCAAAATATTAAGTTTGCTTGCAACTCAAGAAAGCTGCTGGGTAGCAAGTATTTCTGTTCAATGACATCATTGTTGCTTTTTTTTTTTTTTTTTGAACGGGGCAAAATTTAAGTTTTCCTCGTAGTAGCTATTTTGGTAGTATTATTGATTGAAAAGTTGTATATTCATGAATTCATCATCTTAAGTTTTTTTGTTTTGTGTATAACTCTCAGAAATTTACCCACTTTCAATTTCTTAAGTAATTCATCGTGGCACTATCTGCTTATAATGTAGAAAATGTTTTCAAATATAGTGTCTGATTTTAATGAAGAATCATATTCATATCTAAAAGCTCTCCTCATTGTTAGAGATATTGGATTATAAATGTAATGTTTCAAGTTGTGAATGCATTTTGGCCCAGAATGCGAGAGAGAAGCTATTAATTTTAACCCCACATTTGTAAAGTACAAAGTAGGGATGTGATTTGTAGCGCCTATTGCCTCTTTACTCAATGGCTAAAGTTTTCTAGTTGTGTGGTATTGTATGTAATATTGTTCCTAAATGTTATACTAACATATTCTGTTTCTTTTGCTGTGAATTTCAACTTATATTGTGTACTTTAATTTCTTTTTGTTCTGTGTCATGTTCAAAACATGAACTTAATGTGTTCCTGTGTTGAATGCTTGCTGCTGTTGTTTTTGCCTTAATTTTTATGTGCTTTTAATATCATCTTTTACCAGTGAACCATACGTTACTGAAGAGGAGTTAAAGCTGATGTTGCGGGGTGCAGAACTGAGTGGGGCTATAGAGGAGGAAGAGCAGGTAATGCGACAGGCTGTGGTTTTTCTGTACAGCCTAAGTATTGTTTTCAGTAAATGATTTTTCAATCTGCTATTGACTCAGATGAAATAATGGTACTTTTCTGCTATATTTGATTTACAAAATGGTTTTACCACATAAGAAGGAAGCCACGTGTATAAAAGTGTGGTTGCACAGGGTGCAATCGGCTGGGATGGGGATGTGTTGGGGTGTGGATGGGTGGTTACTCTATCATGTTGAACCACTAGCCTAGCCCAAAAGGAAAATAAATTGCATTTTCACCCTTCACCTATCAAGAAGAAAACATTTTCACCAAATTAATACATCTTTATCTCTTTAAAACGCTCCTTTAATTTTTGGGAGGTTTTTCAGCTCTACATTTTGGAACTTATAATTCTCAGTTTTCTTATTGCACCCACAGGATATGATTGAAAATGTGTTAGAGATAAAGGATACGCATGTTAGAGAGGTGATGACACCTCTTGTTGATGTGGTTGCTATTGATGCTAGTGCTACTCTTGTTGATTTTCATGAGTTGTGGGTGACTCATCAATATTCAAGGCAAGTCGATCTGAGATAGTTCATGCCTTAAGCAGCTTTACTTTTATTTGCTTCATGCAAAGAGCTGAATGGTGTGTCAACAGGGTGCCTGTTTTTGAGCAGCGTGTGGACAATATTGTGGGCATTGCATATGCTATGGATATGCTGGATTACGTTAGGAAGGTCAGGCAATTTATACTTCTATTCCTTCTATATTGAAATCAATGCCGCTTTGTTTATTGATTGTGTGCAACAATCTCATAGACTGCAGAATTCCATTCTGTTTCATTTTGAAGGGTGATGTACTAGAAAGTACTCCTGTTGGGGACATGGCTCATAAACCTGCATTCTTTGTGCCTGGTAACTCTTAAGTTGCTGTCCATTTAAGTTTTATGTGCTTCTCCTTGCTCAAAAAAAAAAAAGTTTTTATGTGCTCCTCAGTTATGAACATAATAACTGATCGACTTCTTATGCATGTTTGTCACTCTTAGGATTGTACATCGACCTTCTTTGAATTTTATGTTTACATGCTGTTTGTATTTGAGGGCAAGCCTTGGCACAACAATAACATTGGTCATTTCACTATCAAGGTCACAGGTTCAAGCTTTGGAAACATCCTCTTTGCATAGTGCATGAGGCAGGCTGCATACAATAGATTACCCTTCCTGAACCTCAGAAAGAGGGATCTCTCATGCATTAGAGATGGCCTTCATGAATATTTTGTACGCATTTTGTTGTTTTACCTACAAAATTTAGTGAATACAGTTATATTATTGGTTTTCCAGATTCAATGTCAGTTTGGAATCTTCTAAGAGAGTTTCGCATCAGGAAGGTTCACATGGCTGTTGTTCTCAATGAATATGGTGGAACTGTGGGAGTATGTGCAAACTTGGTTCCTAATTAATTTAAAGTTGTCTTTGCCTTTTATGTTTTATTGTTGAGGAAGTTCATACATTCTGAAGTTTCAACTAAGCTACTTGGTATATAGATAGGTTGTCTATTAAGCTCATTTTTTGGTGAATTATAATTCCCAATTTAGGCAGAGTTTAAGGATTGTCAAGTGTTAACACTGATACAATATTACTATACGATTAGGAATCGAGTGGTTCTCAACTTGTAAGCATGTAATGGTTGCATAGTTATCTTCTCTAGACGGCGTTGCCTTCCTATAGTCTAATGCCTTTTGGCTGCTGTTAGTAGATGGATGTGTTGTCAGATTTCTTGTGGCAAGACAAAATAGTCCCCTGATGTCCAAAGACTGAACAGAACTAGGTAGCAATGCATATTATTTTCTATTTGTTGAAACTACAGGTGGTGAACTATTTGATTTGTCCGATTATACTGATCACGCTGTATAATCCTTATTCAAGCCAGACAATTATTTCCCTGTTTTGTGGACAAAGCAGATAGTAACTCTGGAAGATGTTGTTGAAGAGATTGTTGGCGAGATTTTTGATGAAAATGACTCAAAGGTAATAGTGGAAATAGAACCTTGATGCTTTTTTAACAAATTGTATGGACATTTTTGTTTCCTCTCTATGAGTGCATTCTTGTAGCCACATAGATATCTGTAGCTGAGTATTTTGAGCCTTCCATTGATGCTCTTTGTCTTGGCCCAGACACACATCAACGATTCCTTGTTAACTATGTTTAGATATTTATATTATTCATTTGGCAATTGGCAAGATGTGGTTGTCTAAGAGGACTGATACTAAGCATATATCCTATGAACAATATTGAAATCCACTCTAAAGCAATGAGTGAACAAGATCAGCTTTGTTTGGTGTTGTAATTTAACTCTTGCTTTGCTTCTCATGTGGTAGGAGGAGATACAAAAGAAAACCGGATACATCGTTATGCGAGCAGAAGGAATTTATGATGTCGATGCTAATACTTCCATTGATCAACTCTCTGAAGACCTCAATATCGAAATGCCAGAGGTACGTGATCTTGAACTCAAGTCTATTGCACTACGACCCTGATCTTGTGATCGTTTACTGGCAAATAGATCAATTTACCTTTCTCACGATGGCTTCAGTTTCATACTTTCTGAGAATGTTCATCAGCATGCCATTAATTAGTGGAGGCAATCTGCATGTAGTAGTGGCATCCTTATGTTGGTTCTCATTTCATTCCACTATGTTGCCGTGGTTTCTAAGTGACAACTTTACAGTGTCAAGCAGATTTAGTTGCCATCTTGTGAACTGATATTAACATAACGCTGAATTATGCATATGCAAGTGCCCGTTAACTTAAAATCTATGTTGCCAATTACTTTTTTTTTTTCCCTTTCTTTTCCTTTTTTTTACAGGGTCATCAGTATGAGACTGTGTCAGGTTTTGTATGTGAGGCTTTTGGATATATTCCAAGGACAGGTGAAAGCATCAAAGTGGTGCTCAAAAACGCAAATGACGAAGAGGATGATGAGCACACTGAAGGCAAGTCAGACCGACAAGAGCCAAAACAAAAGCATCAGATGTATAATCTTGAGGTATGATTTGGATTTCCTTTTTTTTTTTTTTTCCCTCTCTTTTGCTGTTTGTAGTTTTTTTAAATTCTTCACTGCATAAACTATAGTCATGAATGATGAGTTTAGTCTTACTCATGCACAAAATAATGGTTCATTTTCCTTTTTGTTCTCTAGGTCAATGGAAAGTGCAATCTATTTTTCCCAGAATTGTTTTGCCCTCACAGATTTTGGTCATTTTTCCCCTTCATTCATATCTGCTTCTTTTTCAAGCTCTGCCAATAGTTTTTCTTGTTTGTTGCATATTATGCATTGTGAGCTTTTAAGACAGGCTCTTTGCCATGTTGACTTCTATGTTTTTCCTCTAAATTTTTTTGCATTATAATTTAAGGTCAACATTCCAAGAACAGTGTGCATTTAGGAAACACAAAAACATAAACTCTACTCATTAAGAAAAAAGCAGCAATCCGTGTCTATTATTGCAACATCCAACTTACTGATTATGAGACCAAAGTCAACATTTTACCAATTCATTGTGTTACAAACTTTCTCACAGCAAGCTTCATGGTTTGCTTTCTCTCATTGCATCGTTGCATTGGAAATGCTTGATGGATTAACAAATGCGTATAATTTGTTGAATGTGCGATACAAAACAATATCAGTCATAGATCTTTTCTTAGGGATCCAAAGATTGTTGCTGAATTTTACTGGCTTCTTGTTGGTATCTTCTTTGATTCTAACAGAACATAAGGGCCTCATAAAAGTAGTGCATTGACAAGCTATTATATTATTTACCAATATTCTGGCATGTCCTTGGTGCAGATATTAGCTGGAAATGCTAGAAAGGTCAGTGCTGTTCGGTTTGAGCGGATAAATAATGATGGTGCTAAGTGGGAGACCAAAGAAGTTACTCGTTTAGTTCCTAGAATCGTGAAGAGGAAATGGAGCAGTGATGAAGTTTCAGACGTTAGTGAATCTGAAGAGGATTCATTCCAAAAGAGATCAGAGGATAGTCTGTCCGATTACAATGCAACTGCTGAACATGACGACAACAATTAGAACTAGTATGTTGTAGTTGCATTTTGCTCTTTGTTTCCTCTCTCTTTACCTGTTCTTGTTTTTTTTTTATTTTTATTTTCTCTCTTCCCTCTTTTGTCCTTCCTGATATTTTCAGCTCCATAAAAAGGGTAAAAGACATGAGAAACAGAATAAAGGAAAATAATACATTTATACTTCACAGATGAAGTGAGGTATCGACATCTGATACATTGCAGTTATTTCTTATGTGAATAAGGGTGTCTGCAGACCTTAAATTTGCCAAACTTGGAGTCTCATTGATCACTGGGCCTGTATACTTGATCTGCGAGTTTTGTTGGCGACAAAGGGAGTCTTGAAGTGGTTGGCTTGGCAGGGAGTATTAATTCTGGATGGAAAAACAACCTGGGTGGCTCATAACCGGTTGCTGTTCTAATCTGCTCTGCTGCAGAGAACAGTTTCAAGAGCTCCCTCTGCTGCCTCATTGCCGTTGCTCTTTCTAATTGTCTAAACCTTTCCTGCAGTAGGACAATGGAGGAATGAATAATGTTAGCATCACACATTTGCATGGCCTTGTGCATAGAACTATTATGAGCATGTCAGAATTATGGAGAGCTTTGTGGAGAAGTCTCCGTCTTCCTGTATGCCTATATATAGGCATGTGTGTTTCTGTTTCGTAACGTAGAACTGAATGATGTTAAGAGGGAAAGTAGATTGGGTAGCTTAGTAAATTCCAAGCAAGATTATCTTTTTACACCACCAAGCAGCCTTTGTTGGTGGATGTGGAAAGAGGCTGAAGGACTTCTCCAAAAGAAAAGTGCTGGAAGAGAAGTTCAAAATGAGTGGTGGAATGTAGTTTTTGGAAGGGCATTTGGAGGGGAATAAAAGGATGGGTCATTGATTCTCTGTCAGCTTGTCTCCAGTAGTTACTTTGGCTTTGGAGTTGATGGGTTGCCTCATTTGGTGAGATGTGATCTTAATTATTTTTAGCTTTGAACATTCTCTTTTCCTCTTTTAACAATCGCAAAAAAAAAAATCCTTCAAAAAAGCATGGAGGTGATTATGCCAAAGACAGGACACGGATTGCTACAGGGAATAACTTTTGGTATAATTGATGTTTCTTCAGTTGAATTCAAACGTTCTATGAGAAGAAGAGAAAGTGAATACCACCAATGGCTCTCCTACCCAAGATAACAATAGGCCTTGCCTGTCTCCATCTCGCTCTCTCTCTCTCTGCACTTTCCTTTGTCATTGTTTCGTTGGATGGGAGTGGCATGGAGGGGAATGCACAATCATTGGCTGTTTATGGTTGGATGATTCTGTTCTGTAAAACATATCAGACCCCACTAAATTGTTGCTTTCACCAAGGACCGACCGTTGATCAGATTGGAAGGAATTGGAAGGAATTCGGTTCTTCTTAAGTAAAATTTCGAGTTTAAATTTTGTGTATTGAAAAAAAATGGCACTGTGAGAACTCTCTTGTAAGAGGTCTGATGGAAACTCGAATTGGATCGGTTAGGGCCAATGCTGTTTAATACTGGATCTAACACACACACAAAAAAAAAAAAAAAAAACACTAAATTGTGGCTTTCACGGTGTTTCATGGACGCATGCTTAAACATAAAAGCCTATCCTATTGCCTAGCAGGAATGTCCTGATCTTGATGTGATCTAGTGAAGTAAATATCTATACAAACAAGCCCATCATGGCCGCGTTTTCTACAAGGTTGAGGGCCTGACGGGCAGGCAAACATTCCTCCATTTCGTAATCCCCATGAAATTTGTCCGCAACAGATTTAGAAGTATAAGAAAGATTATACCTTTTGTTCCAAAATTCAAAAAGATTATATCTTTTTACCTTCATTACATAAACACAGTACATGTATGTGATTGTGTTTGAAAATTACATGACTTTATAATTCTCTCAAAATATTAAAAAAGGGGGAAGAAAAAAAAAAGACAGAAGTTGGGTTTGGGAGGGGCTTTAGAGGATGTTGAGAGCAATGATACCCTTTAGTTAGTCGGGTCTGGTTGGCATTGCCCTTAGATTTTGCCAGTGCAGTTGATGAATTGACGACGCAGAGTATGTTATTTTTTGGTTAATTAATTTTAATTAAGGCTCAAACTCGAAATCTTCATTCATTGAAACGATTTAATATTAATTGAGTTATAATTTATTGGTACATGTTGTTAACAAACATAATTGGTCAATTGATAATAGTCAGAAAAAATCTGCGATCGTGGCACGTTTCTTCACTGCATTAAAAAAACTGCAGCTCTTCAACTTTTAAGCTTGAGTTGTGCTGGACTCTCACCGACTACAAACCTCTTTTTTCGTTGAAGAAATAAGAAAGCGAAAGTATTACTCCAACAGTCTTATCGGGATCATTGTACGTGTGTCGAGAGAGGATGTATTTAATCTTGATGGTTATGAGGTAGAGAGCATCAAAGAAAGTGTGAGTTTAATTTTATCAAACGTCTTAATAGTACTAAAACACAGATCGACACATTCAAAGTTTATTACTAAACTATAATGATACCAACTACAAACTTAAAAAGATAAAAAAAAAAAAAAAAAACACCGTCTTTTATGCGTTTGACTTAAGACATAGCATTACAAACTACAAACACGATCCTAAATACTTTATACACCCAATAGAGTTGGGCGGCAAGCTGTTTCTTAGTCACCATCAATGTCAAGTAGGAAATTCTTTACACCTCATGCTATGTAGGTTTAACACTAAACTAATAAAATTGCGACATAACTAGACTCTTTCGTTCCCCCAAAATATTTGTTGCCCAAAGATAAGAAATGTTTTCTTTTATTGTGCAATAAAAAAAATAAAATGGAAGATATTATCTATACGTAGGCATGGTAGGTATAAATTAATTTGTTGTTATTGTTAGTTAAGGCGTACAAACGTCGATGGGGCATGGTCACTTGGAAATGAGTTAAATGACAAGAATAAGTAATGATATAAAATATCCTAAAACTCAGAATTATAAAAATAATTATTAATTTTTTTTAATATTATTAAACTAAAAAGGAAAAAATTTAATTATTTTTGTTTATAATTATAAGTTTCATGATATTTTATGACACAGTTTTTGTGATATATATTATTATTCGATAAGAATAGGTTTTTTTCTTTTTTTTGGAACCAAATGTTTTTTTTTTCCTATTATATTATTCTCAAAATTCCCCAAGAGTATGGTTGAACTTTATATATATTAATCTAATATGTTTTCTTGTAGTCTAGTCAAATTTGAAGTTCTAGCTCGATCTTAACCAAGGTTGTCCCCAACTTGCATTTTAATACTCTACATTCTCTCATTGATCTATTCAATTAGCGGCCACTATCTATTAGTTTTTTTTGTTTTTGGTGGCCATCATTTATTAATTATCATTTATTAGTTCAAAAGTTGCAAATTGCATTACATGCACTGTTCTCCTAGAGGGTCAATTTCCTTTCCGTCATTTTTTTCTTTTTTTATTTTTTTCCCTGAAAGAGAATCTGCTTCTTTATCTTAAGATATAAATCATCTACATTGATCGTGAAGAGAGGATGGGCAGTTCGTCCTTTGCTTGGACAGCATAATTTAGTTTAAAACATGATGTACAATTTGGAGAGGCTGAATCTACAGAATTAATCACTTAAGGTGGTAGATTAATAATAATTTGACGTATCTCTCCCCGCCACGGTCCAGTTTCAAGTCCCGACACTGGTAAATCTGCCCACCCCAACTACTTGAGATTTAGTAGCAGCGTAGTTACCAATTTATAACTTATTAATAGTGTGGTCAGACAGAAGAGACCCATTGAATCTCATAATATTTAAGTGGTAAATCTGTCCTTTGCAGAATTTCAAAGGGTGAGAGTTTGAGATGACCAACTCTTGAATAAAAGCCCATAAATTCCTAGTTGACTCATATTAAATTGACCGCTTACTAAGTCTTATAGGGCAAAATGAAGGTGGCACAAGAGAATGAACAAGCAACAGAAGTATAATCTCGTTTATGATTGGTCAGTTTAAGTTGAACCCGCAAAACGTGGAGATCTCTCCAACTCATTGCCCATAATTCCATGAACATTTCACATAGGTTGACTATTGAAGTCTTGCTAAACTATCTATAAAAAGCTCAGTTACTTTCTCTTCTTGTCATCATTAAGTAATCATCTAAGTAGTTGACAAACAGAAGGCACAACCCAAGTTTTTGTTTTGGCGCTAGAGAACATGAAGGTAAGCCCAATTTCATTAGAACAAAGTTCGCTTTGTTGTCCAACTTCTTGTGCGAAAATTGCACATAAATGAACCTTAAGTTTGTGAAACTGTCAGTTTAGATTGAGAGTACAATAAAAATCAAATGGGATTACATAATGTTTAGAGTCCCATTGGATCATATATACAATATAACCTCTTTTTTTGTTTTTGACTCAATTCTTCAGCAAAAGTTGGTCATTAAGACGCAGCTTTGTTGTGACAAATGCCGGTCGAAGGCCATGAAGATTGCTGCTGCAGCAGATGGTGCGTCACCTCTATATATATCTCTTTGCCATTGAAGTTCTACACTTACAAATACAATGTTGACTCTTCGTCTTAAAGCTTCAAAATTAGCTTCTTTTTCTCTAAGTTTGCTTCTATACAATGGCTTACACAGTAATTCAAGAATTTCATGTCTGAAGAGAATTATATATAAAGTAAAAAAGCTTAATTACATACACCCAATCAATTTGATGCGTCTTCAATGCAAATTTACTTTGTACTGTGATTACCATTCAACGCATATTTCTAGTCTCAACCATTAATTGCTATTAGTTGATATGCGTCTGAGACACATCAAATTGACCGTGTCCATATATCAAGTCGCATCGATACGTATATGACGATCCAAACTAGTGCCTCAGTATATTCAAAAAAATATAATTTTCTTTTCATTAACTATAAATGCAAACCATTGAGTGTTTTTTTCAAACATTTTAGGGGTAAGCTCGGTGGCATTAGAAGGAGATGACAAAAATAAAGTGGTGGTGGTTGGAGAAGGGGTGGATGCAGCAGAACTGACCCGCACTTTGAGGAAGAAATTCCGCTGTGCAAACTTACTAAGCTTGGAAGAAGTTAAGCCCAAGAAGAAAGATGATGATGAGGACAAAGGACGAAAAGAGAATCCACCTTCTCCAAAACATTACTGCCTCCAACCTTGTTACCCATCAACCCATTGTGACATGTACAAAGTGGTTGTTGATCCAGATCCACCCTTTTGCACTCTCATGTGAAGAGAAATATAATTGCTAGATGGGAAAAGGTAGGCTTGGCTTGCGGAGGATTTTTTTTAATTGATGCGTTAAAATGTAATGAGTTTTCATTTTTTTTGCAATCAAACACATAAAATGTGAAATAACAAAATGAAGTGTCGAGTGTTTTTTTTGTTTCATATTTTATCTATATAGTTGTAAAAAAACAAAAATTTATTATATTTTGATCCATCAGTCAGACAAAAATTTTCCGACATATACCTATACCCTTGGCAGATTTAATTTCTTTGTTTCCACGCATACATTTTCCGTTCCCTGATGAACTTGATTACTAGCTAGCTAGCTTGCTAGCTTCCTACCACCCCTATCGCAGCCCCTTCAAAATCTATGTATTTTGGTTGTATAATTTGTTGTTGATTTCATTGTATTGCACGAAAATGCATGACAAATTCCATTAAAGCCTCTCCTTCTGATCTTCTCTGGCCTGCATACAATAGTCAGAATGTTCGTTCTATCACAATATCAATATGCATGGAACGATTTTTTTTTTAGTGCAATTCAAAGGACTTGGCAAACAATCGGGTGAGGTTGTTTTAGATTTCGAAATTGATAATGTTTAAGGCCATTTGAGTTTGAGTTTTTCTCGAAAATATTTTTCAGATTAATTGAGTTTCGCAATATTTGGTACTCAAGTTGTACGGACTTTGGGTAATGAGCCATGAGCTTTTTAGTTAATACAAATTAAGTTGAGTCAATTTTCGAACAAATTAATTTGAATTATTTGGATGGTACCAATTTTCGCCATCTTTGCTTGAAGGTCAAAGTCTCTAAGTAACGCCTACAACTGTATGCACACGAATTGAACATTTGAACGTCAATGTAATTTAGCTCACTATGATCAACAGAGCACCAAAGATACATCATCGTTGGACACAGGCAACAACCTAAAGACAGAATCTAGAGCAACTGACCCATCTTTATTGCCAAGGCCACATCGCCCTGGCAAGATCCTTGTTTTTGGGCTTGGAAGAGCCCAAACATATATAGGTGAAGGAGATTGGTAAAAGGTAAAGTTTGAATTCATTACATTTTACTTAGACGTAATAACTGATAATCAACTGAGTTACATTAATTGGATGGCATGCAGTATTCTTCAGGCAAATAAGCACCTGCTTCTTAAATGGACTCAGTTGTACCGTTTGAACCACTATTAAAAAGAAGCTGAGCAAAAAATTATTATGTCGTTTTATAGTCTAGTTAAATTTGAAGTTCTAGTTAGATCTAAACCAAGGTTGTCCCCAATATATTTCTAAGAGTTAATATCAAAAAAATTCACAATTTTTATATTTTTTAACAAATTTAGTATAATTTTTAAAAACTAACAAATTTAATACAATTTAATTATTTTTTAACAAATCTAGTATAACTTTTAAAAATTAACAAATTTATCATAATTTTTAAAAATTAACAAATTTAATACAATTCAATTATTTTTTAATAAATCTAGTACAACCTTTAAAAATTAATAAATTTAGTACAGTTTAATTATTTTCTAATAAATATAACATGCCGTCAGTTAAAAATAATTGAATCCGCTAATATGCACTTATGCACATACAAAATTTTGGAGTTTTAAACTATAATAAATTTAGATGTAAACGTGTCATATATATATATTATTGGATTCAATTAATTTTAACTGACAACATATTAGATTTATTAAAAAATAATTAAATTATACTATTAGTTGTTAAATATTGTATTAAATTTATTAAAAAATAATTAAATTATACTAAATTTATTACTTTTTAAAAATTATCTTAAATTTGTTAAAAAACATAAAAAATAGTGATTTTTTTAATATTAACTCCCCTTATTGAGTTATTGGTCTAATCAATTAGTGGCTACTGTCTATTATTTTTTTTTTCTTTCTGTGACCATCATGTATTAATTATTATTTATTAGTTCAAGCACTAATCTGTTGGCGGGTCAATTTCCTTTCCCTTGTTTTTTTTTCCTGAAAGAGAATCTTTTTTTTTTAATGAAGGAAATCAATATATTATTTAAATGAGTTCCGTACATAAAATTGAAGTAAAAAGTATCAAAGAAACTTACACAAAGTAAAAATAGATAGCATAATAGCCTACAAATTGGTCAAAATGATCATATTCAAATAGGATACGAAACCCACAAAACCATACAAAGAAGATACAAACTAGATTAAGTGGACAAAACTGTACATAACAATAAACATCGCACTTTAACAGACTAAAAGAGAATCGGCTTCTTTATCTTAAGATTATAAAATCATCTACATAGATCGTGAAGAGAAGATGGGTAGTTAGTCTTTTGCTTGGACAGGATAAATTAGTTTTATGCATGTACAATTTCGACAGGCTGAACCTATAGAAGTAATAAATTAACCCAAACACCATGCCATAAATGAAAGACAAGTCTTAACGTAACAACTACGATTATTTTTTGTTTATTAGAGAATATACTAGTGGTTAGTATTTAGATTTCTATTTTGGAGATCTAAAGTTTTAGTCTTAAAACTGAATAATGTGAAATTTATAAAAATAAAAAAATTATTTTTATTTTATAATTCATAATTTAATAAATTTTTTAATAAAAAATTCAATATTATTTTATTATAACATGCAGTTCAGGTAACAATTTTAAGTCAGTGAAAATGGTCTATATAAAAATAAGAGTAATGCTATATATACATACATTTGACCCTTTGCAGAATCTCAAAGAGTGAGAATTTCGTCCAACTCTATAATTAAATGCCATAAATTCCTAGTTGACTCATATTACCGAATATAAATTGACTTCTTCGAAGCACTATATTCTATGGCAAAGATGGAGTTAGCACAAGAGAATGAATAAACAACAGAACTATAATCTCATTTATGATTGGTTAATTCAAGTCGAACCCGTAAAACGCGGATCTCTCCAACTCATTGCCCACAATTCCGTGAACATTTCACATAGAAGTCTTGCTAAATTATCTATAAAAGTCTTGATTACTCTCCCTTCTTGTCATCACTAAGTAATCATCTAATAGTTGACAAACAGAAGGCACAACCCAAGTTTTTGTTTTGGTGCTAGAGAACATGAAGGTAAGCCCAATTTCATTAGAACAAAGTTTACTTTGTTGTCCAACTTTGTGTACCAAAATTGCACACAAATTAACCTCAAGTTTTTGTAACTTTCACTTCAGATTGAGAGTATAAATAAAGACCAAATTGGTTAGAGTCCCATTTGATGATATGCAATTTAACCTTTTTCAGTTTTTTTTTTTTTTCTCTTTTTGGCTTCAGCAAAAGTTGGTCATTAAGATTCAGCTTTGTTGTGATAAATGCCGGTCCAAGGCCATGAAGATAGCTGCTGCAGCAGATGGTGCGTCACCTCTATATATATATCTCTCTTTGCCATTTAAGTTTTACACTTACAATGTTGATTCTTTGTCTTAAAGCTTCAAAATTAGCTTCATTGTCTCTAAGTTTTGCATCTACACAATTGCTTACATAGTAATTCGAGAATTTCATGTCTGAAGAGGATTATATATAACATAAAAGAACTTAATTAGATAAGATACAATCAATTTGACGCATCTCACAAATAAGTCCACCTTATATTACGATGACTATTTGATGCATATTTCTAGTCTCTACCATTAACTGCAATTAATTGATTTGCATCTAAGACGCATCAAATTGACCCTGTCTATGTGTCAGGTTGCATCAACAGGTATATGACGATCCAAATTAGTACCACTATGTTCAGGAAAAATTATTTTCATCGAGTATAAATGCAAACCATTGAGTGTTTTAAAACATTTTAGGGGTAAGCTCGGTGGCATTAGAAGGAGTTGACAAAGATAGAGTGGTGGTGGTCGGAGATGGGGTGGATGCAGCAGAACTGACCTACTCTTTGAGGAAGAAATTCAACGATGCAAGCTTACTAAGCATGGAAGAAGTTAAGCCCAAGAAAGATGATGGTAAGGAAAAGAAAGATGATGGTAAGGACAAACCAAAAAAGGAACCAAATCCACCAAAACCCGGCAACCCCCCACCAACACCTTACTGGGGCCCACCTTCTCACCCACCAGCCCATGGTGATATGTACAAAGTGGTTGTTGAACCAAATCCATCCTTTTGCACCCTCATGTGAAGAGACATGTTATTGGTAGATTTAATTACTTTGTTTCAACGTATACATTTTCCTTTCCCTGATGAACTTGATTTCTAGCTAGCTTGCTACCACCCTCTTTGTAGTTTCTTCAAAATGTATGTGTTTTGGTTGTATAATTTGTTGTTGATTTCATTGTACTGCACAATAATGCATGACAATTTCCATTAAAGCCGCTCCTTCTGCTCTTCTCTGGCCTGCACACAATGAAGTTGGCATACAGTGGTCAGAATTTTGCTCTATCAATATTGATGGGGATAAGTATATTTTTAATCCTAAACTTTTAGATTTTTTTACGTTTGAGTCTTAAACCTTTTTGATATTTCATTTGAGTCCTAAACCTTTTGATTTTCTACCAAATCAGTCCCTCTGTTTAACAAAAGTGATTAATCTATTAAAAAATAATTTTAACTGTACAAAAAATTATTTAAAAAAGATTAAATATATGAATTGAATGTCTTTTCTATAAAAAAAAATATACATATTACCTATTTAATTCGTATATTTGTTGATTAAAAAAATATTTAATATGCATATTTTGTTGATGAAAAAAATATTTAACTCATATATTTAAACTTTTTTAAATGATTTTTATTAAATTAAACTCACTTATTAATAGATTGACTACTTTTCGTAACTTAAAAGAATGATATAGTAAAAAATTAAAAGATTTAGAATTCAAATGAAATGTTAAAAAGGTTTGGGACTCAAACGTAAAAAATCCTAAAAGTTTAGGACCCAAAAATACTTATCCCAATATTGATGTGCATGGAAAGAATTTTTTAGTGCTATTCAATGGAGTTGGCAAACAGTCGGCTGTGGTTGTTTTAGATTTTGAATTGATTATGTTTTAAGGCCTTTTGGGTATGCGTTTTCCGAAATTATTTTTCAGATTAATTGAGTTTCGAAATTCCCAAGTTGTTCAAATTTGAGGTAATGGGCCATAGACTTTTTTATTAATAAAAGTTAGGCTGAGTCAATTGTTGAGCAAATTAATTTAAATTTTTTGGGCCGTGCCAATTTTTGTCATCACTACTTTAAGGCCAATGCACTCAAGGTCTCCAAATAACACCTATAGCTGTACTCACACCAACTGAACATTTAAATATCCAGCCAATTTCGATCACCAAAATTAACAGAACACCAAAGACATTTTAACTGAACTCGTCAAAAATTATCATCGTTGGACAAAGGCAATGCTCTTCAGGCAAATAACTAGCTGCGTCTTAAATGGGCTAAATTGCACTGTTGGAACCATTATTATCAAGAAACTGAGCAAAAATTCTTATAGTTCCGACTAAGCATACATTGAGGAACCATTTTTTGATAAGTAGGCTAATTTGATTGTGGCTTTTACTTGCGTGAACTTTTCTTTTCTACTTAATTCACTCCAAGCACTCCGATTAGAGCTTGAACTCGAGATGTTCAATCTTAGAGACAACTCCACTAGCGTGAACAAGGTCCCACAGGATACAATACTTTCATAATGAATTAATGCTTTCTTCCCAGTCTAGGTCTAAATCACCCATTAGAGATGTTAGAATTTATTGAACATCTATTTTGATTAATGTCTTCTTATGTTTGATTGACGACAATATAACTTGATTATGTTTCTGTGTTTAGTTGGTTAATTGATTGATTATATGATTGAGCTTTATATAGTAGTGCAATATTCTGACTGAGTCATATGACAACTCATTATCGTGAGTGAATCCTTTTAGATAGCTCATTATTGAGATTATGCTTTGTATAGATATAGTTTATTGTATCTATGTTCTTTATGGCAAGATCATATTTATTTGAATTTGAATTGATATTTTGTCAAAGATCTTGCATTACTCTTCATTTATAGAAAAGTCTAGATGTGATCTTGGTAGATAATAAAACAATGAAGAAAAGATTTAGTAAGTTTGAAAAGCTACAATAAAGCAGATCAGTCGACTAGAATGTTGAAAAAAAATTAATGTCCCAGTAGTTTTTGTCAGACAGAAAGTGAAGATTCGAGACAGTATAGAAAGCATTGGTCGATGGACCAAACTTGGTGTATGGTCGACTAATGCAACGGAGAAATAGAAGGCAGGAAGTACAAAGAGCTTTGGTCGGTCAACCAAACCCGCTTCTACAGTCAACCAATTGTTCTATAAAGAGAAAGATTTCGTTTCCCTTTTGGGGTTGATTTTCTTTATGGAAGAAAATCAATGACCTAACAGCTAGAGATTTTAGGCTGCTATAAGAGAGTCTTTGTGTACTCTTCTTAGAGTGCTTTTGAGAAGATCATCATGCATCTGAGTATCATTGTAAGGGGGTGTGAAATCAAAAGAAAAGAAAGGAAAACGATCAAAGTGAGGGCTCTAGTGTTAAAGTGATTGAAAACTTCACGGAAGCTTGTGTTTGTTATTGCTCACAGTGGTTGCTTTGTATTTGTTTATCGATTATTGTTACAACTAACCCCTTTAGAGTTGAAATTGAGAGAAACGTGTGAAAAATTGAAAACACCTAATTCACCCCCTCTAGGATTGTACCTAGACCAACAAAAGATACATTCAAGATAGAACTGATGAAGATAGGTCTTGAACACTTAAAGCTTCAAGTGGTTAAAGACTGGGGCTGAGCTTGATCAAACAGGGATCAGTTTTGGCTTCATCAAGTACTGCAGAAGTTAGTGTTCAAGGATAATGTTCCTGTTTTGCTTGTAATGCTAAGTCATTTCTTTTTTTTTAATGTAATTGCTGCTTTGTTGTGCAGCAACTTGCTTTCTGCTACTTGTAACTAGTTGTTTACCTAATCTGTCCTTGAATGAACCTTACTTGTAATTTAAGTCAAGTGCTTATCATAAGCATGGTTCTTTGTACTGCTGCTAAAGTTGATTGTACTTGGATATATAACCTTTCTATATGTTGTTTCATATATATATAACTCCTCTTTATGGAGTCTTTTGAGCCTTATTTTTGTTTGTTTTTCGTTCTTTCGTTTCCTCTGCATTTTTTTTGTTCTCATCTCTTTGAAATCCATTACTGCTGAAGCTTAATCAAGAAGCTGTAAGATTAGTCTTTTGACTTCAATCTGGTATTAGAGCATTAAGGATCTTAAAGGAATCTGTGAGTGTGAGAAAAACAAAAGAGATTGTGAGGTAAACACCAAATCCGAGAGTATTTGTTCTTCCTAAGTGTGGTCAGTTGTAATCCTAACCCAGAAATCTATGGCCTCTTTAAGCTTCACACCACTTCCACCATTTAAGTTCTCAGGTGAGAATTATGTTCTTTGGACAGTGTTGATGAAGACTTATCTCAAGGCCTATGACCTTTGGGAGGTCACTGAATCAGGAATAGAAATTCCTGATCTTCCAGCAAATCCTAGCATGGCACAAATCAAACATCACAGTGAGATGGTGGCCAAGCAATACAAGGCTCTCTCTTGCATTCAAACATCTGTGAGTGAAGCCATTTTGAGCAGAATCATGGCATGTGAGACTGCAAAAGAAGCCTGGAACAAGTTGAGAGAAGAGTTTGTTGGTACAGACAAGACCGGAGGCATGCAACTGCTGAATCTTAGGAGAGAATTTGCAAACTCTAGAATGAAGGATTCTGAATCCATAAAAGAGTACAGTGACAGGTTGATGAAAATAATGAATCAAATCAGACTACTAGGTGATGAACTTACTGACAGAAGGGTTGTTGAACAGCTTCTTGTTAGTGTGCCTGAAAAGTTTGAATAAAAAATTGCAGCTATTGAAGAGTCTAAAGATCTCAGTCAAATTACTGTCACTGAACTTATAAGTTCCTTGCAAGCTTCAGAGCAAAGAAGTCTTATTAAGAATGGAGGAGCAAATGCCAAACCAGCTGCAGATAAAAGGGCCACAGAGGGAGCTCTTGCAGCACAGTTCAAGGGCAAGGCTTCACAAAGAAGGCAACAAGGAGCTCAAAATGCAAAGCAGGGAGCTGAAACTAGTAAAGCTGGTGGAAAAAAGGTTTATGGTCCATGTTGTCACTGCAGCAAAACTTCTCATCTTCCAAAGGATTGTTGGAGAAGGCCAGATGTCATATGTTCCTTCTGCAATGAAAAGGGACATGTTGATAGAATATGCAAAGCCAAAAGGAAACAGTTCAAACAGCAACACAAAAAACAAGCTCAGGTTGCAGATGTTGGTAGTTTAGAAATAGAGGAGGAACTCTTTGTTGCAGATACAACTTCTGTGGGTAATGACAAAGTCTCATGGCTTATTGACAGTGGTTGTACACACCACATGTCATCAAACTCTAGCATTTTCAAAAGTCTTGACAGATCATATGCTTCTAAAGTGAGAATTGGCAATGGTTCTCATCTTGAAGTACATGGAAAAGGCTCAGTTGCAGTTCAAACTTCTTCAGGTACAAAATTGATCACTGATGTACTTTTTGTACCTGATATTTCTCACAATTTGCTGAGTGTGGGCCAACTGCTACAAAAGGATTGTTCTTTGATTTTCAAAGAAAAATCCTGCACTATTCTAGATGCAACTGGAACTGAGTTAGTCTCAGTCAAAATGAAAGGAAAGAGTTTTTCATTAGAGTTTGACAAGTTGAATCACAATGCTCTACCTGCCTCAAGTGATGATTCACTCTTATGGCACAAAAGATTGGGCCATTTTCACTATGCAGGAATGGAAATTTTACAGCAAAATGAGTTTGTGACTGATATGCCTACTATCTTTGTTCAAAATGAAGTTTGTGGTGTGTGTCAAATGGGAAAACAAGCAAGACAACCATTTCCTTCAGGTGAAGCTTGGAGAGCAAAGGATAAACTGGAGTTAGTTCACAGTGATGTCTGTGGACCTATGCAGACATTATCCTTGAATGGAAGCAGGTATTTTTTAATCTTTATTGATGATTTGACAAGATATTGTTGGGTTTACTTCTTGAAGCAAAAATCAGAAGTGCATGCAGTGTTTGAAAATTTTAAAGCTCAAATTGAAGCTCAGTCAGGCTGCAGAATCAAGATCTTCAGGTTTGATAATGGATTTGAATATACTTTAGATGCCTTTAGACAGACTTGTGCAGCTGCTGGAATTGTTCATCAGTTTTTAGCACCATACACACCCCAGCAAAATGGAGTGTCAGAGAGGAAGAACAGGTTCATTATGGACATGTCAAGATGCTTACTAGCAGAGAAGGATTTGCCTAAAAGGTTTTGGGCAGAAGCTGTAAACACAGCTGTCTATCTGCAAAATAGACTATACACTAAAGCTGTCAAAGATAAAACACCCTTTGAAGCTTGGTTTGGAACAAAGCCTTCAGCTCAAAATCTGAAAGTCTTTGGTTGTGTATGTTATGTTCATGTCCCTGACCACAAAAGAAGCAAGCTGGATTATAAGTCAAAGCCCTGTGTTTTTGTTGGTTACAGTCTGACTTCAAAAGCCTTTAGGTTGTATGATATTCAGGCTGATAAGGTTATGATCAGTATGGCTGTCAAATTTAAGGAAACAAAGGGCTGGAATTGGGCAAGTTCAGTCAACTCTCAAACTGAGGATGCAGCTAAACCAGCTCTAGTTTCTGTTGATACTAATTCTGAGTCAGAAGAGGAAGAAGATGATGAAAACATTCCTGTGAGAGGGGTCAAGCCAATTGCAGATGTGTATGCTAGAAGCAATGTAGCCATTCTAGAACCTGCAACTTATTCAGAGGCTGCTCATTCTCCTGAATGGGTGCATGCAATGCAGGATGAAATCACTGCTATTGAGAAGAACAGAACCTGGAATCTAGTTGATAGGCCTATAGACAGAAATGTTATTGGTCTCAAATGGGTATTCAGAACCAAATTCAACTCAGATGGCTCAATTAATAGACTGAAAGCAAGGCTTGTAGCAAAGGGATATGTACAACAGTTTGGAGTGGATTTTTCAGATACATTTGCTCCTGTTGCTAGACTTGACACAATCAAGCTACTGTTAGCACTTGCAGCTCAAAAAAACTGGTTTGTTTACCAGTTAGATGTTAAGTCAGCTTTCCTAAATGGACTGCTGAAAGAAGACATTTATGTTGAACAGCCAGAAGGGTTTGAGAAGCAAGGATGTGCAGGCCAAGTCTATAAGTTGAACAAGGCTCTTTATGGTCTTAAACAAGCTCCAAGAGCTTGGTACAGCAGGATCAATGATCATCTCTTGAAGCTTGGCTTCATTAAGAGCAAAAATGAAGCTGCTCTGTTCATCAAGAAAGAAAAGGAGTATATTCTGATCATTTCTCTATATGTTGATGATCTTTTGGTTACTGGAAACAATCAAGATATGATTGTCAAGTTCAAAACTGAGATGTTCAAGGTCTTTGAAATGACTGATCTTGGGAAAATGTCTTTTTTCTTGGGACTTGAAGTGAGGCAAGATAATGCTGGAATCTTTGTCAGTCAAGAGAAGTATGCAAAAGAAGTTTTAAGCAAATTTAAAATGGAAAGTTGCAAGGCTGTATCCACTCCTTTTTCATTAAATTTGAAGTTATCAAGAGAAGATGGAGCTGAAAAGTTTAATCCTGAACTGTATAGAAGTCTCATAGGCTGTCTCTTGTACTTGACTGCCTCTAGGCCTGACATTGCACATTCAACAAGTCTATTGTCCAGATTTATGCATGCACCAAGTGTGAAACACTACTTGGCAGCAAAAAGAGTGCTTCGATACATTAAAGGAACTGCACAGCTTGGAATTCAGTATAAAAGAGAAGAAAAATTGCAGCTAATTGGTTTCTCTGACAGTGACTTAGCTGGTTCACCAGATGATTTAAGGAGCACATCAGGGTATGTTTTTACTCTAGGCTCAGGGGTTTTTTGCTGGAGTTCAAAAAGGCAAAGCATGGTGGCTCAGTCTACAGCTGAAGCAGAATATGCAGCAGCTGCAGGAGCTGCAAATCAAGCTGTATGGCTAAGGAAATTGCTTACTAATTTGTACCTGAAACCAGACATGCCAACTGTAATCTATTGTGACAATCAATCTGCCATTGCTATCTCAAAAAATCCAATTCACCATTGCAGAACTAAACACTACAAGATTAAGTTGCATTTTCTGAGAGAAGCTCAAGAGGAAGGGGAGATCAGCTTAGAGTATTGTGAGTCTGAAAATCAGTTGGCAGACTTGTTCACTAAGCCTCTATCAAAGGGCAAATTTGAATCTTTAAGAGAAAGGCTTGGCATGCAAGTGTTCAACTCCAAGGAGGAGTGATGAAGTTTGGTCTTGAACACTTAAAGCTTCAAGTGGTTAAAGACTGGGGCTGAGCTTGATCAAACAGGGATCAGTTTTGGCTTCATCAAGTACTGCAGAAGTTAGTGTTCAAGGATAATGTTCCTGTTTTGCTTGTAATGCTAAGTCATTTCTTTTTTTTTAATGTAATTGCTGCTTTGTTGTGCAGCAACTTGCTTTCTGCTACTTGTAACTAGTTGTTTACCTAATCTGTCCTTGAATGAACCTTACTTGTAATTTAAGTCAAGTGCTTATCATAAGCATGGTTCTTTGTACTGCTGCTAAAGTTGATTGTACTTGGATATATAACCTTTCTATATGTTGTTTCATATATATATAACTCCTCTTTATGGAGTCTTTTGAGCCTTATTTTTGTTTGTTTTTTGTTCTTTCGTTTCCTCTGCATTTTTTTTGTTCTCATCTCTTTGAAATCCATTGCTGCTGAAGCTTAATCAAGAAGCTGTAAGATTAGTCTTTTGACTTCAAGAACAGCAAAAGCAAGGATGAAAAACTACAAGAAGCAAGAACAGAATCATTGGCAAGGAATTCAAATAGATTTATCTCAAACAAAAATGAAAAAAATCAGGAATGAATATTTACAAGTGATAATAGAGAGGAGAAATTGGAAGAAAAATACAGACAAGTGGACAATACTCAATTCGGATGAAGTGGTGAAATGTGCAGATATGGAAAGGGGGATTAAGTAAGAATTGAAGGGAGTGGGAATTGAATCAAGGATTCAGAAAGATGCAAGCTTTTTATCAAGAGGTAAAAAATCAAAACTACTCTTATCATTGACGAATATTGGACTCCAGAATACCACAGTATGGCTGTGTCGCTTGTTTCAATATATAACAGACAAACACTCCCAATTCACTTTGTGATTCCATCATGCTTTGAACCCCTTCCATCTCTGCGAGCTGCAGCAAACAGCAGGAGTCATGGATTGTCATTTGGTGGATTCCTGGACAGTCCGTCTTTGGTTTGATCATTGAGCTTCTCAAACAGGATCCAATTCGTTCCTTGGTGCAAGGCTATGGCTACAACCAAATCAAATTTGAGTCACTTGACTAGATCTTTTTAGTGGTATCTTATAGCAGTGATGCGCATTAAAAGCAGTCAAGTAACTTGTTCCTAAAACAGACAATGCCATGGAGAAAATTTTCAAGCGTTCAAGAAAGAAACACTCATCGAACTAGCTGCTCTACTGCTCGCACCAAATCAAGAGGGTTGCATCTCCAACATTTTTTCAGCACGTATGTGTTTCTGATGTCAAAGGAAGCATGACACCACAACAATCCATCACCAGTGAGGTTGCACTACAAACAGCTCTGAAGTTAGGAGCAGAGCATGGTAAGAACCATTGGTTTCTCTGGATATGCAAGGCAAAGTATACAATGATTATGTCTGCATTATTTTTGCTGGAACTATTTGGGAGGGTTGGTGATCAATTCACCGCATACCTTCTGTCTAAGTTTGTCTACCATGATATTTTTGTTCGAGTTGTCATGCATAATGTAGTTCACAATAGAATTAAACGACATAGAAAAATTTCATGTAGCCGATCCAATTAAATTTGGAATAAAGGCTTTGCCATCATTGTTGTGTTGTCATGCACAACTTTTCCAGTCATCATTAATTTACACTTCACGTTTGAGTGTTGTGTTAGCTGAATACAGCCAGTTGCAGGCAATCAATTGCAGTGTGATGCCCTCTCCACCTCTCAACAACCCCCCCCCCCCCCCAACAAAAGAACCATTTTTCTTGATATTCAGTCTTCTTGTTCTTGATGAACCATTTTTTGAAATAGCCCACAAGAAAACTCTATTGGCATAAAGTAACCAACAATTTAACCAACAAGAATCAATTTTCGCTGCCTGGCATGCAACTAAACATCTTACCAAAGTTTCGAATCAAAAACCTGATTTCTTTTTGGCAAAAACAAAATAAAAAAATGCAAACAAAATAAATTAAAGCAAGATAAGATTGAATCACCTTTTTTTGCTATTGCCTAACATATCAAGGAATTTGCTGGACTTGCCGATGTATTTGTAGCATCCAATCTACATAACCATTGATGTCACCAATCTGGTCCTCCACCAGATTTGTGAGAAGATGGAAGCCTTCTCTGGGTTGTTCACCTTGCCCTACAAGATGACATAGCTGGTAATAAGAAGGATCACTTTCCCTTAGTTTATTTAGCATACCTATTAGCTTTTTGCACATTGCGGTATCGCGTTCGCAAAGTGTAACCTGAATAATACAACAATGAAGCATGTCAACCTTACACTATTCCAAGAATCATAAGACTCGGGACATCAATCTCTAGTCCAATATTGACTTCAATTGACTTCTGTAACAGATTTGAGATATGTCTACCACTCTTTCGATCTCTCACATTAACAATCCTTGACAACTATGGAACACACAGACAACACGAGACTCTGCTGTCAGCTTACCTTTCAAACAATAACCATGGAATAAATGCACTTTTTAGACATCGATTCAGGTCTAAGTCTATTGGAACTAAATTCAATTGGCCCACTATACAAAGTTAAACACTAAAAGACCAATGTCACCATCCTCTTAGATAATATGACAACTCAACCAAACCCCAACTGATTGAGAAGATGGTATAAAACATGTGATGTCACCGTCCTCTTTTGTGGTCTGGCCCTCATCCTATTTGGAATCGGTCCAATCAACTGGCAAGGAATTCAAATAGATTTATCTTAAACAAAAGAGAAAAAAAATCAAGATTGAATATTTGCAAGCGAGATAAGGAGCATAAATTGCAAGAAAACAAGGACAAATGGACAGTACTCAATTTGGAAAAAGTGGTGAAATGTGCAGATATGTTATGGAAATGAGGATTAAGCAATAATTGAAGGGAGTGGAGAATCGAATCAAGGATTCAGAACATGCAAGCATTTATCAGGAAAAGAAAATCAAAACTACTTCGCCGAATCGTTGGCGAATATTGGATTCTGAACTACCACACTATGGCTGTCTCGCTTGTCTCAATATGTAACTAATGAACACTCCCAATTCACTTTGTGATTCCATCGTCCTTTGAATCTCTTCCATCTCTCCTCACCCTTACTGCCCCCAACCTTGTGACCCACCAAGCCATTGTGATATGTACAAAGTGGTTGTTGATAAAAATCCACCATTTTGCACCCTCATGTGAAGGGAAATATAATTGGCAGATTTAATTTCTTTGTTCCCACGTGTACATTTTGCTTTCCCTGATCAACTTGAAATCTATGTGTTCCGGTTTGTATAATTTGCTGTTGATTTCATTGTACTGTACGAAATTGCATGATAAATTCCATTAAAACCTCTCCTTCTGATCTTCTCTGGCCGGCATACAATGCGTCACAATATTTGCTCTATCACAATATCAACATGCATAAACAGAGGTTTTTTTAGTGCAATTCAAACGAGTTGGCAAACAGTCGGGTGAGGTTGACACGGTCATTTTACCTATTTTTTCTTTTCTTTTATCTAGACATGTTATGTTCTGTTAGATTTAATTATAAATCTATTACCATAAACATATGTCTATCAAATTTTTAAATTGAATATAATCATGTAAATAAAATGTAAGGTAACATACCTGAAATTAACAGAAATCAATGTCGAAATCGTTGATACAGCTACAAAGTTCGCCTTGATTGATTTCTTTCTCTTGACTTTTACAATAATCACATACTTTTAGATAGAATTTTTGTGTGGGTTAGAAAGAGATATGAGTATATATATATATATAAGTTTAGATTTAATTCAATGTGTTCATCAATAATGAGATCAACAGTTGAGATTAATTTATTTAATTGATTATTTCCTTTAATTCACTTTGATTTTTTTGAAATATGCTTTTAACGCTTTAAATGATGATTATTTACGAGAAAAACTCGATTATAATAAATCTAAAAAGTATATGATTCAATCGAAAAGTTGAAAGATCGAATAATTAATTATAAAAATAAATAAAAATTTACGACTGAAAAAATAGACTTGATGATCAATGTTATCCCAAACATTTTTTAGTTTATCATTTGTCATTCATTATGTTTTTTTATTATATCCACTATATAATCTCTATTAAAATAATTTTATTCACTCTTCACTTTTTTTTTTTTTTGTTAAGTGGACATATGTGGCATCTAACAACGTGTTATGTCAGACAAATTATGTCTGTTTGTCAGTAAAGTATGATGAGATGGAGTGTAAAAATTTTTTCTTTTCAAAATTGCTTAGCAATTAAAGAAAAAAATTATGAAATTTTGGCTTATAAAATAAATTATTAATCATTTTTAAATATTTTTCAAATCATTAACAATTAAAGAAAAAAATTCATTTCTCAATCTGCCCTTATGCCCCCTCTCTCTCTCACTCTCTCTCTCTCTCTCTCTCTCCCCTAAACGTTTCTCTCTTCCCTCCTCCTGTTCTCTCTCCTCCTCCCTCTCTCCTTCCTTTCTCTCACCTCATGCTGCAGAAAAGAAGGCCCAGTATGGGAACCTCAGGAATGCTTATAACAAGTCGCAGGAGTAAGCTTTGCATCTTCGCCATCAAAAAGTGATTTGAGGACCTTTAGGAAATGGTCATGAGTTATTTTATCATTTTGCATTCCCTCATTCGAATCTGGCTGCAAATTCCTTGGATGTCTGGAAGGGAGGAAGAGGAAGAGGAAGAGAACAGAGAAAGGGAGGAAGGAGAAGAGAGGGAGGAGGAAGGAGAGAGAAAGTAACGAGAGAGGTGAGGAGAGAGACTGGGAGGAGAGAGAGAGAAAAGGCGAGAGGAGAAAGGGAAATGAATTTTTGTTAATTTTTTATTATTTCTTTTTAATTATTAATGTTTTTAAAATATTTTAAAAAAAATAATTTTTTCGTATCACGTCATTAGACTTTTTTTTTCGCTGGAGTCCCTTTTCTTTTTCGATTATTTATTAGTCCAAAAGTTATAAATTGCATTACAAGTATTAACCTCTCGGAGGGCCAATATCCTTTCCCTCTTTCTTTTTGCTTTTTGTTTTTTTTTTTTTTTATTTCTGAAAAAAGCTTCTTTATCTTAACATTACAAAATCATCCACATCGATCGTGTAGAGAAGTGGTAGTTAGTCTTTTGTTTGGACCGCATACTTTAGTTTAAAACATGTGCAATCTCGATCGGCTGAATCTATAAAATTAATAAAATGTGTCATTACATCTCTAAAATTAGGTATCTATCTGAATATTTTTTTTTGTATAACAAGACAGTAATTTTATATAACAAGACTGCTATTTTATTCAACAAAAAAATACAGAAAAATACAGATTTTTTTGTTGCACAAAATATCAGTTTTGTTACACAAAATTACTCTCTTGTTATACAAAAAAATATTCGGACAGATACCCAATTATGGCAGCTTAATTTTTTTCATTAATAAATTAACTCAAATTTCAGATCATACATAAAAGACAAATCTTATTGCATCAGCAAGTTTATTTGTTATGACATGCAAGTGAGGTAATAGCATTAAGTCACGAAAATACAACATATAAAAATAGAGAACTGTTATATTTTCTGTCTATTTTTTTATAGAATGTTATTTGAAATATTGTTTGAATGTAATTGATTATATTTTATTTGTAATTATCTCGATTTTAAATATAACTAAGAAGAAAAAAAAATTAATATTATTTTTTTACACATAAAATCTAATTAATTGTACTTAAAATTCAGTCAGTTACATTCTGACAATAATTTTTTTTTTTTTAGAAAATATAACTTTTTCCATAAAAGTAAGAGTAGTGCTCTGTACATGTACATTCGGCCCTTTTTAAAATTTTAAAGAGTGAGAGGTTTGGTACACGAACATGACCAACTCCGGAAGAAAAACCCATAAATTCCTAGTTCACTCATATTGGCTGAAAGAATATTATCGCATGTTCCGATTTTTAATATCTCAATTACGTACTAAAATGTTACGAGACTAATAATTTTTAAAATTAACATTAAATATTGTTATTTTTTTATTATAAATGTTATTAATTTTGTTGCAAAAATTATCTTTTTTTTTTATTCAATAAATTGATCGGGACACAAAAAAAATGAGTAAATCTACCTCAAATGAGCAGAAGGTTATTGAAAAATTCAACTATCTTTTAATATATATATATATATATATATATATATATATATATATATATATATATATATCAAAAGAGTTGGATCTTAAATTATATCTCAATTATTAGAACTAAACCTAGGAAACAATCAATTGACTAGTAAATTAAAGACATAAGCTAGCTGTACACTATCAATTCCAACTGGATAGAATCAGCCACCACAAATTTGGAGAAATTAAGCTTCGAAATCAAGGACAGCAATATTAATGATTCTATGAATAAGAATATTCGGGATTTCCTCCGAATATTACCCTATAGAAATCGACTTTCCTACATGGCAAAATGAAGTTGGCATAAGAGAACGAACAAACAACACGACTATAATCTTGTTTATGATTGGTCAGTTTAAGTTGAACCCGTAAAACGCGGATATCTCTTACACGTGGCCTGTAATTCCATGAACATTCCACATAAAGAGCTCAATTACTCTGTTCTTGTCTAGTAATCATCTAATAGTTGACAAACGGAAGGCACAACCCAAGTGTTTGTTTTGGTGCTAGGGGACATGACGGTGAGCCCAATTTTACTTTGTTGTTGTCCAATTTGGTGTACGAAAATTGCACATAAATGAAATTTAAGTTTGTGTTAACTTTCAGTTCAGGTTGAGAGTATAATAAAAGACCAAATGGGGTGTCATAATTCGTTAGAGACCCATTTGATGATATGCAATGTAATCTGCTTTTTTTTTTTTTTTTCCCCCTTTGATTCAATATTTCCTTCAGCAAAGGTTGGTCATTAAGGTGCAGCTTTGCTGTGACAAATGCCGGTCCCAGGCCTTGACTTTCGCTGCTGGGGCAGAAGGTGCGTAACCTCTTATGTCTCACTGCTATTTAAGTTTTACGCTTAACAATGCTGATTCTTCCTCTTAAAGCTTCGAAATTAGCTGCATTTTCTTTAAGTTTGCGTCTATATAATGGCTTACGTAGCAATTCGAGAATTTCATGCTCGAAGAGGATTATATACTGCTGAAATGCACAATTATAGTCTCACACTAGAAGAGAAAGAAGCTAAGGGCGATCAACATATATATATGCTAAAGACTCAACTCAATGCCTTAAAAATTTTGGTTAACAAGTGGTGTAAAGGGTCATAGTATTGTTGCTTGCTCCTGCCCTATCAGTGTGCTCTCCGAATTTAGGCACCCCAATAAAATACCAACAATATTGTCAGAGCCGATGGCTCAGTCTTGGACTTCGGACATTTGTGGACACGCAGACTATTAGGGGCACAAGTGGATTGAAAGCCCAGTAGAAATTTGAAGTTAAGTCCACATGGGTAGATGCGGTGCGTATACAAGAGAGAGGACAAAACCCAAATTGGCAAAAAGTCCAATCTAAAAAGACTCACATTTGAGGGGAAATATTGAGATACAAAGTGTAGTGTCCCACGATCGGAAAAGGAAGCTAAGAGCAAGTTAGATATATATCACGAAAGACCTGTAGCCCAACACCTTAAAGTAGAAGTGGTATCAATGCCCATTTTGTAGTATCAATGCCCATTGTGTTGTTACTTACTACAGTCCAATTGTTGTGCTCTCCAAATTTGGAATGTTTTAAACACCCCAAACTCATATGCACATTGTACCATGATGACCATTGAATGCATATTTATAATTTTTATCATTAATTACAATTACAATACAATCTCTTACAGTGTTAACCTGCATATAATAAGTGTCAAATAGACCGTGTTTGTATATCAGGTCCTATTGATATGACGATCCAAACTGGTTTTACTATGTTCAAAAGAAATATATCTTCATAAAGAAAATGCAAACCATTGGATGTTTTTAACCATTTTAGGGGTAAGCAAGGTGGAATTAGCAGGAGATGACGGAGACAAATTGGTGGTGATTGGAGATGGGGTTGATGCAGTAGAACTGACGCGCTCTTTGAGGAAGAAATTCAAGTGTGCAAGCTTACTAGGCGTGACTGGCAATGCACCACCGCCACCTCCACCGCCACCATCACCGCCGCCACCACTGCCACCACTATCACCATGCTTCATCTTGTGAAGGGAAATAATTGCTAGATTTAATTTCTTTGTCTCCACAAGTACATTTTCCTTTCCCTGATGAACTTGATTACTAGCTAGCTTGCTGCCACCCTCTTTGTAGTTTCTTCAAAATGTATGTGTTTTGGTTGTATAATTTGTTGTTCACTTCATTGTACTCTACACAAATGCATGACAATTTCCATTAAAACCGCTCCTTCTGATCTTCTCTGGCCTGCATACAACAAAGTTGGCATACAATGGTCAGACTTTTGCTCTACCAATATTGATGTGCATGGAAATAATTTTTTAGTGCAATTCACTGGGGTTGGCAAACAGTCGGCTGTGGTTGTTTTAGATTTTGAATTGATTATGTTTTAAGGCCTTTTGGGTATGCGTTTTCCGAAATTATTTTTCAGATTAATTGAGTTTCGAAATTCCCAAGTTGTTCAAATTTGAGGTAATGGGCCATAGACTCTTTTATTAATAAAAGTTAGGTCGAGTCAATTTTTGAGCAAATTAATTTAAATTTTTTGGGTCGTGCCAATTTTTGTCATCACTAATTTAAGGTCAATGCACCAAGGTCTCCAAATAACACCTATAGCTGTATTCACACGAATTGAACATTTAAATATCCAGCCAATTTCGATCACCAAAATTAACAGAGCACCAAAGACATTTTAACTGAACTCGTCAAAAATTATCATCGTTGGACAAAGGCAATACTCTTCAGGCAAATAAGTAGCTGCTCCTTAAATGGGCTGAATTGCACTGTTGGAACCATTATTATCAAGAAATTGAGCACAATTAGTGTGGTTCCAACCAAGCATACATTGAGGAACCATTTTTTGATAAGTAGGCTAATTTGATTGTGGCTTTTACTTGCGTGAACTTTTCTTGTCGACTTAATGCACTCCGAGCACTCCAATTAGAGCTTGAACTCAAGATGTTCAATCTTGGAGACAACTCTACTGGCATGAACAAGGTCCCACAGGATATGATACTTTCAAAATGAATTAATGCTTCTTCCCAGTCTAGGTCTAAATCACCCATTAATGATATTAAAATTTACTGAGCATCTATTTTGATTATTGTCTTCTTATGTTTGATTGATGATAATATAACTTCATTATGTTTCTATATTTAGTTGGGTAATTAATTGATTATGTGATTGAGCTTTATATAGTAGTGCAATATTCTGACTGAGTCTTATGACAGCTCATTATTGTGGGTGAATTCTTTTAGATAGCTCATTATTGAGATTATGCTTTATATGGATATACTTTATTGTATCTATGTTCTTTATGTCAAAATTATATTTATTTGAATTTGAATTGATATTTTGTCGAAGATCTTGCATGGCTGTTATCTCTTCATTTACAGAAAAGTCTAAATGTGATCTTGGAAGATCACGAAAGAAGGAAGAAAGATTCAGAGCCTGTTCGAGTTAACTGTTGAATGTTGCTCTTACTGATTGCTGCTACTGATTGCTGATTGCTGATTCCTACTTCCTATTGCTGATTGCTGATAGCATTAATGAAGTGTTTGGTTAATTTTATACTTACTGTTACTGTTAAATAATGAAATCTCTAATTTAGACAGATAATTTATGTATATATATCATATTAAAAATTTTATTTTTATATTTTATAATTTTATATTTTAGAATAACATTGTATAAATAATATTGAGAATTATTTTACTTAATTTTTAACTTTTAAAAAAATATATTAATTTTTATTAAATGATAAAAATTATTATGTTTGAGATTTTTTTATTATAAATATCAATATTAAAGAAAATTGAAGTGAAAAAAACATTATTTAAGAATACTTGAAAAAAAAATTATTGAAGTTATATAAATACTAATAAAATAAATTAACATATCTAATTCATGTATCAAGTAAAAAAAATAATAGTAAAATTATTTAAATATTATTTAAGGGTAATTTAATCCATATAAATTATTATTAATATTAAAAAGTTAAAAGTAATCCAAAAAACAGCAAAAAGTAGCTCAGAACTGTTTTTCAATCAACTGCTATTAGGAAGTCAAATAAGGAAATAAGTAGAATCAAACAATAACACTTAAAAGTTTACCAAACACCTATCTTCCTACTTTTTGAAAATAAAACGCAAATGTACTATTTCAAAAACTAACCCAAACTCCCCCTCATCAAGTTTGAAAAGCTACAATAAAGCAGATCGATCAACCAAAATGTTGGCTTTGGTTGATCAAATTATCATAAACAAAAAGTGAAGATTCAAGACAGTACAGAAAGCATTGGTTGGTGGACCAAACTTGGTCTATGGTCGACCGATGCACAAAGAAATAGGAGGCAAGAAGTACTGAGAACTTAGGTCTGTCGACCAGACCCACTCCTACAGTCAACCAGTTGTTTTATAAAGAGAAAGATTTTGTTTTCCTTCTAGGGTTGATTTTCTCTATGGAAGAAATGACCTAGCTAGAGATTTTAGGCGGCTATAAGAGAGTCTTTGTGTACTCTTCTTAAAGTGCTTTTAAGAAGATCATTATCCACCTAAGTATCATTGTAAGGGTGTGTGAAATCAAGAGAAAAGAAAGTAAAAAAATCAAAGTGAGGGCTCTAATGATAAAGTGATTGAAACTTCACAAAAGCTTGTATTCTAAGTTGTGAAACAAGAGCAACTTTGTAAAAGGTTGTTTTTCACTTTCAAAGAAGAAAAATAGTTAATAAATTGAACTCTTAAGAAAGAATCCTAAAATAATGGACGAAAAGTCCCAATTAGAGTAAACCGCTATAAATTGCGGGGCAAGCTCTTCTTTTCCTCTCATTTTCTTTCCATTGTGTTTGTTATTGGTCATAGTGATTGCTTTATATTTGTTTATCGATTATCTTATATTTGTTTATCAATTATCGTTACAACTAATCCCTTTAGAGTTGAAATTGAGAGAAGAAATTTGAAAACACCCAATTCACAGGATATCCAACTTTTTGGTACTAAATTTTTATATTTTTTTATATATGAATCCTAAACTTTTTTGATATTTCATTTAAATTCTAAACTTTTTGATTTTTTATCACACTAGTCCTTTTATTTACGAAAAGTAATTAATTTATTAATAAATGAGTTTAACTAGATGAAAATTATTAAAAAAAATCAAATATATGAATTAAATATTTTTTTATCAACAAATATACACATTAAATATTTTTTTAATTAACAAGTACCTGAATTAAATATGCAATATGCATATTTTTTTATAGAGAAAATATTCAATTTGTGCATTTAACATTTTTTTAACTAATTTTTGTAAGGTCCAAATCATTTTTTTAACAATTTGACCGCTTTCCGTCAACAAATAAACTGATTTAGTAAAAAATTGAAAGGTTTATGACTCAAATAAAATTTTAAAAAATTTTAGAACTCATATATAAAAAAAAAGTATAAAGGTTTAGGAATAAAAAATTGCATACCCCTCAATTCACCCCTTTTAGGGTTGTACTGGGACCAACAAAAGATGCATTCAAGATAGAACAGCAAAAGCAAGGATGAAAAACTACAAGAAGCAAGAACAGAATCATTGGCGAGGAATTCAAATAGATTTATCCTAAACAAAAATGAAACAAATCAGGAATGAATATTTACAAGTGAAGATAAAGAGGAGAAATTGCGAGAAAATAAGGACAAGTGGACAATACTCAATTCGGATGTAGTGGTGAAATGTGCAGATATGTTATGGAAATGGGGATTGAGTAAGAATTGAAGGAAGTGGGAAATTGAATCAAGGATTCAGAAAGATGCAAGCCTTTATTAGGAGGAGAAAAAATCACAACTACTCTTATCGTTGACGAATATTGGACTCCAGACTACCACATATGTTTGGCTGTGTCGCTTGTCTCAATATATAACTGACAAACACTCCCAATTCACTTTGTGATTCCATCATGCCTTGAACCCCTTCCATCTCTGCGAGCGGCACCAAATAGCAGGAGTCATGGCTTGTCATTTGGTGGATTCCTGGACAGTCCATCTTCGGTTTGATAGTTGAGCTTCTCAAACAGGATCCAATTCGTTCCTTGGTGCAAGGCCATGGCTACAATCAAATCAAATTTGAGTCACTTGGCTAGATGTTTTTAGTGGTATCTTATAGCAGTGATGTGCATTAAAAGCAGTCAAGTAACTTGTTCCTAAAACACACAATGCCATGGAGAAAATTTTCAAGCATTCAAGAAAGAAACACTCGTCAAATTAGCTGCTCTACTGCTCGCACCCTAACAAGAGGGTTGCATCTCCAACATTTTTTCAGCACGTATGTGTTTCTGATGTCAAAGGAAGCATGACACCACACCAATCTGTTACCTTTGAGGTTGCAATATAGACAGCTCTGAAGTTAGGAGCAGAGCATGGTAAGAACCATTGGTTTCTCTGGATATGCAAGGCAAAGTATACAGTGATTATGTCTGCATTGTTTTTGCTGGAACTATTTGAGAGGGTTGGTGATCAATTCACTGCATATCTTCTGTCTAAGTTTGTCTACCATGATATTTTTGTTCGAGTTGTCATGCATAATGTAGTTCACAATAGAATTAAACGACATAGAAAAATTTCATGTAGCCGATCCAATTAAATTTGGAATAAAGGCTTTGCCATCATTGTTGTGTTGTCATGCACAACTTTTCCAGTCATCATTAATTTACACTTCACGTCTGAGTGTTGTGTTAGTTGAACACAGCCAGTTGCAGGCAATCAATTGCAGTCTCATACCCTCTCCACCTCTCAACACCACCCCCCCCCTTGGTGGAAAAAAACAATCTTGTTCTACTGGTGATATTCAGTGTTCTTTCTCTTGATGAACCATTTTTTGAAATAGCCCATAAGAAAACTCTATTGGCATAATGTAACCAACAATTTAACCAACAAGATTCAATTTTCGCTGCCTGGCATGCAACTAAACATCTTACCAAAGTTTCAAATCAAAAACTTGATTTCTTTTATTGGCAAGAACAGAATCAAAAATGCAAACAAAATAAATTAAAGCAAGATAAGATTGAATCACCTTTTTTTTCAGGAGAATTGCTATTGCCCAATATATCAAGGAGTTTGCTGGACTTGCCGATCTGTTTGTGGCATCCAATCTACATAACAATTGATGCCACCAATCTGGTCCTCCACCAGATTTGTGAGAAGAAGGAAGCCTTCTCTGGGCTGTTCACCTTGCCTTACAAGATGACCCAGCTGGTAATAAGAAGGATAACTTTCCCTTAATTTATTTAGCGTCGCTATTAACTTTTTGCACATTGCAGTATCGCGTTCGCAAAGTGTAACCTGAATAATACAGCAATGAAGCATGTCAACCTTACACTATTCCAAGAATCATAAGACTCAGGACATCAATCTCTAGTCCAATATTGACTTAAATTGACTTCTGTAACAGATTTGAGATTTGTCTACCACTCTTTCGATCTCTCACATTAACAATCCTTGGCAACTATGGAACACACAGACAACACGAGACTCTGCTGTCACCTTACCTTTCAAACAATAACCATGGAAGAAATGCACCTTTTAGACATTGATTCAGGCCTAAGTCTATTGGAACTAAGTTCAATTGCCCTACTATACAAAGTTAAACACTAAAAGACCAATGTCACCATCCTCTTAGATAATATGACTACTCAAGCAAACCCCAACTGATTGAGAAGATGATATAAAACATGTGATGTCACAACGTTAAACCCTAGAAGGCCTAAGTCTATTGGAACTGAGGTCATGTTGGCCCACTATACAAAGTTAAACCCTAAAAGACCAGTGTCACCATCCAAGATAATATGACTGCTCTAGCAAACCCCAACTGATTGAGAAGATGGTATAAACACGTGATGTCATGATATTGTTGATCTAAAATAGACCATGCACGTGCTGATGCATGCCTTTGATAGCTCTGCTGCTGCATCCGGGCCAAGTAGATTCATAGCTAAATCAGGTGAAAGCATTCTACCAAACCATACAACAAAACGAAAACCGTCATCATATATGTAAAGGCCTCTAGAATCTAGGCTTTCTGCTGTCAGTGGTAACCTCTTCAATACATTTTTGAAGTCATCAGCATAGGCAGAAGCCTGCATGAACGAGATTGAATTAGCCCATTAAGGTGATACAAAATCTTCGTCATCCATATGGGAGTGTAGGAAAATATTTTACCTTCAGAAGATACTCATCCACTCTAATCAAGCTAGGATATAATAGCTTCAACAATTTTTTAACAGGCAATGCCATCATAGTAACCCTGCTGTACAACGTTCATCGAGTTGAACATCAGCAAACCCACCTCTGAGAGGTGCTGATTTGCAGAGCACTAATGCATACAACGGCAAGAACTTTAGACACTCTAGATAGATCATCCTGCCTCCCAAGCGATGATGCACAGAATAGAGATTTTGATAGTCTTTGAGGGCCTTTACAATTCTCAACTGCACTGCTTTACGCGCATCTTCCAGCTCATGGGTCAAAGTTTTCTCAATTGCTGGATGGTATACAATTTCATAAGAAAGAAGATATTTCTCTCAACATCAGGATCCAGGATCAGAACCAGCATAAAGGCCTGTAAAGACTCACCTAGCCGAGCAAACACAGAGATGATGGCACCAATATCAGCCTGGCAATACATCTCCCCTAAATCGGAAACTACTGAAGCGGCTGCTGTGTGTACTCTTATACGCCTCTCACCGCAAGATGCAGTGCATCTTAGGACAGTTAAGAAATGTTTGGTAATTTAAGTTCTCTTTGCACTCCAAAAGTATACACTACCAACTTTGATCAAAAATAAAAATAGATCCAGATGCAACTAACAGGAATCCCTGCTCAAAATTAGTGTGTTTAAAGACAAGTGAAGCAAGGGAAGGGAATGGTGGCAGACTGGGCAAACATTCAAACCAGTTTATGAGAAGATTTACAAAAGAGACAACTCTATCTGTGTGGGTGTTGCATTGCAGCTCAATGCAGAATTCAAATTCCAAATTCTGCTCAAAGGATACACCAAAGCAACTTGGAAGTATACTGTCTGAGTTGTCAATAAAGTCTCTTCAAGTGATAATTGCATCGCATAAGCCTTAACACAATCAACAGCTCGAAGTGCTAATAAATCAGTGGACCTTAGCATGAAGTTCCCGTGATAAGACGTAAAACAAATTCCTGGGTACAGGGCCAATGAATAGCAAAAAGAATCAGCTTTATGTCTGTTCATGCCTATGCATGAGGGAAGAAATGATGCACAAAGACATAATAAAAGAACACATTAAGATAGTTTAAATATTTTGAAGACCTTGCTCCAAAGAGTTCTTATTGATAACTGGGATATAGATAGACCTTTTCCACATCTTACATGCATGACAGTTTCCCACGCAGTTTCCCACGTAAGATCCCTAGTTAACTCATGTCTCAACTTCTCCCGATGATTGGTTCATTGGAAACTTGGATAGTAATATACCTGTCCCCCTGTATACTTAGCCAGAGTTCCTACAGTGAAAGAGAGTCACTAAGACACATCAATAATATATAAACTTAAGAGAACAGCTCTGTTAAAGTGTCACACATATGCAAACAAATTTACAAAAGACTATAATTGTTGTGTGTCTTTTTTCCCTGATCATTTTGAATTACAGGATCTTATGACGAAGAAGATTATTGGTAGAGGTCAAGAATCTGGAGGACTTTATTTGCTTGATGATAAGAAGCCTATCGCATGTTCTGGGGTTTCAACCTCTCCCTTACATATTCATTGTCAATTGGGTCACCCGTCTCTTTCTACTATGCAGAAGTTGTTTCCTGAGTTAAGGTCTTTATCAAAGTTAGAATGTGAGTCATGTCAGTTTGCTAAGCATCATAGATCTACTTATGTTTCTAGAGTCCATAAACGAGCATCTGCTCCTTTTGAGTTGATTCATTCCGATGTTTGGGGTCCATGTCCCACTGTGTCAAGGTCTGGATATCGATATTTTGTTACTTTTGTTGATGATTTCTCGTGTGTGAGTTGGCTCTATTTAATGAAATCTAGATCTGAAATTTTCACCATCTTCACTTCACTGTATGCTGAAATTTCCAATCAATTTCAAACTTCTATCAAAATTCTTCGTAGTGACAATGCTCCAGAGTATTTTTCATTTGATTTTCAGAAGTTTATGACTTCTCATGGTATTATTCATCAATCTTCTTGCACTGATACCCCACAACAAAATGGGATAGCTGAACGAAAAAACCGTCATTTACTTGAAACGGCTAAAGCTTTAATGTTTCATACTCAAATGCCAAAATATTTTTGGGGGGATGCAGTTTTAACTGCTTGTTATCTAATTAATCGTTTACCTTCCTCGGTTCTTCAAGGCGAAATTCCTCATAAGCTTCTTTTTCCAGACCAACCCATTTTTTCTTTATCTCCACGCGTCTTTGGGTGCACTTGTTTTGTTAGAGATACCCGTCCTGGACGAAGTAAACTTGATCCTAAGTCTGTGAAATGTGTATTTGTTGGTTATTCCAAAACACAAAAGGGATATCGGTGCTATTCTCCTGAACTTAATCGTTATATTGTATCAGCTGATGTCACATTCTTCGAGTCCACTCCATTTTACCCTGTTGTGTCTATAGAGTCTTGTAATTCTTCTAGTGTTGATGATTTTCTTATTTATCAGTTAACCGGGTCTTCTTCTACAATTCCTGATGACACATTAGCTTCTCAATCCCTTTCTCACCAAGTGTATTCCCGAGCACCTCGGAACATTGTGTTTCCTAAGGCTTCTTTAGAGCAAGTGAATTCTCCCTCTACTGAGATAGTCCTCTTGTCTGAAGATCTTGGACATGAGAATCCTTTGGTTGATTTGGACCTACCCATTGCTCTTCATAAGGGACAAAGGAGTTGTACCCAACACCCTATAGCTAATTATGTTCAGTACAGGCATGTGTCTCCTTCTCTTCGTGCTTTTATTGGTTCTCTTGATACTTATTTCATTCCTAAGTCTGTTGGTGAGGCAGTCAGTGATCCTGGTTGGCGGAAAGCTATGGAAGAGGAAATTGCTGCTCTTGAAATGAATAACACTTGGGATTTAGTTTCACTTCCTGCAGGAAAACATGCAATTGGGTGCAAATGGGTGTTCACGGTCAAATTGAATTCTGATGGATCATTGGCTAGGTTGAAAGCTCGATTAGTAGCTAAAGGCTATGCTCAGGTTTATAGTGTTGATTATTCTGACACCTTTTCACCAGTTGCTAAACTTGCATCTGTGAGACTGTTGATTTCTCTTGCTGCCATCAATCATTGGTCTCTCCATCAACTTGATGTGAAAAATGCCTTTTTGCATGGAGATTTACAAGAAGAATTATATATGGAGCAACCACCAGGGTTTGTTGCTCAGGGGGAGTCTGGTAAGGTGTGTAAATTGAAGAAATCTCTTTATGGCCTTAAACAATCCCCGCGTGCTTGGTTTAGTAAGTTTAGTAAGGTTATCATACAATTTGGCCTTACTCGATGTCATGGTGATCATTCTGTGTTCGCACGACATACCAATGCAGGGACTATACTTCTTGGAGTATATGTAGATGATGTTGTCATAACTGGGAGTGATTCTGCAGGTATAGATTCATTGAAGCGGTTTCTTAGTGAATACTTTCAAACCAATGATCTTGGTCAGTTAAAATATTTTTTGGGCACTGAAGTAGCTCGGTCCAAGCAAGGTATTTTTCTAAATCAAAGAAAGTATGTTCTTGATTTATTAGCTGAAATAGGTTTGTTGGGAGCAAAGCCAGTAGACTCTCCTATGGATCCAAATGTGAAGCTAGCAGCAGATGATGGAGATTTATATGAGTATCCAGAAAGGTATAGGCAAATTGTTGGCAAACTTAACTATCTTGGCGTAACAAGACCCGATATAGCCTTTTCTGTAAGTGTAGTGAGTAGATTAATGTCATCTCCTCGTACTCGCCACTGGCATGCTGTTCTGCGCATACTCAAGTATTTGAAGAAAACTCCTGGTTTAGGTATTTGGTATCGTGATAAATGGACATACTAGAGTTGAAGGGTATTGTAATGCTGATTGGGCTGGATCTCCTGATGATAGAAGGTCTAGCTCTGGATATTGTGTATTTGTTGGAGGTAATCTCATCTCATGGAAAAGCAAGAAACAACCAATGGTGTCCAGGTCAAGTGCAGAATCTGAGTATAAAGCTATGGCCCAGGCTACTTGTGAGTTGATGTGGGTTAAACAAATTCTTGAAGAACTTGGAATGAAGAGTTCAACCATGAAATTGTGGTGTGACAATCAAGCTGCTCTCTATATCGCCTCAAATCCAGTGTTCCATGAATGGACTAAGCATATAGAAGTTGATTGTCATTTTGTTAGAGAAAAGCTTCAACAAGGATTAATTGCCCCTACTCATGTGAAGACGGGAGATCAAGTTGCAGATATTTTTACCAAGTCACTACATGGTTCTAGAATGAAGATACTTTGCGACAAGTTGGGCATGATTAACATCTATGCTCCAACTTGAGGGGGAGTGTTAAGTGAATAGTGGTGTTATATGTGATCGTGTAAATAGCTGTGTTATAGTCCCATATCGGTTATGTATGCTGTGTAGATATTTTAAAAATAATATAAAACATAGTCTAACTCTCTCATTTGAGTTTAGGCATTCCATATTATTGATGTTCATATTAAAACACTTTTATTGGCAAGAACAGAATAAAAAACACAAACAAAATAAATTAAAGCAAAATATGATTGAATCACCTTTTTTTCAGGAGAATTGCTATTATCTAATACATCAAGGAGTTTGCTGGACTTGCCGATGTATTTGTAGCATCCAATCTACGTAACCATTGATGCCACCAATCTGGTCCTCGACCAGAGTTGTGAGAAGAAGGAAGCCTTCTCTGGGCTGTTCACCTTGCCTTACAAGATGACATAGCTGGTAATAAGAAGGATCACTTTCCCTTAATTTATTTAGCATCCCTATTAACTTTTTGCAGATTGCAGTATCACATTCGCAAAGTATAACCTGAATAATACAGCAATGAAGCATGTCAACCTCACACTGTTCCAAGAATCACAAAATTCAGGACATCAATCTCTAGTCCAATATTGACTTAAACTGACTTCTGCAACAGATTTGAGATATTTCTACCAGTCTTTCAATCTCTTACATCGACAATTCTTGACAATTATGGAAAACACAGGCAACAAGAGACTCTGCTGTCAGCTTACCAAGCAAACGATAACCACGGAAGAAATGCACGTTTTAGACATCAATTCAGGCCTACTTCTATTGGAACTAAGGTCGCATTGCCCCAGCATACGAAGTTAAACCATAAAAGACCAGTGTCACCATTATCTTCAACAATATGACTGCTCAAGCAAACCACATCTGATTGGGAAGATGGTATAAAACATGTGATGTCACAACATCATTGATCCAAAATAGACCTTGCAAGTGTTGATGCATACCTTGGATAGCTCTGCTGCTGCATCAGGGCCAAGCATATTCATAGCTGAATCAGGTGTAAGCATTCTACCAAACCATACAACAAAATGGAAACAGTCATCATGTATATAAAGGCCTCTAGAATCTAGGCTCTCTGCTGTCAGTGGTAACCTCTTTATTACATTTTTTAATTCATCAGCATGCGCAGATGCTGCATGAATGAGATTGAATTAGGCCATTAAGGCGATAAAAAACCTTCGTCATTCCTATGTGAGCGTAGGAAATTATTTTACCTTCAGAAGATAATCATCCACTCTAATTAAGCTAGGATATAATAGCTTCAACAATTTTTTAACAGGCAATGCCATCATAGTAAACCCTGCTGCACAATGTTCATCAAGTTGAACATCAGCAAACCCTCCTCTGAGAGGTGCTGATTTGCAGAGCGCTAATGCATACAAAGGCAAGAACTTTAGACACTCTGGATAGATCATCCTGCCTCCCAAGCGACGATGCACAGAATAGAGATTTCAATGGTCTTTGAGGGCCTTTACAATTCTCAACTGCACTGCGTTTTGCGCATCTTCCTGCGTATGGGTCAAAGTTTTCTCAATTGCTGGATAGTATACAATTTCATAAGAACAATAAGATATTTCTCTCAACATCAGCATCCAGGATCAGAATCAGTATAAAGGCCAGTAAAGACCCACCTAGCCGAGCAAAAACAGAGATGATGGCACCAATATCAGCCTGACAATACATCTCCCCTAAATCGGCAACTACTGAAGCAGCTGCTGTGTATACTCTTGTATGCCTCTCTCTGCAAGATGCAGTGTGTCTTTGGATAGTTAAGAAAATTTGGTAATTTAAGTTCTCTTTGCACTCCAAAAGTATACACTACCGACTTTGATCAAAAATAAAAATAGATCCAGATGCAACTAACAGAAACCTCTGCACAAAATTTGTGTGTTAAAAGAGAAGTGAAGCAAGGGAAGGGAATGGTGGCAGACTGGGCACACATCCAAACCAGTTTATGCAAAGATTTACAAAAGAAACAACTCTATCTGTGTGAGTGTTGCATTGCAGCTCAATGCAGAATTCACATTCCAAATTCTGCTCAAAGGATACAACAAAGCAACTTGGAAGTATACTGTCTGAGTTGTCAATAAGATCTCTTCAAGTGATAATTGCATCGCATAAGCCTCATCACAATCAACAGCTGGAAGTGCTAATAAATCAGTGGACCTTAGCATGAAGTTCCCGTGATAAGACGTAAAATGAATTCCTGGGTATAGGGCCAAAGAATAGCAAAAAGGATCAGCTTTATGTCTGTTCATGCCTATGCATAAGGGAAGAAAATGATGCACAAAGACATAGTAAAAGAACACATTAAGATAGTCTAAATATTTTGAAGACCGTGCTCCAAAGAGTTCTTATTGATAATAGGGATATGGATAGAACTTTGCCACATCTTACACGCATGACAGCTTCCCACGCCGTTTCCCGCGTAAGATCTCTAGTTAACTCATGTCTCAACTTCTCCTGATGATTGGCTGATTGGAAACTTGGATAGTAATATACCTGTCCCCCTGTATACTTAGCCAGGGTTCCTACAGCGAAAGAGTCACTAAGGCACATCAATAATATACAAACTTAACAGAACAACTCAGTGAAAGTGTCGCACATATGCCAAAAAAAGAAAAAATAAAATAAAATAAGAACAGATTACGAAAACTTGTACAAAGTGCTCTGAAAATAATTTAACAAATAAGAAACAGATAAAGCTTCCTAAGATCATATTACAAATTGAAAACACTCTACATAGTAATAATATAAAATAAAAGAAGACGAAAAATAAAAAATAAAAATAAAAATAAAAAAGCAGCTTGAGGGCGTTGATACCATGGTAATAAAATATACAAATTTCCAATAGATATAAACTGAACGATGTTTGAAACTGCAGTTTTTCAGTGACTACAAGGTAAAAACTTCACATACCAGTGGAGGCTATATCAGTGTATTTGTCGCTAAAGGCATATACATCGACTCCTATTTGGTACTTAGTGAAATCAGCAGCCATATGTTTATAGAATGGATCCTCTGGTATTCTTATAGTATGTTCCTTATCTGTCCCATGGGCACGGGAGTCATCTCCACACAGCTTTATTCAGCCAACACCAAGAGATGGAATTTTGTTCCGAAAGATCAACAATTTCCCACCAAGTTGATTCTGCAAAGAAAGAATGGTAGTGAGAAAGAAAGAAATAAATTGATGCATAAAGATTAATGGACCAAACTACCTCACAAATAAACAGAAAAACCATGTCATCTGGGAGACGCAATCGAAAGCAAAAGACCAAAAAAGAATCCCTCAAAGAAACCAGAGAATATATATGTTTAAGGCCCTTTCTTTACGGGTTAATGCTTAGCTGACTTGTGCACCTATAAAGCACTGTGAAAATCAATATCATAACCAACCGCATAGCTTATTTATCAAATAGTAAAATGAAAAGACAAGAAAGCTAACAATTATCCCCAAGTCAAAATCTCCACATATGTTAGGTAGAGATCATTTATAGAACTAATTGTTCTTATTGTAACCTTGCTTTTCCACTTAAGCTATTCTTCATGGACAAGAATTATATTTTGGAGGAACATTAGATCTTTAACTAAAACACCCACTAAATAAATGATAAGGTAGCCATGAAGGAGGCAACACCATAGCCGTGAACGCTGCCTTTAGAGCAGGACCAAAAGCAGATTCCAAATTCATATTGGCCTGAAACATGGAGGGCAGGCTATCAAGAAATGCTTCCACCACACTTCCGGATTCCGACAAATTAACAAGGAGATCATCAGGCAATGGAATGAATATATCATCCAGATCTGAAACCACCATCATTTGAGGCTGTGTTAACGATGACTGCACCCAGAAAAGCACTCAATTTATCAGCTAAATTTCTAGATAAAGCAGATTAAAACTTAAGTATCACATTTGGGATAATTAGATAACACCTGCCTTCATACTGTAAAAATGGATTGTGCTGTCATAGGTAATAAACCCAATCTGTGTTCTGGGGAAGCCAGGTAAATCATCCAAACCAGATTCAATAGTTTGGGCCACAACCTGAGGAATTCATACGAACAACTTTATTGTTGATGGCATAATGCATAAATGTGTATACAAACAAAGGCTCAAATTACATGTGGAAACCAAAACATCAATAAAGTTCTAATAAAAGGCACCCACACCCACACGCCATCACACAGATTTATTAATTACTCAAACCAGATAAAAACAGATTGTATGTTGTTTTGACTGTAGGAACTTAAGAAGAAAGACTCATTCTTAACGGGTCAATATCACTACTTCCTCTATGAGATTTGCTAGCAATAATCACACGTTAAACATTCCACATACATCCAAGTGTAGTTTTAATCACACAACGTACCTATAAAAATTGCACTCCACAATCTGTCAACAAACACTTTTGTGAGTCCAAGTATGTTAAAATAGTCATGCTTAACATAAAAAAACCAAGACAACTTGAAGCAGACTAAGTCCTCAGCTGGAAAAACTTACCTCAATCATACCACTTCGAACCGCAGATATTGAAACATCGGTCAGAAAGAAATATAGTGGTGGCATTGATGGCCACACCACATACTCGGTTGGAGCAACAAATTCCACACTACCCATTGTAAGCTCAGGTCTCTCATCCAAATCAATTCTTCTTCCAGTGGCATCCAAATGGGCAAAATACTATCCAGGAACTGACCATGAAAGCTAAATCAGTTCAGCAGCAATTCTTGGAAAACAATAAAATACTAGAAACAGAAGACATTCAGCCATATGACAATACAGAAACTGCAAAGAACATGGTACTCCCACACATGCACACACAAACAGAGAGCGAGAGAGAGAATGATTCAATAAACCCACATAAAAGAATGACAGACCAGCAGAGCACGGGTAGCCAACCCATGAAATAGCCATGGAACAAGAGTATAAGCTTTCAACTAAAGCTCTTTTTTCATTATGCATTCAATCACAGCCAGTCGCAAAACATGATGAAAAACAACTGTCAAAAAAAGAAAGTGGGGTAAAAAGTTCCACATAGTCACATTGGGCATATAGAATCAATGCATATTTCCAATTATCAAGAGTTGACAGCATTCAGATGTATAAAATGTAATGCTCATTCACAACAAAGCACACCCTCAACATTATGCTGTGGAAAGAAATTAGATACAGACAAGTAAAGGATTTATGAATGATTACATGAACTTGGACTATAGCTTGCTATTTCTCTGAATGATACAAGCAGGCCAAAGAGTCATAAACATTATAAATCCCAACTCAAATGGTAAAGAACATGATGTGGAAGTTGGTGACAGATTAAAGGTCAACCCCAAGTCACTTTATCTTCCAGTTACAAATGTAGCCTGCTATTTATCTAATGATACAAGCAAGCTAAGCAGTCATAAACCTTCTATTTGCTAACAAAAATAGCATAAGAACATCAAGTGGAAATGCATGACATATTAAAGGTCATTCCCAAGTCACTTTATCTTCCAGGTGCAAACATTTTCCTCAAAGACCATAATTTACAATCCTCAACAGAAAGTGCTAATCTACCCAGAATTAGTTCTGAATTCAGGACCTACAAGCCACTACCTACCAACAAAACCTTTTTGCAGCCTCAGAGTATGAAATAGCAGATTATGACTGAGTATTATCAGAAAGCAGTTATGGTACCATCATTAAGTATAGAACAGATGTTGCAACGCCACTTTCTTCCACCATCAGTAAACACTACGTACGGATTAACATATATGCAACATCTCCTACAACGTATAATGCCAGTTGAGACAAAATTAAGTACTGGCACCTCGTCCTGAAATGAGAAAAAGGGCAATACACAAGGAAGATATAATAAGTCCACATAAATAACAATTACAGCTTCCCTAAATTGTGATTTTAATTATATGGCAGAAACACTCACTCCATCAGGAGCCTCAGCGAGAGGACAAACAACAGCTCCAAGAGGCAAATGCCACCTTGCGACGAAAAATTGTGAATTTGGTACAGCCTTGGTGGTAAGGCGTAAATATCTAGGATTGTAATTCAAGGAATTTACATCACCCAACGAATTTGGTTCCACATCTACATCCAACGGTCTTGGCAATGCCTTTGAATCAAGACCATGGTCAATCGATCCAGGAACAGACCCAATATAGAGTGAGTTGAAATCTTCCGCCAAGCCTTGGATATCACGTACAGGAGGAGGTATAGAGCCTGGGTGTTGGATTTGATCCCTTGAGCCAAAGGGGTTTGCCACTGCCAGAGGTTAGACATAAGCACCCTGTTGAGAAAGAAAAGGAGGAGATGGTGCTGGCACATTAGGTGCATAACTTCCTTGTTGGGCTTCAAAAGGGGACTGCAACGGAGAAGGTTGTGAAACTGCATTTGAGTGCTTCACATATCCAGGTAAAGATGGCTGTAAAGTGGCCCTGGCAGCAGGAAACAAAGAATCTGTTGGAGGAAAATAGGGCTGAAAATTCAGCCTTGGTGCAACAAATGATGAATCCGATGACGAATTAGGAACATTCGTGCTTGATGGTAGAGATCCCATAGGCACAGCTGGCATCTGTGCTTGTTGATGGAAGGAGGGCGCAGAGGGTAATTGACTGGTAGGAGATTGGAATGGTGGTTATACAACAGGTGGGGCCCCAGCAAGCGGAGCTTTAGGTGCTGAAGGAAACTGTGACATTGGAAAATGCAGAAAGGCTCCAGCCATGGGATGAACATTTGATGTTGGTGGAGAAGGCACAGATGGTTCATTAAATCTATGTGGTACTGTAGATCTAAAAACAGATGCGTGTGATAGAGCTGCAGGGCCAGATAACATAGAAGGTGTGGTAGTTCGAGGATTCGATGACGTTGGTCTGAATCCAGGGGCCTCTGATCAACAACAGGGCCAGATTATGAAAACGGCGTCATAGTTGCAGGTGCAGAAGCAAAAGGTGAGGAGGATGCTATTCCAGAAAATTTTGGACGGGCAAGATTTTCAGTCCTCATATCTTTCAGGTAAAAAAACCATTTTGTACTTGATATAGCTATGTCTCCATTACTTATCCTGCCAAAACAAGCATTCAAGGAGTATGTGCATTAAGATCAACAAAGCAAAAATTATAATGCAACCAACAATGCTGCTCCTCACAATTGAAATAACGGAAATGAATTAGTATGCTTTACGAATTTTTAAAAAGGTTAAAAAGTAACCAGTTTGATGGCCTCAAAATATATCATATCCTTAAAAAAAAAAAACAATAACAAAGCTTAATCCCAAATTAATCTGGGGTCGGCACCACTGATCTTTTGTCGTCATTCCGTTCTATTATGCAGTAGGTGGAGACCTAATTGTTCTAAATCCCTCATAACTAAAGATTCTCAAGTCAATGTAGGTCTTCCTTCCCCTCCTCTCACCATCCACCTGGAATTGAACACCCCCCCATATCCTTGAAAAACTATAAGCCAAATCATCCATGTCATGCCCAACCAAAAAGTTGTTCAGATGTATATCTTACAAATTGTAACTACCTTCTGGTGAGCCATTAGGGACGGGGGAAGGTTACCTGTTCCAAAAAAATGATTTTTCTTAACCATCAAAAGGAATGCTCATGCTTATTCCCAATAACTCGTACAAGAATAATGACAGATTCAAACACAGAGAACAAAACAAAAGCTTATAATATGTTGAAAATTTTTCCTAACGTTATCCTTTTAGGTTTACAATTATCCCGCATAACTAATTGAGAAAAAACTGAGTACTAAATTATTACCAATCTTGAAGCAGGTCACCATGTGTCACAGCTTAATGGTAATTTGCAAGGCTGTTGCAAGTACTTAGAAGATTGTCAGAACCAACAAATACCTAGTAGACTAAACAATTCTATCAACATTTGTTTCTATCTGAAATACAAGAACACAAACAAAAATTCACCCAACATGTGTAGTCACCAACTCAAACTGTAACAACCACAAAAATAAACCCGCTAAAAATCAACCAAAAGATATAAAAAAAAGAAAATGACCAGCTCCCATCAGTCCGGTACCAAGATAAGTATTTTCCCACTTCAAAATTTATAAAAAAAAAAATCAGAACAAAATGAAACTCAGCGGAAAAAAAAGAAAAGAAAGAAAACCTTTTCGATTACCGTCACAACGGCAATTCAATTGGTCCAAGGATACACACACACACACACGCAGAGACACACGCAAAAGAACAATATTATTACCTAACTCATTGCTAAGTGTCATACACAACCAAAATACCAAATCTGAACATTGAAGACAAATGGCATAATGGCATTTTGCTCAATAAGCCAAATTGATTCAATCTGAAAACAATAGAACATAGAAAATTCAGCTTATATATTATATTGGCCGTCCAAGGAAAATACAGGCAATCCAGTTAACCACAAGTCTACATTAGATCTCATATGACAGAGTGAGGCAACAGAGAGAGATAGTGTGTGTGAAAAGAAGGACTGACTTACCAAGCAAAGAAGAGCCTGAAAATGTGGAAAGTTCAACAAAATTAAAATCCAGCACCGACCCAAGACGATTAGGCCAAAAGGGTATCCGAATTTCCTAGTTATCCTGGTCGAACAATCTCTTCGCCGAACTTCCCATCGGAGAAGCCCGAATTTCCGGCGGATGTGAATGACGTTCGACTTTAGGCGAAGCAAAGAATCAAGAATTGATTGGACCTTGACAAAAGTAAATACAGCAACGGATCTCAGATAGCTTTGAACAATTAAAATTCGATCTTTGATACTTTTTCTAAACAAATATCAAAATTCAATCTCTCACACACATACACCCAAAAAAAAAAAAAAACCCAATTCAATTTCAGAACACGTAAAAAAACAAAAAAAAAAAAAGAAAGAAAGAAAGAAAGAGAAGAGGAGAGCAAGAAAAGGAGGCAACTTTCAGTTAGATTCTTGGTTGGGGATGGAAAAAAAAAATTCAAAAAATTTTCTTCTTGCTCCTTTTTTTTCTTTTTTCTGCAAAATTATTGACGTGGGTTTTGAGAGAAAGACAAAGAAAATCAAAGAAAATATATTTTTGTTTTTGAAGTATTTATAGACAGACTATGTCACTAGTAGCCGTTACTAAGGAACACAAATCCTTGCCCGGTTAGGATTCCTGTTTTCAAAAAAGGATCTCTGTTTTACTCCTTTTTTTTTTTTTTTGTTTACTTTATTGTTTCCACTACGTCCAAAAAGAATAATTATATAACAAATACATTAACAAGTAAGTACAATAATATTTAATAATTAAACTTTTCTAAATTATTTGTTTTCAGTCTCACTGACTCGACTCTCTCTCTAAAAGCTCTCAATTCAAAAACAACCCACCATCCCCTACTTTCCTGGCCGGCGACGGTGGTAGACATCGCCGGCGCCGGCCAGGCCACTCTTAGCAACTCTACCGTCCGTTCTTTTCCTCCCCCTGCCATTTCCCTCGTTTTCTCTCTCTCCCCCTTCGACTTCCTCCATCGATCTCCTCCACCTTCCTGCTATGGTGGTTGTTTTAGATTTCTTCAGATCTAGGTCAAATAAAGCCAGCCACTGTTTTCCCGATCTTGTATTTAGGGTCATCGCCATCTTGTCGCTCGTTTTGCCGTTCCTGTTGCTATGCCTGCCGCCGGTGCCACTGCATCCACCGCTGGAGCTGTCGCGCCTACCGCCGTCTCAGTCGCTGGAGCCGATCTACCAACTTCTGGCATCACCGATTCCGACGATGCCTCTGCTGTCAGCGTCGTTTTTTCGGTCTCCGGCGGACCGTTCGGAACGGATTATGCTGAAGATGGCGCCGGAAGATCCGGTGCTGTTGCCTCCACCGCCCTCCGCCCTGGGACCGCCGACCAAATCATCATCTCCGCCGCCCTCCACCCGTCCAGTGTCGCTTTCCTCCCGTCCAGCGTCGCCCTCCGGCGATCCACGGCCTCTGCCGCCGCTACCCTGCTCCGGCGACTCGTTGATGCTGCATGACCCGGTGCTGCTGTTGTCCAGCAGCCTTTTTGCCTATTTTGGACCTTTTTGGAAATCTTTTCATATGGTTATGTGTTTGTTGATCTGTGATGCTGGTGTATGTTTTACTGCTTGTAATATAGCCGTTTTGGATTTTATTGTTTGGAATCTCGAGCTGAATTTGGTCATTAGTCCGTCGTTGTGCGGAGAGTGCTGCTGTATGCAGCTTGTTCCAGCTGAATTAGGTCTAATTAATATTTCAGAATTAGTTAGGTCTAGTTTTAGTCTGGTTTATTTTCTTGGGTTTTATACCCAACTTGTTAATGGTCAATGGGACCATTTGATTGGTAGGGCATTAGTGCCGATGTACCTTCCTACTTTATGCAGGTGTTTTTGATGCTTTAGCATTGATCTTATGTACGAATTCAGCAAAATTTAATGCAATGATTTCGATTTCGGTCAAAAAAAAAAATTTAATAATTTATTTTTATTTAAAATTTAATATATTTTTTATAATTTAATATTTCAGATGATTGCTTGTTTATTAGATTGGAATATTGTTTACTTCTCTTGTTATTAATTCACCATTCAAATTCGAAAATTTTTTATTTATCTAAACAAATTCAATTTCAGTGAAATAAAGTTCGATTACCCTATTTTGGTAAGGCGGGCAAGATATAAAAAATAATAAAATAATTTTAAGTAACTAAAAAAAACATTACTTAAAAATTGGAAGTTGACTTAGTAGTAAAAAAACGGAAAATAATAACAAAAAAAAAAAAAAACCAAAAACATGAAAGGTGTTTTCCATTTTAGAAAACATCCTTCGTTACTATATTCAAAAATAACTCGTTCAAAACAAACTTATGTGTTTTTGTTTATTCAAAAATTTATTACACAATAAAAAATAAATTTTTTTATTTTAATAAATCTCATATTTTTTTTTTAAACTAAAATTTAAAATCTCAAAATCGAAAATTTGAAGAAAGATGTTGCTGGGAACAGTGATTTTTCTGGGTTTGGGTCGAAATGGGAACAGTGAAATTGAGGGTTGGACTTGAGGCTGGGCCTTCAAAAGATGGATAGGTTAATGCTAGGCCATTTGCCATTTAATTTTTGTCTCAGGCCGTAGCCCCCTATCATTACCAGACCCTTTTTTTTTTTTTTTAAGCAAACCCAAAGCCAGAAACATAAAAATGTAAGATTGCCGAGGTCCAGTTACAGAATCCTTAATAAAAGTCTGTTTCCAATTTTCGATGATTCTTTTCAAGGACCCAAAAAAAAATCTTAATCTTAATTCTGTCCAATTTTCTTATCAGAGGTCCATTTATATATAATAAAATAAATAGCATAAAACAACATTTAAGTAGAATGATTAAAAATATTTAGATGTTATTAAAGTGATATAAATCATATGATGATTGAAATTTAAAAATAATTAATTAATTATTATTATTATTATTAAATAAATTATATAATTATTTTATTACTATTTAAAATTAAGTTATGTTGTGGGTTTATATTCATTGTAGCAAGTATACATTAAAAGTAAATGTGTGAATTTTTGTTCTCCTCTTTCATGTTGGTAAATTAAGTTAGGAGAGAGTATAGCATTGTGAGAGAGAGCGAGCGAGAATGTAAATCAAATTTTTGTGGTTTTTTTTTTTTTAAATACACGTGACAATTTTTTGTTTAGATTACATGTCATGTAGTGTTACATTGTTTGGCTACCGGTTTCTGTCACAAAACTATGAATATGAATAGTTTTTTTTAACTATAAAAAATACGTATTATTAGTATGTGAATTATTATATGTGTGACTTAAGATCGAGAATCATCTGTTAATATTCTCATTTAATCTTTCATATAAAGAGAATTTACCACTCAAGTATTGTTAAAGTCGAACAAATCTTCTCTAAACAGACCACGATATTAACGAGTTTAAAACCTTTATCGCGTCCACACAAGTCTAACTAGCAATCAAAAGATAAATATTACCTTCATTATGCGGATTAGGACCTAAACCCTATTCAGACGTGGGAGAAATAAAGTGAGTTATCACCAAATTATTAATATTAACAGTATTAGTACGATATTTTTGACTTGGATATGAAAAATTTATAATTTAATTGTTAAAAAAAAGTTCTAAATTTGTAAAAAAGAAAATGGTAAATTCGATATTTTTCTTTTGTTATTAATCTTAAGATAATTTCAAAAGCAAAAAAATATGCCAAGGAACATAGTGGGAATCAATATATCATTTGGTCCCGATGAAAGAAAGGGAAAAAAAAAAGGATCGATATGTCCTTAGGCCCATGTGCACACTATATATTGAGTTTGTGACTATTATTTGCTTCTGAAAATCGTAATGGCATGCAATTTTTTTTAACTAAAAATAAAAAAAAGGCATCATTGGCATATATGAGCTGAAGTTGTTGTTATTTTTTTTGATTTTTTATTTAATCTTTTTTATAAAAATAACTTACCATTCAAATACTGTTAAGTTAATAATTTATTTTTATTTTTTCACCGCCTCTAAATTGGGCACAAAGAATGAAAAAATTTCACTATCGTTATTATTATAAAATCCTTTTATATTATATAACATAATATCTGCATAATATAAAATATTTTGTATAAAGTATGTGTTCAAATAAACAAATAAAATTTGTCATCAAGAGATTTGTATGTAACAAGAAATTTTCTTATAGAGGTGATATATTCCACAATTACTTTTTTTTCCATTTCTCACTAATTAATATTTTTCTGATGTGGTAAAGCTTTTCGATAATTTTGATTTTTTTTAAATTAAACCTTATATAGATCTAATATTAACTTAAATTTTGGGTCCTTAATCGCAATTTGTGAAGTTTTACAAAGAAACTTTCTTGAAGTTTATCATTAATCTCATTTATTATATTCAAAGAGTGTCGCTGACCAGTGAAGTCAAAACTTTAAACAAGAAAGTTGGAGAGATAATGATAACGATAACCACAACAGAAAGCCCTATTCTCGCTCCAATCATCACAAATAAACAAGGGAGAAAAGGCTTAATTATGTCAAATTTATCCACTAATCTCTTTCAAAGATTTTTTTTTTATTTAAAAAAAGAATATTAATTATTTATTGACTGGCCAACCCCACATGTTCAGCCAGTAGATTCGGTCACCCCCAGTTTCCTCTATATTTAAACTCCATCAATCTGCCAGAATTGCCCCCTTTATATTATTCCATTTGTTATTTTCAAAATTATTATTATTACAGACATGAAAAAGGGTCCAAAAAGATTTGAAATTTAAAATAAAAAGGAAAAAAAAAAAGGCCAAGAAAAGCTGAATCCAGGCTTAGCATTTTAATATCCTACCATGCAGGCTAAACAAACAAATTAAGGCTTTTGATTGCAAGTAGCATTGTCGTTGCTCGTTAATGAAGTTTACTAAACCCTACCAAAAATCATGGTTAAATAAATACTTTATTATGCTTAAAAAATATAAGTACGTCCCTTTCTCTATCTTTCATTTATTATATTGTCCTAATTTAGTTGGCTTTTTTAAATAGAAAATACTAAATAATATTATTTAAGTAGTAACAAAATAATAATAAAATGATATAAACTGTTAGATAATTTAAAATTTTTAAAATAAATTATTAAATATTATTAAGTGAATTACGTGATTACTTTATTATTATTTATAATTAAACTGTGTAACGAGTTTTTGTTTTTAATTTCTTACTGTAATGCCAACGTGAGGTGATTGTGTTGTTGCAAATGACTTTTTATATACTTGGGTTTTTTTTTTTTTGGCAAAAAATATTTGGTACTTTTAAAACAATTGAATGAGACACTTTTATTAGAATTTTTAATTTTGTATGCCAATTCTAGTAATTTTATTCATTTATCCTAATATTTTGACTTCTCTTATAACAAAAGAAAGAAAAATAAATTCCAAAATTTGAAGGATTTTTGGGTATCGAAGACTTGCATCAAATTTGACACTAATCAGAATGTTGGATAAAGGAAATTATCAAACATATAAATTTCTTAATTGGTTTCCAAAACAACTTTCCGAATCCATTAAATAGGTAAAAAATTTGTATGGACCAAATTTGCATATAATAACATATATGTTGAAAATCAGACTTTTAATTAAACTCTTTATATATTTAAGAGTTTATTTTTTTTTTTTTTCACTTTATATATTTTTTTCTTTAAAATTCAACTATTAATAAATCATATTACTTTATGCTCACGACTAATCAATAAGATTGTGCTTTTTATTATTATTTTTTCTTTTTCATTGGATAAAATTTTGCCCTCAAATTTGCATGCAAAAATTAAGTGGAGTGTTCTTGGATATACCTAAAGCACACGTCTTACTCGTGGGCCCACATAGAGATTCGTGCATCCGATGAACACCGATGTGAATCCAATGGTCTAGAATTAATGGTGCTTTAATCCCCCCATAAAAAAGGCAAAATTAAAAAAAAAAAACAAAATAAAAAACCTCAAACGAAGCACCTTGCCGACATGTCTGTTGGGAAGACCAAAAATTTACCCACATTGAAATTTCCCAAATTTATTTTTTTTAATTTTTTTAAAATTATCATACTAAATAGAATATAATTTTTATTACTATTTTTTTTGTTGTACACTTTCGTCATTTGTTTGCAGGGGTTATTTATGTAATTTGACTAGTTTCAAAGGCTGTTACAACAAGAAGTTACAACAATAAAATTCGAAAATCAAGCAAAATATACAGCCATTTTTCTATGAGCCAATTTTAAATTCAAATCCAAGAAATTATTTATATATACCTATATCTGTATTAAAAAAACACTTTTTTTTTTTTTTCCATTTGTCAATTCTATAGACAATAAATAGGTAAACTTTCCAGTATATAGTGGGTAGGGACTATTTTTTATGGTTCAGTTCTTCAACATGTCTAAGAGTTGTGTTTTTTAAGTTAATAGGCACTTAAATTTTGTGGCTTTGTTGCAAGTTGGAGTGGAAGGGAAGTTTATGTCAGTGTGCAGAAACATGGTCCTCTTTGTTCATAAGATTCAAGGCAAGAAAGAGGACTTGCAGTTCAGAGAGATGGATAAGAGTTGTGGGGGGCAGACATGGTGGTGTCTGAGGTTGTTTCAAGTCTGACTGGAAGTACAACAAACTGTCAAAAATTTATAACTTGAAACTGAAAGAGTTGGTGGGTATGTTTGATCTGTCTGCTGTTTTTTGTTTCCTCTTCTAATTTGTCAGCTTTTTGGTCCAGCGAGAGAGATAGAGATATAGAGAGAGAGAGTCACTTGTCATATGTATCTGGTCTTTGCCTAACAATTCCAAACAAACGTTTTTGTTAGAGTTTATCCTGAAGTTGTTAGTTGTGTTTTTCATGTTATATTCTATAAAGGGTTCTTTACCCCTTCCATTTTTTGTGCTATTTTTACTATTTTTTAAGGTTTTTGTGTTTCATGGAAATTTGAACTCTCGACAATTTTTTAGCCTTTATATGAGTTCAAAGTTTTCTGGTTTTTGGGGGGGCTTAATATGGACAACAACATTTTTTGTCTAATACATAAAAGTTTCCATTTTTATATATTTCTTGGTTTTGCTCTGCATGGTTTCACAGATTCACTGAGATATTATAGGAAAGCTGTTTTGCTTTTGACAGCATGTGTGATGTCCATGGTGAGTATTATTTTTTTTTTCCTGATTTAGGAAAAAAAAGGCCCATTTCTGGCTCTGCTGTCCTTCTCAGAGTAGCTTTCCTTTTATGGTTTAAGAGGGGAAAAAAAAATCCAGAGGACTTTGTTGAAAAATTTAATGTTTTCCTACTTTTTTGGTTAGGGTACCTTTGAAACCTATTTCTTCTTCTTTTTATATTTTGGTTCTTGTATTGTCTTTGTTAGATCTGCAACTTGTTATGGCTGCCATTTATACCTTCTCCCTTATGTTTTCTTTGTTTTTAGTAGTGTATGGTTTGGTTGTATATTGACAATTTTTTTTTTTTTTTTCTTCTTGTTGTGCAAAATCTTTCAGTCTTTTTTTTTATTGTGTTCCCTGCATGAAGCATAAACGTCTCTATATGTGTATTTAATTGGTGTGGGAATTTTAGTAAAAGCTGCCTTTTCTTTTCAAAAAATATGCAGTGCCTACTTAGCCCTTGACGCAAGATGGATTTTCCAGAGCCAACAAAGGTTCTGTTCAATAGAATTAAGAAACTAGAACCAGACAATGGTAACAAAATCATAGGCTTTCTTCTTTTACAAGGGCTTACTGAGCAAGATACTATTAATCTGGCTATAAGTCCTGATGCTGTTATCCATGAGGTGATTTTTAAGGCCAAAGCTGATCTGGGCTTATGCCTTAAATCTCCCCCATCTCCCATCTCACCACCCATGAATTCGCCACCCGTGTCAGAACTTGCCTTGCCGTTCAATCCTTTCTCGCAGTTTTCTTCTCAACCTTTTAATCTGCCGGCAGCCTGTCGTGTATCTTCTCCCTATTTGGAGACTCAATTTGCTGCCAAGCATAATTTAGATTTTGTGCCAATGAGTAATCCAGATTCTGTCTCTGAACTCCAAAACCAAACTCAATTTTTGAGTTTAGAGGACCAGACGGAGCCTGTCAATGTGGAAAATGCAGGATTTCCAAGTCAGTATGTCTATTCAGATGCTGCATTTGTTAATTTAAGTGCAAGAGGTCGACGATATCAAAGCATCAATGAATTCCCCATTAAGATCTGTCACTATTTTAACAAGGGTTTCTGTAAGCATGGAAGTAACTGTAGGTACTTTCATGGACAAATCTCTGATGGCTTTCCCCAAAAGTTTGATGCTTTTAACGATGACCATGTGTTCTCTCTGGGATCATTGGAGAAGTTGGAATTGGAAATCAAGGAGCTTTTGAAGTCAAGAAAGGGAAATCCTGTTTCCATTGCTTCTCTGCCCATGATGTACTATGAGAAATATGGAAAAGTTCTTCAAGCAGATGGATACCTCACGGAGAGTCAGCGACATGGCAGGGCTGGTTATAGTTTAACAAAACTTCTTGCTAGACTGAAGACCAGTGTTCGGCTAATTGATAGGTGCGTGACAGATGAAGCTCCCTATGTTCCCACTTTTAGTCAATTCTGTTATTTGTTTGTTTATTTGACACATTTCCATGCTTTGGCAATGCAGGCCTCATGGACAGCATGCAGTAATTTTGGCAGAAGATACTCAAAAATACATGGATAATCGAGGTGATAGAAATGATCCTGGTCACATTGTTAGTGGATCACGACAGATATATCTGACATTTCCATCTGAGAGCACTTTCACAGAAGATGATGTCTCAAACTACTTCAAGTAATCTTTTGGTCTCAAATCTTGGCTTAGACTTTCCTTCACCTTGTATTTCATTTCATTACCAGTCTTTTGGTTTTTGGGTTTTCTTTGCAGTACTTTTGGACCAGTTGAGGATGTAAGAATTCCATGCCAACAGAAAAGGATGTTTGGCTTCGTAACTTTTGAAAATGCAGATACTGTGGAAATGGTGTTGGCAAAAAGAAATCCTCATTTTGTTTGCGGTGCACGGGTTCTTGTGAAGCCTTACAGAGAAAAGTCAAAGCTAATTGAAAGGTGATATTCTTTTTTCATTCTTCCCTGATAAAGTTTCAAATGGAAAAATGCTGTGGTGATCTCTTACAGCTTAATCTTCCAATAAGGATTATATAGCAACTCGGCTTTTTTGTCTTTGGCTTTTGGCATAGCAATTTATGTACTACAACAACGATCTAGTAATGCACAATTATCACATATCAGTCAGGTATCTTTGCTTATAACACCGGAGCTTTAGAAACTCACTGAGAATTGCACACCCTGAAATCAATTGCAGCAGTTCATAGGCAGCTATGTTGTTTCCAAGGATTTCAAATGTGTTCATCCCTCACTGGTCTAGAATTTGTTTTGCAGGAAGTATCATGATAGAATGGAGCCTTCTATGTATTACACTCCTTATTATTTCGATATGGAGGCCGAGCTTCATTCAAGTGAGCATATCTTCTTTAATTCTTTGTCTTTGAAATTGAGAAAGTTGCAACTGATTTACATAGAAAATTATAAACAACTTCTGGAATATAGCTAAAAGTTTGGATAGAAACAAAGTCATCACTCTGCTTTGCTTGAAATCTATAGATTCTCCAGCGGGCTGATGTATCGTTCTAGTATTAGTTGTCCTTGCTGTGTGTAATACGCATAATGTAGCATCTATATTGTCTGATACATATAGCTTTTTCTTTTAGTGCCAAGAGGATATGAGACATCAAGATTGCTGAGAAAGCAGCTCATGGAAGAGCAGAAGCAGGCTTTTGAACTTGAGAGGAGGCATCTTGTGGAGTTGCAAATGATGCGGAAACCTATGGCCAAGCAGTCCTATTTTGACTATTCCATGGATGGGCTAAAAGTCTCAGAAGGTTAGTGAGTTCTCTGTTTTGGGATTTCCGTCTGAATTCACAAAAAAGGGCACTTGAAATTTTTTGTGCTTCTGCTAATTTATTCATTGTTCTGGCAGAAAACTTCACTTTGCCATCCGCAGAACGCTTCAATTATCTGCTGGATGTTCTGAACACTGGTTCAGCGAGTGATGAGAAAGTCAAGCATGTAGAGTCCAACCATGCTAACCAGGATAGGTAAAAGGCATACTCTATTAGATTATGGAGTTTCTGCATGCGCATTATCTATGTGTTTGTGTGCATCCATATTCAGCCCCGACATCCTAGCCTGTTAAGCGTATAGTTTTTGATATCCAGTCTCTACCTGCATCCTTATTTTTTTCTTTTTTTTCCCCATAGTTTAAAGTTTCATTCTTCTTCTTCTTCTTCAAAATGTCACAGATGAGTTCATGAATTCACTGAATAGTATTTGCTAAGACATGGTTTTCTATTTTCAAATGAATGCAGCAATCAAGGACTTAACTTACCCGAGAGCCCATTTGCTTCTCCGATAGCCAGCAGCATTTCTTAAGTCATATAGGTTCAGCAAGAGATAACAACTATAGGGTAACGGGAACAGAGGCAACATATATATTGATATACATGATAGCTCTTTTTCCTTTTCTCCCGACTTGCTCGCCAAAGGTTACAGCAAGTACATACCAGTAAATGAAGAAGCAAGAGGTTACTTGGGTTGAAAGAAGTAGCAAACAGCGGAATACCAATACAGAAGTAAATGTAAGGAGGCTCTACAGTTTTTCTTATCTCCAATGCATAGAAACATGGCGAGAAGTTTCGAATGTAATTAGTTCTTTCTCGTACCAAAGTTTAGGATATGAATGCAGTCTTAGAGATGTCAAAGAACGTCTGAAATCCCCCTCAACACTTATCAGTAGATCAGAGGGTTAGTAGTAGCTGATTCCAGTTTGTGAAGGTTAGGTCATAGTTTGACAAAAACAGCTACTGCAGATCTTAAGTATTAGGCACAAAGAATGATAATCTTTGACTGAACTATGGCTTGATCATCTCATTTCATATTTCAAATAGTTCTTATTTTCAATCATGCATCTAATCTCTTGTTTGTTCCTTTGTTTTCTTCTTATCGTTTGTTATTGGCACAAAGAGGGGCGAGAGCCTTGTTTAACGGTCATTCCTTAGACTTCACAAATGTGGGATTCTCGTATATCGGGATGTTGAGTAGCAAAAAGATATTTCTTTTGTTTGGCTTTATCTTTATGGGTCCTGAATATTCCCCAATTGGCGCATCAAATATTTAACGTAGTGATCTCAATGACCTGGCTTGAATGTTAATTCTTAAAAGAATAATATCAATTTAGATAATGTGAAGAGTAATCTAATATGTCTTAAAGGAGAAGCAACCATCATATCCTACCAGATTCCCATGTGATGATGCTATTCTGAAGGAAACAGCAGGCATGGAAACTTTCAACTTTTACAAATCAAAATATGGTCCACAGGACCAGTCCCCACATTGTGAAGTGTTTTAAAGTAGTGATTGTTGGATGGGAGCACTTTGAAATTCTTGACAAAGTGTTCATGATACAACAACCCAGTGATTATGTATTAAACACCTCCTAGAAACATTAATTTCCATACAATTGCTGGTCACTGAAGCAAATCGCCATTGGCCAAATAACAAAATGAAAAACCTACTGGGTTAGTGGTTTCCATATCCTTTTTGAATAAGTAAATCAACAAGTGAAGTATAGCTAAAAACTTAAATGGTGAGTTTTAGTGTAACATTAAAATTATTTGATTACATAATCAAGTTATAGAAGCGGACTCTTCACGAAAACAAGTATAATTTTCCATACATCTAATCATTATTCATATGTCACTGTGTGTGTGTGGGTGTCTATTGCACTATTAACGATCTTTTTAAGTACAGCCAAAGTTTTCATTACATGATTGACATAAATGCTAAGGACCCACTTGACAAAGCCAAATTAGGAAAAAATATTGAATTCTTCACTAGTGACCTACAGATAAGATAAAGATTATGCACTATTCTACTACTTTGCATGAAATAGTATTGCAAGCATATCTGTGATTAAATTAGTCACTTAAAGCCACAACAAAAGTAACAGGACAAACTGTCATGAATATAAAAGGTGTCACAACCAACATGTAGTTTGTGAAAGACAGCCTGCATTTGTTTCAAAGCTTGTCCAATTTCAATATTCATTATCACTTTCTGGTGGGTCAAATAATTTGTGAAGTAGCCACCACCTACTGCAGCCTGCGAGGCCCCTCTAAATAATATCTGCAGCATTTCATGCGGGCAATTTCATGTCTTGTTGGATGGATGGCAGTCGAGAGAGACCTTGCAACCAACTGCACAGTCTGAATGGAGGAAGAAAGTCTTTTTTTCTTCAATCCATTTTAGTCTTCAGCAAACTATATATATATATATTAACGAGGAATCTATTCAGAAGAATTTGAAGTTACTACCACGGTTCTAATATAAAATGAAAGATGCACTAAAGATCTCAAAACTGAAATTGTGTACCTAATTTACACAATCTTAAGTTCGTCATAATTACAACACTATATCATATGTGGTTACTACATTTCTTATTATTACAGCTCTTTAGTTGGTTGGTCCATCAGGTGATAGAAACTTGTGTTCCTGAAACTCTTTGCCATAAGAAAGAAGCAAAAGACAGGAGTAGCCCACCATAAATGGTGCTGTCATACTGAAACACCAGAGTTCAAAAAATTATCTGTGTAATTTGAGAAACCAAAAGGTACAGAAACATAAACAAAACCCATGTCAAGGTTGAAGGGCAAGACAAGTTTGACTGTTTCAAGAGTGGAGTACAAAACTAAAACACCTAGCATTAACTTCAAACTCTGAAAAACCAGGACACGTAAAAGAGTTAAATATGGGGAAAGGGACATCTTTTAATTTGTTGGTTCACAGGAAGAAACATTCACACATCACCGCATAACATGTTTTTAAGCAACAAGATATCCATGGCTGGGTCAAGAAAACAACTTGAAAATGACATAATTCGGCTTCGTGTGGTAAATAGCACCATGAATACATACTGTTACGACTATTAGATACATATTTGTGGTTTTTGTGGATAATTGTAATCATATATCGATGACTAAAAATGTGTAACGAGGAGTTAAGATTCGAGAAAATTGTAATCTAATGCGATCATAAAATTTGACTGAATTAAGAATCTTAACATAGTGTAGTGTGCATAAACAGGCTTTTTTTTAGTACCTATCAAACATTGGTGTAACAGACCATTACACAACATATTTAAAAGTTGGGGTAAAACATATTTCCACAAAGACAGTCTTCAGCATTAAATCGAAGATATCCAACTCAACTCCACAGTGATTGGTTCCAATTCGGTGGTTGATTGAACACAATTTTTCCTGACAAATTTTAACATATACCACCTGCTTATCCATTTTCTTAGGAAAATAAAATAGATTACTTAAGCCGGTAAATTTGATCCATAAGATTAAAGAACCATTGTGTGGTTGGCAAGAGATTGACTCAAAGAAGTTGACGTGGCTTCAGCATGTCACCAAAATTGAAGTAATTAAATAAAAAATTTTTTAAAAAAAAATGCTCAAAGGCTTTGCTCTGCTACTTGGCTTGGTATTTTGGGTGCCATGGAAGCTGCAGGATCTTCCTGTTTACTCACTTTTCCATCTAACTCCAAGACTGTTTGTAAAAACAAACTCGTCAAAGGGTCATCAATAACAACGGTCAGTCTTCCTGTCACCAGAAAACGTGGTCCAACGGGGAGGATTGCGGCCGTTAATGATGTTCCGGCCATAGTGGATTCCGGCCAAGTTGGAGTCACCTGGCAAATTTTTGTTGGAGCTATAGGTATTGGAATTTCCCTTGTGTGTTTTAGTACTGAAATATTGTGTTGAAACTTTTTAGTTTTCTGATTGTGTTTTTATAATTTTATTTTCTTTTCTTAGTTTTGCGTCCTCAGTTTTAATATTTACTTTCAGAATAAGTTCACAATCATATTAGTAATTCAAATAAGTTCAATAAAAAGAAATTCGTCCAAATAGCTCCATCCACAGCCATGACGTCGAGTTTACCATCAAGTTAGTAACTATCAATTTGGATCAAAAATTACGTTCAAAGTTTTTTCAAACGCTACTGACCTGATTATGAACTACCACATGTGATCATTAATTGTTGACAAGATAGTTCATCTCACAGATCAGCTACCACGTTGAATTCCACATCAGCGGATAACGGAAAGGGAGATGGAAGACCTGAATTTGAACGATTTGTGACAAATCTGACTTTATTTAGACGATTTTTTTTATTGACCTTATTTGATCCAATCCGATAGATATTAACATGGTTGTGAACTTACCCTATTTACTTTCTTCTGTCATAATTTTATGATCCTTATTTTGATTTGTGCAGCTGGAGTGACTCCTTTTGTTGTGGCTGGGATTGAGTTCAGTAAAAGAATAGTAAAGTGCTTCGGAAACTAACATTACCATATCATTTTTTCGATAACGTTTTCTTCGTGTTATTTGATGTTATTTTTCATAGATAGAAATGGCAAATGTTCCGGTGGATTTAGATTGAGTTTTATTATTTTGAGCTACCGATCATTCGAATTTTAGATATATGCGATTTTGGATTCGTCATTATTAAGTATTTTAGGCTTCAAGTATCTTAGGTTCAATAAAATTAGAGAAACTTGGGTGTGAGACACGCAGAATGAGACAGGGAGACGTGACAGCATGAGTTCTGTGTAGGTCCTACATCTTTTGTTAAAGCCAATATTGGATTTGGTTATGGATATGCAGTATTAAATTACTTCATTTGGTTCTTTATATTATTTTTTGTGGTCATCTTCAAGAAATTTAATGCTTTGAATCAAGTTATAAGATAGTTAAAATGTCCAGAATTGTAGTAGTAAAGGAAACAATTTGTGGGAGCACACTGCACCGTATTTAACACTTTTTTTTTTTGAATTAGTTCTAACGTCAATTTAAATTCAGAGAATTTTTAGAGACAACTCTAATGTTATCGAATTTGTGTGCATTTAAATGCCTTAAAATCACCCCCACAAAATGAAGATCTCATGAAGACTGATCACATGGCAGATGGCACAAAGAAGATGTGATGTATGCAGGGGCTCAGGACTTGTTCTCAGGGGAAATGAATACTTCAGATGCCCGCAATGCGGTAGCAATTGCTTTTCTTAAATTATTTTCTTACTGGTTTCCTTATAATTTGTGGAGATTGAAGTTTTTTTTTTTTTTTTGATGCAGGAGGCTTTCTGCCTTGGCAGTCATGGAAAAGATTCTTCTCTGGTTAATTTCTTCAAATTATTGTGTTATTGTTGCCAGACGTTTCAGCCTTCTCTCTTATTTAGTCCATGCACATAAGTTCCTATCTTGAGTGCTAAACAGGTTATCGCACTTTATAGTAGCTTAGCTTTTTTATCTTCTGAACTTTGCAAAATTTGTTTACTTTGCAGAGAATTTAAAAAAGTATCGTAATACATGTGAGAATAGACCCTAACAATCTTACTTTTATTTTTCACAAAGAAGTTATTTCCATAACTCGAATATGCAACTTTCATGTTGCTGTAAAATAACTTGCACCTAATCCTTTTTTGGGGTTAAGATTGAATGCCGCGGCCTAAAAGAAACAAACTACACCTTAACCATCCTGTGCAGCCGAACCCCTATAGAGTCCTGCCTTAACAGCTCTAGCTTCCCCTATAAAGTCCTGCCTTAACAGCTCTAGCTTATGGGATGCGGGGGCAACTGCCCCCACTGAAAAGAAAAAAAAACGACGTGATATAACTAAATTTTGCGTTATTAACTCCATTGAAATATTATTTTTATTCCTACTTGTATTTTTTTTGTCCCTACGATCCTATACTATGATTATTCTCTTATATATATATATATATATATATACATATGCAGATTTTGCCCTCACTCAAAAAAATTTCTGCATCCGCCCTGTCCCACCCTAGGGGTTCACGAAAAACATGCAATCCCTCTTGCAATCCAAAAGCAGGATTGGCTAATCAATTTGCAATCCCATTTCCTTCTCGGTAAGTATGTCCTGCCATAATCGTCCGATCTCTATTGAGCAAAGCTCTGCAGCTCCGTACCAAGTTAGCATAAGGAAGAGCGTCAGGAACTCCAGCCACTTCTAGGAGACTCTGAAGGGCCAACTTCGAATTGCATTGTTCTTTTTGTAAAGAACAAGAGAGCTTCGCGAGAAGTTGAAATGGACTTTGTTTGGCCCAAAAATGATTTGTACGAATTCAAGATTTGGGTCTAAAAGTCTGTCCAAAATTGACCCATTTTATAGTTATGGGTATATATACTGTACAAACCTATTTTTTTGGGTTGGATTTGATCGGATGTGAAGAAAAACGCCCACATAGGAAATCAGTTATCTGTTCATTTTTTCAAACCCCGATGAGTATTTGGTCCGACAATATGGGCCTTACCCTAAGCTCATTCCCTATTTTTTGAATCTATTTTCCCATTTTTCTCACCGAAAAAAAAAAAGAAAGGGAAAAAACCAAAGAAAGAAAAAACATAAATAAATGGGTTTGATACTTTGATCATCTATGCAAAACTGTAAATAAACAAAGTAAGCAAAAAAAAAAACTTGTGTTTACTAGATAATTCGAGCCAATAACTTATGCACAGTTGTAACTACAAACACGTGTGTTGTGAGATACATGGCTTGTTTTCTATTGTACCGAAAAAATTATAGATTATTCCATCCAACAACACACACGTTGATTCATACAAAGAGTTTATTTTTTGAATTTTTTTTTTATTTTCGTTTGCAAGAACTAATATTTGAAAGGAAAAAAAATTGTTATCGAAAGCTAAATTATTGGAAAAATTTTCAAAATACAATTATTAAAAAAGTTCTATAATTTGATAAATTTATTGTGCAATAAAAATAATAATAATTTTTCTTTTTTCATTTACGATGAGCTTTATTGGACATTTGGACCAAGTGGGGTTTGAGCCTCTACTTGGTGGTTGAAGAGTACTCTGTTTAACTATTTAGACAAATATTCGATCTCAAAATAGTAATAATTTTTTTTCTTTTAATTGTAATTTTAATCTATATAATTCTACAACGAATCCAATAAATTACAGTTTAAAAATTTTTTTAATAAATTTTTTCTAATCATATAACACTGCTTTATTTAAAATATAAACTTTTCGATCAACTGTTACGTTACTCATTATGCACAACATGTCTGACATTATTAACACAATCAACCTTCCCTTTGACTTCATCAAATTTTTGGTGCATTGTCTTGGCTTTGCTTTTACATGTACTACATTTTCTTGTCTGCGCTTTACAATCAATAATGACACACATAATGACATTTGCCATTTCCAACTATTTCCCCCTTCAACACAATTTTCTTTCTTTATCTCCAAAAGTTAAAGTCTTTATATTTCATCATCACCCCTTTGAAAAACTTTTGCAGTTTTGTAGTTTTGTTACTTTGTTTCCCAATATTTTCTTTATCTTATAAGGACATCTGTGACTTGCGATCTCACATTTGTTTGGATGAGTAAGACTTGACTTCCCTCTTGCATCACTTGCTCCTTAATTGCTGACAAAGGCTTTTATTTTTGCTTTCAGTAGTCCTCATGGTCATAATTAAATTCAATCAGAAAAAAAGGCCACAAATGTTGAGTTGACAACTAGTCTTGTGCTTGGAATTTTAAAATTTGTGGTTATGTATATAATTAAAATTACAAAAAAAATTAAATGATAATAAGATATATGATTTGAGTTTGTTCTTATTCAAATTTAATTGGTTTTGTTAAATGAGTTTTTAAACTGAACATAATAGTCACATATTTATAAAATTTATTGAACCGAACCATCCAATTTTTACTGAATGTTCAATCCATTCACAACCCTAGTCTATATGCTGAGAATATTGAAAATAATAACCTAATTTTAGATAGAATGCTCGTGCGAAATATTTTGATGTCCCGAATCTCCAAATGGCTAAACCAACTTTATTAATGTAATAGTCAACTTAAATAAACAGACCGAGTCTTTCTTTGATTTTAAAGAAAATTAATTGGGTCTTAATTTGATTAATAATTGATTAAATTTTCAAGGGCATATCATGTCATTATTATTATTATTATTTTTTTTAACAAACCTATCATATCCTTATCTCTTTTTTTTTTTTTTTTTTTTTTTTGTGAAGTATCATATCCTTATCTTTAATTAGCTTTGTTTTGGTTGACGAGCATGGGTCTCCCATTCAACCTTTTCTAAATCGTTCCAAAAAGTGACTAAGGGCATTTTCAACGAATGATGTGACATTTTGTTCAATCTTGGACTTTTGAATTAATTTGCTTTTGACTTTGCTAACTAATTCTGGACGGTCAAAATTTTTAATTGAAATTATTGCATGTGCATGATGCAATGCTCAGGTCAATAAAATTGGCTTTTTTTTTTTTAATTTAAGCAGATCGGCAATTCCTTCCCCCCCCTCCCCCCAAAAAAAAAAAGACCTAGGATTATATGAACTAACTATAACCCAAAAAAGAAAAATGATTATGTGGACTATAAAAAATAAAGTTAATATATAAACATATTATTAATTTTATTTAAAGTAATAAATTTAGTATTAATTTTAAAAAATAATAATTTATCTTTTTTTGAATTTTTTTAACAAATTTAGCATATTATAAAATTTTTTAAACAGAATTTGTTTATTTTGACGATGTGACATTAATGTATATGATTATCATACTATTAAAACAGACATATTCCTACAAATTTGTCATTGAAATTAATAGATTTTGTTCATATAAAATCATTACGTGCTAAATTTATTACAAAAAAAATTTAAAAAGAAGTAAACTGTTACTTTTTAAAGTTGGTACTAGATTTGTTATTTTAAATAAAGTTAGTGATATTTTTTTGTATATTAACCCTAAAAAATATTTTACCTCCTCGAACCCTCGTTCCTAATCAATCAGCCAGTTTGATTTAGATTTCACATTACTAAAATTTGATATCATAAGTGGACGTGAAAACAAAGATTGGCTGTTTAAATTGATATTCTTTTAGTAATTTGACAAACAATAGAAGTAATAGTTATATTTTTTTTTTTTGGTCCAATAATAGTTATATTCTTTAATAAGATCGTTTCGTTCAGGAAGAGAATTAGTGTCTTTGAAATAAAACTGGTTGGAGAATACTCCTACCCTAATTATTATTTTATTTTTTTCTGTCTTTTGCAAACGAAGACACCGTGAGGCTGGTAAGAATGTTTTGATGAAAAGAAGTCAAGGGCAATGGCAAAGTACATTTCCAAGCAGACGAATTGATACTAGAATCATTTGTAAAATTGAAGGTCTCGAGTATTGATTCTGGTCGGAACCGATTAGCCCAAAAAATACATGTCTAAGTAGAACAAATACAAGTTTGAGGCAGCAACTGCTGCAGGGCCACTTGACGTTTATTGTTGAAGGCAATAATGAATGCATCAACATTGCTTTTGTTTTCTTGGTCTTAATTGTTACAACAATATTTTTTTGTGTTCGATAATCGCTCTGGTTAGCTTAGCAGTAAGGGCAAACTTAATTTTTGTGTTGGCTAGACGGGCGATTTCAACTACAAATCCTACGTACGTAAACATATCCTATGTTTCATGTAGAAAAACGTAATGTGATAATAACCCTGAAATTGGTTTATCTGAAAAGGTTTCCTTCTCTCGGTCAAAAAGAAAAGGTTTCCTTCTCATAAAATAAAGCACGCCTAATCATGGCACATTCGCATGCACACACACGCACACACACACAAGGTGGCATTTTTACCATCATATTAATACTGCATTATGGTAACTGAAAAAAATTATTGATTACGTAACCCTTAGAACACGGTGGACATATAGTATTTTAAATATTTATATTGTAAAAAATATATTAAATAAATTATTACATATTATTAATTAACAACGTATTTTCTGCGTGTCTCGTTACTTATGTACTCCTAATCTTGATCTTAAATTAATAAGTGCAATAGGGGCAAACTGCCATTTGGGTTCGGATACCTGCTGATCTCCCATGTGGGGGGCTAAAATGGTACGCGGTTTCATCCTTACAAGTCACAAGCATGCATTATAGCTAGTGATGAATTACGAATCCACTTTTATCAATCAAGCTACCATCTTTTTAATATTTTGCGAGTATATTGATGAAAAAGATTGAGCCTTTATTCCATCATCAGCACCATTAACATGGAATGATCTTCGATTCAATTTCTTCACAGAGAAGCCGCAATCAATGTTGATTGGAGTTATCCGCAATAAACGATATGAAAAGTTGTGTATCAGCCACTTTTTATGTTCCCTGTAGCAAGATGAGAAAAGGGGAGTTGTACTTGGTCACTTTCTTGTAAAACTTTTTTTTTTTGGAACGAAAGATATATATATTGTAGATTTATTGGTGATTATATTTATAAGTGGAAGTTAAAGTAATTTATAGAAGCCTTCATTTAACTCTTATGAAGAGAGCTTATCACTTAAATATTATTAAATCTAAATAAACATATCTACATCTAATTCAGTATTAACGAGTTTAAAACTTAATTTAATATTCTTTGCATAAATTCTTATTTATTAAGCGGGTGACAATACAAAGACTCGTACTCTAGCTAATACTGAAAAAAAAAACACATTAAATCACCAATCAAATTATTATTTAGAGTGAAAAATGCATCATAAACTGGTAGGAGAAAAAAAATATATTCGTAAATAAGAAATCTTTCTTTGTAAATAAGAAATCTTTTTTCAGTATTAATCTAATAGTCTCGTTTAAGTACAACAAATAATAAAATTTTTATATTATGTTTTAAATTTTTTTGTACTATTTAAATAATATTTTGTATAATAAAATTTTATAATAATATAATAAATACAGAATATTTTGTTTCTAATGTTAAATTTTATTGCGTTCAAATAAGCCTGTAAAATTTGTAAAGTAAAAGGAGGATCTGTCAAACCTTTAGGATGACACAAAAGCAGAAGAACAGGCAGGACGTTGAGCAAACCGTGTGGGTCCATTATCACACGTTGGGGCTGCCTTTTTGCCTGAAAGATATTCGGCACTTTTCCCAAGCGCAACTTACAAAGGCCTTTGTACCAGAAAATTTAGAAAAATAAAGAATAAAAATTGCAAAGGCCTATACAATTGTAAAGACCAAATTACCATTCTCCCGCTAACAGCTATTAAGAGCTTTTATGACTGTTTTTACAGTTAATCATCCCAAACTAAATGTCCAAAACAACCCTTTGAGGGATGAGCTTGAAAGGATAAAAGGGGGAAGAGATTAGATCCCAATTTTCTAAATTTCAATACAATTGATCATATAATAATTCATGTTTTTTTTCCATTATGTACCAAATAGTTGTGTTAGATGCCCCAGTTATTAAGATATAAATGTTATGTCAAAAGGTTTAGCCTATTCCAAATTTCTGATTTATCAAATGATCCTTTATAACTACCAAATTATTAAATAAAAATGGAATCTAATGCACAAACTAATCAACTAAATTCACCAAGTAGTGACCAAAGTAGTGTTCTTCAATATTTTGGTAAAATGTTAAAGGTTGAAGCTGATCCTACTTGGACACCACAAAGGAAAAAAAAAAAAAAAGAAAGAGAAATACGCAAGACACGGAAGAGTTGATACATTATAATCAGTAGTTTTATTTTTACAACAAACAACTTCAATTTTATAATAAAACGTGAAAGTATTTTTTAATAATTTTTTTTATTATAAAAATTAAGTAATTTGTTACAAAACGAGAATGATCGCTATAATACATCAACTCTAATATTTATTTTTTGCGCGTCAAAATGGGTCAAAAAAAGACATTGATTCTGTGGTTGCTAAGGGTCTTTGACCATAAATCTTAAACAACCATTGACCCCTAGGGTAAGAGATTCAACACCATCTGGGTCTTTGGTGTACTTTCATAGAACATTGATCAGAACTCAACTAATCACATGAAGTAAGAGAAATGCATAGGAATTTTTCTTTTTTAATGTTTGTTTCATTGAAATTCAAGTGGATACTGACAGCCAGTATATATATTTTAACTGCAACTATGGTTTCGTTGGCCACAGATTCCAAATCAGAGGTCTTTTTGGTCTTTGAATAATCATAATACCAGTTACAAATACCGGTGGCAGAGATGTAATTGTATGTGATGAAAAGGTTAGTTGGTAATAAATAATGCTATAAAAATGAAATGATGATCCCACTGAAAAGGGGACCATGTACTAAATCAAGCTTAGATTTTTGTTTGAGTCTTGAAAGAGAAGAGAGGCGAAGAAAGAGCAGGAAACCAAACCTGAGAAAAGTGCAAATCAAGAAGGTATGGCTGAAAAATCATTAAACTCATCAACTTGTGTGTCCAAACTTACTTGGGTTTCCATTTGAGTTGTCTCAATTTCAATTGGCTCTTTTTTTTTTTGGGGTGTTCTCAACCTTGACTTGGTTTGCTCAACTGGGATTCATTTTTGTTCAGCTGCTGTTTATTGTTTTTAATTCATTTTAATCATCATTGATAAAGATATAGGTGTATTAGTTACAATTGGTATGGGAAGCTGGTACTGATTTTGGTTCCTTTAAGCTACAGTTGCCGTTAAAGCTGCCTGTTTTTGAGGTAAAAATAGGATTTTTGATTGATACTGAATCGGTTTCTGCTCCCTCTGGCAATTGAATTAATCAGTTTTGAGTTTTCTTCATATATGCAGAATTATTTGTTGACAGCTTGCACGTCTCTCTCTCTCTCTCTCTCTCTCTCTCTCTCTCTCACACACACACACACACACACATGTTGATTTAATTAAAGTTTGAATCTTTAGGAAGTTCTAGTTAGTGTTGGAACTCTCTTGTGTAAATTATTGGTGTAAAAATTGAAACTTTCCTAAAGCCATTAATAGTAACTCCAATTGTCATATTTTATTTCTCTTCTTGATAAAATGTCTATTACTTGGGCAATATTAAATCAAATAGTTATTGAATTCCATTAAATTGAGAATGGTGATCTTGGTAAGGTCATCATCTTGCACTTTGATTTGAGAAAAGCGGAAGATGAGAAAGTTTTGTTTTGTACCTGATCATTTTTTTGGCTCTGGTCGTGACTTTAGCTCACATGCAGTTGGTAGTCTGCTTTAAGTTGCATCAGTGACGAGTTCATATATGCTTTCTTATCCCATTTCTCTTCAGGATCCATATGCTGTCAACCGTGTTATTTAATTGTATATGATTGACTAGGCACATAATTCTCATTAAGCAAGATTTGATATTCAGGAGAAGTATTTAGTTGAGGTTTGAGAAATTTGTGCTGGAAAGATTGCTGCCTGGTATTGCTCTGAACTAGTGATAAAATCGAAGACCTGGCTGTTTTACAATGCAACCATTGGAGAAAAACACAGTTGCAGATGGATCTCACAGGTTATATAACCAACCTGTGCAAGATCAGGAGTCATGCTGCTGGTCTTCCCTTCAAAATTTAGATTACTACCCATCTTCCAATGATGGCAACGTTGGGTTGCAACTTTCAGCAGAGACTTTTGGACAACTCTGCACCCTGGAATCGTCTTCTGGAACTGGGGGTTACCCTATTCAAAATTCTTCGTCTACTGCTTGTTTCTCGCCAAATGAAAGTGGAGTATCACAGCCAAATTCTCAATCATCCGTTTCAGATTCGCATGATTCTGCGGACAATACCAGTTCTTCACCAGCCAGTGAGTCTTATGTTGCACAAAAGCTAAAAGAGCTTGAAACTGCTATGCTGGGGCCTGATATTGACAATCTCAACACTAGTGATATCATGATGCCAACTGGACCGAACGAAATTTCATCTGAGATGGAGAAGTGGAATTGTTTGTTGGAGATGATGTCCAGAAAAGACTTGAGACAAATGCTTTGCACTTGTGCTCAAGCTATTGACAATATTGATATGCTCACAGTCGATTGGCTGATGACAGAGCTGCGGCAGATGGTATCGGTTTGTGGTAAGCCAATGGAACGTTTGGGGGCTTACATGCTGGAAGGCCTTGTTGCAAAGTTGGCATCTTCTGGAAGTACTATCTACAAAGCTCTGAGATGCAAGGAGCCTGCCAGTGCTGAGCTCCTTTCGTACATGCATTTGTTGTACGAGGTGTGCCCCTACTTCAAGTTTGGGTATATGTCAGCAAATGGAGCAATTGCTGAAGCAATGAAGGATGAAAGCAGAGTCCACATAATTGATTTTCAAATTGCACAGGGCACCCAGTGGATCACCTTAATACAGGCTTTAGCTGCTCGGCCTGGTGGACCACCGCAGATTCGAATTACAGGCATTGACGATTCCACATCTGCTTATGCCCGGGGAGGAGGGCTTGATATTGTCGGACAGAGGCTATCAAGGCTTGCTGCATCATATAATGTTCCCTTTGAGTTCCGTGCTGCTGGAGTTACTGCTTCAGAAATTCAACTTGGAAATCTTGAAATTCGTCCTGGTGAAGCCATTGCAGTTAATTTTGCCTTAATGCTCCATCACATGCCAGATGAAAGTGTGGGCACTCAGAATCACCGGGACAGGCTGTTAAGGTTGGTAAAGGGCTTATCACCCAGGGTGGTAACTCTTGTTGAGCAAGAGTCCAATACAAATACTGCACCATTTGTTCCCCGCTTTGTGGAAACTCTGAACTACTATCTGGCCATCTTCGAATCAATTGATGTTACATTGCCGAGGGAGAACAAGGAACGGATCAATGTCGAGCAGCACTGCCTGGCTCGGGAAGTTGTCAACATCATAGCCTGCGAGGGTGCTGAGAGAGTGGAACGCCATGAGCCTCTCGGTAAGTGGAAGTTGCGGTTTACCATGGCTGGATTTAAACCCTATCCCTTGAGCAGTTACGTGAATAATACCATCAAGATTCTGCTGAAGCACTACGCAAACAAATATACTCTCGAAGAAAGAGATGGAGTTCTGTATCTTGGATGGATGAGCCGGCCGCTAATTGCTTCTTGTGCATGGAGGTGATGATCTTAACATTTTTGAGGGATATCTTGTCTTTTTCGAATGGCGATTTTATACGGGGCTCTTCTGTTGTTGTTTGTCGTTTAACAGCATAAGAATGTTGTAATATCCTAGCATTAATAACTGCTGAACTAAATCATTTACAATCTTTTTCCCAAGTATTTGATTCGTTTTGCTTGATTTCTGCTTCTGAGAATACTTCTACTGCATTGGTGTCAATTTGTAGAAAAAAACCAAATATGGTTTTATTGTAACATTACAGAATGCTTTGCATTTTGTCTCTCAGGGAACACACCAGTAGTTACAACTTAAGACTTCTATTTTAGAAGTCTTGAGTTTTAATCCTGGAAAGAAGGATGTAGAATTTATGAGAATAGAGAGAGTTTTACGGCCGCTCAACAGGCAACTGAATGTACCAAATGAAAAATAAATAAATAAATAAGGCTTTGCATTCCAGGATGTGTTCTAATTATGCTTCAACAACCCAAAAAAGACCTCTCTAAATTGATCTTTGCTTCTCAACTGAAAACTATTACAAAGCAGGGAAGTACAGCACGGGGATCTGTTACAATCAAAGACTCCAAGTTAGAATGTTCGCTTCCAATGGAACAGCACTCTTCATCTACCCCATCAACCTTATTTTTAACTGTCCCAGCAATTGTCCTGCACACTATTACAGCCCTTTTCATTTTCGTCACCTTACGAAAGGCAGTCACGTCTTCCTCGCTGATTTCCTCACTGTTTGCGCTCAATCGAATGCCATTCTTCTTGGTGTCATCCGTCTCAAAGTTTGACCGGATTAACGTACAGACTCGACAAGCAGTATCTCTACACAGCTCAGAAACTCGCCTGGACTTGTCGCTGCAACAGGAAATCGTCGTGCCATAGAACTGCAGTAGCTCGTTTCCATCCACAGTGCTTCTGGGATGTCTGTTGTGTTGCTTATAAGCATTCTCCTTCACCTTCTCTCTATATCTCTCGAACCTTTCGTGAATCTCAATCGAGTTCTTCACCCTCAGGACCCTTTTAATCTTCCTCGACGGCTTCGATGGATTCATCAATGCTCTTTGGAAGATTATTTCAACGATATTTCTTGCTTGGTCACCAACATTTAGCTCTGTTCAGAACATAGCAAAATGCATACCACACATCACAAACATTCTATCATAAAGCATAACGTGTTCTCTCTAATATAGTCTCCAAGTTTACCAACATGTCTTTGTGAAGAGCACTTACCGCAGAAGTGTGATTGTGCGTGATACCCCTGGATAATCGCTTCACAAAACGATTTTTGCATTTGATGAATGAATTTGCCATTGCTATCCAAGTTCTCCTGGGCAGGATTGCAGTTCGTTTTCATGCTGCATCGTTCCGGCCGGGTAAACACATCGCTTAGCTTACTCCCACACTTCACATTCTCTGTCAAGGACACCCAGAAAGCTTGCATGTCTCTCTATCTATTTGTCTCTATCCAATTCTTTCTGAGCTTAACTGGCTAAGAATTCTAGCTAATATAAATGACAGGAACCTTTAAGCAATTGAAGGGTTACCTGAAGAGTTGGTACCAGTGGAGGTTTGGGCAACAGCGTGGCTGCATGGTTTTGCAGCAGCTGCTGATGCAAAGACAAGATAGTGAATTAAAGGTCTTTTGTATGTTACCTGCAGTTCAAAATCACTAAATTGTGTAAACGAAACAAACAACATCAACACCTTCATTTTTTACGGTGAGCCTGTCCTCGGATTTTCCTCAGAAAAGATCAGGTACAGTCCAACAAAACCAGGCACATTATGGCATGCGGGTGAATTGTACCATGCTATAAAAGACTGTTAAGGGGTAAACGAGGTAAAAGCAAACTCAATTCAAATAACCTGACTTAATTTCTTTGAAATCTGATTTAATAAATTTATATTAACTGAAAAAACTAATGACCCATAATCTAAAATATAAATAATCTAAAATCGAAATAACCTAAAATGCGATTAATTTTAAATTTGAATATTTTTAATTTTTTAAAACAATTGATATCTGAATTTATTAAAATCTAAATATATAACCCGAGTAACCCAAAACTCAATTTATGACCGTTAGAAATCCGAAACAACCAGATCCGAAATCAGTCCTCTGTCTCTGGTTAAGAGTGCGTAGGTGAGATGAGATTTTTCATGAAATTCTGTTCTCCAAGGAATTGCAACATCAGGTCGCTTCATTGACACCAAAAGATGAGTAAATGTAGGCTTGGACTCTACTGGCATCGATGATTATTAAGGTTTGTCCTTGCCCAAACAAACCTAATTGCTATGTCATAAATGCTTGATTGCCAGGTACAAACATTCACAGCCTGTATTGCGTATTCATTGTCCCACACACAGACTTTCAAAAGTTTTTACAAGTTTTTACATACACCACGAGCCTCTAATTCAATTAGTCAACAGCGGATTAGGATCCTGACTGTGCAGCCGAACAATTTAGTTGAACGAACAACAAAATATAATTACTTACTAATAAGATATAACTACATAAATAAAATATAAAATTAAAAAAAAACTAAAACTTAAAATCAAATAAATATTATCCAGAACTTAAAGTATATATCTTATATAAAGTATATATCTCATATAATATGTGTTAAAAAAATTTTTTATACAAAATATCAATATAATTACATTTTATTACTCCGTTGGACCGAATTATTCGGCTGCACGGTCAGGTCCAAAACTTTTTCCTTGCATAAACGACAGCAGCCACATGGTTTGGCCCTGAAACAACCGACTCTTCGTTTTAGTGATTAAGATTCAAATCCTACTACTGATGAAAAAAAGAAAAAGTTTTTACACAAAAGACTAATCAGAATCCAAGGTAAAATTGCATTTCAACCACTAGTTTACAATACCATTCTCTCTGAGAATAAGTTAAACTGGGAACTCTCATATTTGTACAAAGCTTCATGCTCAGCAAGGCTTCTTATAGAAGCAGTCTCTGAAAAAGGTAGAATTTACACCCAGGAAGTTAACACCAAGATCGGCTCTGGTAAGATGGTATGCTATGATACATAGAACAAGTCGTATCCCGGAGATCACATTCTAACCTTTGTGTTGAAGGGGAAGGGAAATTAAAATGTAATAACTAGTGGGGGGAAAAAGCCTCCATTAGGAAATTCTATTTTTGTGCCCATATGAGAAACAAACTTATGGACCTGTCAATAGTCTTCCAATGTTCTGCGGATATGGGTAAGAAGAATGGCCGAGAGGAGGAACTGTGATGCTAGGGCCGTCACCCAGACTCTGTCTAGATCCATACTGGTTCATGCCACCATTAAAAACAGCATGATAGCTTGTAACCGGATTTGCTCGAGCCATTCTGAAAGTGGAACCACCTGTTTGGGCTTGAAATTGGGCGAGTTCGGAATGCAAATCTTGTTGCTGGTCATTGGATCTATTTTCAGCAGCAGAACTGATCCCAACACCAAGATCAAGGCTGATTGCCTCGCTTTCGCCTGATCTGTTCCTTAGTGATCCATTCACAGTTGTTGGTCCTGCTGTGTCATGACCAGTATTCCTTGCTGTAGGTACATCATGATTGTGTTTTCCCTCGTATGTGGTTATAACTGCTTTCGGATCGTGAGATGCTCTTTCCACATGTTTTCTAACTGGGCATCCAGTATTTGTGCACTTGTAGTAACTCCTGCAGAATAAGTTTCAAAATACAAGAAAAGTCAAACCATCTCATGAAATAACTGTGGAGATGATAATGGATTGGCTGCAAATGGTCAACGTCATATAAAGAAAGAAAATAATTCAATCAGTTCTATGTTCCAAACATTGCAACTCCGAGGTAGCTTAACCTCTGGATTATGATTATTGTGCAAATACATTCCAAGTTAATGAGCTCTTCATCACTACACCACTGTTCTGATCAGGAGTAGAAGACAACAATTGCACAAAATACAGAAATGTGAACCGACACTCAAAGGGATATGCCGACAAGTTCCGTTTGACCGCAAAGGTCTAAGGCCACTATTTTCTCAATAAACAATCAACGAACAAGATATATAAGCATATTCTCTGATTATCATATTAAAACAATTTGAGTCACAATGATGTTACAGCAACAGAACCCAAGCAAGAGAGTCAGGCAGAGCTTCCACATCATGTGCTTGAAACAATTAGATCAGGTCATTCCACCAAGTTATCGATTGTCTACACCATAAATTCTTGAAAGTTCACAAGACCCATAACAGTAAGAGAATCAAGAATAATTTAACTCTTACATCAACATTAATAGCATACCTTGGATTAGGATTGCCTCTCACCACTTTCTGCCCATATTTGCGCCAGCGATACCCATCATCCAGTATATCAACCTCACTCACAGTCTGAACAACAACGCGTGGTTCCCTTATAGGTTTAACAACTGGAGTAACCTCAAAACCCCCAATATCCATCTTCCTGCAAAATAATTAAAATTCTTCTAGTTAGGAGACCTCTCTCTCTCATAATAATTCAAAAATAATCTGAGAACATGTTGAACAAATACCTCCGCTTTAAAAAGGGATCATCATCATCCTCAGCACCTTCTACACTGTCATCAGTTGCGGCAACAGGAGACAGTTCAGCAGTTCCATTAGGTTCGGTTGATTGGGATACCTGACCACAAAAAGTTGATGACTTGTCTGCAATTGAAACAATGTGCCATAAAAAGGGAAGCACATTAGTTGACACATTAAAGAGACAAGCAAAAACTAACACAGAGGAATTCTTGAAAGCTTTGACATTACCATCTCGGCCCAGCAAAGATGAAGGCCTGTCGGATCTTTCTTCTGGCATAGAAAAAACAATGCCGGCAGCATATCGGCGATTGGGTGTAGGTTTAGGATGATCGTGTGTACCTTTGTAGATAATCTCTGTTATCTGTCCATCATGAGATCGCTCAAATAACTTCTTCACCTCACAGCTAGGATGTGTACATTTGTAATAGCTTCGTGGGAATTCACTTCCTTTAACATGCTTCTGTCCATATTTTCTCCAGTTGTATCCATCATCGGATGCCGTGGAGGTCCCAATTCCTCCTTTATGATCCGACTGTGATGCCTGAAACCCGCAATTAGAGTGACCTGTCTGGTTCAATTCATCTGCATCAACATCAATAGGTGCACTGGGTGCCCCAGAAGTAACTCTGTGAACTGGTGCCAATAGACTCAACTCATTGGAGGAGACCGCCATCTCATTTTTAACTAAAGATGATGATGATGCAAGGGTTTGAGTCTGACTCAGGCCTTGGGCTTGAATGGACTGTTCACTTTTGTGGTGGTTTGCATCTGCAGGAACCTTGAAATCAATAAAACATGTTAGGCAAGCAATTGTTCAGAAATAATATATTAAAACCAAAGCATTTGCCAATAATTCAGAAATAGGGAAAGCATTTTGGTTCAAAAAGATGCCTTATCATCTATCTCCTCCCAAAATCCTCCCAAAGCCATTAACAGAAATTGCATTATTTAAACTAAGAACATGTTTAGACATGATACAAAAATGGTTTAACTGCCTCACATTGGTTAAACAGTAGGCTAGGCATGTCCTTACCGAAGCCTTTTAGTCGAGCACTTTTAACAATAACTTCAATTACTAAACACTCCTAAACTGAAAGGAAAACAAGATGCTAATGAAGTAAGTAAAGGGCATTTTAGCTGTTACTGGAATACAAACACCAGGTTCTACAGCATGATATGCCCAAGAGAAAAAAGCAACTCTTAATCTGTTAAGTTCTCATGCAGTTCATCATAGAACTCATAGTCGTAAATGTTCAGTGCTTTCTTGAAAACTTACCATGTTTGAAGGACCATGTGGTTTGAACTCAAAGCCACTTGATTGTCTTTCGCCAAGGGTGTTAGAAGATACCATAGTTGCTAAGTACGAATTAGAGCTGATGGAGCAGTGTGCAATTTGAGGCTTAAATAAGGAACCCGTAGTTGGGGAGGGCTCTGCCTACAAAACCAAGAGATGATAAGATTCTACTCGTTTAGAAACTTTTTTAATTATTACCTTGTGACTTGAATTCAAAAACGTTTCTCTTGATACAGACAAGACTGTAGATTTTAGTAAATAAAAGTAAGGGAATGGAACTAATCAATAAACTAAGTAATAACTGTGGATTTTTATGCCACTATCTGCAGTAAAAGAGCACTAGCAAACTTTTCAAAAATACTCCCTCATCAGCAACAATTTGTAGCCTGAAATCAGTGTTCGCTATCTTGTCATGCACCACAGATACTAGCAGAAGAGTGAAGTTCAAAATGTGAAAAAACAACACTGACATTATAAAAAAATAAAGAGGAGAAAAGTAATTCTTCTACTAAAAAGTTATATTCTCCAAACAAATTCCAACAGAACAATCCACGCAGACAAAGTGCCTAATGCTGAGTTTTATATCATCGAGCATCAGAATCAATCTTCAATTTCAAATTGAGCACTACAAACATAAAAATCTCATCCTGAAAAAATAAATGAACAAAAGAAAAAAAAAATGTAAATTTGGAATTTCTGTTTTCCGAGTTTGAAAAATTGGAATTTCCGCTTTCCGAGTTTGAAGGCGAAACAAAGAGCATCTTTATTGAGCCCTAACTTTAGGTCCAAATCAGACCATCAATTCATATACAAGTCCTCTCAAATTCCCCACTTCAAAGCTCTATTATAACATCTAGCACTTATCAATAAGAATCTGCAAACAATGCCGTTCTTTTCTGAAGCTCTAATTATATATATATATATATATATATATACATTTTTATTTTTATTTTTCTTTTTCTTATTTCACTTTTGAGCTTTGAATCTGCCATTTGCGGATGCTTCGCATGCTACAACCCAACGAGTTGGTGTTTGGTTACAGGACGAACTATATCCTCAACAATTATTGAAATTTAGCAATTTCCTGATTTCTCGCTACTTTTCTCAGCCGCCAAACAGATCTTAAGAACACTTTAAGAGTTGCCAAACATTCTAGTTCTAGCTATTAACTCAGCAACCAAACCAAACAGCACCTTAATGAATTGCATTTTCCTACTCTCAGTTTCCTCCATTTTCTTACACTTTCTCAGCAACCAAACAAAAAAAAAATTAATTATATTTTTTTTTTAGAAAAAGGCAACCAACCGGTACAAGTACAACTACCAATACTAACCTTAACGTTAGAAAGCAAAACCGGAGACTCGAGAAACGACGTCGGGCTGAGTCCCGGAGGTATGGTGATGCAGGGGGACCGCGAGATCGGGAGCTTCGCCGGCGACATCAGCTTGTACCTGGCACCGCCGGCGGCAGAACTGCCAGACTCCGGGCGTTCCAGCCGATCGCCGCCTTCATCACCACCGCCGCCATGAAGCTGAAGCTCAGACTCTGAGCTGTTGTCCATTGTGTTGGTGTGCGTGTCTGAGGGGAACTGAGGAGGTCTTAGTAGAGGGGGAGGGGGGAGGGGGGAGGAGGGGCAGTTTGGTAATTTTAAAGAATATGTTGCTGTAGCTGTGTGCATGAAGAAAGCCTTGGAGAGAGAGAGAGAGAGAGGGAGAGACGCGGTTGACTTGCTACATTGGATCTTAAGGATTGTTTTTTTTTTTTTTTTTTTTTTTTTTTTTAACATAACTTTATAAAAAAAATATTTAGTGTGATACGTATTATGTATATATTTAATTTAATAATATTAAATAATTTATTTATTTATTTATAAAATTTATTATATTTTTTTATAATTTAATAATTTAAATCATTATAAGATGAGTTTTTTGTTTAAAAAGTTTTTTTTTTCCTTTCAAAAAATTGTAATGCTTTATTTAAGATGTGTAAATTTTTTTTTGTCGACAAGTTGTTTTTGACAATTTTTAGAGAGAAGCAGAATTGGTGTCTCACATTTAATTTTTCGTATTGCTTCTAGTTAAAAAGTTTTAGGGTTATCACTTAGGTGGAAATAGGCATCAAACTTATTAGCCTGCGAAAAAACATAGAAATGAATTTAGGAGGGGTTTGATCATTCATTTTTATTTTTATTATAGAGTCATGAGTTTGAATTTATGATACAACGCTTTGAAAATTTTATATGTATAGCTGATTATTTTTGTTAGAAAGTGAGAATTATGCTTTTTTTTACTGATTTAATGTAATAACTTAGTCATTACGTGGTATGTTCGGTGAATCCTTCCTAATAAATCTATAAATTGTTATTTTTATTTTTATGTGGTCAGTATTAAAAAAAAAAACAAAAAAAGAGAGAATAGAATTTCCTAGTCTCTCAAATTTCCATTTTCTTCTCGCGAACGTCTAATAATTAAGTATGCCCAAAAATGATAGAATTGAGTGGTTAAAATCAAATGATGGATTTGGTTCATCAAATGACTTGTTACACTGAATTTAGATGTGTGTCAATTGACTAGCCATCAACCATAAAAAACGTGAGTCATCTAGTCATATTGCCAATGGGTTTTCTTTTCCCTTCTTTGTTTCAGTATTATTATTTTTTTATTCTCAGTAGCAACAGCATTCAATTAGATGTGAAAGTATGAAAGTGAAATTAGACATCTCAAACCCCCCCCCGGAAAAACATACCTTTTCTTTTTATTATTGTTATTAATTTTTCATTAAATGCAGCTGATATTTATTTGGATAATAAGAATGAAAAAAAAAAGGATTAATACACTTACAATATGAAATACACATAAAAAGATTCAAACAGGAGATTAGAAGACTAAATCCAAAGTCTTGGTTAATTGCCAACAATTATTACAATTAAAGTATATAAAAAAACAATTAAGATTAGAATTTAAAAAAAACTCTTATTATACGACACTCTCACGCTAGGTAGAATTAAAATTAAGATCCCAAAACTTTTGTTGATTTTAGATTGGCTTCTGACATATGATTTTTTTTCTCATCTGCTGTTATGGGTATCTTCAAGATTACATTAGGGTTATGCCAATCATCCATCTAATCAGGATCAACTTGTGAAGTGATTGAATTAGAGTCTCCAACCTATTTTAAGTGGGGGATGATATTGAAACATGACTTGAACCTGAACTGGGAAACTGGTGGACTGACTCAATCACCATCCTCTAACCCTTTAATCTGGGGGTGGTAAAATCACCACATCAAGTCTGTCTGGTTAATCCACAAGGCTTGAACTTCAATCTTTCATAACTAACAAGAAGGAGATTTTATCAAGACCTCATTTTTTGCAATAGAGTGATTATTGAGTAGATTGACATAATAATATTGAATCATATGTTTTATTTATCAACACAGCATATTAAATTTTAAATGATTTAGTTTTCTCCCATAAACTATAACCAAATGGACCGAACAATTTTCGCAAAGAACTTAATTACGTGAATATGTAAGAAAGGACAAGTTTGAGACGCGTAGTCTATTTGAGTGCACATTTTGGTATATGCGTACTTGCAAACCTCCTAAGAAAGAAGTCAGTGCATTTTGCAGCAAATTACAAAACCAGTTCTTGTTATTTCATTGAGCCGTTTCTTGTTATTTCATGAAAGGCAAATTACAAAAGCAAAGGCAAAACAGTGAGTTTTGATCCAAATAGTTCTGCTTCATGGAGGCCTGACTTCCAGGCACTAGTGGCTAAGCTGAGTACACAAAAGTCGACCCATTTCGAATAACACAACTGAACTCACTCGAAACCCAATTTTACCTAATTCGCATTGATTAAAAAAGTCAATGACTGAGCGACTCAAAACATTCAAAACCCAAAATCTAAATAATTTGAGCAAGAAAAATAAAAAAATATCTGAAATCCATTGAACTGATAAACTTAAAATTTGAAATATCCAAAATAAAAAACAAACCGACCTAAATCTGACTCGAACCCCCTTGTTTGCGACCCTAGGTAGGCAGTGGAGAAGGGCAACAAATCATGAAGATCTATGAGGCTCCATTTACGCCAACATAAGCTATGCAATGTCACCAGTCACAGCCTTACTCACATTTTGAGAGTGAGGTTTATACATTTTAGTCCAGGGTGACCTAATCCATGTCTATCACGATACAAATTGGTACAAGTATACGGTGACCACAACGACAAACCAATAGAAATTACAACATCATATTTTAATCACAAACAATGCCCTGCGCGAGCAGCCCGAGCAGCAGCATACGAAATAGCAATCACACGAACAGGAAGGACAGAATTGCCAAAAGAAAGAAACTTTTGTCAAATTACATGAGATGGAAGAAATGCTCTAAGAGGAAGAAGATAAAAGTCATGATCAAAAGAGTGGGAGAACGAAATTTCGACGAATGAGAAAACTGCTAAAAGCCAGACGGCCATGTCCAGAACACAAGTAGGAAATGGCAAGATGATAATTGAGCTTTGCATTGCATTATGCTCGTCCTTCTAGAGAATTTTGAACAAGAGAACAAAACGAAGGGTAATGACATATTCTAAAAATGCAGAAAGCAGTCAAAATCATTTGAAACACGAAAAGGAAATAAACAATCTACAAAAACCAACACGGATGAGCAAGTGCAAGAATATATTTACACGTAGCCGGTCCTTAGCGGGCTCTCCATATCAAGAAGCAACATATAGTAAAATATCTTGCAAAAGGCCAGCAACTATATAAAAATATTCTGGATGATCTATACATAAATATGTTGTAAAAATCTAGCATACTATCAAAAAGCATATACTACAACTGATGGCACCCAAAAACTACATTGGATAGTAAGTTGGATGATATTGATGTGGCAAACCATATCCACCATATGCAACCGGTCCATCATAATAAACAGATGACACATTTGGTTCCGACGAATATGGATGGGTTGCAGCAGGACTTGGGTTGCCAGGAAAACCCACAGACGCTACTCCCAAGCCATAATGCCCAGCTGATGAACTTGCATAAGGGGCAACAGGAAGAGAGGAACCCACTAACCCATATGCAGGTTGTATATGAGAATGGTGATGTGGAGGAATTGAACTTGACCCACTAACAACTGCAGGAAATGCAGGTGCAACCGCTCGAGCACGCTTGTTTCCATTTTGCTGCTGTGGTTGCTTCTTCAGTCGCATCTTTGACCTCTTTTTATCGTGCAGCTTCCGTTTCTCAACTCGGTGCAGCTGAGGTACACTGCCAGCAGAAGGTGCAGGGACTTTTGCATCAGCCTTCTGCTTCTCCAGCATGCGCAAACGTTTCCTGAGATCCAAAGGTGGGTACTCAGATTGAAGATTGTGTTCCTCAACAATTTTCAGCACTGCTCTCAATGAATTGCATTCTTTGGATCTTGATGCATTCTACACAAAAGATTTAATTATTGATAGAAATAGAAAATCAATTCAAGTATAAAAAGCTACTGTCAAAAACGAGGTGCGAGCAGGACTACCTGGTCCTTAATGGAACTATTTTTGTCCTCGCAAACCCTTTTGGTAGAAGTTTTGAACTCCTTTAGGTAAGCTTTCAATAGAGGAACCAGTGGGAAATTGTCAGTCAGCCCCATTTCAAGAACAAATTTGGCAGCCAAAAGTTGCATTCCATGGTCTATAAGTTTTTGAATGACATCTGCAGCACATCAGTTAAGGATATCAATTTCCAACAGAATTGTCCCGAAGTAGACAAGGGGGAAGAGAAAGAAGCCCATTTGATTGCCTATTTAAGCACGATGCACATAAACATAACATGCAGCAAATATATCCTTGATGAACAACTACCATTGTTCACATTGGCCTAATTCAGAGAATAGGGGATGGGAAGTGGCTGCTCATCATAATTTCATAAAGCCACTCAAATCACAAATACTTAAATTACTGTCACTAATCAGACAGTTCTATGCAAGCATCTGCAAGTTGTTTTGTCATTTCAGCCATTATTCAATAAATACTAGGAGAGTGGAACCTTCGACAATAATTTTTCAAAAGTGCAGAAAACTAAAATAACCAACTCTCTCATACTTTTCTTTAATAGCCAAATGCTCGATTTGCACCATATCATGTACTACAAAAACTCTCTTATAATTACCGGCAACAACTTTCATGCCTTTTTGCATCATATCCTCACTTTAAAATCTTTTCACATTCGAATGCTATATAAAGTTTTTAGTTCATTTTCATATCTCTTTCTGAAAATTCAGTGAATTCTTTCTGCTGGAAGAATATAGCAAATAAACATCAAACATAAAAAGACACTCACGTAATCACATATGCATCTAGATCTTCAAGGAGACCATCGGTTCCAAAGGCTCAGTAGCATATTATCCTAATATAATAGACATCAAGTGCAGTAAAGCACGGAACTAGAAACCTACAGCAAAACAAAGATTTGATAGGATGTTCTACATGGCATGATTTTGTCAACCAAATACACGACACAAAATTACAGATCAATCATAATTAAAACGAAAATCATGCATATCAAACAACACGAAAAAGTCCCTTTACCAGCAGTTTTATCTCCCAGATTAAAAGCTCTATACAACTCCGAAGCCGGTTTATACCTGGCCACCACAAAGAAATAATCTACAAGCTCACCCACATCAAACTCACTCTGCAAACCATACACCACCACCAAAAGCAAGAAACACAAGGCCTCTAAACCGCTGTCCCATTTCAAAGACACTCTCTTTTTCCAATCCAGAGCCAAGCTTCTAGCCCTCTCCCTAACTTCATCACTCAAATTCGGCCTAATCTCCATTAGCACCTCTAACAATACGGAACAAACCTTCCTTATCCGTTGCAAATCCCGCAAATTTGAAGAGTAAAACCCCTCCATGGCATCCAAAATCAGACGTCCCGGGTCCGGAGCCACCCGCATTGCATCCATAAGCTCGTCCTGGATCTTAACCCGCCCTTTCCAATGCTCGTTTACATAGTTCCTCAATCCCCTCCCGTCCATCTTCTCACACAGAGACTTTAACTCAGGCCGCAACACCACAGGCCCAACTCCTTTACTTGCCGGATTAGAAGAGGATGATGGGTCCTGAAATTTTGGGTCAGACACTGACGGATCATTCACGCCGACCCGATTCACAGCCAAATCAACTCGTTCGCCACTCGTACGGGCATAATTCGCTAATGGGTGTCCTAAAGATCCCGACTTTATCGTCTGGCTTGAAGAACCCACCTCGTCTCCGGCCGGAACCGGGTCGACCGGGCAATCCCTGGCTGTTGGGGTTCTGTTTTGGGCGTCCGGCGACTTCTCGAAGTATTGGATGAGGAGGTGGAAGCGGTGGTTGAGAAGGGTCTGTAGAGAGGTGAAGTGGGAATCGAGGTCGGGCCAGTAAAGAGAGAAGAAGGATGATGAAAGAAGACAAGAGTGGGATTGGAGATCCTCGTATGCTTTTTTGAGGCTCTCTTTCTTGTTTTCTATTAGCTTCAATGCCGCTTCAATGGTTTTCAGGGACGGCGGTTGTCGCGGTTGCGCCGATTCTTTTAGAGGCGCCATCGCCGGAGGACGAAACGGAAGAAACGAGGGCGGAGAGGAGAGTGCTCCTGCGTAAGCCTTGAGAATTGAGATTGTTTTTTTGTTTTTTTTTTTCGCCCTGAGAATTGAGATTGTTAATTTGGCGGTGTCCTCGTATTTTTACATTATGATATTTTTAATTTGATTATTTGTAATAATAATTATTATTTTATTTTTTTTTAATATTTTTTAATTATATATCAATATTTGACGTCCTTATTCAATGTTTTCCTTTAATAGATCTTTTTTTGTCATTCAACATCTTTTTTTAATGAGCCCTCTTTTTGGCTCAACTTTAATATTAATAAATATAAAGTTTGACAAAGTACTCACGAGAGGAACGATCGTTTATTATAGTGTAGAAAAAAATTAAGGAGATTGGAATTAAGAGCAATGGATTCGACCAACTACACCGTCACTTGGGCTAGTCATTATTGTTCTAATTCAATTGATTTTTTTTTTTTGATGCAGCGTGCAACTAATTCAATTGATTTTGTGTATATGATTGTTGTTTAGAATGTGATTTCCAATATTTTATCTTTTTGCAATGTCCGTGGCTTTATATTTTGTTTTTTTAAGACTAAATTATAGGAAAAGTACAGAAAATAATTCGATTGTACTTGTACGACAAAATGTTTTGCATTGTAGGTATACTTAAGAGAAATTAAAAAATAATAATGATTCAGAATTAGGCTAACATTTTTTTTTTTTTGCTAAAAAAAGAATTAGGCTAACATAAATCAAGTAAATGATTATTGATCGAGACTTTGCTTTTTTAATATCCAATTCATAATAAAACAACTTTGTTAATATGCCACAACTTATGTCAAACAAGTTAATATGCCACAACTCACTCTTTCCCGCCAAAAACAGAAAGCCCGAAAAAACAAAAAAAAGAACAAAAACAAGACAGCGATTTTGTGCGATGACATTTTCCAAAAATCCAGAAAAAGGTCAAAAATCATTTGAAAATCAACAGGAAGTAAACAGCCAACAAAAACAACAGGGATAAGCAGAAGCAAAACTTTATACCCAAAAACCAGGCCAAGGCCAAGGCCAACCCAAGCCCTTCCACATCCAGAAACAATATATAGAAGAATATGTTGAAGGGAGCTGTTACACTAATAGTGGATTGTTCACATATCTTATGTATTTTGGGAAGAGAACAGTGTAACAGATTGAATGACGAATCACGGATTCTCCTTGATTATTGGGGTGCATATATTCTAGGATCATTTGCTTGAGGTAGTGTATAAACTGCAACAAGATATTCATGAGGTCTCTTGACCTCAGTTATTGGCTAATTAGAGTTCCTCTTCTACTTTAACTATGCCCCCATTGAAACAAAAAAAAAAAAAATGTTGCAAAAATGGTCAGTAACTACATAAAGATATTCCGGATGGTCCATACAAAAGTATGTCTGTAAGATCTAGCATACCATCCAAATTATATATACAACCATTGGTGGCACCAAAAACTACATTGGATAGTAGGTTTGATGATACTGATGCGGCAAATTGTATCCGCCATAAGCAACTAGCCCATTATAATAACCAGATGGCATCGGTGGTTCCGACGAATATGATGGATGGGCTACAACAGAACTTGGGTTTCCAGGATAACCCGCAGCCGCTCCTGCCAAGCCATAAGGCCCAGCTGACGAACTGGCAAACGGGGCGACAGGAAGAGAGGAACCCACTAACCCATATGGCCCAGATGGTGGCAACAACCTCGCAGGTTGTGCAAAAGAATGCTGATATGAAGGATTTGAACTTGACAGAATAATAGCCGCAGGACCTGTAGGTGCAACTGTCCGAGGACGCTTGTTTCCATTTTGCTGATTTCCATTTTGCTGCTGCGGCTGATTCAGCCGCATCTTTGACCTCTTTTTATCGCGCAGTTTCCGTTTCTCACTTCGCTTCAGAGGAGGCACACTGCCAGTTGCTTGTGCGGGGTGTTTTGCATCTGCCTTCTGACTGTCCAGCATCCGCAAACGTTTCTTGAGATCCAGAGGTGGGTACTCAGATTGAAGCTTGTAATCCTCAACAATTTTCAAAACTGCTCTCACTGCATTGCATTCTTTGGATCTTGCTTCATTCTGCGCAAGAGACAAATTATTTATAGGACTGGAAAACCAATTCAAGTGTGAAAATGTGCTGTCAAAACCCAAGGGGTTGCAGAAATACCTGGTCCTTGGTGGAACTATTTTTGTCCCTGCAAACCTTTTTGGTAAACATTTTGCACTCCTTCAGGTGAACTTTTAATAGAGAAACTGGTTGGAACTTGTCGATCAGCCCCATTTCAAGAATAAATTTGACAGCCAAAAGTTGCATGCCTTTATCTATAAGTTTTTGAATGACATCTGCAGCATATCAGAATAATGATATCAACTACCAACAGACTTGTCACAAAGCAGACAAGGGCATCAGAGATGGCAAGTGGTTAGTTTGGCTAACCAGAGACAAAAAAACATTTTGTCCAAAGATGAACCAAAATTGTACAGCTTTTCAGTCTCCTTTGATAATACCTTTTCCTGTTAATTATGCTTAATCGTGCTTTGTCATCATAATGTGGCAAATACACATTTTTTCAGAACAAAACTTCACTTGCTAGAAAATAGCAAACAAACATCTAATATACCATCCAAGAGATACCCATGTAATTACATTTTCGATTTTGACGTTTGAGGAGGCCATCGGTTCCACTAGCTTAGCAGCATATCATTCTAATACAAAAGAAATCTAGTGTAGTAAAGCATAAAATAAGAAACCTACAGCCCAACAAACCTACATCGCTCTACCTTGCTTTGTCAACTAAGTAAAAATTGCAAACTACACCACAAAAATGACCATCAATAATAATGACAACAACAACAACGATTTGCACACGTCAATCCAAAATTTAGAAACTAGTTTCGGGTGAGATCTAATTATCGTAAATCCGTACTAACTAAAGATTATCAAATTCTCAGGTAAACATAGTTATCATTCTCCCATCTCATCTCACCATAAATCATAATTGAAATGAAAAAAACATGAAAATCACTTTACCAGCAGCTTTATCTCCCAGATCAAAAGCTCTATACAACTCCAAAGCTGGTTGAAACCTGGCCACCACAAAAAAATAATCTCCAAGTTCAAACACATCAAACTCTTTCTGCAAACCATACGCCACCACCAAAAGCAAGAAGCACAAGGCCTCTAAAGAGCTATCCCAAGTCAAAGTCACTCTTTTTTTCCAATCCAAAGCCAAATTTCTAGCCCTCTCCCTCACTTCATCACTCAAATTCGGCCGAAGCTCCATTAGCACCTCTAACAATGCGGAACAAACCCTCCTAATCTTTTGCAAATCCCGCAAATTCGAAGAGTAAAACCCTTCCATTGCCTCCAAAACCATTGCCCCCGAGTCCGGAGCCGCCCGCATTGCACCCATAAGCTCGACCCGGAGCCTAACCCGTTCTTTCCAATGCTCGTTTACGTAGTTCCTCAATCCCATCCCGTCCATCTTCTCGCACAGAGACACCAACTCCGGCCGCACCACGACAGACGGATTACTCGCCGGATTCGAAGAACCCGATGAGTCGTACAATTTCCGGTCAGATACGGACGGGTGGTCCAAACCGACACGATTCACCGCCAAATCAACTCGTTCAGCACTCGATCGAGCATTGTACGCTAATGGGTGTCCTAAAGATCCCGACTTTATCGTCTGGCTCGAAGAACCCACCTCGTCCCCGGCCGGAACCGGGTTGACCCGGCAATCACCGGCTGTTGGGGTCCTGTTTTGGGTGTCCGGCGACGGCTCGAAGGACTGGAGGAGGAAATGGAAGCGGCGGTTGAGGTGGGTCTGGAGCGAGGTGAAGTGGGAGTCGAGGTCAGGCCAGGAAAGAGAGAAGGAAGATGATGAAAGAAGAGAGGAGTGGGATTGGAGATCATCGTATGCTTTTTTAAGACTTTCTTTCTTGGAGTCTATTAGCTTCAAGGCTGCTTCGATGGTTTTCAGGGACGGCAGCTGCGGCGGACGTGGCGGTGGTGCCGGTTCTTTCGGAGACGCCATCGCCGGCGGACGTATGGCGAAATAAGGGCGGTGGAGAGCGGACACGTCGCGTGCTGCTGTGGAAACCAACCTTGAGGTTGTTGATTTGTTTTTTTTTTTTTTAATGTATGATTTTTCCATTTTAATTTTTTTTGGCGTTTATTTTATAGCTTCTGGTTTTTTTATGTACTTTTTCTTCTTTTTTTTTTTAGTATTTCTAATTTACTATTCTGACTCTGTTCGATTTACTTTGATTTCACATTTTATTATAAAATTTGTTCTTTGGTTAAGAAAAAAAGTTGAATTCTACCGATTTTTCATATTTATTTTTTAGTATAAATTTTTATATTTATTTTTGTTGTCTAGTTTTATATCTATTGTTTTATTAAGAATCTAGTTTTATATTCATTGTTCTTTTTGTGAACAATTGGAAAAGCAGACGTGTCCAAATTACATGATTTTGTATATAAATTTGAATTTCTTTAATTATTTGAACTATATAAACAGTAATTATATTTATTACTTTTTTTAATATCAAATTATATTTATTATTAATTTTGTCCATGATATGAATTTGTGATGGATGCGAGGAACTAGTCCCTAAAAGCAGTCCATTTCCGAGAACTCTAGTCACCAGCCCATTTGGCAAGCCTTTTCTGAGCAACCATAATGCCCAGCCCGTTTATATGCACAGCCACCATCACTGTAGACACAGACATACAATATAGAACTCTCGAGGCTGTTGGTTAGACCATTTGGTTGCAAGCTCTCCAACTCCCAAGCTCTGGGCCTCGCCACCCGTCTCAATGTCCTTACTGGTGGAGGGCGTCCAACTCTCATAGTCCTGAGTCTTATCACCACTCTCATTGTCTTTAGTGGCTCCTCCTCAGCCACCTAGACCGGACAGATTATAGTCGAACATTTGCTCGAGGAATGGGAAAGGTGTCCTCGACCACGCTAAGTTTGGATTTGAACTTCCACCTAATCTATAGTCTCTCCCTTTCCTTAAATGCTCAACTATGAGCTCCTGTTCACTTAATTAAAGATAAAAAAAATAAAATTAGACAGACAAAATATATATATATATATATATATATATATATATTTTGGAACTCTCTCACCTAACGATTGAGGGAATGGTGATATTTTTATTCGATATTTATATTACAAAAATAACTAGCTGCATCAATTGCTTTCTGATAATTAAAATGAGAATGACAAGGTAGAACAGTTGGCAAGCATTTGAAGTGACAGAGAATTGGTTGGGGATGGTGAAAGAAGTATGAGTGAGGGGTGGAGATGGGATCATTGATATGATGGTCACAACTCACATGGGTGTATGATGAGTTTGAACCCAAAATATTGAAGATTGTGTTATCCTAGTTACAGAAAGAAAGTGTCACATGAAGATGAAGGTGCTCCCATGCATATCTTCTTTGTGACTTAAAAGGGCTATAGCTCAGCTGGATACCCTCTGAAGTTGGCAACAAGAAGTTGGTGGCACCTACAGACTGACTTTGCTTTATTTAGGGGATAGCTTCCCTTATAATTCGCTAAGCAAATACAAACATAATATTCACGATTAACACTATTAAAAAAAGAAAATTTAGGTTTCTCAAAAACACTTCAATGATTAAAAATTTAAATCTCTATTTTTAGAATTTCGAGTTCTAATTTCAAGAACGAAAGATATGAAGTTTATCGAAATAAATAGAATTATTTTTATTATTTAGATCACGGTCCAATAAATTTCTAATAAACAAAAAAAAAAAAAAACAATTGCCGATTTCACCTTCCTTGTTTGTTATTTGGTTTGTGCTTTGAGCTTCCTAGTTGTTGCAAGTGGGCCTAATAGATGGTTGGTTTAGTTGACTGGACCAGATCAATACATCATCATCGGCTGGCTTGTTCTCCCAAACCTCGGATAAACTAATAAGGAAATCAATTTGCATGTATGGTTGAGACTTTCATCAACAATTTCAAAGAAAATAAAAATGAAAATCTAACACTCTAAGTGCAAATATTTTTTCGTATTACTTGTCTTAATTTTAACTTGTAATAATTAATGGCGCATAATTCATTATGCACCTCATTTTAATATGCTATACAATTTTATCTAAATTAAATTATTGCAAGCATATTTATGTCATAATTTTATCATACATATTAAAGCACAATTTATGCATCTAATACATTCTATATAGTGATGCGTATATATTACGACGCATATTTATACGTTCGGCGATATTATGACGCTTAATTTTATATTTACATGTCACCACATAAAATATAGACAGATTTGCAGTAATACAAATGATGGACGGATAAAATATAATGAAAAAATCATTATATCGAGACCTGACGGTCACGGGTCGAATAAATCGATTTTTTTTTAAACTTCACAAATGTGAGACTCTTGTGTACCGAAATGTCCTTTTCTTTTACGTAGAAAAGCGACATAGTATACGCCATCACCTATCATATTTTTATTGCAGTGATGATAAGAGTTGTTATGTAATTAACAGCTCTATCACATAAGCGAGAAAATGACATTATGGATAACAATACCGCTCCAATTCAGCCGAATCAACTTTATATGAATTGGACTTGATTTAGGTCAGTCTATATGATATAAGTTTAGATACAACTGAACTGATAGGGAGTATTACCTGGGGAAATGTTGTTCATTGGACGTGATTACAAGCAATTTCAGTTGACAAAATTGTTAGCTGCCAAACTCAGAATAACACAAGTCACACATAAAATTGGATTCAAGTTCTCTGGTCAAAACCCCATTTTCCTTCATTGACTTGGCAACCAAAGATGTTATCTATTAATTAGCTCTTTGAGTGATGAAACTAAGATGCTTTTGCCTATCTAATACATCATTTCATATTATTAATACTATAATTTTTCTTCAACTGCTTTCAACTGAGACTCAAATTCGAAAAAAATAATGTTATTTATTCGAATTGATATCATGAATTGTACTAAATACATTAAAAAGTGAAAAAAATAAATTAAATTAAGAAAGATTGTATTTAATATCTTTTTCTCATTCCCTTTTAATTTCATTTGTTTCCTTCTAAATATATTTAAGATGTCTAATCATGATAATTAGTCGGGATGAATAATCATTACTGAACTCAAAATCATAGATTTTATGTAATTTTCACCCATATGACTTGGTATGATAAAGGGGGCAAAAGGCAACTTGTCATAATCACATGTTCCTTCATGCGTTAATAATTTTGTTCCAAGGCCTAGGATCACAAGAGATTGCCTAACCTACATAACTTGGGGTCCAGAGGCTCTAATATATCTTGGATATAATACTTTCACAAGTTTGAATGATCTTTGTCAGTTCAAGGAAGGTCCAAGTGGTGAGAAGATAACTAGCTGAATCTTGGATTGAACCTTGCCTTGGTTGCAAAGTAAAAACCAAAATAATTAAGGCAAATATATGAATTTTGCCCTCCATCTTTACTCTTTTTGAGAATTTCGCTCACAACATTTTTTTGTTTTAAATTATACCCTTAACGTTTCTGCCGTCAATCTTTTTTTGCCATCTGCTGTTAGTTTGCCGTTAAATTTAACATTTATCAGTCCAATTATCGTCACGTCGTCTAATTTGAATAACATGTGAGTATACAATGATAACCTAATATCTAATAATTTTTTTAAATTTTTTTTTCAAATATTGTGACTTTTAAAAAATCAAAAAAAAATGTTATTTATAATTTTATAAAGTTAAAAGTAAAAATAAAAATAAAGATTTTGTAATCTGTATGCACTATAATAAGTAAATGTCTGAACAAAACTAATCAAAAAATGACAAGATATGATAGATCATCATTTTATTAAATGTCAGATCATCACTTTATACTGATATGTTATTTAAATTAGACGACGTGATGATAATTGGACTGTTAAATGTTAAATTTAAAGACAAACTAACGGCAGAAGGGTAAAAAAAATTGATGGCAAAAACGTTGAGGGCATAATTTAAAACAAAAAGACGTTATGGGCGAAATTCTCAAAAAGAGTAAAGATGGTGGACCAAATTCATATATTTGCCAACAATTAATGACTCAAAATTTTTTGGTCCTTAGCTGCGTTGGAGAAGAAGTTTTTACAGGACAATTCTGGGTTCAAAAACCTCAAATCTACTTTTGAGACTTGATTAGATAATCGTGTTCAATGACTTGGATTTTGAGAATGAGATCTCAATTACTTAATTTTGAATTCTGATTAATAGATCCTTTTGGGATGTGATGTAATTGCATAAATTTCTTATTCAAAATCCCAATAACATCTTAAGTAAACAATTCCCTTAAGACATTTTCAATTGGGCAGCAAATGGATAGGGTAGTTGTCTGATTAAGTCTACTAAATGTGAGATAAACGATAAGGTAAAAATGTCAAACAATAAAACTAAAAAATTAAACACCCATTTAATGTATTTAATCTATAAATGTATACGGGCCAAAAAATCTATTTATTTCATTTTGTTTGCTAAGGCTGTGTTTGGTTTCATGAGAAATCATGGGAAGACTAGCATGACAAAAAAAAAACTCATCGTTACCACATCATATTTTCACAATTTTTTTTACAAATTATTATTTATTTTTTAATTATTTTCCTTTTCGTATATTTCTCTTTTATCAATATAATTTATTTTTCTCACAACTTTTTATTTTACAAATTATTATTCATTTTTTTTCATAATTTTTTTCACATATTTCTCATTAATCCAAATAATTTTTCTTTCTCGCTACTTTCTTACAATCCAAAAACCATAAGCGACCCTATACAAATCTTTCAATCACAATAAATCCACGGTTTTTAGGCAAAAAAACTAGAATTCAAACTGAAAATTTCCTGTAAAAATTAATGTCATGGTCTAACATATTTATCCCATTAATATGATCCTAAAACAGTCTATATCATTGTTTTTTTTTTTTAAAAAAGTGGCAATCGTAAAAAGAATTAGATAATCAATTAATGAAGAATGGAAATTTCAAATTTGTTGAGAGAAAAAAAAATTATATAAAAATCCATTACTTTGACTTTGATATCGCTAACCGGAACACGGAGAGAACTCCGATTGTCCAAAAGGAAGCTAAGGACACGTGCTGGAAGGCTCTAGCGCCATCTAAATCGTTGATTCCTGCTGGACCCACAGGGAGCGGACATTGGACGGTTTAGATTCAAATTCCATAACTTGCAAAAAAAAGTTCTCCAAAAACACGCAACAGAACGCGGTGGGGACAACGTTTTGGTCAAAACACGACACCCTGGCAAGGCCACGCGATTAAGGTATTAATTTAACGTTATCAATTATCTTATTTTATTGCTAAAAAATATTATTCTCTCATTAAACTATTAATTAATCACAATTACCAAAGAAAAACATTAATTCACTGTTCAAACGAGTTCCACGTGGTAAAATTAATGTCGGTATGAAGTTATCGCGAGCCTCATACGATAACTCAAAGAAAAAAACATTTTAGTCTTAAATTTTGTAAAAATTTGTTATTTTTCAGCTATATTTATCCATTTTAATTTCATCCTAATATTTTTATGTTTTAGTCCTTTCTATCCGTCTAAACTGTACGAATTTTGATGTTGCCATGCATTTTGTAGCTTATATAACTTTTCTTCAGAACTGAAAGTAATGGAACAATCTCGTGTTTTTTATTTTAATTTTTAATTCATGTTTTCACTTATATCGTAAGTTTGTTTCGTTTTTCAATTTTTTATTCATAAGTTTATATGTTCATATTACGACAATATGAATGACTCGAGGAGTAAGATTTTAATTTGACAAATTGCAAGTTTAAGAAAATGTTTCAAGTTTTCATTTAAATGTAAGTACGATGAGAATGTTTTTAAATATAAATAAACGTAATAAGAATACTGTTTTTTGTGGCGCGTGAATTTTTATAATTATTTTGTTAAAAAAATGTAACGGTAAGAATGATTAAATTTTTTTATAGTAAATTATTATTATTATTATTGTTATGTCATTATGACATACAAATTACAATTGACAGACAATTACAAATTCAAAAGGCAAAGGTTAAACCCTAGTGACCTAGTCCACTTCCTATATAAACCCAATCTCTTGGGACTCTCGAGGTTTTCATTATTTCGTGTTTTGGACCTTTGGTGGGACTACTTTTTCAAACAAAGGCTTCTGCTGTCTCTTCCTTTTCTCTCTCTCTCGCTCGCTCAACAAGAGCTTTTGTAAAGCTCTTTGTTCTTATGGTGAGTATTATCATTATTCTCCTGTCTTTTTCTTTTCTTTTCTGGTCTTTTTCTTTGGCCAATTCAAAACTAAGGAGTTTGTGTTTTTGCATGGCTTTTTTGAAGAGCTAATATTAACTTTTAAAGATCTTGGCTTTCTGGGTATGTGACGATTATCTTGGTTATTTGTTAAAACCTGTGAAAATCATGGGTTTTCCTTCCTTTTCTTTTGGGGAATCATAGAAAAAGTTTGGAACTTTCAGTGTTGATGAGATCTTATAGCTGCTTTGGCAGTGTGAGTGAGTGGAGATTCATGTGGGTTATTTGCTGAAAATCTGTGATAATAATGGGGTTTTTCTTCCTTTTCTTTTGATTTAATAGAACAAGCTTAGAACTCTTAGTGTTGATAAGCCTTTAATCATATTTATAGCTGCGTTGGCTTCGTGGGTATGAATTCATGTTGGTTATTTGTTAAAACCAGTGACAATGATGGGGTTTTTTTTTTTCCTTTTCCTTTGATTTCATAGAAAAAGCTGAGACCTTTCAGTATTAATAAACCTTTAATTACATGTATAGCTGCTTTGTTTGCGTGATTAGGGAATTCTTGATGATTTGATACTTGATTGTATCTTGAAGTTGTGATCTTTTTTGGAGGATTTTGCTAAATTTAGTTTTTCAATAATTTATAGTTATTTACCATTTCAACATTCAATTCCCCTCATTGTTTCGGCTTTTAATTTATCCTTTTGCTTTTTTGTAGATGCCTGCTGTCAATCCTGATGCATCTGACAAGGATTCTGAGCCGTTTGTGGAAATTGATCCCACAGGCCGATATGGCCGGTACAACGAGCTACTAGGCTCCGGGGCTGTGAAAAAAGTGTACCGGGCATTTGATCAAGAAGAAGGAATTGAGGTGGCATGGAACCAAGTCAAATTGAGAAACTTCACTAATGATCTTTCTATGATTGATAGGCTTTATTCGGAGGTTCGATTGTTGAGGGACTTAAAGAACAGGAACATTATTTCCTTGTACAATGTGTGGCGCGACCAGCAGCATAATACACTGAATTTCATCACAGAGGTTTGTACTTCTGGGAATTTGAGAGGGTATAGGAAGAAACACAAGCATGTTTCAATGAAGGCGCTCAAGAAGTGGTCAAAGCAAATCTTGAAGGGCTTGGATTATTTACATACCCATGACCCTTGTGTCATCCATAGAGATCTCAATTGTAGCAACCTGCTCGTCAATGGAAACATAGGCCAGGTACCAACCTAACTTATTGCTTGTTTTCTATGTTAAAAATACCTGATTGCTACAAAATGAAAAGAGATTAGGATTCCTATATATGGTCTAAATCTAATACATTAAATTCTGAAATGAAGGCAAAAGTTAATATGTTCAACGTTAATTGGCTCGATTTAGCACACGTGGCGTGTAGTGGACGTATTTAATCCAGTAATTAATTAATTGCTTGTTTTCTATGTTAAAACACTTGATTGCTGCAATACGAAAAGAGATTAGGATTCCTATGTATGGTCTAAATCTGGTACATTAAATACTGAAATGAAGAAAAAAAGCTGAAATCAGTACTAATATGTTCAGCATTAATTGGCGCAATTTAGCACATCTGCACACATGGTGTGGAGCGGACGTATTTTATCCAATAGTTACTCCAAGTTTAGACTTAATTGTGTTGTTTTTCCAATAGGTGAAGATTGGTGATCTTGGCCTGGCTGCTATAGTTGGCAAAAGTCACTCTGCACATTCAGTTCTTGGGACACCAGAGTTTATGGCACCAGAGCTGTATGACGAGGATTACACAGAAATGGTGGACATATACTCATTTGGAATGTGTGTGCTAGAGATGGTTACCTTAGAGATCCCATATAGCGAGTGTGACAATGTTGCAAAAATTTACAAGAAAGTTTCATCTGGGGTCAGGCCTGAGGCCCTCGCCAAGGTTAAGGACCCGGAAGTTAAGGCTTTCATTGAGAAGTGTCTTGCTCAACCGAGGGCAAGGCCCTCTGCTGCTGATCTCCTCAAAGACCCTTTCTTTTATGGAATTGATGATGACGAAAGTGATGATTGTGTTAGTTCATGACACATGATGTATTGAAGTATATGCATGTTGATGATGTTGTTTGGATTTTTGTTGTTTTCCTCCTGCCCTTATAATTGTGACTATTAGGAAAGGTATGGGGGAGGGTGGGCTTTGGATTTCAAGTTGACTATCAATTATACATCTTTTAAATTAGAGAAATAGGTTAAGGATGGAATTTGTGGAAGAATTTGCTGGAGTGATGATGATTTGTACAGAGTTTTCCCTTGCACAAGTTGATGGAATTATGAAATTTTTTTTGACAATTTTGTGTCTCTCTCTCTAAACATTTTGTGGGTTACATTTTTTTCTACCTGTTGTTCCATTGCGTTATCTGGGAAACATTATGGTATAGGTGTTTCTAATGATTTGCATTGTATCACTTTTAGTGATTTCCAAGCAAAGGAAAGCCGGAAAGAATTTAAATTACAAACGCGTTTGATGCGGCAAAGTCAGCTTCTAGAGATAATGACCCGCAACCATAGGCAAATGACCTGTCAAGCATTGGGAAGCAGCTATTGGCATGAAGGAAAGCACGCCAAAAATTCATTAAAAAAACAAGTTTTAATAAATAAGAAGGAAGCCATCCCAAAGAAAATCATAAAATAAAGATTATGCAAGTGGGATATTTTTGAAAGTCAACTCAGATTAACTGATTTTGGTATTAATGACGTGCTTTTTCGAGATGTCTTGGTGGATGAGCATGGTGTGAACATCTAATTTTCTAATTTGCCTAGTTCAAGAAAAGGGGGGGCCTGAGATCAATTTTCATGCACCTTAAAGTGGAATTTCCTCATTAGTTGTTTCTGAGAATAGCATTGCATGAAAGATATTGAGAGATTGAAGTCTGACAACATTAATTGTGCCTATATCAGATAACCAGGACATTCCTGAAACAAGAAAGAAGTGTCCTCACATGAGGAAACAAAACAAAATGAGTAATTCTGCTGTTGTATGGTTGATTCTGCCATTAGAGGCCTATCAAATGCAGTGGAATTTCAGTTTCTTGCTGTATGCGTTACAGGTTCTGGTCCTGAATTCAGCATGTTTACGGGAGTGAATTGTCTGAAACTGAAGCCTTATTCAATTTTTTTAGAGCTCTTGATCCACAGAATGCGCTGAAAATAAGCTGGAAGGCAACCGTGGCACATCCATGCTCACAAAAGTGGAAGGCAGTGATCAAGTGCAATTCACAGGTTTCTGCCATAACAGAAATCAGGTTAGAGAATTTGAATCTTAGTGGGGTAATTGATTCAGATTCTCTTTGGATGTTCCAAGGCCTGCTAATTCTTAGCTTAGCACAAAATTTCATCCATGGAAATGTACCTTACTCTATATTGTACTGCAGAAGGCTAAACTATTTGAATGTGAGCAGCAACCTTTTGGGTGGCAGGTTACCTGTAGCTCTTAACAAGTTGAAGCATCTTAGGACCTTGGACATCTCTAACAATTATTTTGATAGAATCAGCCCCCCGTTCCAAAACTTCAGGCATCTAGTTGAGTTTTCGATTACGCAAAGAGCAGCAGAAACATCTTCTGTCAAAAAACTGGATAGTGCTAAATATCCAGAGCCCCAGCGAAGTGGCAATGAAACTTTCTATGCCAAATAACATCTACCAAGGAAAGTCAAACGCTTCCTACAATTTGCAGTTGTAATTCTCATCTTGTTCTTCTCTTTAAGCTGTTATGATATTGAGATAGTTTCTCGGTTTGCTAAAGAGAAGCAGATTCTGAAATCCTTGGCAATTTCTCCTGAGATTGCTCCCTTACCCTCACCTATGCCTCAAGAAGAACTGAAACCTGAACAGCTATGCCCTGAGCTCACGTTCTTTGTTGAGGAGCAACAATGATTCAAATTGGACGAGCTATTCGATTCTGCAGCTGACTCACGAAGCCAGACCCTCTGCAGCAGCCTTAATCTCATAAAGCTTCAAAATAATGCCGCTTATGTTGTCAAAAGATTGAAGAACTTGATTCAATGAGGTTTTCACCTAAACAACTAGTCATATAGGCAACTTGAATCATCCGAACAGACTTCATCTTGTTGCTGGCAATTGCTCCAATTATCAAAAACTTCTTATCTTTAACCATCAAAGCAATGCAAGCCTGCATAAGCTGTTGCAGGATAAGTTCCTTCATCTTGAGGTCGCAAATCTCCAATGGCATGTGTCTACGTAGGCACACATCCACGAGATGCAGAGGAAAAACATACCTGTGAATGCACAAATGCAAAAAGATCCCGGCCAGCCCTTTCCAGACTATTTGTGATACCTGCAGACTACATTGAACGCAAGAGGGAGTTCCCATGAACAATTAGGCTATCCATTGCAAGCGGAGTTGCAAGGGCTTTGGCCTTCATATATCAGGATTCTGACATCCACGAATCGGTCCCCCATGGCAATCTTAAGCTTTCAAATATACTGTTGAATCAACATGAAGAACTTCTAATTAGTGATTATGGTGTCTCAAGCTTTTATTCAGCACCCAAGAGAACTTTATCCGAAAAGGGCGATGTTTACAGCTTTGGAATCATCCTGCTTCTGTTGCTGACAGGGAAAGCAGTGGAGAAGAATGTAATAGACCTGCCAAGTCGGGTCAGGTCCGTGGTGAGGGAAGAATGGACAGGAGAAGTTTTTTACAAGGAGGTTGGCCAAGCTGCACAATATGCATTTGCAACGAAATTGTCTTTGTTCCTTTCACAAAATTGAGTTACTTAGACTCCTATATAATGTAATAAGGAGGCTTCTGATGATGAATAGAATTGACTTGAGTCTTGTTATTGATGTTGTATGAATTGAGCCTATGGATCTCATTTATTTTAAGAAGAACTCAAGCCAAAATAAAAAGAGATACACTGACTTACTATCAGACTCTTAATTTAAATAGTTTGTGCAACTTGTGATTTAAATCTCGTAATAACTAAAAGCGTATCTTAGAAAGTTTCTCCGGATATGACCACTTTAGGCGGATGTGGGAGAACAGGTGCTTAAAAGTCATGATATTTGTTGTTCATTCACAAGTACTGATTTGAACTAGAAATGGCAATAGAGGCTGGGTCCATGTCTGGTGAATTTTTGGGATAAAACTACGACAATCTTCTCCTACTTTTATCAAATGCCTTTCAAATGCACTTGTCTCCATCTTCTTATCCCTTTAGAAATGTTATATTAAGAGACATGAGCGTACACATTGTATTATCGTGATCGTTAATTATAAATTTTTAACTTCTTAATACATGATTATAATTAATTTAAAATAAAAATAATAATTATGTAATCAACAATTATAATAATATAATATAAATTTACCTATATCAATCATGTCAATTTACTCGTGGCCCCTTAAAAGTGGAAGATAATCAACGCCTCTCGGCTATTTCAATATTCTGCAACGAAGACAGTTGTGTACTTTACAATTTTGAAGACTATGTTGGCCATTTCCAGGCCAAACACGACCTTGTGGTTGCCTACAAATTTAGACAAAACTGTTCCAAGTTAAAATTTTCTTCAGCCACCAACCAACCTCCCCTTTCGCGACTACATTTTACTGAGCACTGATTGGGAAAACGCTAGAATGAATGGCTTTCAATTCCAAACCCTGCTGTCTTCACATAGAAGATAGTTTATAAATATGAGTGCCTTCACGTATTTAATTTTGAGTTTTAAATATATAGACACGTCAAACAGACGTATTACAAACATGTCTAATGAATTTTACATATAAAATGATGTTTTTTTTTTAATTTTTTGAAAAAAGCATATAATATGTAATAAAATAACAAAAATTTACAATAAATTTCATATGATCTACAACAAAAAATTGCAAATTATACAATAATTATTTTAAAAGTATAATTTATTGTTGCAGATTTTAAAAATTTTGCTGTAAACCATACACTTTAAAAAGAAAAATTCAAAGAGTTGTAGGATCCACCACTGCCCGTCCCTTCTCCCATCAAATTTTTTCGTTGATTTTGATTGATAAGCCTTTTAACGTTTGAAATCTCATTAAAGCGGTCTGGGCATGGTCCAGTCACTCCCCACGTTGTCAAATTTAGCATGTCAATGTCACAAAATTATGTACCTCTTCGTGCCTCCTTGCAATGCAACTTAAATTTAAATTTTTATATTGTTACCCACTTTTTAAAACATGAAGATTTATATAGAAATGTACGATTCGTTAATATTATGATAAGACGTAAAAAAAGTTTATTTGACCCAACAATATTTTAATAGTAGATCTGTATCTTAGAGATAATTGAATAAGACACAACAGGCGAGAGTTATTCTGTCTTTAATTTATAAATCTGGTGACTAATATACTTATAACAAATTTTTTTTTAAACAATAATCTTTTTTCTTGTTAAAAAAAAATGTCACAAGATTATATTAGAGGGTGATACATCAATTCCAACACTTGAATACTATAACACCTAATACTCTGAAATGTAACTTATCAAAATTGCAATCAATAGATTTACCCATCAGAGACCCTAAACCTAGTCTTTCCTGGTACCCATCCTTTTGTGCCTTGGTTTTTTTTTTTTTTTTTTAATTTTGTGCAAGTTGAGTTATATGTATGTATTTGTTTTACTAATCCAATCACCTGTAAAGCAGGCTAGAAAAATAGCATGCCAAAACAACAAAGGTTTATTAAAAAAGTACACCAATGCATACAGCATACAAGGTTTATTAAGAAATGTTGACAAGATGTGGCTATTTTGGGTTGGCTCACACTGTCCTTGGTTGGACCAGCTAGTGTTATTGCGCAATGAGTGGAATTCCTTGTTTGAACCCCAACGTTAATTATGCAAAATAACTAGATAAAATAAAATAAAATTCAAAGTTAATGACTTTTATTTTGAGGTCACTGTTTCATTATAAGTTACTTAGTGTAGCATCAATGGTAGGTAACAAATCAGTCACCCACACCACACACTCATCCTCTAGAGATGGGGTAGGACCATGAGTCATCAATCCATTTAGAACATCAAAATCACCGAGTCCTTACAAAGTTTGCCATTTTATCTCTCTCTTTTGTTAGTTAGTTCTCACTGTAATTTGAACTTGAAATCTATTCTTAAAGGTGATTCATTGTACCCATGATCTACAGTTCATTGGTGTTATTTGATCAATTTCTCCGCTAATGTTTTAGGCTTTTTTTTTTTTTTTTTTGTAGAAAGTAATGAATTATGATTCTCGTGATTAAGTACTTTATCGCAGCTCCTTTAAATCTACCCACTTTTATATTGTGGCATTAGTTTCCGAATCATCAAGGAGTCAAGATTATCATGAACTTCTCCTGTCCAAGACAATTTCTATTTGAGAAAATTGGTTTGAACCTCCACAACTTGAGATATTAATCTAAGGCCGCTGTTATGTAGGCAAAAAGGATTAATGTTGTTGCATAAAAACGTAGATTCGTTACATTTTAACACGTTATAAAATACAAACAATCAAAAAATTTCCTTCGATAGTGTACTTTTTCCTAGCTATCAATAACCTAAAACCTCCTTTGTTCCTTTGTTTTTTTCTCCTATAAAGAAAGATGGTCCACATCCGGCAATCGTTATCACTACAGCAAATTTCTTGGTTACCAAGTTTTGATACAAAGAGTTACCTTATAAAAGAGAATCTTAGCATAAAAAGATAGAATCATCATTGGTCGTTTACAAGATTAGAAGTTTCGAATTCGATTAAATGCACTTCACTTACATTCTAAATCTTCATTTGCAAAGCATAATTAACTAGTATTGTTGGATTACTATTTATAACTATGACCAAGACAATATTGTTTAGAAATACAAAATAATATTAACTCTTAGCATAGAGTTTCAAGAGATAATTAGATTTTGTCATTTTTTTTTTTGGAGCAGCAGAAAAAGTACACCTCATGTATATTAATTATCGCATATGTGGAGCGAGATCAAGAGTCACAATTTGACGTTCTCATTCAACCTCCGGAAGTGGGTTGTGAATTTCCACTCATTGTTATTGGAACAAATCATTTTGCAGTAAACGACATACATAATAAAAAAAAACTTGGTGGCTTTACTTATCATAACTTCAAAATAATTATAAAGTAACATGAGAGAATTTCATGAAAAAATAAAAATAAAAAAACTGTCGGTAAGATTACATAATTACTGAGTATTACTCTACATAATAATAATAATAATAATACAGGCTACGAAAAATTCAAGAAATTTCTTTTGACTTGTTAATTCCTTAATCCACCGCTTGTACAGTATTTTTGGCCACAATGAGAAATTCACTCCGAAAATCCATACAAGAAAATGTGCCAAGTTAATAAAGAAGTAAATGATTTTAGGCCTCGTTTTTTAGCAGAAAACAGAGACATGGTTGACATGTTAGTCACCGTCGCTATACTTTCAGACATTAGGTCACAGATTAACATTCAGGTTATAAATTATTTAATAATTAATACATATATATATATATTTATTTACATATATCGATGAATTCTTGCTCACTTGTATTAGATAAGAGTTGATTGAAGTTATTGATTTTGATTTTGGAGCTAATTTACCTAAGAAAAAATATATTTACACAAATCTTTTAGTCCGGAGCTGTTATAACCACACAAATAAGGAGTGGACAGAAATTAGAATTTGAAATACTGCAATAAATCACATAACTCATTAATACTAAAACAAACCCCTTAACTCAAAGATAAATATTTTAGTTAACAAAAACTGAGATCAATACAAGAGGCAAAGCTTTTGGTGGTCAACAATTAAATAACCTAACCACATCAGAGATAGTAATTTAATAGTGATTGGACGTACTTCTTTCACGTTTAACTTTAATGAAAATTTTAACGTTGGCACTTTAGAGGAAATATCTTTCCTTACTTGCTAGCTTATTTGTGCGCAAGTTCTAAACTCATTAATATCGTGTTCGGTTTGAGCGAGTCACGTTCAAACTAATTATATTTAGGTGATAGATCTGCCTCTTTGAAGTGCTTAAATGAGGTATAACAACAATACAAACGTCAATTTCAACTCAGAACAATTATGATCAATAAATCTGTGAGTACTTTTTTTTTAATTAAAAAAAACAATTCAATAGCCTAAAGCTATAATTAAAAGACTTGATAAAATGAAATTTTTAGCCAGGTTTGGATCTAACATGCAAGTTGCAAACAGACCAAAGTATGTGAGATATGCCCAAGTGCTCCATTGCATGTTCCTCCACTACCATCTGATCAATTCCAACCAACTAAAAAAAAAAAAAAATCAAATGACATTAGATTCTAACATGGAAATATGTTGTGATAGAATTGGAAAAATCACATGACATATATTTTCTTCTTTTTTTCAAAATTTTAAAAAATTTCTGAATCAAAATTTTCCCAAAGAAAAATCATCAATCATCTTTCCTGTCATCAGTCTTTAGGCTCCTCCAAATATTCTCACACCAGAGGATTTGCCAATGTCCCTCTTTCTCTATCTCTCTCTTTATCTATTCTCTCTCACCTTCTCAGTCATAAATTTCATGTCTTTTGATTTAATTAAGCAGAGTGGGATAACCAAGAAAAGATAAAAAGAAAAAAAAAAAAAAAACAAAACAGACAGAGAAAGGAAGAGAGAGGGAGAGAAGCAGAGAGACAGCTCCACATCTGTTTCCATTTCCATGATCTCACTCCTTAGATCTTAGTTCCCTTTTTATTTCGCCATCTGGGTCCTCCCCAAAATGGTAAAATTTCCATCTTTTAATAAGCCTTTCCCTTGATCTCTGTCAAACATTCTCTGGGAACTTGATTTAATATCAGTTCTGTGCTGAATTTTTGATTGTTTGGACAATGATGAATCTTTGGTTTGGATTTTTGATCGGTGCAGAAAGGATCAGATGATCCCAGATTGTATTTGACAATCACCTCCGTTGTTTTATCTATTGGGCGCCAATCAGATTCCATCTAAATCCCATCTAAGGTATGGTTGATTGCTTGTTGGATTGTTTTGTTCAACTTTGACCTGTTTCTTTGTGTTTTTGTTGATAAAAGACTGCATTTTTTGTGGCTTTCATGTAATATGAATATCCATTTTTTGTTTAATGAAAATTTAACCCACATGTTCCAGTGATTGCTATAGATTCTTGACTGAATTAGACAACTTTTCGGATTGAGAATTCTGCTTTCAAGTTGGTCTGCATTTCTGAGATTGGTATTAATGGTGATTGATGAGGGCTTTGCTGTAATGGATGATTGTAGGAAAGGATGGAAACAGATCTTGGTAAGCTCTTCATTGGTGGGATTTCCTGGGACACTGACGAGGAACGTCTGAAGGAATATTTTAGCAACTATGGAAAGGTGGTGGAGGCAGTAATAATGAGAGACCGAGTAACCGGCCGTGCTCGGGGCTTTGGTTTCGTGGTCTTTGCGGATCCTGCTGTTGCAGAGAGGGTCATCATGGAGAAGCATGTGGTTGATGGCCGGACAGTAAGTAGCCTGGTTTCAACAATTATTTCTTCATTTTGGAATCTATCGGCATGAAGTTAATGTTTATTTAATATCAGTTGTAAAGAACTAGAATGTCTAAATATATTAGAGAAAATGTTGTACTTAGTTCAATTTTGATTTCGTACTTGTTTGAGAAGAAAATTGTTAGAATTGTGCTACATTCACGATCATGAGTTTGTTTGCAAGATATATCAAAAAGTCACAACTTTGTAACTGTGGAGATGTTACAACTGTAAAAACAACTGTCTCAATTTTAAATTTGATGAGGTTTGCCATATGGATCATTTCTTATTATTACATTAAAAAATAAGTTTGGATTGAGCTCTAACAGTTCTAAATCATTCATAGTCAAAAATTCTCAAGTCAAACTAGCTCATCATCTCCATCTACTCTTGCTATCCAATTGTATTTGGTCACCTCTCCTAGTTGGAGCACTCTTAGGTCTACACCAGTAGCACATCTCCATTTTAGTCATCTAGCCCTCGTCCTACTAAAAACGTACTTCTGTATATTTTCATCCTTTTGAATAATAGAGCCTAATTAACAGAAATTGGTATCATTGACGCAGCACCTAGTCTATAGTGTACTCTAGCACACTCATAATCTCATTTATCAGAAGTCAGGATGATATCATCCAGAAACATGCACCATACAACATTGTCTGAAACATTTCCTACATATGCGCCCACCCCCCTCTTACCCCCACACTAAGTCAGGGAGCACTTTGTGCACCAGGTGAGCCCTTTAGCACAAATAGAAAAGTACTTAGAGTCAGACCAATTGTGATTGGGAAGTACATTGCCAACCTCCTCCTGTCCTCACAGAAGTTACTACTCTTTCATACATGTCCCTCACTAGAACACTAAAAGATGTGGCAATCCTCTCTTTTTGCTCATTACTCAGCACAACACTAGGTTGGAGACTCAATCATATGTTTGTTTAGATCAACAAGAGCTATAGGCAAATTCCACTTCTTTTCTTCATATTTTTCTATCGACCTTTTTATGAGAAAGATAGCTTCTATTGTTGATCTACTTGGCATAAACCCAAATTTATTCTCTGAAATTGATGCAATCTTTCACAAGCTTTGTTCTAGTATCCTTTTTTCATAGTTTTATAGTGTGACTCATTAGTTCTATGCCACGATAGTTAGATCAGTTATAGATGTCCCCCTTATTTTTATCAATTGAGTCAAGTGTGCTAAGGCGATGTTATTGGCCTTTATTTCTACTTTGAGTTCATAGTTTTTTCATTTTTAGATATCACAATCATAGGTTTTCCATTCATACCTCTCTCTCTTCCCTACCTCTTCTTTGCAGATTGGAAGTCCTGTGCTTGAAACACTTTGTACCATGAGCTCAATTTGGTTTTGGATTGAATGACCTTACTGTTTGCGTGAAACTGAGAATGACATGTAATTTCTTGATTTTAGCTCTTTGTTGTCAATGTCTAGGTGGAAGCAAAGAAGGCTGTTCCCAGGGATGGTCAGCATATTTTAACTAGAAGCACCAGTAGCATTCATCCAGGTCCTGGACGCACCAAAAAAATTTTTGTGGGAGGTCTGGCATCTACGGTTACGGAGAGTGACTTTAAGAAGTACTTTGAGCAGTTTGGTCATATTACAGACGCTGTAGTTATGTATGATCACAATACTCATAGGCCAAGAGGATTTGGCTTCATTACTTATGATTCTGAAGAAGCAGTGGACAGAGTTCTGCATAAAACTTTTCATGAACTCAATGGTAAAATGGTTGAGGTCAAAAGGGCGGTCCCAAGGGAGCTTTCCCCAGGGCCTAGTCGAAGTCCTTCGACAGGATATAACTATGGTTTGAGTAGGGCTAATAACTTCCTTAGTGCTTATGCCCAGGGATATAACATGGGCTCCTTTGGAGGTTTTGGAATGAGGATGGATGGTCGGTTTAATCCTCTTGCAAGCGGTCGAAGTGGGTTTCCTCCATTCAGCACCACTGGATATGGAATGAGTATGAATTTGGAGCCAGGGCTGAGTCCAAGCTATGGAGGGGCCTCCAACCTTAGTAACAATCCAGGTTATGGGCGAATGCTGAGCCCCTATTACAGTGAGAACTCAAGCAGGTTCAGTACTCCCATTCCAGTACGTTATGGTGCTGGAAATGCTAGAAATGACTCTGTTTTAAGTTCAACTGCTCGCAATGTCTGGGGAATTGGTAGCCTCAGCACTGCTACCAATCCTACCGGGCCTAGTTCCTTTCTTGGTTCTGGAAGTGGAAGCTATGACATTTCATTTGGGAATAGTGGAGCAAATTGGGGCCCTTCTCCTGTTTCAGCTCAAGGTGGAGGGAGTACTTCCAGCTATAATAGCAGGAGTATGGTTTATGCGGCCAGTGACAGCAGCCATGGTCTAGTTGGGGGAGGTTATGGAAGAAACAGCAACAATGGAGTGGCACAAGCATCATCATTTTCTGGACCAACTGGCAGTTATGAGGAATCCTATAGGGACTTGTACCGCAATGGTTCAGTATATGGTGATCCGACTTGGCGGTCTGCCACTCCTGAGATGGATGTTTCTGGGTCATTTAGTTATGAGCTTGGCAATATAGCCCCAGATGTTGCGGCCAAAAGTCCTGAGGGCTATATTGGAAGTTATGGTGTTGCAAATAGACAATCAAATAGAGGTAACACTTCCCTGTGGCTTCATAAACGATCATAAATGTGTCTTACTATAGTTTACTCAGTTTTTTTTTTTTTCCGGTTAATTGTCTCTGACTGTGACTTGGACTCAAGACTTTCAGCTGTAAAGGCAATGAAAAAAGAAGAAAAAAAGCATGAAAAACATTTATATTGCAGGAAACTACTTATAGGAGGATTTTCTTTGCTAAATCTTTTAAGTCATTGGTGAACGCATATATTGCAGTCCTTTAAATAGAAGAAACTAACGAGGATTAACTGATGAAGAAAAGGAGGCAATCTCCTTGCCAGCAATTTGTATCGATGCATCTTCACATGTAGGGATGACCTCTATAATTTTCTTATCCTAAGCACTCATTAGTCCTTGAAACTAAATTGGATATCTTAAATGCCTAAATATTCGAAATTGTGCTGCTGAACCGTGATGGCAAGTGGCCAAATATGTGTGTGCTTCCACACCATTATTGACTGGGTGGTTTTTATTTTGTTGTGTAGACATTAAATTAGGAACCTTCGCTAAAAAAAATATGTACAACGAAAATGTGCGTCCCTGATTATATGTTACTCCATGAAAGGTCTGATTTTGACCATTGTTTGTTTACTGATGGTTGAAAGCTAATTGTTGTTCGTGTTTGCCTAATTTCATCTTTTCTTCTTTAATGTGTAATTGCTTCAGGAATTGCTACCTAGGAGGCATATTTTTAGATGTTAAATGATAATCGTAGGCGAAGAGAATCCAGATACATAGTTGAAGGATTGTGAATTTCCTACCTCTCCCTGTTGATTACATTCAGCTTGTGAGGAAATTGATCGTATAGCGCTAACAAAGTTTCTTGATTTGAGTTACACACTTCAGAGAGAAAGCAGCTACAAGAAATTTTGTGTAAGGTTTGAGTTTTTTCCCTCCTTTTTTCTTCAGTTGGTGAAAAACTTAGGTTCCTTTCTTGGCATTTGAGTGAGGTGTATATTCGGATTGCGGGATATACAATCAAAAAAGATTGGCTGCTATATAATGTATTGTGCATCTCTGGAAAAGGCACACCAGTGATAGTACATTAAAGAAAAATAGATCATTAATTTTTTTTAATATTTTTTTGTATCATGCCACAAAATTGCGGGATGGTGTCCTCATATTCCTTTTTCCTCTGTACTTCGGGGACTTGCCTTTTTCGCACATTGTAAGTGAGCTTCTGTTTGAGCTACTGGTGTGAAACATTATAAGGGATACTTTTTCATGATCCCCTGCAAACAATTTCCCAATATTTTGACTCATTTTTAATGGACAGTAAACAAGATTACACCTACCTTTGTATATGGAATTGATGCTTGACTTGGCTGTTTACTGCTGTAGGTGATAACTTTAACTGTGTTGTTGCACTTGTTTTCTCATTTGCTTTATAATTTACCTTAGGACATAGCAATTACATGCATACCAATGCTAATGCTATTTACCTGCAATTAACTTCCATTTATTACCCATTGGAGATAAATTGAGAGAGTGATATTTTATGTTAGTTTAGACATGTTCAACGTAAGCTTAAAAATGCTCCAATTAAGAGGGACTATCAAATTCAGCCTCATGGGAGATGAGACGGAGGGGAAGACCTAAGTTGACTTAGTAATCTTTAGTCAAAAAGGATGTAGAATAATTAGATCTCACCCAAAGCTCAGTGCTTGAAAAAGGGGAATGGTGAGAAAAGATTCGTGTAGCGGACCATAATTAAATACAAGATTTAGCCTTTATTAATGGTTTCTTGTCATGGGGTGTCTTGTGTCTGCTTACTAGACATTCTTATCTTTATAAGGCTATTTCTGTGTGGTAGAACTGTGTCTCCTATCTATACCTTCACAGGGAAATAGGGATATGTTTTAGCTTGGACTTTCATATCGCTCTCATTTGATTTTATTTCTAAGCATCTCATATCTCTCTCTCTCTCTCTCTCTCTCTCTCTCTCTCTCTCTCTCTTTCTCACGCGCGCGTGTGCACACACGCGCTGATGCGCGCATGCACTCGCACACTCAGCTTTTCTTTGTGGAGATTTATTACGCGGACCGAATTTTTCCTTACAATTTTACTATAAATTTTTTGTGTGTTGTGTAAAATATTGTTCATATATTATAACACACTTTACATGCAGTATAAAATCGTTTTGAGTCCATGAATTTGAGTCTGTCGAGGATGTATCTTCTTTGTGTTCTGCATGTGATATGCTAGTGAGGCTTCTTGCCGACTTGGAACACAGAGAAGCGTGACAAAGTGAAATTACAGAAGATGTTTTCCAGTTTCATGAAACTTTTGTTATGTTAAAATTCTCAAGAAATATTGACATATAATAGTCGCCTGCGTTTGGCCTGCAGTCAAGAAACATATTCTCTTGTTTTTTTTTTTTTTTGGAGAACCAAGAAACATATATATATATATATATATATATATATATATATATATATATATATATATATAATGTTGGAAATAGATAGACTTTTGGACATCCCATTATCCAAATTGATGATGTACACGGGCAAATTTTAGTGTCACTATTAAATATTAAAAAAATAAATTTTTAGAAAAATATTCTTAAAAATATATTTTGTACCGAAAATTTATTTTTATTTTTTCAAATAGAGTATTTAACTATTTGTGCACATGAATGTTAGGATTGTATGTTTCTCTCTTTTTTTCGATCGGACGGCCGGCCCTGGGGGGACCCAGACCATCAATAACATTTCAACACCCTTTAAAAACAAACATGTGGGCCCGTGGTATCTTGACCCCTATCCCCATGCATCGTGGACCGGTCGTGAGTTGCTGCCAGGAAATCTGAGAACATTGCCGCACCCCACGAGTGATTCTTGGGGTAGCTGTTTGGTTGTTGCCTTAAACTCACAAAAAACATCCTTTTTTTTTTTTTTGAGATAGTCAGAGTCAGGACATATGAGAAATAAATATTATTTAGACGGGAACTTGTTTTATTTATTCTTAATCACAAATTATTTTAAACGAAAAGACGTGAAAATTGTAACAAATAATTAATGATTGTGAATTTATTAATCCAGCATTAACATTCTAATATTTTTGTATAAAAATAAAACCCCAATAACATAAAACAAAATTGATTCTAACCTTTCTACTCTACCGGCCAAGGTTTATTTTATAGTGAAAAAAAAAAAACCAAAAACAAGTTTAATAAATTGGATGGTACAAAAGATTTTTGAGAGGAGTGCCAAACATGACCTTAACTTAGGATTAAACACTTCCCTGAAGAGGGGAATTCAGTGTTAATTACTCAATTCCCCTCCTTTTCTTGTTCTACTTTATAGGATTCTCTTATTCTCCACAGTGTGAAAAGAAGAAAGATGTATCATTTTCTATGAGCGTAAAAGGTCAAAAAAGAAGGACCTTTAATTTCTTAACCGATAACCTCCTTTTCTTCCTCTACATCAATGAATATTACTCAAAGCCATCTGGTTTAAATAGCTAAAAAGATATAAATTCTCGTAAAAAATCACAGGTTGGAAGTAAAGAATGTTATAATCATTCGATTAATTTACCATTTTGGGCACAAAATAACAACTCTTGATATTGTATAATGAGACTATAGGACACTACCTCTACTTTCTTAATTTTTACACAAAAAATAATGAATATTAGACTAGTAAAGCTATCCATTACCTTTGAGACAAGCTGGCTAAATGGAATACCTTCAAAAAGAAGTAGAGAATATGCCAAAGAAAATGATTGCACCAAGCATCACAGTCAATAGCAGAGACAATGCTAACAATTCTACCTAATTCCATCCAAAAGATATTTGCAGAACCAAAGTCCTGTACTTTAAACCGGTTTCGGTTTCGGGATGTTTTAGTGAGTGAGTATTGAATGTCTGCTTATAATTTATTGAAGCTGGCCATTTGATCATGGCACACCTAGTTGCAGTTGGTCTAGACATCTGAGAGCATCTCATTATGGAAATGGCATCAAACCAGAGCCTTAGAGACCTTCAATGGCTTCTGCAAGCCATCAAATCAGAAAGCTTGAATCTGCAAAACATCTCTTTCTGTCTTTCTCAACCAAACTCAGGCTGTCACCAAGAAACAGAAAACTCCATCAATGTGTACATCTCCAAGGACTGCCTCTCGCAGTTCTCCCAAATCCTCTCAGACTTGGGCACAGCCAAAAACATTCGATTATCTTTAGCCAACTTAGAGTTCCACAAAGTTCAGTGGGGATTGGAACAAATGGTGTATCTTGGCATATTGTTGCAGAATGGATCAAGCATCAGGCAACTCATGTTTCGACGTAATAAATTCAATATGGAATGCTTATCTGAGCTTTGTGAGGTTCTGAAGAGTAATGGGACCATCAAAGAAGTTATGTTTTCGGAATCAGGTATAGGGTCTGTTGGGGCTGGACTTGTAGCCGCTGCTTTGAAGATAAATGAGAGCATAGAAGAGTTGCAGATATGGGAAGACTCAATTGGGTCTAGAGGTGCTGAGGAGCTGTCCAAAATGATTGAAGTGAACTCAAAATTGAATCTTTTGACAATTTTTGACTCACACTCTATCACTGCAACTCCACTTATATCAGCTGTTTTGGCAAGGAATAGGACAATGGAGGTCCATATATGGAGTGGAGAAAATGGTGAGAAAAGTTCCAAGGTGGTGGAATTTGTTCCTGGAAACAGTACACTTAGAATATACAGGATAGATCTTTCTGGCTCTTGCAGGGTTGCCTGCTCTCTTGGATTGAATTCAACGGTGAAGTCGCTTGATATGACAGGAGTCAGGCTGAAATCAAGGTGGGCCAAGGAGTTCAGATGGGTACTAGAACAGAATCAGAGCCTCAGAGAGGTAAGATTGTCAAAAACTTGCCTTAAAGACAAGGGAGTTGTGTATGTTGCAGCCGGACTATTCAAGAACCAGAGATTGGAAAGCTTGTATCTTGATGGAAACTGGTTTAGTGGAATAGGTGTGGAGCACTTGCTGTGCCCTTTGAGCAGGTTCTCTTCCCTTCAAATCCAAGCCAACATTACGCTCAAGTCTGTGACTTTTGGGGGAGGGAGAACCAAAATTGGAAGGGATGGACTCGCCGCGATCTTACAGATGCTGACGACCAATGAGAGTGTGACCAAGTTGGGAATATATGATGATGAGAGTTTGAGACCAGAGGATTATGTCAAAATCTTCGCGAGCTTACAGAAGAATGCAACTTTGAGGTACTTCTCTTTGCAAGGCTGTAAAGGGGTTCGAGGAGAGTTGGTTCTCAATGCAATAATCGAGACGTTACATGTGAATCCTTGGATCGAAGACATTGATCTTGCGAGAACACCACTCCATAATTCGGGGAAGGCTGATGGAGTTTACCAAAGACTGGGCCAGAATGGAAGGACTGAACCAGAAGCTGATACAGATTTGCTCAAAGACATGTCACTTGCTGAGCCAAAGAGCTGTAGGGTCTTTTTCTGCGGCCAAGAATATGCAGGTAAGGATATGAACTTTACAATTGAGGGATGGGAATTGGTTAAACTGATGAATTTGATCTCTCTTGTCTCAGGAATCAAAAGGCGAAACATAAATACTAATTTCTTTTGCTGCAATTGGCAGGAAAGGCTACACTTTGTAATTCCATATCACAGAACTTCTCATCCTCCATGCTTCCCTATATGGAGCATGTGAGAACTCTAGTCAACCCAGTTGAGCAAGCTGTTAGAACAAGTGGAATGAAGATAAAGACCTTTAAAGATGAACAGACAAAGATTTCAATATGGAATCTTGGTGGACAGCATGAGTTTTACTCCCTCCACGATCTCATGTTTCCGGGGCACGGTAGTGCATCGTTCTTCTTGATCATATCCAGTTTGTTCAGAAAGCCCAGCAACCGGGATCCAAAGACACCAGCAGAGATAGAAGAAGACCTGCAGTATTGGCTAAGGTTCATAGTTTCCAACTCAAAAAGAGCACCACAACAGTGCATGCTACCAAATGTCACCGTAGTCCTAACACATTACGACAAAGTCAATCAACCATCTGAAAGCTTGCAGCTTACAGTGAGCTGTATACAAAGATTGAGAGACAAGTTCCAAGGGTTTGTTGACTTCTATCCAACCATATTCACAGTCGATGCAAGATCCTCCACATCGGTCAGTAAACTTACTAATCATCTTCAAAAGACAAGCAAGACAATCCTGCAAAGGGTACCTCGAATTTATCAGCTCTGCAATGATCTTATTCAGATATTATCAGAATGGAGGGCCGAGAACCATAACAAGCCAGCGATGCATTGGAAAGACTTTAACGAGCTTTGCCAAACAAAGGTTCCATTACTGAGAATTCGATCGAGACATGATAATAAAGAGAAGGTGGAAATGAGGAGGAGGGCTGTTGCGAGTTGCCTTCATCATGTAGGTGAGGTGATCTATTTTGATGATTTAGGCTTTTTAATATTGGATTGTGAGTGGTTCTGCACTGAAGTGCTTGGACAACTAGTGAAGCTAGACGCCAAGAAACAAAATTCCGTGGAGAATGGATTCCTTAGCAGAAAGGATTTGGAAAAGATTCTGAGAGGAACTTTGCAAAGTCAGATCCCCAGAATGGGTTCAAAGGTATTCGAGAACTTAGAGGCCTGTGACCTTGTGAGAATGATGCTGAAACTAGAACTATGCTACATGCAAAACCCGTCAGATCCTAATTCTCTGCTGCTGATCCCATCAATTCTGGAGGAAGGAAGAGGGAGGCCACAAAGTTGGCAATTCAGTGCTCCTGACTGCATTTATACTGGGCGGCATCTTGAGTGTGACGACTCAAGCCACATGTTTCTCACCCCAGGCTATTTCCCTCGGTTACAGGCAATAATTCTAACTCTTCTCCCCATTTTTTCTTCCACTAGGTTGTTACCTCTGATTTCCTGTCAAAAATTGACCAGTAAGTTATAGAACACATACTGCAGCTCACGGTACTTGACTCCTTTTTTTGAGTGATGTATTTTAGCAAGAATATTCGGGGTGAATGCCACCATTGCATGAGAATATAAAATGGCATGAAGTACTTCAGGCTTGTGGGACTTTTTCACAGTAAATCTGCAATTCTTTTAATTCTCATATCTTACCAAATTTCTATCACTCCAGGCTCATCTTCACAGCAGAATTATGGCATTAAAGAACCAGCATGGAGCAACTTACAGTCTTGAGAAGTACCTGATCACGATACATATCAATGGTATCTATATCAGGATAGAACTTGGAGGACAGCTGGGGTATTACATTGACGTTCTTTCTTGCTCAACCAAGAGCCTGACAGAAACTCTCAGACTCATTCAGCAGCTCATAATTCCAGCAATCCAGAGCATGTGCCATGGTGTCACCTTGACTGAAAACGTGATGCGGCCTGAATGTGTGCAAAAGTTGACGCCCCCCAGGTACAGAAAAAACCAGCATGTGCCTCTGCAACAATTAAAACAAGCACTGCTGTCAGTTCCTGCAGATAGCATGTATGACTACCAGCACACTTGGGATACTGTTTCAGACTCTGGAAGACAAATTCTAAGAGCTGGATTCGATCTGGCTCGAGACCTTCTATCGGATGATGACTTCAGGGAAGTTTTGCATCGACGATATCATGATCTTTATAATCTTGCTGTAGAGCTGGATGTCCCACCAGAAGATAACCAAGATGGAACAGGTCTTACAGGTACTGAATTACAGAAAGTGGATCCAAGTTTTGCTGGAATTGCAAAGGGTGTTGAACAAGTACTGCAGAGACTCAAGATCATTGAACAAGAGATAAGGGATTTGAAGCAGGAGATACAAGGACTGAGATATTATGAACACAGACTCCTCATTGAGCTTCACCGCAAAGTTAACTACCTTGTCAACTATAACATCCAACTTGAAGAGAGGAAAGTACCAAACATGTTCTTTTTTGTCAGAACCGAAAATTACTCGAGAAGATTGATCACCAATCTAATTTCTGGCATGACAGCACTCCGACTACATATGTTGTGCGAATATAGGCGAGAAATGCATGTTGTTCAAGATCAGATTGGTTGTGAAATGATGCAGGTTGACAACAGGGCAGTGCAATATTTGGCTCCATACATGAAGAAATTCATGAAATTGGTAACATTTGCTCTCAAGATAGGAGCCCATCTGGCCGTTGGAATGGGAGAAATGATACCAGATTTGAGCAGGGAAGTTGCTCACCTAGCCAGCTCTTCCGTTATGTATGGAGCAGCAGGGGCAGTTGCCGCTGGAGCTGTAGGGGCTGCAGCTATGGGACGTATAGAAGGAAGCAGGAGCAGAAGCAGAGCTGCAGAAAGGGACTTTCAACAAGATCTAAGAGCAGCACAGCAATGGGTGGTGGACTTCTTGAGGGACCGCGGATGCTCAACTGGAAAAGATTTTGCTGAAAAGTTTGGATTATGGAGAGTGAGATATAGGGATGATGGGCAGATTGCATGGATCTGTAGGAGGCATATGATCAGCAGATCAAATGAAATTATTGAAGTGCCCACCTGAAATTTTGAATGCAACTAAGTGCATTGGAAATGTCTCCCTAATTACATGTTCCTTTTCATTTTCCTTCGGTTGGGATTGGAAAGGGCAAGAGTTTATCTCCATTATTGACTATTGTTTGTTTTATAAACCCTTCAAGAACATTCAAGGCTTGATGATGCTCAGTTTGCTGTGATAGCTTCCATATTCATAAAAGCACTATTTTGCCTGAAGTTTGATGCAATCTTCAAAAGAAAACATAAAAATTATCAGAATGTGTTGCAATCATACAGCTGCCACTGATTCTGCCTCAAATAATCATGCAAGTGGTGGACCATTAACGTAATGACTATGTTAACATTCACCATTAGCCAAATATTGGATGAAATTAGAAGTTTATCATTGTTTTCTTCCTTTTTTTTGTTTTTTTTGGTTATGTAGTGAAGATGATAACGTATCATTGGGGAGGACGACAGGTCAAGTGAGTGAGGCAATTACGGTTCGAACCCCGTATTTCCCAACAAAAGGCACCCACCTTTCACCACTTCCGCTAAGCTGGATTCTCGGAAGTTCATCATTGTTGAGAGTTGGAACAAGGAGGAAAAAACAAGAATGTGAAAAAGGGCAATTTTCAAGTATACCAACAGCATCTGTCATAGAACATAGCTAAGATAACATAGAGTCGTGATTTCTGTGTCTTCCGAGCGTCTCAGCATACACAAGGAGAACACCACATTACATGATACATTATTACAGTGTTAGGATTAGTCTCCATTTTGTAGACTACAGTCACCTGTGTGTTTTCTTCTTAACCAGTTGAACTAAAACCTCAGAAGAAAGCCCTACTCCCATAAAACACGCGGGAACCAGTGTTTTTAGTCGTGTTCGTTTTCTGGTCAGAGTTTGAACTTCCCGAACTGGTTGTTCCACTATCAGTGTCCAAAGGAAGCTTCATTTTTGCCAATGACTCGGTGAATTGCTGCATGCTTTTCATGTACATGTCTACTATGTCCTGCTGGACCACACTCGTCTCCGGCTCAATGCTGACGTTGATTAAAGGCTTTGTGATTTTCTCACTGGGTGACTTGCCGGAGGAATCACTCTCACTATATCTAACATCAGAACCCTTTTTCTCTTTCTTGGTTGACTCCTGCTCCTGGATCGGTGTTTTCAAAGCTTCCAGAGCATCAGAAGTTTCTGAGCTCACAGCCACAGAAGGAGAAGAAACCCCATTGGTGGATTCACTAGTTGGCGGAGAATCATGCTTTGGAGCTCGGACAGAATCAGAAGTGGCAGCTGACAAGCTTTCGACAAAGCGAACACCCATTTCTGAACTAACTTGATTTTCAGTGTCACATGTGACCAGGGTCTCACAGGTTTCAATGTCCATACCGGCACTAGGGAGCCCAAAATACTCTGAAACCATCATCTGGTTCTCTTTAACAATATGTGGATCTGGGAATTCGATTTTATCAAGATCACCAGGGGCTGAACCGGAGTCCTGAATGGTCATTTGTGATGCTAAGGTAGAAGGAATGGCCATCACTTCTGGCGAAGTTCCATTATAGCAAAGAGATAGTCGAACAAACCCTGCCGGAGAGTGGAACAAATCTGTTGAAGAAAGAGAAAACTCCTTCTCCAACCTCCCATTCTTGATTAATACTTCAGACAAAGGCACCAAAACAATCCCCAACAACTGATCCTCGAGATAGTTCCTCACCCTACTCATCATGAATATTTCACACTTGAGTGAGCAATCTACAGTCTTAACGTTTAGGTGAAGACTCTCATTGAAGACAGGATTCCTCCCACCACCATTGACGATTTTGGTGGAGACAGTGTTTTGAGGATCACTGGTCAGGCAAAGCTTAGCATAAACATCTTGCTTGTGGTAAATGCATACGTTATGGATGTCCCTGGCCTGGTGTATGTAAACCTCAAGGACACCAATGAAGCTCTCCAGATTGCTAACCAAAGCTTCATTGTTGGCAACCTCGAGTACCCTCGAGAGGCCATCGGAACTCTGAACTGAATAATCAGATACGTACTTCATTGGTTCAGCAGCAGCGGAGGTCTTCAATGGTGACACAACAGATTGAGGGGAATCCATTACACTTAGTTGAAATTGGACCTGGCTAAACACAACAAAATCTACTTGAAGAATCAACTGATGGCAACAAGAACCCAGAAATTAAAAGAAAAAAGTGCAGTGTTAGCCTATTCAATCTCAACCCCTGAAATCTAACCAAAAGGAGGATTATTCTGGCTCCAAGTAGGAATTTCAGTAATCGAATCTTAGGTGCAACACTAGGTCCCCAAGAACCAAATTCACAGATTCAAACACTAGTTTCAGATGAGATAACAGAATTTTTTTAATTCCACGAGCCAAATTGCAGGGAGTAGAGCTTAAGCATAAACCTAAAACTAAACAATTGCAACCTCATTCGTACCTTAAAAGCACGATAATTTTAAAGACAGAAGATGAAGAGCCACCAAAATGTGACCTTCAACTGCAGGATGAACAACGTTGAAGGGTGGACATTAAAAACTAATTACCTTATAGCACAAAACCTCCCTGTTTCCAAATACCAGCCAAAGACCGAGAACTCAGAAGCAGACCAAAAAAACCAACATTTCTGGGAAAAAGCTCAAGCAACCACAATCTCACAAAACCCAGAAGCTAAACACCTAAAGAGAGAAACTTTTCCCTAAACTTCTCTTGACCAAAAACCAATAAACTTAAAAGCAACAAAGACCCATCATGAACAGTGGAGCCAAATGACCAGATTCCAATAAAGCTATCAACTTTTCCACCCAGAAGGCAGAATCCAAGGGAAGGGAGACTGAGAAAGCAAAAAAAACACCACTTGCAGATACCAAATTCTCAAGCAACCCCCTACAATTCTACTGTAAAAGCTTCAACTGTAAGCCAACCCAAAAAAAAAAAAAAAACTGAAATAAAAAAGAAAAGTAACTAAAGTGGACCAGGTTCATCACACAAAAACTCAAAATCAATCAAACTAACATTTTCTCCTCCAAATACTCCAAAAGCACAAGAAAGTAGAAAAGTCCTACTGATACTGAGCCAAAAACAAAAAAAAAACAGAGAGAGAAAATGAGAAGCGAAATGAAAAGGGTATTATTCAAACTTGCCTTTGGCTGAAAAGTCAAACTGAGTTGTCCAGAATCAATGAGACTAATCAAAGATCTGGCAAACCCCAGTTGGTGAATCAAGCTCTTCTCCGAAGTAAGCGAGCAAGCAAAGCAAGAGAACTACAGCTACTGGCTAGACAGACAGACAGACAATAACTGAAAAAGCAAAAAGATATAAAATTTGATACTTTCTGACGGCAATAATGTAATCCAACACCACCAAAACCAAAAATGTACCCTCTTTTTTTTTTTTTTTCCTGTGTGTTATTGCACTGTATGTTTCAGCTATATCCACATGTGCCTATATATATAGAGTCTATATATAGACGCAAGCTGAAGCTCAATGGCACTGTCCGGAACATGTGCATTCCAATCAGTGGGATAAGTCCGGACAAAATGGAGTACAAAAACAGGGTTTTTAATGGCATGTTGGATGTATCGAAAAGATTTATATCCAAAAAGAAAAATCTTTTTAATTTTATTTAAATAATTTTAAAATAATATAAATTATTGAATAATTAAATTGATAATATAAAAAATTGATAAATAATTAAATATTACCAGATAAAATTATGTAATCACTTATTATTATTTATTTAAAAACACTCAATGTTACTCTATAAAAAATTTTAAGAATCAAATGAGATTTTTAATTAATTCTCCTAAAATTTGTGACCCATTGACGTTTTTGTAAAAAAATATTTTGATTAAAATATTGAGTTGATCCAAATTGAGGATGTAAGTTTATAAAAAGTACAATCAAAATCTGTTAATTGCACAAAAATAAGACTACGAATATGCATTCTAACATTGTGATTGCATTTTTGTGGTTATCGCAAAAAAAAAATTTATACAAGTTAAACGCAACATGGAAAAGAATAAAGAAATTCTCATTAATCTACCAAGTCAATTTTAGTCTTGATAATGTGTTTTTTCAGTGAGAATGAGTGCGTATCTTTTTTTTTTTAAGTGTTATCTTTTTCTATAAAACAAAAATCACCTTACAAATGATAATTATTATATTTTTAGATTGAGACTGAGAGTCATCTAGTAATGTTCTCATTTAATATTCTTCATAGAAAAGATCTATCAATAAAATAATATTAAATCTAACTGTAATATTAACAAGTCTAAAATTATATACTTCGCATTATCTAAGCTTTTAGTTTTAATTTAAAATTAAATTTGTAATTTTACAAATTTAATTTGACGTTTCAAAAGTAATACTAAATGTTTCTTAGAATGTCCTAGTGTGAGATCTAACCTACCGTCAAGGTCTACTAACGAACGTTATTGGAACTCGTGATGTGGTGAGTTAACGTGCCAAAATTGGATAGATTTGAGACTAACAGGAGATCGTTATGTCATGCGCTCTAACGTGTCGTAATGGTGAGTTCCGCATTAGCGACTTAAATTTGAATTAGAAAAAGTCGGTAGTCATACTTAATAATTATATTTGAGAGTTATATTATAATAATATATAAATTTTTTATAATTATATATATATTTTTTATAATAAAAATTTATATTTTAATTTTTTTATTATAAAAAATGTATTTATTATTATAAAAAATCTATATCTTATTACAATATAACTCTTCCGTGTTATAAAAACACGTATGACTATCTAATGAAACCCATTTGAATTCTTGTAGGCCTAACTTTCCAACGACTAAATCTTGGGTTATGCAAGAAAATTGATTGGATGGTGTATATTAGATTTAATAATTATTATAATCTTTAATAGTTTGTTCAGTCTTATCAGTATATAAGTAGTAGATTATTTTTATAAAATTCAGTGGAATGGGGATATAACGGTCTAATAAGATTAATTTTGACTCACAAATACGATGATCGATACACCTATAATACACTTTTTTATTGTTCAAAAAAAAAAGATTGACGAAATTGGATATATTTGAGACTTGATGGCAGGTTAAACGTGTGTCTGAAAAATTTTAGGACATATTTTTTTGTTATTTTTAAAGGTGTCGAGCTAGATTTGGGAAGATTTGGAAAGAATTTATATTTGCTTATTAATGCCTTTTTAAATCTTGTTAAGAAAAACAAAAGGGCAAAAAAGTGATGATTTCACCCATCATTTTAAAATTTTTTTAAGACGTAAATGTAGATAAATAGATAAATAAATAATTGACAAATATAAGAAAACATAAAAAAAACGATAGGAATTATATCATTCTCGTGACAAAAGTACCACGATTCGCTTATTTTGGGACTTCTCTAAATTAGGGCGTCTGGTCCGTTACCAAAAAAATGGGGGGGTCATGAAATGTACAGAGTATCATTTTTGTTTCCATAAAAAAATAAATTTACATACAAAAGTGGCATTAATAGAAAATATTTGCATTATACTTTGTTTGGATTGCAAAAATGAAAAAAAGAAAGAAAATAGAAAATAGTACAGTAATGATGATGTTATGATTGATAAAAAGTAACGATTAGAAAGTTGTGAGAAAGAGAGTGAATAGTAATTTGTAAGAGGAAAAATAAAAGTTAGTTGTTTAAATTGATAGAAAATGAATAAAAATGAATATGAATAGAAAGTAATTTTTTATCATTTTCTTTATCTACTCTTTCCTATACTTTGCCCAACAAAGTATAAGTGTTCGGGTGTCAATTTTCTAATGAGAGAGGATTAATAAAGATGTCAAAGAGTGATTCTCTAATTTCAATCTAAAAATATATAACTGTCATAATCAATATACTTTGCCCAACAAAGCATAAGTGTTCAGGTGTCAGTTTTTCTAATGAGAAAGGATTAATAAAGATGTCAAAGAGTGATTCTCTAATTTCAATTTAAAAATATATAACTATCATAATTAATATATTCGTGATATACTTTTTTTTCTGTTACAAAAAATAAATGCATATTATAGAGCAACAAGATGTACTTTCATTTTTTTTTTCTCCTGAAGGTTTTACAATTAAACAAGAGGTAGCACAACAAGAAACGACAATACAAGATCCACTCCTCTAACTAAACCCCACTCCCACCCATGCAACAGTCCGGATTCCATGTAGATATTATCTTTCCAAACTGTCTTGTTCGATGACGGCTCTATTTTGATTTTACAACGCAAAAAATTCTGAAAATCAGAATCTTTTATGCCTTAAAAAAATAATAATAATAATAATTAGCTTATGTTTGTCACGGATTGCATGGGCGCTACGGTTCAGTAATAAAATCCAACACACACACACACACACATATATATATTAAAAATATTAGATAGCAATATTCATAGAGCAACATGATAACAATAAGATATTGAAGTAATTTTGTTGTATTCAGCTTAATTGCCAAATGTTATTTAATTGGTCCGCATTTTTTTGTTATTGTGTTATTATCTGTATTGCTGCATAGTAGTACTCTATTTTTTTTCTTTTTATTTAGAAAACATTTGTTGCTAATTAATCGGGGTGGGATGGATGGCAATTGTCCCCATCGAAATCTGAAATTTGGAAAAGATATTATATTAATTTTTATGTTTGTCTCTACTGGCAATCAATTTTTGCCCCACTTATTTAGAATAGTAGATAAAAAAGACAATCTCTTTCTAAAATGATCACTAACAAATTTCTTTTTTTATTTTTGAATTTCGGTTTATTGGATAACATATATAATTTTGTGATATTAGTTTTTATTTATTTTTTCAAAATATTTTTTTTTCTAAAATAATTATATGTTTCGCCTACAAAATTGAGATATTTAAATTCTTCTTTGCAATTATGGAAATAACAATAATGGGCTTATCTTAATTTCAGGAAGACATATTACTTCACCGACAAGAACAAATATAAAGCTAAGTGAACAAGAAATTAAAAGAATTTGAGTACAAGTTTTTTTTTTCACTTAATAATTATTACTTTTAATGTTCTTTTTTTCTTACGCTGTTAATTGTTAACCATTTACTTTTTTTTGGGTTGGGGGGGGGGTGGTTGTTGTTTCTGAGGGAGGGGGTTATCATTTTCTTTTTACTATCTTGAAAGTTGCTTTTTTTATACAAGAAAAAAAAAATGCATTACAATAATTTCAGTTATCGCACCGTAGATAAGACTAATAAGGCTCACTGTTTAAGCACTCGCCGGATCAAGTGAACTTTTTTACTGCAATTGAACATAGTAATTATCAAATTTTGAAATCAACATTGCACGTCAATCTTTTTCAACTGAAACGAGCACACGATTGATTTGCTAAAAGAGAGTGTTGGTGTAAAAATTTAAACTTAAATCACTCTAATAAAAACACATTAATTTATAATTAAATTACTAACATAGTGGTAATGTCTAAAAAGTTTATTGATACATTGCATAAAACACGTGGGATAAATTCACATACTTTGTAAAAGTCATCTCTCTCTCACCCACACACATAGAGTTTTATAGGACTCTTACTTCTTATTACAAGTTTAATTCTTCGACTTTTGTAGATAATTATGGGGATTGAATAATTAAAGAGTCAACTGGACCCAAGTAAGTTTCTTTCAAATTAAGGATCCGTTTGTTTGCTGTAAAATAACTTATATTTATAAAATATTTGCAGGAAAAAATATTTACAGTGAAAATAATAATTTTCTTTTATCACTTATTTATAGTACAGTTCGTATTTTTTCTAAAAATAACTTCAACTCTGCAAAAGGAGAAGTTATTTTACCTGAAAATCTGAAATTTTTTCCCAAATTTTACCTATATAAAATATTTTTCGTGAAACAAATATCGAAAAACCTGTAAAATTTTTTCTTATAAAATATTTTACAGGAAACAAACACACCCAAGATGAAGCAAGAGGCGGCAGAAAAAACTGGCTAAGACCCCTACTCAACATGAACTCAGTTTGACTTAATTTGCAGCTAAGAGTCCATGTCAACGATATGTGTGATGGATTCGCCTCAACCCGGTTGTTGTCGCCATTCGAAGAGCTCCTAGCTGCTGAGCCAATGAAATATTAATCTGATTGCTCAGTTCACTGAGCTTTGTTCGACTCTCTAGGGTATAACTGAGGTTGCCAGCATTGAAGATGCTACGTCAATCCAGATTGTCAATTCAAAACGTTTAAATATTTGTTCCTAGAAGACATTGGCACGTAGTTAAGGATTTAAATTTTTATTTTAATAATTTTAAATTTTAATCTTAAAAAAGACAGTACGAAGATATGAAAATAAAGAGATTTATTAAGTTATTTTATTATATAATTTATAATTTAATAAGTCAAGTAATTAATAAAGAAATTAGTAAAGTCACATAAATTTTTAGCTGCTGATTCAAAATTTAATTTCTGAAAGAAAAAAAAAAGAGATTTCCTACCTAACGGGCCTTGTAGATAATTTTAAGGGATTGTTAATTTAAGCAAGTTAATGTTGGACTTGTTAACGTTGAGCCTTGTCATTATACTTTGCCCAAATTCAAACGTCCCTATTTTATATTTTATCAATCAATTAAGTGCTAGTAAAACCCATCTTAAAATAAGTTCTTCGGATGTTCTTGGTCAGGGAAAAGACACGCGAATCAATGGACACGGGAGAAATATGGGTTTACACATCGCAACCAAAATCGATGATGTATAGTTTTAATTTTTTGATATATATGTAATCAAAATTAAAAATAAGCACGACAAATAGTAAATAAATGATCATGATAATAAAATATGGATTTGCTATCTGTTTTGCATAATCCGCATAAACACTCTTCCTTTTTTTTTATTTACTTATTAGACCGACCATTGAATTATAAATTATACAATAAAAATAATTATCTCCTTCTCATATCTCACGTCCTTCATTTCTAAAATTAAAACTTAAAACATTTAAAATAGAAATCTAAATTTTAACCACTCTTCCGATACTAGTATATTACATAAACAGCAGATTAGGTTATAGGAAGAGACTTTGGGAAAGGCTCAAATGTTATTTGAGATTTTGATTCTCCGGATTGCATGACTTTTTCACTCTTGGAAATTAAGCCCACCGTTGATAGTACTCCTAAAGCAAATTCTAGGTTTGATTGCTACCAAAATAACTAAGAAAAGCAACAAATGCCAGCATTTTATAGTATTCTCGTTTTTATCCAAATTTGACATTTTGAAAGTGAGATTGTTTTGTTCTGCAGATAACAAAATTAACATGGTACTATCATAATCCTAAATTTTATTCAAGAAAATTTACGGATTATAGTTTTGATTTTCAATTAGAACTTATTATAACTTGGTCGTGAATGATTTGAAAATTTTAGAATTGAGCTAGGGTAGATGTGAATAATTAAAAACAAAGAAAATTTTTAAGTGAAATAAAAAAAAAGTTTGTAAAAAACTTAGATGAACATAGGTTTTTTGACATGGGAATAACGGCAATAAGCAATTGACATGCATTCAAACTGTTATAAATGTGCAAAAAATAGTATACTAATAATAATTTTAAAACACTTCTTAAAATGTGTAGCTAACAGCAATAATCATGAATATTATGTCCATAAAAAATGTATATATTCTAATTAAAAAAATAAAAAATTATGAAATATGAAATATGCAATTATCTAAATAAATAGATATGAGATAAAAAAAAAATGTGCAACTATCAAATCCTTGCGCAAATATAATAAAGTTAAAAAAAATTAAGTTTTCCCATAATTATCTACAATTATATTTTTGTCATTGTAAAGATGACTTCATGCGCATGTATATATTACACAAGTGGCCATGTAAGCATTGCTCCATACGCTTGTATTAATTTAATTTGCTACCTATACAACATTAATCTCTTTCATTGAGCCAATCGCTCAAGAAAAATTCTACTATATATGGACTAGTGAAGTGGCATTTGGCACTATGCCGTCGTTAGGGCATCACCTCCACGTGCAATGCAACATGACAAGCCTTTGGACAACATGCTGGAATATATGGAAATTAACCCCTCCCCAATCCCATTTATGTGACATTTAATGATGCAATCCATACGAAATCACAATTTAATTTTTATGTGCAAACAACCCTATCACCACCCCATGCAGGAGCTCGATCGCAACTCCTATGTTTCTACATATCTAATTTAAGTTTGAATTTTCTCGTTGTCACTCACCCTAACTAAAAATACTGGGTATTCGTTGAGTTACAGTTTCGACAATCGTAGTGATCGGCTGTATAAAAATTGCACATGGTCCCATCATTGTTTAAGTGATAGGTTTTTTCAATGAATGATGTTGAATCAAAATGACGAATGACTATTAATTTTATCTACAAAGACAATAACTAATATCCTACTATATCCATTTTTGGTGTTAGAAGAAAACCAAATACACAAAATTGCCTTGATCAAATGATTATGGAACCTCCCAACCGGATCCATATGACACCCAATGACGCAATCCATACGAAATTACAATTGAATTGAATTGCATTGTAACCTCTACAAAACTAACCACTTTCATTGTGCCAATCGATCATGAAAAATGTCACGATTCACGAATGAAATGCCAAGCAATGCATGCACGAAAGATTATTGAACCTTCTGAAACAACAAATTTAGGGCAAAAAGCCATACAGAGATTCGATAATATTGGAAGTATCTAATCATAATAACTGAAAAAACTGAGAAAAAAATACTGCTTTTATTCGGCCTTGGAATGCACAAATGGGTCTCAATCCACGAGACAAACAAAGACAAATTTGTGTAGGCGTAGAAAAATGCTATAAATGAAATATATTGTTACATCAAATTCGGACTAAGTCAAAAGACAAAATTGGCAAAGCTACAAACATTATGAACGAATGAATGACACCAAGTTACGCGTCAACTGCTATTTTGGCAAAAAATTAGGATTATTCTGGCTTTCAATATTATAAATTAATCTTATTATGGATTTTTTATCTTATTATTTTATGTTAAACATTTTGTTTATAAAATAATTAAACAGGTATGAAAAAAGTATAAAAAAAAAAAAAAACTAAAGAGTTGGACATACGAACAGATTTTCTTAACAGAGAATAATTAATTGTATCTCTATCAAATTGGTTCTTCATTAAACTTGCTTTTAATATCGTTATTAATATCAAATTCTTCTCATTTTTTCAATTATCTTGTGCAAAGAAAATATAAATTGCTCTCTGCTTTATATTCTTTTTTTTTTTCAATGCACAAAGTAGTCAAAGCATAAACAATATAAAGAAAAAGGCAAGAGAACATGAAAATGGTATTAATAAATATTATAACAATAAAATTTTTAAATCCAACCTTGAGAAAAAAGAGACGAGCACTGATTCGCAATACGAAGTAGACAATAAAATCAAAACGTAATACATTGAGCCTTCTTCGATCTAGCAATTCAATATCTAAAATATAAATTAATAGGCAGATAAATATCAAATAAGATGACAGTAAAACTTTGATGGAAAATAAAATTACTTCAACATATTGAAGCAAAAATAAACTAAATATTCATTACAAGAAAAGCAAGATAAAATGATGAAAAAAATAGGGAGATATGACTAGAAATGGAAGTGACAACATAAAGTGGTAGAACGAAGGCACACTAATATATAGAGAGGTTCAATCATAATTACTACAAAACTTTTTTATATTGTATAATGTTTGTAATTATGATATATAATTTTACATAATGTTAATTAAAAGAGCAATTGGTTGAATCATAATTACTAAACAATTTTTCATCTTCTTTAAAATAATATTTATAGTTATGATATGATTTTACATAATGTTCACTTAAATGATATAATTAATTAACAAGTTAATTATTTTAAAGAATAAAAAAAACTAAAAGTCTCGTATAAAAATATGACAAAAACTCACAAAAATATAGTCATTTGGCAATGCTTTGTCGTAGATGTTATATATATGTGATTACTTTTGACGTGAGACAAACATATGATGATGTAATGTGTATATTATTAATTTTACTGTTTTAGTTTATATAAATATTGTGTGTAAATTGACATCAAGTTACATTCATGCGGCCATTTTGATGCGAGACAGATGAAAATGATGTAATATTATCATAATTATTAATTTCATATTTGTCGCTCTTCTCGTTATTTGAAAATTGAAATCAAACATCAATTATTATAACTATATCCAACCAAAAAAATTATGATAACACGAAATTTTTTTTTTTTTGTAGGTTTCTATCTAAAATCTTTAAGCCAATCAAGTGGAGGTTCTAAGCAATCTATATAATATATAAACAATTAAATCCAAATAGCTACAATTTTATGAATCTATGGGTCCCAAGCTCTTTTTTGAACTCTGCAACCGTCGGTCGGTGCCGCAGGTAGCCATTGCCGTCACTCGGTACGCTACCTCCCGCCGGTGACCGGAAGTTGGAATCAACGACCCTTAACAGGAGCGAGAGCTAGAACAAAACTTATTTTATAGCCACCAAAAAAGGTGACCACCACCAAAGAAACAACTAGCATAAAAAAAGAAAAAAAGGTTTTCGATAAGTAATTTTAGAATTTAATTTTAACGTAACACTAGGTGATTTGAAATAAGTAGTGATAAATAGTTATGTAAGCCCATTTAATAAAATTTAACAATTTTTCTGTTTTTATTTTTAAATAAATTTAATTATCTAACAATTCACATATCTTCACAACTACTTTGAAGTTATTTATAAATGAAGTGACAAAGTTTTTTTTTTCTTGATTTTATTGATGAACGTAAATTTAGTTCATCATAATAATCATGATTCTCACTGTTATGTTGTTTTGTTGAAGGATGTCAATTCCTTTATTACGCGAGATTGAAGTTCTAAAATGGTAGATATTATAGAAAACAATTAGGAGTATTTTATTTTAGCTTCTTCTTTTGATTATCTATATGACTATGATCAATCAATTACTGTTACGAGTCATCAATTTTTTTTTTTATTCTTTGTTTTTAGCTAATCTAGTTGGTATTTACTTCATTCTAAGGTTAATTTATATACATATATATATATATATATATATATTTTTTTTTCTGTTCTTTTATTTATTTTCATATGTAAAAAAAAATATTAATGGATAATCACCTTTACCTTTTTTCGAGCTCAAAATTTACCCATTCAAAAAAAAAAATCAAAACTTTATTGTAAAATACTTATCTAAAACTATATTTTCATCATTAAAAATTTAAATATTCCGTCATACAAGTGTATTATACGAGTGCCCATGTAAGCATTACGCTACAAAAGCATCAACTCATTAGTTATAGGTTAATGTCCATAACTTTGTTCTAAATGGAAACATAGACCCCCAAAATTTGATACAAACTAACCTTAACCCAATATTTATGGAACTTAACCCATCCCAACTCCAATATTTCTGTGACATCTAAATGACGCAATCCATACAAAATCACAATTTAATTGCTATGAACAAACAACCTTAAATCCACCTATGTTAAGAGCAGCTATTCCGTATTTGGGCGGAAACTTATTGTTGGAAGATTTTAAAGCTGTCCAAAACCGACAGGATCCCACGATTCCATAGCAGTTGATAGGGGAAGGCATAAGGGATCTATCTCGTTAATTTGTCAGCTTCCACATCATCCATGCACCTACAGAGACAAATGGAGTTGTGCACGCATTGGCCAAAAAAGCTTTGTCAGTGAGGGGAACTTTGTATGGACTAAGCAGGAATGCTCTAATGTTTTTCTCTTTTTTTTTTTTTTTTTTTTTGGGTAAAAAATCAAAAAGCAGGAAACGATGTCCTAACATCTCTGCCAGAGAGCATTATCCCTTACCCTTAAGGAGGTGCTGTAATTTTGGATGTGTTTCTAATGATTGATGAGGATGTTTTAGCTTTTCAATTTGATAATAAAAAGTTTCATGCTAAAAAAAAAAAAAAAAAGTTTATGGAACTTAACCCTCCCATATCTAATGTCGCAATCCATACGAAATCACAACCTAATTGCATTGCATTGCTGCCTAATCAAAACTAACCTCTTTCATTGAGCCAATCGCCTACGAAAATTTCAAGATTCACTAATCTAAAGGTGTTTTGGCCCTATGCTCTCATTTGGGCATCTCAACCTCCTCCATATGTACGATGTAACATGCCCTCATTTTAGTAGAAATCATCAGAAGTAATAAAATTTTTTGAAATGTGTCCAAAAAAAGGTAGCCAAGCAACGCATGCATGAAAGATTATAGGCCTTCTGTTGTTTTTCGCCACAGAAAAGGTTGAGCCCTTTAATCCGTATAGAGATTTTATAATAATAATGGAATTATCTTATCAAATGGGCTGAATTAGCTTAAGTTAAAAAAAAAAAAAAAAACGTTTTTTCAGCCTTTTGATGTGCAAATGGGTCTCAATCCACAAGACAAAAGACAAATTTGGGTAGGTTGAGAAAAATGCTATAAGTGAAATATATTGTTACACAGCATTTTTGGACTCTGTCGAAAGATAAAAAGGACAAGGCTACGTAGATATCATGAATGACATCAAGTTATGCGTAAGCCAGCTAGGCTTTGTAGATAATTGCTGAATTTTTTTTTTCCCTATCAAAAAGCTCAGTTAATAATAAATCATATAATAAGAGTAATTTTTTAAATTTTTACAAACCTTTTATCTCTCATAAAATTAAATTTAAGAACTTAATAATCAAATTCTAAATTTTTAACTGCTATTGTTTTTTCTAAAAGATATTGTTGAATTATTATTTTTTATTGACATTGTTGCATTATTTTTTTTTTTGATAAATTAAATAGGAAAGCGGGGTGTTGTCCCAACTTGTTTCGTTAAAGGAAATTGCGTTAGAGTCTAGGGCAAGTGCAAACAGTCCGAATAGTTACGTCATGACTCATATCAGACTCCAACGTAGATTTAATCTTACCGTTTATCTCGATAAATACTCAAATTCAGAATTTGGTCTATCAACGTTTGATGCCTTTTATCACTAGACCACAAGTTTCGGACATTGTTGCATTATTTAACGGTTGAATAAATAGTTCATTCCAAATTGGGTTAATGATTGGCCTGGAAGTCTACAAATTGGGCTTAGGTATAATCCAATTAGAAACTATTGGGTCTCTAACAATTGTTGGTCTTCACAAGGGGTGGCCCCCGATTGTTGATCATATTGTTGCAAGAAAGAACCAAAAAGAAAAGTATTTCCTGAAACCAAAAAAAAAAAACGAAAAGTATTTCCAGTAAAAAAAAAAAAAGAAAAGTATTTCCATCAAATCCATGCAATTGTTTCTCCTCACTTCACTTGGTTGTCAATGCGACTAGAGCAAAATTTTCATTTTTTTGAGAAGAACCACTTAAAACAGAGAAATTTTTTGTCACTTCGAAGAACCGGGATATGATTATGAAAACATAATTGTTGTAAATGAATTGTTCTTTTAGAATTGAAAACACCATTATTTAAGAAAGTGTTATATTCCCTCCCAAAGGGGACTTTCGTTAAAATCTTAAAATTCTTTTGTTGAAGTTTAGGTTATGATCTTGAGAAAGGGAGATAATGTAGGAAACTGAGATAGTTATTTTCATTGTTTATTTCAGGTCTGATGAACCTCTCATGGATAATAAAAAAACAAAAGAAAAGAAAATGCTATAGTCCTATGAATGTAAGTTAACAATTAGTTCATCATGACCGTATCTATGTCTAATCGGTAATTTTTTATTTTACATGTTGTCACCCATGCAGGAGAACTTCACAAATGTTTAGCAAGAGAAAGAAAAATTAAAGAAGCAGATTGAGAAGCTGAAAAGAAAACACAGGACGGAGAATTATTACCAGGAAGCAAGTACATGGCAGAGAGCAAAGCAAATTGCCAGAATCTGCATCGCAGCAACTGTACAGGCAGGAGCCTGATGACGTTGCACACAAGCCAATAATTAACCAATCATGGAGAGCAGAATTTGAAGAAATATATCAAGAGCATTACTGAGTGGTCCAAAATGAACAAAAGGCAACAAGGCCACTTGCTCCTCTTAATATAAACTTTCAGTTTTCATCTCTAGGCTTGACAGACCATTTACATAGCTGGGTCCAGCCTACCCACTTCTTGTTCTTCAGTTGCATCTCTTCTTCTTCTTCTTCTTCTTCTTCTTTTGTTGGAAAATTTGATTGGTTGAGTCCTAATTGTATGCTTTAATGTTTAGAGTGCATGGCATACAAAATTCACATCTTGTCTGCTCTTTGTTGCCCTTAGTGGATAACAGTGAAGAGCTGGCTGGAAAAAATATATACATATATATATAGCGAACGAAAGCAAACAATTAATATCAAGAGTCAAGACAATACTCAATTTTCTGAGTAGTTGTTAATTATCAAGAAGTAAACTTTTTTGTTAACCAACAAAAAAAAAAAGAGAAATGTATGGTTTAAATGTTGATCAATGTATTTACAAATTGAGATTGTGAATCACTCGTTAACTTCTTATTTAATTATTTTTAAAATAAATAATATTCTAAATGAATACCCATAAAAATGAGTGAAATTCTATTTCTAATGATTATAATAATTATTAAATGGGAAGCCTAACATTACACTGCTACACTCGTTACGTTTCCGAAGTGGTATTTTAATTTTTTGTTAAGAAAATTGCAACGCCGAGACTCGAAATTAAATTAAATGCCTAGAAAATAACCTTGTAATCACAAAGAAAAAGAAAAAATCAAAATGGGAGAGGGTCTTTGAGAAACGGTGTCGTGTGAAAACAAAAGTACGAAAAAAGGTCGCCTTGTCCCAACGGCGAGTTTTGGATATTTGTGATGGATAGAAAGATTGTGAAAAGGAAACAAAAAAAGAGAGAAAATAGAGAAGGGAGATGGCAGCGGCGGATGCTCCAAAGGCGAACTCCGATTCCGATTCCGACTTCGAAGAGGCCAACGACCAAAACCCTAACCCTAACCCTAACCCCATCACCACTACTACTAATGCTTCTTCATCATCATCAAATTCAGATGCATTCGTTCCCTCCGCTCAGTCCACTTCCCCCGCCGTTTGCCTCCTCCGCCCCGCCGCCGACTCCGCCAGCGGCGCCGTCATGGGCTCCATCTTCGGCTTCGGTCCTCTCTCTCTCTCTCTCTCTCTCTCGTAAATTTATGATTTTGTTTGTTTTCGAGAAGATATTTAAAGATGCAATTAAAGCTGAATATATATATATATGATTTGGAAAGTTAATGATGGCATATTATTGTGGAGGTTAATCGTCGAAATTGAAGCTTGATTCGGGTAATTTTTGGAATTTTCGGAAAGTTTGAGACCCTCGAGCTCTGTGTGTGAATTCCAGGATTTCTGGAGGATTGGATGGTAAACTTTTGATCAAATGGGTTTTTTTTTTTTTCCCTTCTCCTTTTTGCTGGTGGGGTTTTTGTTGGTTGGGTCAGCACTGTAAAGTGATTCACTTTTTGCCCTTTAATATTAAGTTATTCTATTTCAGCTTGCAATGTTTGGGACTGGGATTCCCACTCTATGTTACAAGTTTTGACATATCATCTGTAGAGAGAGAGAGAGAGGGATATAGAGGAACTTATTCAGAATGGAGAAATTTGCCTTCAAACTCAAACCAGTTCAATGGAGTGATGATTTTTATTTACCATTGACTGCAGTTTAGAAAACCCAAGGCATTTTGCTTCCATCACTTCTAACCTTTGATAAGATAAACGTTTTATCCTGCACAAATATAGGATTAAGTTCAGGTTGCATTGTTCACTAGATAACTTGGATGTGGGTATTGGGATTGTATTGAAAGCAGACATGGCATGCCAAATTTATGCTACCATGTTCTTCATGTCATCGCTTGAATGGGGAGATTATTCTTCCATCAATTCATTTGCAACGAAAAATTTATCAAGGTGGGGGCTTAATTTGCTTGTGTGTTTGCACATTAGTTTAAAGCTGTAGCGTCACAGGTGCCCTATTCAAGGTAGTTAGCTTGAGGAAGGCGCAAGGTAACGTGTATGAATAGAACTTGTTGTTTTGCCTGATTGTATTTGCATAGCTCAATAACCCAAATGCTAACGTGTTTTGCTCATTGTTGGTAGTAAAATGCGTCCACTTGTTATTAGAGGTATGGTCTGTCATGTTGAAAATAAAGAATTAGACATGCTTGTTGACTTTTGATTTTTGCTAAGCCAGCATTGCTAATGGATGCTGTGGGAATTGACAACTTTATGCTATTAGATCCCTCAATTAGAAATCATTTTTTTTCCTACATTGTTTAGGGGTATGATTGTGCTTTAGAATTACCTATATGGATGTTTTTTCAGGTTCGGGATTGATTAAGAAGCGTGGATTGAAAGGATCATTTGTTGAGGCAGGTTCTTATGCCAAGGTATGATGTTGCAAATTGAGAAATATCTAATTGTGTGGTGATAAAAAGGCGAAAAAAGATTCCATTTCTTCAGAGTAATATGGCTGTACTGTTAACAAGTATCTGACAATTGTGAATAATGATTTTTCAGAATGTGGTGATGAAATGTATGTGTTGTGTGGTTGACAGGGCTTGAGTTTATATTTTTACATTAAAGTTCTCAGGAGTTCCTTTTCTGCTTTCTACTTATTCGCAGCCAACACCATTTTTCTTCCAATTCTTAGCTACTAAGGTTATTTACATTTACATCATTGGCTGTATCAGACATTTGCAGTTTTGTCTGGAGTACACAGTTTGGTTGTCTGCTTTTTGAAGAGACTGCGAGGGAAGGATGATGGTATCGGGTCTAAACTTTTGTGGATGTAATTCTTCCACGTTGCTTGTTTTGCAGCTAATTGTGCCTTTTTTTTTTCTCTCAGTAATCAATGCTGGAGTAGCTGGATGTTGCACTGGACTTGCCCTAAGCTTTCCAGGTATGAGATTCCAAAGACAGTTGTAACTTCATTTCTCCGTTTCACTGGAAAAATGATGCAAGAAATAATTTTGTTCCTGTGCTTTGTTACCCTTATTTTATTGTCTTGTTTTAATGGTGTGATTTTTCCCCACCCTATTTTGCTTTGACGTGGAGTTCTCCTAATGTGGACAATTGTAGGCACCAACTTTGGTGTTGTAATGTGACAAAATCCTCAGTTCTCCAAAGGAGACTGGATATATTTGTTTTTGTGTTGAACATGTCATTTAAATTGATCAACAAATTGCAGCTTTATGGATGTTTTGCATGCTAGTAATAGTTAATTAGTTATGCTTGGCCTTTGAATTCTGTCAAAATGTAAGACCTTATCAAACTTATATAACAGTGTGTTTGAGCATCACATGGTCTTAATTTGTTTATGCAGGTGCACCTCAGGCACTTCTTCAAAGCTGTCTCACATTTGGGGCATTCTCATTTATCATTGAAGGGCTTAACAAGCAGCAACCAGCCTTGGCTCATTCATTATCTGTGGGATTCAAGCAGGACCGCCGTTTTCTACCCCCGCTGGCTCTCCCTCTCTCTGTCCCTCTTCCTGATGAGCTGAAAGGGGCCTTCTCCTTTTTCCGCAAGTCGTTGGAGAAATCTAAGAATGGCCATTTTCCCTCTGCTCATTGATTAAAGTCGGAGCACATCAGATATGTTCAAGCGTTTTGCGGATTGCTATTACTGGGAGATTGTACCGTGTAAGTTCATACAGATTCGGTAGAATGTTGCAAGCTCGAATAACAATAATCTCATTTAGAAAAAAGTGTTGTGTGATTATTTGCTCTATGCTTGAATATTACCCGTAATGCAGCTTCAGCAACCGGTGTTGACAGGTCCTCCGTTTTCTAGATTAACTATTAGGCACGTCCTAGACCCAATTAGCTTATGATGTGAATCCAAACGACGCGTATGACGATGCCTATGATATTAATTTAATTGTGATTATGAATTGAACATCTACAAACATACAATTAACGATTATTGTAGTTTAATGCAACATTTCTTATAGATATTTGTCTATCCCATGTCACCTCCACTTAAATTAAATGTCATCTTCAAATTAAAGCTCCCAGTGGATTCGGCCATGAGAAACATGTCACACCAAGGCATTCTTTTTTGGTCTATTAGGAGGTTAATTAGATGAGATACATAATGAAATAATTCTTCTTACTCATAAATTTTACTTTAGAATAGAAGTCAAAGTTTTAACTAAGGAAGTGATGACATTCTTTATCAAAGGCCAAATTTTATAGGCATTCGGTGGATGGTAACGAATCTCGTCTGGCAATTGTTTGTCAAGCCGTCAAGGTTAGCAATGCGTAGGGGAAGGTTCATGCAATTGCACTGGTCTATATTGCTATAGCACCAATTAGGAAAACAGTAAAGATAGATAGACAGGATATGGGTTGATAGAGAGAGAACGAAGTTATCTTTTTGTGTATATTATTTATAAAATTATTGCACATCAATTTTAATTGTAAATTTTATACTTATTTTTTCAACTTATAATATTGTTAAAATTAATATTTAATAAAATTATAAAAGATTATATAAAATGTACGAAAAAATAATTCCATTATTCTCTGCGTCAACTATTTTCTTAGGAAATTGGGCTGATGAATCAGTAGTTTATTTTGCGAGGCTAAATGCAATTTTTTAGCAAAGCATGCCACAAGCAGGTCCTTGGTGGTGGTGGTTCACTAACTTCCGGTCCGAACTGAAAGCAGGTCAGGTCTAGGAACAAGGCAAACTCACCAGCGATCCTTTCAACTGCCAGTTGTGGGTGGAAATGTTGGTCACCATGCACATGTAGCAGCCTTCCAAGTCCTTAAATTTTATCTGAACTTTGTGCTTTAGTGGGAAGTTTTCAATATACTAACAGCAGCAGGGGGTAATGTTTCCTCAGTAGCAGAACTAACATTCTTCAAAGCTGCATATCTGCCATCACCATGATTTATCCATACCACTTCTTTTGCTTGTGATTCCTAATGTGTTCTTAATTCAATGCCTAGTAGATCAAAACTCTCAAAAAGCACAATTATTAAGGCATTACTGCAAACACAAGCATTTCTGATTTCCATCCAAATAGTAAGTTCAAGCACAGAGAAGTAGTGCCTTCATGCCTTGAAGATCTATAAGCCAACATTAGACCGGAGAACCTATCGACAACATCGGCTTTTAAGTCAAGTAACATAACAGTAAAATATAACCAAGGCTCAAAACTATAGCTGCTTCAAAATCAAAGAAGCATGCCTCCTGCGGCCCACCAAACCACATGCTTTCCTATGAACCTGTGGGGAATTAAGAGATGAGTGAGCTGCCTCTCTTTGATAAGCATTGAATACTTGACCACACACACACACACTGTATAAAACCCATTCCTGTGACAAGTAGCACCACTTGTATGATTCTTTAGGTCCAAAAAAACCTAGCAATGAAACTCGTGAAGGATTACATTGTCGACACTTAGCAAATGTGTATATAACCGTAAAAATGCAAGCATTCATTTTAAGCAAGACATTACAAGTAAAAATTGCATTTACAAATTCTAATATATTTTTCAGCTGGAGCAAAGCAGCAAGCCCGCAGAGAATATAATTGTGAAAAAAAAAAAACTTTGGATTGCCAGCACACTTGTCTGACCTCATTTGCTTTATGCTCACAAATAGGTTCAACTGCATAATTCATCACCGTCATAATCCCAATTGTTTGCATCTCTCCCAGAAATTGCATCATCATTACCCACATCTGTTCCACTGAGCATATCATCAGCAACACGCGAAACATCTGCTTGCCCAACTCTATTTACTTTGTCCAGTAACATTAGGCTTTCCACATGACTAGCTATGAAAGACTGATAGCCTCGTCCCTCACATACTGGACCCCTCGTCTCTTGTGTTTCGATGTTCAAGGGCACAATATTTCCACATTTTGTTTGGAGTAGTATGTCCCCGTTTTCAGTAAACCCTAATGCTTTACGCCATTGATATCCTCTGAACATGTTTGGGGGCAACCTCAAGCGAGCAGGCAGAAAGAAGTTATCAGGCAAGACCAATTGATTTCCTATTGACCCAGCGATAGTCCAAATTTTAGTCCACGACTCCACAACACCATATTCTTTCATAACCCATGCATTGCACTTCCTACTCTTAGGGCCATCAATGCACATTTGAAACACAGCGATTGTGGAATCCTTATATTTGGAAATAGACAAATTAGAAGTTTGTGCACATTCTTCCGGCAACATGATCTCACAGAAACACTCATTGCCCACATCAAACCCAACAACCAACTTCCGGGCCAGTTCTCCATCATACCGGAAGCAAATGCAATGGATAACCCCATTAACAAATGCTTGAGGGCTACGCTGAACAATGTGAATATCCTTAGGTGCCACCGCGGTAAAATCCTTCCAAGTACCAACATTAAGTGAGAAGACTTCCACTCGAAGGCCACCATTCATGCTTTCAAGCTCAACTATTCGCAGCACTTTGAAGTCATTAGTCTCAGAACTATATCCAAACCCTACAAAGAGATCCAAAGGGCCACAAAGTACATACCTAAACTCGGGTTCCGGAAGATGTAAACATTTCTCAATGAAAGGGTTCCACAAAATATAGTCATAGGTGATCACTCCGGCATCATCCGCAAGGCAAATCACACCATTAATAGAATCAATCACCCGGAAATTATCATTCCCAAAATAGGGTGAAACCGGGAGCGAAACCCGCTTGTAGGGACTGATATTTTCATTGTCAAAAAGGAGATAATAGTGTTCTTGGATAGAGTGATATTCTTTCTTCTTACTGCAGAGTCGAGCAAGGAGCAGGGGATGTTTGGCATGGACGGTTCTGCGCATATGGGTGGCAATAAAGATGGGGTTTTTGATAAGAGAGTTCCACAGCTTGCAGACACAAGTGCATTGCACCAGACTTTTAACAGGAAGCCTTAACATGATTTCTTGTAGCACTTCATCAGGAAGATGATAATGATGATGATGATGATGATGATGATAAACAGACATTTTGTTCTAAATCTTTTTCTCACAGTGAATGATTCCCAGTACAGAAAAATTGCTTCTTGAAACCTGGATATTTTGACAAAATTAAACCCATTAAATAAAAAAAAAAAAACTCAATGATGGATTTAATTAGACCTGGGAATTCAAGATAAATTATTTTGAAAATAACAAAAATTGATCATGCCCATAAAACAAAGTAATGTAAGGAACAAGATTTTTTGCAGAAACAAAGAAAAGCTCTCACTCTTGGACAAAGAATCAGAATAATCATCTATATTAAACCAAATTAAAAACAAAAAAAAAAAGAAAGAAAATTAAAAATTAAGAAGACATAAAATTCGTCACCGTAACTCTTAACGCCTGGGGCCTCCTTCTTCTCCTCCTCCCTCCTCCTCTGCTTCTTTCTTTTTCTCTCTTTTCTTTTATTCTTTTTGGCTTCTCTAACTGGAGTAATTCACCTTCTCTCTCATTACTAATACTCAATTCATTAATTAATTATTAATTATTTTTTATATTAAAAAATAAAATAATAATATATATCTTAAATTTTAGTGTATTAATTAAGGTCATAATTAAAATTAAAATTAATAATTTTAAAATAAAAATAATAATTTTAAAATATAAAAATAATAATAATTAATTTTAATTTTAATAAAAATATTAAAATTCAGTATATTAATATTTTTTTAAAAAAATATTATCCCGAAAAAATGCAAATGCTTTGTAAGACGGCACGAAACCGTCGTCGATTTTAAGGGGAAAGAACGCCGGCCTTTCCGAATAAAAATAGTAAAGAGTTTTACTATAGCCAATTATTTTTTACTTTTTCTTCTATATGTATTAATTAAAAATTAACATATTAAAATTTTTTAATAATATTTTTAAATATTTTTGATATTTAAATTTTTGACAACCATCTAATATCTATCACGTAAAAAAAAAAAAAAAACCTATACGTTGCTAGCAAAATTCAAATAACAAAATAAAAACGAAAGGGTTGTACGAGAAAAGCGGGGATGGGAGCATCCTATACGACGTCGTTTGATTGGACAACTAAAAGCTTTTTGTTTTTTTTTTTGGAATAGATGGATGGGGCACATTGTCATTAACATAGTGTGTAATCGACGGGAGAATTTTCTGAATCCAGACTCATTTGTTTCACGAAAGTTCCTTTACTAAATTTCATCAATACTACTTAATAATCTAAAACTTAAGGTAATATTAAGTTTATATAAAATTTAATTTAAAAAAATTAAAATTACTTAAAATTTATTACCATATCAATAATATTATCAATCTGTGAAAAATTGAAAAATAAATTTTCGTGAAATTTATCACTATTCTCATTTTAATGCATAATAATATAAGGGGACGATTGTTTTGTAAAAATATGGCATAAGAATAGGAATGAATTATTTTGATTCCCATAGTTATGTTTTTTTTGTTAAAGTTTATTCCTTTTTTCTTAAATTAAAGAATCACATTTTATTTTATTTTGAGAAAATTATGATTCCCGCCATCAATCATTTTTCATTTACTTCTCAAGTGTTTCAACTATTCATCCAATAACATTTTAATAAACAAAATCAATAAATCAAGTAACGAAAACAAAAACAAAATCACAACCCTTATTCTCAACAAATTAAAAAATAAAAAATAAAACCTGTAGATCCCTTAACGCCATAAACACACTAATGATTACTCCAATTTAGGTGAAGTGACTAAAAGTTTGTACTTTTAATTACAAGATTGAAGCATCAGTCTTCTCCTTTACTAATTTTTTTTTTAACGATGAAATATTATCTTTTTTATCTCAAAAAAAATAAAAATAAAAAACGAACCCACGGAACGGAAGGCAGTGGCACGAGCTGTGGAAAGAGATTAGTTCTCGATTTCAACAAGAGTCCCGTTAGGTGGACGGGATTAGGTGGACGGAAAATAGACCGAAATTTTTTTTTGTGCAACCAGGTGACTTATTTGTGCAATCAGGAGCTTAATTTTTACAACGAAAAAATATATGAAAAAATACTTCAAAATTTATTGTAATAATTTAGTTTCTCGTTACACAAAAAAATTATCTAGTTGCACAAAAAAATTTTCGCGTCTATTCTCCGTCCACCAAATCCCGTCCACTTATATTTTTCCTTTCAACAAATGGGCGGCCTTTCTTTTGCAGTAGTCGCTACTGTTGCTTCCTGTTTGTTCTCGGTAAATAAATTTCTCTTTCTTACAAAACTTGCTAAAGTGAAAAAGATCGGAAGTAACAATAAAAGAAGAATTCCCAAATGTTTGTAACAGTTGTCCCAAATCTTTTAAAGATAACGTGTTTCAAAATACGAAAATAGGAAATCAAAATACGAAAGTCAAATGCCCTCATTTAGTTGTGGGTATCTTAAAAAGATGCATAAGTTTCTTGACCAAGTTCCATTCAACGGACGAGAGATCCTCCTGTAAAAAGTAAATATCCAACTTAAGCTTTATTTGTATGTATATATATATATATATATATATATAAAGGACCGTAAGCATGCTTAGGTGCTATCCAGAATTCAGGCCGACTTACCCGATAATGGGCTTTCAAAACATCAATTGACCTTCTTGAGATGCGACTGACAAGTTCATCTTCGACATCAAAATGCCTGCCAAACATTTTCTGCTGCTCCTCAGGATTTGTGCCCACAATCTGTAGAATCATAGAATCAAAGAAAAAACCCCAATAAACCAAATCCAACTTTATTGCCAAAATATGATTGAAAAAACGGTTATTTTTAGCAATACAAAAAAACAAACAAAAAAAAAAAGAACAGAAAAATGAACATTACGTTAAAGGTGCAGCGTCGTACCTTAATGGCCACCTTCTGGCCTTTCCTGCCGACATCAACAGGTTTGCGGTTATTCTCAACAGAAGCAACCCGACCAATGTCAAGAAACTCTCTTTGAGGGATACAAATTGGAGTGCCGACCTGTGTAAGCAAAAAGATCAGATTGTAAAGATCGATCCTGCAACACGATGTGTATACCAACATCACCAAATGTCCTATATATCCCTGTATTTACGAATTAACTCAAAACTACAAACAAGCACAGAAAACCCAACCAAAGACTTCGATAGGAAACCCCATTGCCCGGCAAAGCCCCGAAAAAAACAATGGCAATGATTATCATTCGCAAGCCTAAGTATGCTTTTGATTTAGGCGAAGTTAAGGGGCATATTACCCAGTTCCTGAAGTTGAGGGCAACAGACTATTTTGTCTTGACAAATGATTAAGACGATCAATTTTAACACGTTCCAACTAGGTAAGTTCAACATTTCCGTTTCTCAATCCCCTAATTTATCGAAAATATAAGCATCAAACCTAAACCTCAAATCACATGGCTTTTAAAAGGGTGGTAACTTGCAAGCACACAGATGTCCCAAAAATTAACTTACTACCTACTAACTATAAAACCGAAGCTTATAAAGGACCACAAAAAAAAAAAAAGAAATCCCTCCATGCAAATGGAGACTAGTACCACCATGGAAATTCCCATATTATAAAACAACAGATATATTATTACCAGATACACCAAGAAACTTGGGGTCACATAAACCCACTTTTTCAAACTAACCCTGGTCAAATAACCAACAATAGCCATCAGAGATACGGGCCATATGACAGGAAACAGAATTCCACAAGCATTTAAGAATTAAATAGCACAATTAGCCAGAAAATAAACATACCTTGACCATGCCTTCAAGAATATCAACTCCCAGAACAATTGGATTTTTCTTGTTGAAAATGCCATTAGGTAAAATTTTAAGAACACATGGGAAAACTGCATCGTCGGCAGCTTCCTTCTTCTTTCCTTCCTTCAGATTGTCCATATAAGCCTTGAATTGGTCGAATAAGTGATAAATGATGTCAGCAATGAAAATCTTCACACCCAGTTCACCTGCAAGTTCTCTGGCCTCAGGCGTCACTTCAACGTCAAATGCCAAAATCGTGGCATATTCCCTTTTCTTCTCAAGCATCACACCGGCTTTCATGACATCCTTCTTATGTACTGGGCCTATTTCCATACCACTGACGGGGATGCTCACTGTGGGGGATTTCAAAAACTCAAGCAATGCTTCCAAGGATCCAAGGGTAGAAGCTTGCACATAGACTCCCTCACCACTTATTTGAATCCGGCTCATGACAGATTTCATGTCCCCCAATGCAGCAACCTTGACATTTTCTAAGTCATCATTGGCCCCTACTACGAACAGCTCAGTACCGGCAATAGCATGCTCAAGGCCCTGCCACAAACAGAAACACCAAAATGCACGTTACTTGTGAAGGGAAAGAGAAATATTTGTAGATGCATGTGTCATGTAAATATAAGCAAGGCTATACATTTCTTGCCTTCAGTGCTGTGTTTTATAATTTGAAATTACCTGTGCAGCGATTTTGATCCCCTGTACAGCCTTAATCCCTTTATGGTGCACATATGTACCCTGAAATTGCAGGCCCCATGAATCAATAACTAATTCAAGAGTTACTCTACTGTTGCATCGAAATGGATGTGAGCAGGAAGACAACAATTCTTGTAACATAAAAATTGGCCAACAAATGTCTAAGCTATTCTGATAAGACATTGACCATAATACTGAGAATATACCTGAAACATATGAAAGCTACAGAGCAACAGCAATGCAATAAATAGTAGCCAATACATAAGTTAGCAAGGCTACAGTCTACAGCAATAAATCTCCTATAGAACGGACAGTCAAAAAAAAAAAAGAAAAAATCAAATTTTCCATTGTCATATCCTGCAGCAATATAATTTGCTTTAGACTGCACAGACCCCAAGGGAAAATTCAAATTTCCTACAAAAGATGGGTACTTAAATATTTTTCTTCGATCCCAATCTTTTCTGAGAAAAACAACAAAAAAGCATCCCAGGCTCTCATACTGTGCGGGCCATAGGGAAGAGCCAGATGTGTACAGCCTTACCGCTATATTTACAAAAAGACTGTCCATAACTTGAGCCTTGACCTTTAGGTTAGAATGGAGTAAACTTACTTTATCCTAAGGATCGCCCTTCACTTTCTTGTATTTAAGATTAACCATGACACAAAATATCCAAAATGCATGGGCTATCTATATCTTACAAGAGGACTGATGAAAAGGCAGACTGAAAACTTTTAAAGAAAAAACCAAAAGCATACCTTGACTCGTGTTTCTCTCATTGGGTAAGGCGTCAACAAAGCTCGAATTGTGGTAACAATGGGTCCCTAAAAGGAAAATTCATTGGCAAGGACTTGGAAACTAAATTTCTTCAGATATTTCATTACAAAAATGGTTTGAACTTGCCTGCAAGCCACAAACAACAATTTGATCTCCTTCATGAAGCACGCCATTAACTAACACAACGTCAATGGTTGTTCCGTGACCTTCAACAACCTTGACCTCCAACACTGTACACTGCACACAGTACCAATAAAAATAAGAAACCAGCATTATCTTAAAGGATCCCACTGGTTCAAACAAAACATAAAAAATTTTACCTGCACTTCATTTCTGTAAGTGAGTTTCTCAACCATAGTTCTTTGTGACCATTGAACCAGTAGTAATAATAAATCAGGAATGCCTTCTCCACTGTGACATGCCAATTACACACTTAAAGTAAAGCAAACATGAATGAAAGAAACCCAAATTACAGAAGAACTAGGACTGCGGCACACCTAATTGCACTTGTCGGAATAATATTGGAAACTTCTCCCATCTCCTTGTTCTTATAGTACAATTCAGTATTTAAACCTTGCTCCTTAAATTGTGTTATAACCTGAAGACAGGAGGAAAAATTTGAAAATAAATAAGGCAATAGGCATCAAGAAACTTGATAAAGGGCGACACGAATTCATTTGACCTGTGCAACCCTCTTATTGAATTCATTTAGCACATGTTTTGTCTGCTGCTTCATTGCCTTAACAATTGGTGCATTACGACAAGATTTCCATCCATAAAGTCTGTCCACCTGCAAATTCCACACACAAAGAAGCAAAGTACTATTTCCATCCGGAGGGTTAGAATATTATTTCAAACCGAAAGAAAAGCTTAGCAAAGACTCACTTTGTTCAAAGCAACAATGAATCCAGTATTCCTCATTTTCAAAAGATTAAGTGACTCAATTGTTTGTTGCTCTAAACCATGCATGATGTCAACCACCAAAATTGCAATGTCACATAAACTTGAACCTCGTGACCGTAGATTGGTAAATGATTCGTGGCCAGGGGTGTCAATAACCAGTAGACCAGGGACCTTCAATGTTGCATCTGCTTTCAATTCCTTGGTTCTCTCCCTTATGTTTTCAGCAGGAAAGTATGTTGCACCAATCTGTTGTGTGATACCCCCAGCCTCACCTTCCTGAACATTGGTGCCTCGAATACAATCCAGCAATTTGGTTTTGCCAGTATCAACATGGCCCATGATACAGCAAATTGGAGAGCGGAGGTTTTGTTCACTAGATTCAACCTCCTGCCGGCCCCGCTTAACATCAATTTCTTGAGATTTCATTTGTTGCAGGGGAACAGGCTTTTTGGCAGCAACTTCAGGCTTGGCAATCTTTAGCTCTTTCTTTACTATAGATTCAGGCTCAGAATCCACCTCTTCATTGTCAAAAGCACCCTCAACATCAAGATTGACATCGTCCCAGCTCTTTGCATCCCATTCCTCACCATCTTCCTCTTCCTCAATCCCATTCTCGTCATCAACTGCTTCAGGTTTATCTCCTCCATCAACTGATTTCACTCCTTCAACCTCCTTCATTCCCATGTACTCCACTCCAGATACAGCCTCAGGCTGTCCTTGCTCTCTTTCTTTAGCCTTTAAATTTTCTTCGGGCTTAACAGGGGCAGCAACAGTTGCAAGATATTGAGAGGCTTTTGACTTTTTAGTCTGGTACTTAGGCCGTTTGGTTGGAGCGCCTTCTTTGTCAGCTGAAGAGAAGGAAATACCAGCATTACCAAGTATCCGATTCCTCGCAGCCTCCAACTTGCGTTGGTCGTCCTTCTGTTTCCCAGTTAAAAGTTTGCCCTCCTGTTTCTTCCTCTGGAGCTTCTCCTTTTCCCTTGCCTTCTTCTTACGCTTGGCCTCTTTTGCTTGCTCCTCACGTTCTTCTTGTCTATGCCTTTCCTCTTCTTCTATCCTTCTCTTCTCCTCCTCTTCCCTGGCCTCCCTGTCTTGCAATTCGTTTTGCCTGGCAAGTGCCTCCTTGATCTTTCTAACATGGTTTGGTAACTTCTTGTCTCCTGACTTACCTTTCACAGAACTCCTTTTCTCTGATTCAGTTAATTCAGTTTTAGCTTCGTCTTGTTTTTCTTTTTCTTCATTCACTTCAGAAGCCGCAGCGGCAGCTGCTGCTGCCGCCTTCTTTTTCTCCTTTTCCTTTTCCTTCTTCTTTTTCTTCCTCCTTGCCGCGGCAGATTCTTCTTTTCTTTCATCACCTTCCTTCTCACCTCCATCAACAGTCACTGCAACTGGATCAGTCTGAACCAGAAATTTCTCCATGTCCTCCTCCTCCACCGGTGGACTTTCTTCCGAAACCTCAACCACACTCGGCTTCTTCATCCGATCCATTGACAAACCTAATGTTTATTTTCGACAAATTTAATTGAACAACCACCCTGTTTCCAAAAAAAAAAAAAAAACAGATAATGAGAATCAAATTAAACATAAACATATAATCCGAAGCAAAACCTCAGGTTTCCCACAATAATAAGGATAATCAGATATGATATCAGGCAACAATCGCAAAACCCTAATCCGCTTAGATTAAAATAAACAGCACCGCATACATAAAGCAAAAAGCAAAAAAAAAAAAAAAAAAGAAAATCAAAGAAAACAAAAGGGAATGGATTAAATTGAAGAAACTCACCGATTCGTGGAATTAAATCTTGAACAGAGAAATATCCGAAACGCTGTGTCTCGGAAATCGATCCCCGGTTTGAAATTAGAGAGATTGGCTGATGGATTTTTGTCTTTGTTCATACTATTTTTCTCTTTTCCTCTTCTTCTTCTTCTTCTTCTTCTTCTTTTGCCGATCTCGTTTCCTCTTTCTGTTTTGATTTCTTTCGCAGATTGAATTGGAGACGCCGCGTATATATATATATATATATATATATATGTGTGTGTGTGTGGGCAGTGTTAGGGTTTTTCTGTTGCTAATTTGAACGATGGGTTAAGGCGGTTAGTGCCGTTATTCTGCGTCGTCGTTTTATTGCAAGAAGGTATTTTCGGAAGTTATTCCAAATTTTTTTTTATTATATATCTAATCATAAGCTCCAAAATAAATATATTTGTAATTTTCCTTGTACCAATTACTTAATATTACGATATTTTTTATCAAATATTATTTTTTAAACAAAATAAGAAAGTATAAATGATGAGTCCTGTTAAAAAGTATTGTGTATCTATATTTAAAAAAAATGTAAAATATTATGAATTATAAATTTAATTTTATCACTTAATTTTTGTACGATTCTTTATCAAAATCTTTCACTATTTTGAACCGCTTAAGCCAACTCAACCATACAAGCGGGGTGATATATTTTTATCAAAATATTAATCATTTTTTTTTTTGGTCTATAAAGAGCCATATTGGGCATTTAGAGAGGAGGAAGTGAGGTTTGGTGGGAGTTGAACCCTCCGCCTACTGATTAAGAGACAACCCTTCAATCAGTTAAGCAAATACTCAACCTCATATTAATCATTTTTCTCTCTCTCTCTTTTTTTTACTTTTGTAACAGATAGAGGCTAAGGCCGAAAAGGAGGGCGAGATTGTCCTTCTAATAGCCACCAAGGCACTACAAGGCTCAATGTAGCAAGTCCAACCCATGGCCCAATCAGTTGATATCGAAGATGGATAGGACACCATCTCCATCTGGTCCCTTCATTCTCGGCTTTCCCGTGCTGCAGAAGATGCAGCTGTTGGGCCGAAAAAATGGTTGGCCCAATGTTTTTGGGCGCCACAAAAGGAGCAAACTGAGAATGGACCAACAAAATTTGTTGGCTTAGGATCACTCAAAAACGCGCTTGAGGACGGTGTGGCGACCTGCAGTGAATACTCTCACCATAAGCTTTTGCTTTAAGGTCATGCCTGCAATGCGGCTAGTATCTCAAAGTATACTTCTTAGTCTCGTCCCTCGCCCTTTTATTCTTTTTACTGTTGAGTTATCTGATTCAATAGACCAAAAAATAATAATAATAATAATAATTTCTAAATTACTTTTGCCTTCTTATTTATTTTTTTCGTGATCACGCACTGATTTGATTGTCAAAATGTTAATGTACAAGACTCCGTCAAACTCTTAATGTTTGTTTTCTAGCAAATATCAAGTCCTTCAGCAAGCCTAGTATGCTCGTTGGTCAACCATTCAAAGTTTTCAATATAATTGTTTCCTTAAAAATAAATTCTCACTCTTAATGGATAAAAAAAAAAAAAAAGGGAAAATTGTTACAACTTGATTGTAGGAGTCAGTACAACTTAGGCTTGAGAATGGCAAGATTCAGCGAGTCTTGATGTAAACTTTAGGCATATTACTAGCCTAATAAGACCATATATTTGTTGACCCCTTATATCCTCTAATATTTTGGAATGATGATCGTAATCTAATGCTCATGCAAAGAACTCCATGTGAGTTATTTCCTTATCATTGGCAGTAGACGCTTGAAATACTCATAATAGATTGGAATAACTGACAAAGATTTATATAACTGACAATGACGAAAATTTTAGGCAGCGTTCAAGGTAGATTTTTTTCCTTCAATTTCTTTCCTTTGCTTTTTTTATCTTCTAATTAAAAGGTGGTGTGGGAGCAGAACATTTTCGAAGGAAAAATTGCGGATAGAGGGAATCGAACTTGCATCTTCTCCTTGTGTATGTAACCACAAATTTCATTTTCTCGGTATGAAGTAATTTTTTTTTTCTGGTCAGCTAGATGTGTCATATACCATTGATGCAACGCAAGGATTGGCATATGTTTCTGGCAAAATAGACCTAGAATTGTTAATGACATTGCTAGCGAAGTCAGAAAAGTATGTTCAACCACGATGGATTAGGTATGGTGGTTCTGCGGCAAATAATGCCCTCCACGACCTTACTCGGGGGGGAGACGACTCCGGTGGCTCATTACTCTCTGCCAGCACCCACCACGACGGACCAAAAATCCCCTCGAGCACCGGTTCTTGGGGCTCCACCTCTGGTGACCTATAACAAGTTGCACAAAGAGCGGAAGCCAGATAATTGTAGTTGCTGTTTAATGTGAACTCTACATCTTGTGTACATTTATCAATATGTTAACTGCAGTGGACATGCCCAAATATAGAGTATAGAGTATAGTGTCCACTTTGGTTAGTTAATAATGCAAAAGGCATGTTTTAAGCACACTCATTAATGAATCATATTTGGGTAAATATTTTATTTTCACATAAGCTCGCCACTGATGTAAAGAGAGAATGATAATTTGATTTGAAATTCTTGGTGTCTTACACTGCTTATGAGTTTAAATCACAAATTTGTTGTGGGTTTGTGGCATGTGTGGATAAAGCTATATTGGATGATATTGATCCTTATATTGGCATCGTACGTATATTCAAAAATGTAATTTTTTTTAACACTAAATAAAAAGGGGAAGGAGACACAAAACCCTTAAGCGAATTTAGAGTTTTTATTTATCATTAATATATTGGAGGAAACTAATTTTAAAGTCATGACATTAATAATAAGATTACAATTAGGAATGGATGGAGTGCCTAACAGCAGTGCATCAGAAGTTTAGACCCATCCCTAAAACCCTTGCGTTGCTGCCTAACCCGAAACCAGCATATTCTGCAGCAGGAGGGTTTTTTGACAGGAACCAGAATTTCTAACGTTAAGTCTAGAGGTCAAAAGGAGTGTGATAAGTGTGATGAGAAATATGGAGTGGTTTGTTCTTGATTGAAGTAGAGAATGAATCTATTGGCTGAGGTGTTAGGAATTTGAAAACAGGATAAGAACCCAAAATTTCGCTAGCTGTTACAAATTCCAAAGAAGCTATAACCATGAGAGTTACAGACTAATGGCTATGGGGCATTATAGGTTAAGGTTGGAAATGACAATATTGTTCCTTGCAATTAAACTTAGAGTGCATGCCACACCGAATTATAATTTTCGTTTCTTCTAATGTTGTGGCATATGGTTTTGCGTCAATTGCGAATATTGTGACATTAATATTCATGGTTTCTGATTCTTTTCTCCGTTGTCTGATTGCTGTGTTTCTTCAAGAGAAGCATTCGCATTTTAAATTAGGCTATATAAGTTTGGAATTGATAGTTGGTTTGCTTGTGTTTTGCAGGGATTGTGCATCTAATTTTGTAATGAGATATAAAATTTCATCTTAGAACATACAAGATTTATTGATTCTGCCTTTTATATATAGTTAGAGTATATAATCTCATCTACATAAATCCCACCACCACCCCCATTACTCGAAAGATTTTTTGGTAGATGCTTGATGGGATTTTAGTTGTTTCTAGATCAATCGTAGGGCTTCTATTATATAATATCCGATTTGTTAACATACTCAAATAAAGAGTATACGATGTGAATATCTGAATCAAATTTACCCTTATTAAAAGATCAAATTTATCATATTTTATGTTTATATATTTAATTGAAGCCATTTACTTAGAAATCATAGAGGAATTCTATAATCCAGGATCCGGCTTCGAAGAAACCACCGATTCTTTTGGGTTAGACAAACGGTGGCCTTATTTGTTTGTGTATTAAGTTCTGCATCTTGGGGATGGACTAGAAGGAATGAAGACTTCTGAACAAAATTATATATATATATATTTTTTTTACTTCTCCCGGTATTTGGAAGGTCTCATTGCCCCCAACTAATCCAGTTCAAGTACTGTTAGACTCATGTTGAGGGCGGCTGTTCCAACGCCGTTTTTTCTATTCACAATACTCGAATTCAATATCTTATTTAAAAAATGCCAAGTCTCTTAGCATTTGAACTAACGGTCGTTGGTAAACAAAATTTTATTAATATGTTTGTAATTATTAACATAATTCTATTATACCATGTTAGTTCTTCTCAATAATAACAAAAAATCTTAGTTCAGGTTGGCTATATCGATCATTTCACGCCATCTCATTTCATTATGAACAGATTTTGGTATAAGTTGGAATTTTAATAAATAAACAAAAACGGAAATATAAGATTTTTAAGAAAAAACCGTGCTCACATAATGATACCTATTATTTTTACGGACACAATCTAGAGTATATAAATGTGACACAATCTAGAGTATATAAATGTGATATTATTGTCGATGAGGAAATTAGAAAAGGATGGAAAGCAAATCTTTAAGATCATCTTTCCATTCTCAAATTTCTCGGAGAGAAATTAACTGCACTTGTTAATAATAAGTACACGATTTTCCACATTCCGTGCTACGATTCACCAATTTTCCCTTTTCTTTTGATTTTATCTTCCGTAATTTACTCCATAGACAAGAGAGTGGGTGACATGGCCGCTGTTAAGTACGGACACCTTTAAATTTGAGAGTACAGCATATCATATACGTGTTGGACACATACATGCGACAAACATGTGTTTGAATTGCTTAAAAGTGTCTGTCAAAAAAAATTTTTAAAAAAAATTTAAACACATGTATCTAATACAAGAAGTACAAGGATATATTTGAATATTTTTATAATTATTCTTAGTAAATAAAAAAATTTTAAAAGTTGTAAATTAATGTTGTAACTTCTCATACCTTCAGACTTCAACTTATTTTCAACTTTAACAAAAAAAAAATATATAAATCGACTACAAATTTATGTCCGTGTTTCAGTACTCTACAACAAAATACAAAGAATCTAACGATATGGTTTTTAAATAAAAAATCTATAAAACTTATGATAACAATATAAATATAATTTTGGGTGTTCTCAAGTTAAACAAAATTTATAAAGTTGCTCAAAAAATGTTATACACACGCACACACAAATATACATATAATCATGTCTATATTTTAATTTTTAAAGGTTAATATGTTGTCATATCTGTGTCGCTGTATTCGTATCCGTACTTTATAGTATAACCGAATAAATATAGAGTATAGTGTCCACTTTGTTTAGTTAATAATGCAAAGGGCATGTTTTAACTACGCTTATTAATAAATCATATTTGGGATTTTATTTTCACATAACCTTGCCACTGAAGTAAAGAGAGAATGATAATTTGATTGAAATTCTTGGTGTCTTACATTGCTTATGAGTTTGAATCACACATTTGTTGTGTGTTTTGCCGTGGATGGATGAAGCTATGTTGGATGATATTGTTCTTTATATTAGCTTTGTACATATTCTCAAAAATAGATTTTCTTTTTTTTTTCAGAACTAGTGGAAATGAGGGGAAAGAGAGGCAAAATCTTTAAGCCAATTTAGAATCTTTATTCATCATTAAAATGTTGGAGGAAACTAATTGTAAATTCATGACATTAACAATGAAATTACAACTATGGGACAAAATTAGTGTGCTTTCTAGGGAAAGCATGGTAGTAAATAACGAATTGGATCTTAAAGCAGGATATAATTTATAGTAATACGATTTTTTTTTTTTTTCTGTAATCTAGTGGTTGGAGAGTTTATAATTGGGCATTGGATAGATATAGTAATACGATTTTTTTTTCTTTTTTTCTTTTTTTTTTCTGTAATCTAAGACAAATGGTGGCCTTATTTGTTTGGATATTAAGATTTAAATCTCGGGGTTTGACGAGAAGGAAAATAATTCCCTATCAATCTCTCAAGCCCTTGATCAAAATTTAAGCCCAAAGACTTATCGACAAATTTTTACAACTATGTATGTGAATATTAACATAATTCTAATATATATCGTGCTAGTTTGTCTCAATAATAACAAAAAGTCTTATTAATTGGATTTTTTGTACATCAATTATTTAACACCATTTCATTTCATTATAAACGAATTTTGACATAAATTGTAATTATAATAAATTAATAAAAAGCGGACATGTAAGATTTTTAGGAAAATACCGTACTCACATAATGATACTTATTATTTTGACAGACAAATCTAGAACATCTAAATGTAATATTATTGTCTATGAGGAAATTAGAAAAGAATGGAAAGCAAATCTTTAAAATCATCTTTCTATGCTCAAATTTGCTGGAGAGAAATTAACCGCATTTGTTAATAATAATTATATACGATTTTCCATATTCCCATATTACGATTCACCCATTTCCCCTTTTCTTTTGATTTTTTATTCCATAATTTATTTAACAGAATGAACATACATAAGTTCACAAAAGTTATTATATTACATTATCGTGACAATTAGTTGATTGTATATTATAATTTAATTTATAGTCACAACTAACAATTATATTACATATGTGCAATCAACCGCTATAACAGCATTACTTCAGGCTCGTGCTTCGCCTCAAGACAGCCTACATTGATATTCACTAGAAATCTTACACGTTGTGCCCAGCATTAGACAAGAATTTCATCTTATTGGACTGGAATCATGGTCAAGGTTTAATATATTTTTAGCTGTTTTAAGTTTTCTTGCGATAAACTTACTAATTATTTTCTTGTCAATATACTTTTTTGCTTATGTTGTATTATATTAATCATATATAGATCATTGAAATGTGCTTATGCAGAGTCCAAGTGCAGATTCCGAAGCCAACAGATGGCATAAGAAAATGGGGAGTACATTGAAGAATATCACTGAAGGTTATCACTGTTTTCCAATATTGGTTCAGGTTTCTTGCTATAGAATTGGCAGCAGGTTTAGTACGTTAAAGGAAAAAAAAAAAAAACAAACCATTTTAGCAATTTGTTTGTTTTAATTTAAGTTGTTTTTCTCATTTTAAATTTTATGCTAGTGGTTTCAGATGGCACTAATGCAAAAGGGGTAGCTGATGAATCTGGTGAACAAGCCACAGACAGAGTCCCGAAGAATCCTGCAATACCAAGGCAAGAAATTCCTGAATACCCTTATAGAAATATGCCATTGGTGAATGGAAATGGCTACAGGTACTATAATGGCTATGGACATGAATATCCTTATACAAGAATGGAGCACAATTGGGAGGACCCACAAGCAATATATGCACCCTCACAGTATCCATATTGTTATGACCCTTATTCATATTATCAGCATCATCCACACTATGAGCAGCCTGCAATGTATTTTCCTCAGCCACCACCTCCACCGGTGAATGCCAGGTCCGGCGAACCAGACTTGTGCAACATTATGTGACATGAGATATGAGATGGTAGGATGTGTCCTGCTTGCATTAGGCCAAGTTTTTTTTTTTTAATCAAATGTCTGGATTCATAGACAAATAATGACATCTTAGTCATAGTAGCTCAGGTTTATGGATTTAACTTTTCACAGTTCCAAATTTCAGTCTGAGAATTGATCAATCTCAATTCTTAACATGAATTTGTCAGTTCACAACATTCATCTCTCACAATTTCATCTTGTACATACACAAGTACATCCAGAATCACTCGCATGCTAGTTGAAATTTATTTTGAGGAACTATTCATTGAGCACTTGTAAGCTCAATTTCGTGCCTGTTTCGAGATTAAAAAGAGGGGAGATCATAGAAATCTGCCAAGTAGGCCAAAGCTTCAGCATTGTTGTTGCATATCTTCCACAGGGATGCAACCTCTCCTTTGGAGACAGTACCCCAATGCTCACAAGCATCAAGGAAGTCCAAGAGTTTTGTGTAGAAAGAGTCATAGTTCAACACGAGGAAGGGAACTGGAAGCTTCGATCCAATTCTTTCTAGCTGGATGAGAGCTAGAATCTCAAACATCTCATCTAGTGTACCAATTCCACCAGGTAGAGCTACCACAGCTGTCCTATCTGATGTGTTATTCCTAACTGCAGCATCCACCAACCCATGCTTTCTCACAGAGAAAAACCTGCATTTCATTTTATAGATGGTTCATCCAATTTTTACACCTCAAATATGAAGGCAAGAAACCATCCATCACCAGCAATATATAATTTTACCGGCATGTAAGATAAGAATCTGATGGTAGGTACGGATGGAAATTTGAGGCTGTCCATTCACCGGCTTCTTTTGCTATCTTGAAGCCACCAACAGGCTTTCCTGCTTCCAGTGCACCCTTAGTAACAGCATCCATTAAGCCTGGACCAGCCCCACTCCATGAAGTACAGTCCAAAAGCTTGGCAATCTGCTAAGCAAGATAGGAAAATTCATTCAAAAGTCCTGTTTGAGATCTCATAAAGTAGATAGAAACTATGTGTTTCACAATGGCATCCAATTATTGGAAGAAACGGATCCTCTACTTGTGAAAAATGAATCCTATATGGAACTACAGGACGAGTCACTTGCCTCTCTACCCAACTCCAACGATTGCAAGTAGTGTGGATGGTTCGGTCCCATTCTCGAAGAACCCAAATAGACAACTCCCCTCCCAAGCCTGTGTATGAGTTCATAGCATCTTTCGATCTCTTTTCTGATCTTCAAACACAGATTCAAATTAAAAAATAAAACTTCCAATTGCTCATCGTAAATGTAAAGAACTCAAGAATTTAACTAAATGGACATCAACGAAGCAAAGGAGATAAAGCAGCTGAAGCAAAAGACGGCATTGCAAACACTTCAATACACAAGGAGAATTCAATAAAAGCAAAGGCTGCCTATGACCATGGGGCTGGTATGGAGTGGCATCCTCTCTTCCAACAATGTTCTCAAAATTACCACACCAATCGGCCTTAAAATTCCCCTAAAATTGTTTTTATATCACAGGCTCCTTAGCAATCTAAATAATCGCAATCTAATGATTCTCTTTGCATCAAGATTCTTTCATTATATAGGTCATTCACTAACCCATATTCAAGCAGATTGAAAATCAAGTCCAATTTAAGCTCACTCACTCAGATTTTGCATCAGTTCAAATCGAACATATTTCAAGACCAACATAGCCTCTCAAAACAGAACCAAAAGAGTCACATTAAAGAAAGAATAAAAAAAATAAAACAAAAAAAAAAAGAAAAAGAAAAAGAGCAATACACCAAGGTTTACCTCTACCTGGACTTGTTCTCTCTTCAAAATCAAAACTTTCATTCTTGCAAAAAGAAAAGCTTCCGGAGAAAAGCCTGAGCTTTGGAGGCTTGATGTCAATGCTAGAAGCCCTTCTTCCATGGAAAGATTGAATCTTTAGAGTCTTTTCACCAAAATTGTCCACCAAACCATGGGAATAAAATGACCCAGAAATTGAAAACCCCATGTTTTGACCTGAAAAATGTAAGCAAAATTTGGGTTCTTCTGCAGAAAAAGGATTGACACAAGGGCGTGTGGAGTACATGTGCCCCTAGCTTTTAGCAATCGAGTTTTCCATAGCTCTGCATCAGTCAACTCACAAAACAGAAAACACAAGAAAGAGAAATAGAAAATTAGGAACCACGCTAGCAACTTGTGACAGGAATTGGTGGAATCTTTAGAGGGATAGGATCATAGGCATAAATGGGCTCCCACTTGCTCGCTTGGTGCCATTGCTGAACAAGGTGGTGCCTTTCGTCTTGTGTTGATTACAATTACAAAGCGAAATATACCACAGTAATTTCACTGTAATCGAGGGGCACCTTAGTCTTGGTAACCTGGCAAATCACGGCCGTTTTGCCAGCGGAAGGTGGAAAAAGTTAACCCGGATCGGAATAATTTGATTTCTTTATTTATTTATTTAACGTAAAAAAAAATTTAGTATAAATATGTCAATTATTAAATTTATATGTTAAAATTTAAATAATTTTTATTTGTAATATTTTATTCAATTAATTTTAAAAGATCAGACTCACTATTTGAATATCAATAAGACCGAGATAACTCTATCACTAAAAATTATAATAATTATCAAATTTAAAACTCAACGTGACACTACAATATCTCTCTATTTTAGTGGACACTCAATTATTTATTAGAAAAGAGTGTAGGTGTAGGAACAAGAACTCAGGTCGTCTAAATGAAATTTACACTAATTTATTATTTAATTATCACTTTAAGTAATGAAATAACATAATTAAAATTTTTTAATTTATATAAATTAAAAAAATAAGTGATCTAAAATTTCAACAACTTTCCACTTAAAATAATCGAAAGTTTCAATAATTTAAAATTAAAATGACTCCAAATGTGGTTGATTCAAAATTTAATTAATCTATAATTCAATTAATCCAATTCAAAACTGTAAAAACCTAAAATTTAATATAAATTTACCATATTAAACACTTTATGCAAGACCAAAAACTCAAAATTGGATTAACCGATAACTTGAAACACTTAAATAATTTTAGACCTGATAACTTGCGACCTGATAAATCAAAAGTTTGATGGACTAGTAATTTGAAAAATCAAAATACCAGAAAACTAAAAATATTCGAAACTATGTCGTATTGTCATTTCTACTTGCATAGAGACTAAACTATGCGTATTGTCATTTTTACATGCATGGAGACTAAACTATGTCGTATTGTCACTTGGTCAGGACGTCAATTTGTTTGACCAATTTGCCCAGACAATCACTATAAAGGTAAGGGTATAATAGTAATTTAAACGAACTAGGGTTTTCCAGTATTACCACCTCCCAGTCGCCCACCCAGCGCCGAGCTTATATTATATCTCTCTCAATCTCATTCATAGCCTTTGGCGCCTCCGTTGAGATTTGGGACTTTGTGAGGCATTGAAGCCTTAGAACCCTAACTCTGCAAAAATGGGTATCTCTCAGATTTCTCTGACTCTTGTAAATTTAGTATCTTTTCAAGTTTTTTTTTTTTTTTTTTATTCTTTGGTTGTCTTGTACTGATGTTAAATTTCGATGTGGGTCAATAGGGATTTCTCGTGATTCGATGCACAAGAGGCGTGCCACTGGTGGCAAGAAGAAGGCTTGGAGAAAGAAGCGCAAGTAAGTGCTTCTTTTAGGTGATTGTGATTCTGAGTTCTTCTTCAGTTCTTGGTATTTGTTTTTATCTCCTTTTTGGGGTGGAGGAAGTTGAGGAGAATAAAAATGAATATAAGAATATAAGAATTTGAAAAGTTTGAATCTTTCTTGTTGTTGTCTAATAAATGTTGATAAGGATCTGTGGTTTGGGCTTGCAGATGGTTTTGTTTTGATTAGTTGTGTTTCTGGTATGTACTTTCTTAGTTTGGGAACAAGATGCTACATTTTGTGTTGAGAACACTTGGATTGATTCTCTTTGGCTTGAATTTTATGCCTTACTAGGCAGAAATTTGACTGATTGAGAGAGAGAGAGAGAGAGAGAGAGTCATTGCACTGCATTAATGAATGGGTAGAGAAATTGCCGGGCATTGAAGGGTAAAAATTTTGTACTCTGTAATTCAATGAGATTAAACATCTGTTGCTTTTGTGCTAGCTTCTATCTCTGGCTAAAGATGTTAAGAAGGATTAATATTTTGGGCTTGCAGATGGTTTTGTTTTGATCAGTTGTGTTTCTGGTATGTACTTTCGTAGTTTGGGACCAAGATGCAATATTCGTGTTGAGAAAAGTTGGATTGAATCTCTTTGACTTGAATTTGTGTGCTGGGATCTATTTCTTGCTTTAGATGTTGAGAGCAATTATGGTTCAGCTTGAATCTTCAAATTTTATGGAGTGTTGACAGTTGTTAATGAGTGTGCTTTTGCTTTAAAGGTATGAGCTCGGAAGGCAGCCTGCAAGCACGAAGCTGTCTAGCAACAAGACAGTGAGGAGGATTAGGGTTAGAGGAGGGAATGTGAAGTGGCGTGCTCTGAGGCTTGATACTGGGAACTACTCGTGGGGAAGTGAGGCTGTGACCAGGAAGACCAGGATTCTTGATGTGGTCTACAATGCATCTAACAATGAGTTGGTCCGTACTCAAACTTTGGTGAAGAGTGCTATTATCCAAGTTGATGCAGCACCTTTCAAGCAGTGGTATCTCCAGCACTATGGAGTTGACATCGGTCGCAAGAAGAAAACCGCAGCAACTACCAAGAAGGAAGGAGAGGTATGATTCAAACTTCCCTAACCCCCTCATCCTGTAATTTTGTTTTCTTTAATGGAGTTGAAGTGAACCTTTCCCTCCAGCGAGGTCTGAAGTTTTTAGTCGATATCATTTGGTGTTTTATGACTATACTTTTTGGCTATTAACTTAAAAGAACAAGCACACACAATTCCATAGGAAAAGCTACGTGTTTTTGGGACTTAAATTGGTGATTCAGCGCTTGAGTGGAGCTCATCTTGCTGTTTTGATGTACTCAAGCTAAACTTCATTTATTTTCTCCCAATTCATTTTCTGATAGGAAGCTGAAGCAGCGACTGAGGAGGTGAAGAAGAGTAACCATGTGTTGAGGAAGCTGGAGAAGAGACAGCAAAATCGCCAGCTTGATCCACATATTGAAGAGCAATTTGGTAGTGGTCGTTTGTTAGCTTGTATTTCATCACGCCCTGGTCAATGTGGCCGTGCTGACGGGTATGTAATTTTTTTGCCTGTCTGCTATAGCTTCTGCGTACTCTAGGCTTAGATATAGCAGTTCTAGACCACCAAACAAGTCACTTGCACATAGTCATTTATGTGTTCTTATCTCCCTCCCTGGCACCTTCTGATATTTTTGTTTTTCTTATATTGGCAATCCGAACTAGAGGACTTGTGCATACCCCTTTAACATCTTTAAAGGATGTTAAACTTAAATAGTTCATGGGAGAATGATTCCTTTTTGTTGGAAGATTTCCCAGATAATGGTGCGAGATTTTTTTTTTTTTCTTGCTGTGGTTTTTCGCTTACTCACTTTTATTTGGTTACAGATATATCTTGGAGGGTAGAGAGCTGGAGTTCTACATGAAGAAGATTCAGAGGAAGAAGGGCAGGGGAGCTGGCGCTGCCTAAAAATTTTGTTGCTGGAGCTTCATACAAGTATATCAGACTTGTGTTTCCAGCTTATTTTCCCTTAATTTTGAATCGTTGAACTTGTTATGAGATGAGCAATCTTTGCTTGAGGCTTCAACCTTTGCTGTTAAACTTGTGTTTAGAATTTTGTCAATGGTGTGTTCATTAATTAGTATTGTTAGACATTCAGTCTCAGCTTTGATTATCTCTTCGAGTGGTTTAGTTTGTTAGTAATTAACGGGGAGATGGAGACACGTAGGTCTTCTTAATATCAGAAGACGGAGTATACAAACACTTGTCGAGCTCGAGGGAATCTAATCACACAAAAGTCACAATTATGAGATTTGCTCCCAAATGGAAACTTTCAACACTCGGTAACATCTGGTCTGATGGGCCGCTGGCCACTTTTGCCTGGTGGAGTTAGTTATGCTGTGGCCTGATGAGCATCATCTAAAAGCAAAGACTAAACTTTGTGGTCTGTAAGTCAACTGACGCTCAGCAAATGATGCCCATCTGTTCTTATGTATTGTGGTCCGCAAGGACAACAATTCTAGAAATCAATTTACCATCTTTGTATAGCATTTCAGTTTCCACCCAGTATCGATGATAATAGGTCGTCATTCAAATCCAGCAAACCATCAAAGTGTATCCAAGGCTTTCATTTTGGCAAGAATAAAACAATTAAGCAGTTAAAATCTGCCAAAAACTTACCAATGAGCCGGTACTTAGAATTGCCTCAAGGTTGGAGTAACATCATCATCTTTGTTCATATACTCGCAACTCGTCCAGGGAGGGTAATTGATAAAAGGCAGTTCCAATACATGGGAATACAAAGTTGCATCACCACAGCACATTGCAGATGCCTCATAACAGCAGGCCATTAGTTTATGGCTGTACCATCAAAATCAAGCATCCTAAAAGAGGCAAATAAAGGATGGTAAATACATATTGAAAATAGCAACAATCAGGGTATCATCCTTTCCTTTGTCTCTTCTTCAACCTTTCTCTAATGAAATCGTTCCGAGCTTTGATGCGGGCTTGCTGAGGAGCAACGTTGGCGTAGGACAGACGCACCCCGAAGGCAAAAATGGCAGCTCCGGCCACAAAGCATGCCACTGTCATCGCACATTTCTTGGGCGTTGAAGGAAAACACAACACCATCCTTCAATCTGGAAGCAAGCAACATATCAAGAAAAACCATTATTAGAACCAAGTCTACATAAATGCTTTGCTTACAGATTGAACAACATATCAAACATCTCTAATCAGCCTATGAATGCTTCAAGAAACTTAAAAAAAAAAAAAAAAAAAAGGCCGAACAAGAACAATCAAAACCCTTGGAATCAATCGAAAACAGTTAAAAAATGAAGGGTAACGTTTATCAGAGACAATTCATCAAACAGTTGGCGGACATTGGTGGGCACAACGGACAAAGCTGAAAACTTTTTGATCCAACCACAACCCCAGAAGCACCCAATGTACGGCCACGCCTAGACGACCCAATACCTCAACAGTGGTGGGCTTCTGCTTGCTTCTTCTTCTTCTTGTTCTTCTGAGGATGGAAAGATTGATCTGCTGATGCAAAGAGAAAGAACTGGTTTTTAATTAGTTAAATTTTTTTGGGAAAAATTAGTGGCAACTTAGCGTGGACACCGTGACATAACTGGTGAAAGATCTATAATCTACTGAATTCAAAAGATAAAAATAGTATGTGAGCAGATAAGAATGAGGATATTAATATTTTTAATTCTAAAATTTTAAATTTTTAAATTTTTTACTAAATCAGTTCATCTGTTTACTAAAAATGATCAATATATTAAAAAATAATTTTAACTTTATAAAAAATTATTTTAAAAAAAATTAAATATATAAATTGAATGTCTTTTTCAAAAATATGTATGTTACTTATTTAATTCGTATATTCGTTGATTAAAAAAATATTTAATATGCATAGTTTGTTAAAAAAAATATTTAATTTATATATTTAACCTTTTTAAAATAATTTTTATTAAGTCAAACTCATTTATTAATCGATTGATCACTTTTTGTAACTTAAAGGACTGATGTAGTATGAAATTAAAAAGTTTAAAACTCAAATGAAATGTTAAAAAGGTTTATAATTCAAACGTAAAAACATTTGAAAGTTTAAGAATAAAAATATTGATATCCCAAATGTAGTCTCAGCATGTGCCTCGTATTATATCACTAAATAATCAAACTTCAGTTTTTTTATTGGTGTGATAATTATTTTATTATAATTTGAAGTTCATAATATTGAATTTTAAATCTTATAATTTAAAAGTCTCCTCTATTTGGAAAATCTTTTTATATATAAATATTAATGAAAAGGAAATAATTTGCACAAAAAAAAATAATAATAATGGAATAATATTATTTTGGTGGGATAAGCATATTTTTAGTCTTATACATTTGCCTTTTTTTTACGCAGCTCCATAACGTTAGAACCGTTTTATTTAAGTCCTACACGTTAGCGAGTCATTTTAATCGAGTTTAATTTTGAACGGAGGGTTATTTGACCGTTAAAATCAGCGTTGACCTCAATTAAAATATTATAAAAAAAAATAAAAATACGTGATTTTAACGTATTAAAGTGAATAAAAAATAAAAATACATTATTTTGAATAGATATACGTAAATACAATTTAAAAAAATTCAATAAATTTAAAAATAAAAAAGAAAAAGTTAAAGAAATTTAGTTGAAAACCTAATTACCGTTAAATACTGTTTTAACTACGTTAAACAAAAAAGAAAAAAATACATTAAAGTGAAAAAAAATAGAAATATGTCTCTCTGCTCTCTCATCCCTCCTCTCTTTCTCTCTCCTCGCCTCTCTCTCCTCCATCTCTGTCTTCTCCCTCCTCCCCCTCTTTTCCTTCCTCCCTTTCTCTCTCCTTGTCATATAAGATCCAATTTTGTGTTCATATAATCCAACAATTTTTTTTTTTTACAAAAATGTGAAAGCAGGTAGGAAGAGGACGATGACAAGGAAAGAGAAAGGGATGAAGGAAAAGAGAGGGGGAGGAGGGAGGAGAGAGAGACGAAGGGGAGAGAGGCGAGGAGAGAGAAAGAGAGGAGGGAGGAGGGAGAGAGGAACGAGAGAGAGAGACGAGGAGAGAGAAAGCGAGGAGGGAGGAGAGAGAAAGGAATGGAGAAGAGAGAATGAATTTTTTTATTTTTCTTTTATTTTTTTAATTGTTGATAATTTTAAAAAATTAATATTTTGTATAAACCAAAATTTATAATTTTCTTTTCTCTTTTTTTTTTAATTTACTGAAATTTTAATTTTTATTTTTACAATTGTATTTATGATATTTAATCAAAATGACATATTTTTATTTTTTTATTCACTTTAATAAGTTAAAATGACATATTTTTATTTTTTTTATTCACTTTAATACATTAAAATGACGTATTTCTATTTTTTCATAATATTTTCACGTATTCAAAGCAGTATTTAACGGTCAACCAGGTCTCCAACTAATTTTTTAAATTTTAAATTTTTATTTTTAAATTTATTGAAATTTTTTTATTTTTTATAATTATATTTACGTATATTTATTCAAAATATAGTATTTTTATTTTTTATTCACTTTAATACGTTAAAATCAAGTATTTATATTTTTTGTAATATTTTAATACGGTCAATGTTGTATTTAACAGTCAACGAAACGTCCGTCCAAAATTGGACTCGATTAAAATGACTCACTAACGTGTAGGAATTAAATAAACGGCTCTAACGTTATGAAGTTGCGTAAAAAAAGGACAAACGTATAAAATTAAAAATATGCTTATCCTTTATTTTGGTTAACAAATATTAGATTCATTTTATGAAAGACAAAAGAAAAGAAAAATTAGCGATGGAAGTTGTGCACACCGAAATTTATTTTGTGCAAGAGGTCTCTTTTTAGTCCATAATGCCCAATCGTGGTTTGGTGCATGAAGTCCACCCCAAGAAGTCAACTAAAAAACACATGCTTTAGAGCTTATGCGTTGTTCGGTGGGAACTCAACTAGGCCACCACCATCGATCCAAAACCCCAACTTAACTCTGTGGGTTGTTGGTCTGCCTGCATCAAATTGGTCATATATATTTGTTTTAAAAAATAAGAAAGTATAGATAATTATCTCACAAATTCTGTCAAGAAATATTGCACTAAATGTGTACCGTATGATAGATTAAGTTATTATATTAAATTTATAAAAAAGTATACTCTTTGATATCTAACAAAGATTACTAATTACTCATAAAATTATACAAAGCTAAACATACGTTTAATCATATTCCGTGCTTCGGGAGCATTAAGCCCGTCTTTACCACTTGAACCACATTTGGTCATATTTTGGCACTTGGGCAGGGCACAAACATTTTGGATCTGTATTGCAATCTGACTATTGGACCCTGGGGGTGACAAATTCAGTGGCCAACAATTCTAGCGAGGAAGATGTTCGAGGAATCAAAACTTTTGTTGTTGTGATGGTGGTGGTGGTGGAGGGATGCACTCGAAAGTTACTAGCTTTTTATCAATTAGAATCTATCAGTATTAGATTGGTTGTCTCAAATTTAAATTTTAGTTGGAATTAATTAAAACAAAAAATAAGTTAGTAGCTTTTGTAGTTTATCAAAAATTTCTCACCTTTTAAGTCATAATTAAAAATTCCCTTTTTGTTATCTTGGTAATAATGTATTACCCATTTTATTAATAATAATGCGTGGTAATCTTCTGAGTGAGAGACTCTTTTAATAATAATAATGATAGTAACAGTAATAATGTTAACCCGATGGACAACTGTGTCAACCTCAAAATTGGTCAATAAGACTTTGCCAAGAAAAAGCTCACTAATTTTTTTTTTTTTTTTCGGTTTTAAAAAATAAGAAAGTGGGAATAGTATCTCAATAGTTCTACTAGAGAGTATTGAGTTTCTTTCTAGTAGTATAGACAACTTAGATAATTATGGTATAATTTATACCAAGAGAATATCTGAATTTAGCCACACTACGTGTGTCAATACACTCAAATTCAAGACTTTGTAGTTAATATATTCAGTATGTTACCGTTGTACCGCAACATGCAGTGATTCACTGATTTTTTAATAAGATAGGGGAAGCATGCAATGATTCTCTTTCCATCATTTGGTATGCTATTTACAAAGACTTGGCAGCATCTATCATCTTTGCACAATGACCAATTTGCTGATCCATCCTAGTTGACCAAATTTGCTACCTGTATCAATCGATGCCTCTTTTGATGCATCATAAATGCGGATTCATACTGCACTATTATGATTATTGGCTGCACAATTTTAGTCTTTTGATATGTAAGTACAAGCCACTAAGATTTGTTCATAATCACAGTTGATTTCTTGTTTAAAATTGTGGTGATGCTTGTCTCTTGATTGATCCAAAGTATTCAATATCAGAAAGATCAATGTTTGTAATAGTCTGATACAACCTTTTCATTTCTAATTCATGCATTTGCCTTTGCAAATGAAAATGGTGAAATATAATTTACATTCTAGACAACTATTAATAGTTCTTTTTTCATCTTTTTCTTCTTTTCCCTGCTGTCAAAATAAAACAACAAATACTTAGAACAAATAAGGAACTAAAATCCAAGGCTAATAGCTGCTTGGGATCTCCAATGCCCAGCTTTCTCAAACCCATTAACACAGTTCTCAAAGTCATCAACCGTCTGATCTATTTCTTCTTGAGTGTTCATCACAAATGGCCCAATTTGAACTACAGGTTCACCTAGTGGTTCACCTCCTACCAAAATGAACCTAAGAGGTCTACCTGACTTGTTCCATGCCTCCAACCCATCTCCTGTGCCCAGAAGAAGAAGATGGTGGGCTGATGTTGGCAAGGATTTTGCACTGCCAAAGACACCTTCACCTTCTAACACATATGCAAATGCATTCCATGATAATGGCACTGCTTGTTGAAGGTGAGCTCCTGGTTTAATTGTGAAATCCAAGTACATGGTAGGAGTCCTTGTGTAGATTGGTGATTTAGCCCCCAAGGACTCACCAGCTATGACTCTAACCTTGACCCCATCTCTTGTAGCTTCTGCAATGTCCTTGCTAGATATTTCTTGATATCTGGGTTCAGTCCTGCACCATTCAAAACAATTGAGAAATGATTATCACTAAATGAACATGAATTTAAGTCAAAATCGATAGAAATGAGTCAAATTAATGAGTACAAATAAGAGGGATAAACCAAAATTTTGATAACATATCAAATAATGTCTACGGATCTCAAATCCTACTAAAAACTCAAACTAATAATAGGGAAAGTTCATTGTCGTTATAAATCATGTTATAGACTTGTTTTTTTATTAAAGTGGGACATTATATTCTTTAACAAATACAATGTTTAACTATTCTTTTATGAGTTAATGAATTGATTTTTGCAATTCTGGAAAAGATTATGGAAGACTAAAAAGTGGCACAAGCATGATGAAAAGAATCTATATCCAAGATGGGGCTCAAGGAAAAGCAAAGTTATAAAGGGGCAGCATGCCACTATCAAGCCGTATGGCGATAAAATTTTAGTACTGCATTCAAAAGAACTTTTTGGGAAAAGATTCATGACGATAAATCATAACAGTGATGTGTGGCATCAACCTTTTCTTGCTCTAAAATTTTGAAACAAGATTGGCTCTTTCATTCTGTGGATGTGGTTCAATAGCTAGTCAAATTACAATGGGCTACTCTGAAAATGTGACTTACATTTTATGTTTTGACGGGAGATTGATCCACAATTGCAAACCCTTTTGGGTTCCTTGTGCCCCAGGCATCTCTGAGTGAACAATGCCTCTTCCTGCAGTCATCCATTGCAAATCCCCGGCCTTTATGGTTCCCTTGTGCCCTTCAAAATCTTCATGTGTGACAGCTCCCTGATTGATTAAGCAGTTGCATTCAATTAAAAATTGAAAATTAGGTAGAGTTGCTTATCACTAGAGTAACACAAAAATGTTTTATTGTTGAATTTTTGGCCTCCTAACAATACTGTTGTCACAGTAACACTCATAATTCATTTTAGAAAATAACACTTAAAAAAAATTATTACTAGTGACATAAAGCACTCCCCAGATCACATAAAGCCGAAATTCGGCTCCACTTGTTCAAAATCATGGAAGCAAATAACCGTGATTTGTATAATGCATAAGATCAATTTTGGTTGTCGAAATTTTTATTTTCTGCTCCTCTCTCTCTCTCCAGCCCCTGCACTTGCAGGAATCATGAATTTTCTTACAAACAAACAAGATGCAAGGAGGGCCAGTAATCAATTGTGGACACTATTTCACGAAAATTGTCATCATTTAGCAACAGTAATATTGCAAACATAGCATGAACAAACACAATGTAATTGAACCAGCTAATGTTGTCCAACTGGTTACTAGACAGTACTCCCAAGTAGGAGGTGGGGGATTTACACCCTGCTTCCTACTAATCCTCCTCCCTTATATATAATATAGACTATAACCCTCCCTCAAGACCCAAAAAATATAATGTAATTATAACAGTGACATTTCACACGGCCTAATTGGCATGGCAGGCTGACTTGAGAATGACATTTTGCCGATCTCTATGGATTACTCACAGGTTAATTACATGTAAAACCAAGCACAAAGAACAATTAAATATGAATGGAGAAGTTTAGTCAAATGATCAGGTAATGGTCAGTTTTAGAAGTTGGAACGTGTAGTCTGCCTAACTTCATGATTAAATTACCATTGAAGTCTTTAGACTTTTTATTGAAAGATAACAGCTGATTATTTATTTATTTATTTATTATTATTATTATTATTTTTTGTTTTGTTTTTGTTTTTGTATTGTATACCAGAATCATTGCTAGCAGGGACCTTATGATTAATGGACGCTTTATGTTTCATACCTGCAACATGTAAGTAACTGTCTCAAACCCTGTCAAGAACAAAGATAACAATCAAAACCAATGTCATTTTCCATGTCAAATTGCAGAGTTAACAGTCACAACCTATTAGAATTGAAACAAAATACCAAGAGGTAAGAACCAAACCTCTATGGGGATGATCAGGAAATCCAGCTGGAGCAGTAACTGCAACATCCAAATGCCATAAAAATAAGAAATTCAACAACTGATTACTTTGCATAAAATATGCAGAAACAGAGTGAAAAGCAGAGCGCCCACCGGAAAACTCATCCAAAAGAAGGAAAGGATCAAAGTATCTCAGCTCAAACCTATAAACAAACAAAAGAAGAAAAAAAAAAACCCCATCAATCCAAAGACCTCAAATTCCTCAAAACTCTCAATGGAAAGATGAATCATGGTATTGATTGTTCAACTTTGTTTACCTTCCTATGCTCCTTCTAACAATGGCTCCTACTCCTTCATGTTGGGGCCTGGCCAAGAACTTTTTCACCACTTGTCTTGGCTGTTCAAATGAACAAAGATTTTCTCTTTGAGGCATTTTTTTTTCCCTTTTTTTCCTTTTCTTTCTCTATAAAAACTATCGTATGGCTTTGCAACTGTGAAAGTTAAGGTAACATGTCTCAATATATATATATACATATATGGAAAATTTAGAGCAAATTTCTAAATTGAAGTGCTGGCGGCCAATAAGAGCCACATGACATGGGAGTTTCCTTGAGCTGAAGGAAGCTTTGTTTACTCTTTTTGTTAGGTTGGAACGTCAGCTTGGCGTTTGGCGGACGTTTTTTTTTTTTTTTTTTGGGTTGTTTGGACATGAAAAATGAGATAGGAAAGCAATACTAATCGATTGAATTTTTTTTACGATCAAACACTTATTTTTTATAATAAAAATAAAAATATTATTTATTTTTTTTTTATTACAAGTTTTAAATATCTTATCTTAAAAAATATAACTAATTACAACGTATTATTCTCACGTCTATTATTTTTTACGTCCTCCTATTATTTCCGTTTTCTTAAGGTAGTTGTAGATCACAACTTTGCGTGTTTGACACGTGTACAATCGTGGTCCTAGGGTTCTGTCGATGTATTTTGCCTGGAAAGAACCCCAAAAAAAAAAGGTATTTTGCCTTGAAAATCCTAGTTGGACATGTACGTAAGCATGAAATAAGATGGGACCCACATTTTTGTGCACCATGGTTATGGTAGCGATGGTCCACATTTGTGGTTTTCATCCCTCTTTTTCACATGAGCCATTCAAGTTTTAGCTTTGTTTTTTAATAATATTTAAGTAATAAGTATTTTTTATAAAAAGATATTAATAATTAAAAATTTGATTTTAAATTAAAAATTTAATAATCGATATATTAATAAAGTGATATTTTTTTTGTTGAAAAAAAAAGAAAAAACCCTTCTACGTCTTAAGAAGACCCCATTTGGTAACTCCACACTGATATAATTTTAGAATTAGATAGGCTAGGTAGTAAAGTAAAAGTAAATGATAGATAGATAATTAATTTAATTATATTTAATAATTTATTTATTTTTTAAAATATAATATATTTTTTATAATTTAATGAATTAATTCACTGCATACCTACTATATACTTACAGTTACAGTTGTATTATGTATATTTTTCCTTTTAAAATTCACTTGAACAACCTTTGTATAATTTATTGCGATGAGTAAAAATACATGTCATCGTTAAAGTTTACATTCTCAAAAGGAAAAATAATTCTCAAGACTCGACATTCTCACACGGTGAGTCTAAAGATTTTATCATTATTTTTACGAGAAAAAAAAAAAAAAGAAAGTTGTTCGGAAGACTTTAAAGGAAGGTTGTGAGAATCGGATCAGTCATCGAAGTGAAAATATTAGTGAGTTAAGATTTAACTGGTTGAACCGATATTTAATAATATATATGTATAAAAGTAATTTAAAAAATAATAATTATAGATAGTAATTAAATATTAAATTTTTAATTTGAATGATGAAATTGAAATTTTTAATCAAATTTAAGACTAAATTGAACTTTTTAATTAAATTTAGTACTCAAATTATAATTTAAATAACATTTGGAGTCAAATTATAATTTATAAATTTTTTAATTTTATTAAACCGGTCTAACTGATCCAATTTTCACTATTTTTACCGATTTTAACTGATTTTTTCCAATCCGAGTCACCCCTCAAATTTTGTCAAAATCAACCTGAACTCCCAGCTGGTCGCCGGTTCAACCAATCTAACCAATTGGTCAGGTCTAATTTTTACAATAATACTTTAAAGTTCAAGAAAAGTTCCTTAATTTATAACCTGTTTCAATTGAAAGCACAAAAACATATCTCAACCATGCTGTCCATGCATCTTAAATGCTCGTCCTTTGTAATTAAAACATATAACAAAATATCTAAAACGAAACAAGAATTTTATAACGCATATCGACAAGAAAAGGACAACAAGATTTGATTAAAGACCTTGGAAACTTCATATTTTAGAAGCAGAAAACTTCTTGGCCACGTAGTTTTGTTTAGAAGCAGAAAAATTTCTTCAATACTAATTATGAGAGTATAATAAATATGTAGTGATTTAAATTATTAAATTATAAAAAATATATTAAAATTATAAAATAAATAATGTTGCTCAAAAGTTTCAAATGATGCGAACAATAACAGGGAAACAAAAGACCCTGCGAGTCATCATCTGTCAATTTTTCATTCAGCCTGCATTTATGATCACTTTACCAAACAGGGTTAAAAAAAGCATACATAAAAATTGCTGAAAAAAATTGTGCCAGTAATCTTTTAACAAACATAATCATGGGTTATATTCCATGTAGGACATTCTAATAGCACCATTTAAAGTAGTAATTTTGTAATAATTTAATATATATGTATATTATATTTGATTTGAATTTGAGTCTCACGAGTAGCATATGAAGACTTTGACTCTCAAAATTATTCGAATTGTCCGTGACCGCTTGCCCATGGTTGTAGACTGATTAAAACCATTTGTTCGACTTGGGAGAGATCTGCTTAGACTTAACAGTGCTTTAATAGTGAGTTCCTTTCTATAGATTGAATTGAATGGAACAAACAAACGAGAGTAATTCTGACTTCTGTCTGTAAATTTAATGACCGATATATCTACTATAAATCTTTTTTATTGGTAAAACAAAAAAAATTTTAATAGCTAATTGAACTTTTACATTAAAAATATTAGGTTTTAAATTCACTCAATATGAAGACAGTAAGAAAATTTTAACATATAACATAAAATTCCCCTTGCCATATCGCTCAAAGTTGAACGAAACTTCTACTATCCAAAGGTATCAAGATCAAAAACAAAAAGTTAAAAATGATGAAATAAAGGCTAAAAAAGTTGAGAAGTCTTTTATTAAAATTTTGAAATGATGCACTTGCAAAGGTGAATTCGGTGGAAAACAATGCTTGAATTTGAGGTTGCCAGCTTGTGCTCAATGCCAAATAGGCAAAGGTAAACTCTATCTTCTCATTCATATAAACAAACTATTGCTCTATATATTTTTATGATTATGTGAATGCAAATTAAGAAAATACAGGTAAACACATCGTTTATTTAATAATATTTAATAATTTATTTATTTTTATTCTTTAAAAATTTATTTATTTTCTAATGTATATCACTTTAACTATATTTTAATTTTACTTAATTTACACTCAACAAATACTTCTTTCTATAATAAAAGTAGAATTTTAGCAATTGACAGGTAGCCGTTGGGGTATAACCCATCATTGTGGGGTCCCCATTGGCCCCATTAGCCTTGGTCGACCAGATGAGGAGAGTCTTTAGTTTGTTATCACACAAAATGACATAATCAATGCCACAGCATGATGCAAGGAGAGCCGTTAGATATTAAGGCAGTCGGAATCAATTTTTTGTAAGGAAGACTTAGTTCAGTTGTTTTTAAACGACCCTTTTTGGCACATTAACGCGTGGACTTTTGAAGCCATGAGCAAAATCTGCTAGAAGAACTGTCTTTGCTCGTGTAAAGATGATACGGGGATTACAAGATGATGATGCCATCACCTTTCCTTTTATTGTTTTCCATAATTACGCAGACATGTTGTGTCTGTTGGCTTAAATCTCCATTGTTCAAATACCACAACGAATTTCTTTTATTTCTTTTTAGTAATAAGCTCAACTTACAACCATAGTTATTAAAATCGCGATCCTGATCGTAGGATCGCACGATCCTACGATCCTGTATCCTTCCAACGATCCAAATCGTATAAAAAATCATTTTTTTGGTAGGATCGGGTAGGATCGGGATCCGGATCGTAGGATCGTATAGAATCGTGTAGGATCGCTAGTAGAATCGAGGTAGGATCGTAAATATATAATTTTTGTAATTTTTGAAAAATAGTTTTAGGAATTAATTAATTAGTAAATATATCATTTATAATCATTTGTTTTGATAAAAATTATCAAATTAGTCATAATTTTGTTATTTCAACCATACTTAATAGTTAGAAAATATAATTAAAAAAATTATATTGAAAAAATTTAATAATAAAATATTTAGAAGAGTATTTATTAACAACTATGAAAATGTAAATATAAAATATCATTTAATTATAATACAATGAAATATAATATTAAAAATAACTTAATTTAATTGAAAGTTTAAAAACTCATTATACTCACTTTTGATTTGTTACTAATCAAAATTTAGGGAAACAAATTATATTTTCATTTTTATAATTCTTAAATTAATATTATGACAGACATAAATTTCGAGTTAGTAACAATTAGACTCAAAAATATAAAAATAATATTTTTATTAAAATTATTTTAATAAAATTTTCTTATGCTCATATTAACATTCTTTTTTAAAATGGAGAGGAAGGAGAAGTAGAATGTATTCCAAGGAATTTTAGGGAAACATGTAAGTCATCAAAGTTGTCTAAATTTTAAACCTTTTCATTATTCACTTAACTTTTAATTTGTTTGTATGATATAGGTCCCGATGAATTTGGGTCAACTAATGTGGAAATTCATAATATCAATGATGAAGACAATGATGGCACATTCGAGAATGATCCAATTTTTTATGATTTTGGGTATAATTACAATTTAGAAAATCTTGAAAAAGTACCACAAACCTATAAAGATTATGATGACCATGTACATCAAAGAAATAATGATCAAAATTAGGTTGTTAACTAAATGATGTATATTTTGTGTATTGTTGGATATTAAAAATGTTATTTTTAATTTTATTTTTTAAATTTTGGTAGAATCTTACGACTCTACGATTCGATCCTGATATATCCAAAATGATTCTAAGTAGAATCCCGATCCTAACAACCTTGCTTACAACTCGAACTCAAAATTTTTAATTTTATAAATGCATCTAATTTTAATTGAGTTATGACTTTTTTTTTACAAAAATAAGAAAATAGAAGTGACATCCAAAAGTTTTTACCTTAAAGGTAATTATGTGTAAAGAAGATAAATAAATAATAAATAACAAACTCACTTCTTAATATTATATGGTTGGTATATTTAATACCACTAATTAGATTAAAATGGCTTCAAACTTATGATCTCTTACATAAAAAAATATAGTCTTTAACTGCTTCGACTATCAAGCGGTGCTATTGAGTTATACCTCATCGGTTTATAACGATTTTTCAATTTCATGGCGTGCAACTCTATAGGGCGTGATATATGTACCGACTGGACTTTCTGCTTGTCTGAAATGGGTTTTCCATACCTAAGCTTTTCTATTCCAATTCGCTTGGACCTTCACTCTCAAGTATGTGTGTTAAAAAAAATTAAAAATTTCAGTTAACTAAAAAAAATTGAACTGAATTTTTAATTAACCGAAACGATTTTGTAATCAATTAACCTAATCGAACAAAATTTAAATTTTCAATTTAGTTTCAGTTTTTAACATTAAAAAATCGTAATTAATCAAATCAAACCATTATATTATTATACACACGCACGCACGCATATATATACACACACAAATGTACACACACACACACACACACATATATATAGTTTTTTTTAATAATAAAAACAATATTACTAATACAATAATTATTAATAAATAAATAAATATTAATAAAATATTATTATATCTCAAATAATCATTTATTTATTTTTATATATAATGGTAGTTATAATTTTTTAAAAATATATATATCAAAAATATTTTTTATATTTGGATTATAATTTGAAAATTTTTTTTATTAAATTCAGTTAACCGAATAGTTAATTCAAACTAAACTAAAATTTTCAGTTAATCGAACTTAAGTTAACCGAAGTTTTAATTTAAGAATAATTTTTAATTTTACATAACTAAAACTTTTAATTTAAAAATAATTATAATAATTCAGTTCAATTAATCAAATTATAAAGACTCTTACTCTCAAGTCCTAAATTGCCCAGCATGTCCATGTTAACTCGTAGTTCGACTGGATCAGTCCGGATGAGTCAAGGATATGACTACCAAACAAAGATATCACTAGCTGTCAAAAAGTCATCCGATCGATAATTCGACTAAATTCATTTAAAAAAATAAGGTGAAAAATTTAACTTTTTAACTTAAATTTAAAAGTAATTCAAATTAAAAAATAACCTAAAAAATTTAGATTAAATTTAAATAGAGTTGAATTGTCCGTTGGATTAATAAAAAGATAAAAAAGTGAAAGAGTTTTTAACTTTTTATTTTTAACTTATTTCTCTCAAGTACTAATTTGTAATTCTTTTATAAAGTCTAAATATATATATGACAAATAAAATTAAATTTAAACATTTAGTTTATTATACAAATAAATTTTAAATTAATTGAAGTTTTCTATTTTCATTAAAATGACTTAAAAAAATAACAGATCAGTTCGAATTCGATCCAACTTCAACCCAGATCTAACCTGAATCCGAAACAATATAACTCGAACCCAAACTCTAATTAAATGTGACGTGACCCAAAGTAAACCACCTGAAAATTATCCGAACAAAAGATAACCCAATCTAAATACAACCCATCCTGATGTTTTGACATCGGTCACTACATTTTAAAGGCTGATTTCATCCATTACTTTTTTGCTCTTAAATCCTACTCATAATGTTTTTTTTTCTTTTAAATTTCATCTAAAATGCTGATTCCGTCAGACTAATTTGACCATTCCATTAAATTGGCCGTTAAATACGCTAACGTCGGGCTACTTCGCATACATCAGTGTTTTTTCTCGAATCGAAGTCTAACATTTTGATGCGGTTGGGTTTTGACCGGTTGCTAGAGCAGTTTTCCCAAATTAAAATGAATGGCTTCGGTCAACCCGAAATCCCATCAGCGTCTAAGGGGGTGGTTGAGCATCAGCCCATAGTGAAGGTGGTGGTGGTGGTCGCGGCGGTGGTGATGGAGGCGGAGGTGGTGGTGGTGGTGGTGGTGGTCGGGCAAACTGGTGTTCTTTATCTAGTTTCGTTAATTTGTCTTCTTTTTATTTTTCGTTTTTCATTTCAAAAAATATTCTTAAGCATGTATTAAGAAAATGTTTTTATCACACGAAATGGTCTTATTATTTTACACAATCACAATAATAAAATGTGGAATAAAAAAATATAATTATTTTTTAATTTACATTTTAGAATTATAACTAAAAAATATACTAATTATTATAATATAATCACAATATAACAAATTTTTTATGTGTTCATATAATAGAATCTTTTTTATTTTATTAAAATATTTACTTTTTTAAAAAAATATTACTAATATTTTGCACAAAAATGTGCTGACATGGCATGCAGATCTTCTAAAAATTACTGATGTGACATATTACGTGACATCACATTAGTGTATATTTAACGGACAGGTCATATTACTCTAACGAAATCAAGGTTTTAAATGAAATTTAAAAAGACAAAAGGTTATGAGCAAGATTTAAGAAACGCGAAAAAGTAATTGGTGAAAATAATCATTAAGGCATGCATAAAAACCGATCAATCTCGTCTTTTAATATTAATCATCTAATATTCTTTTTAAACCTTTTAGTCCTAATTTTGAACTTTTTTTATAAAAAAAAATTTATAATAAATATATCAGTTATGAAATATAGAAGTCGGGGTGAGACTTTTTACACCATTTAATACTCATTTAACTCAACCTATAAAAATATACCTTTTATCCTAACACTGTTAAGTTTAAGCGGACTTCTCCCAAATAAACTAAACAGTATTAATAAGTCTGAAACTAAGAACACGTAGATCACGATCATACTAAACGTTGTGAAAGTTAAAGCCTCTCAAGCACTGTCTTTGAAATTCAAATCTAAGTTAAAAGTAGAAGATACACATAAAAATACTATCACTATTATCTCGAATAATATTCTAATTTTGAAATTTAGCGACTGTTTTCATCACGATGTGATGACATTCAAAATTCATTCCCAGATGAAGAGTCCAGTCGGGAACCTGTTTCCTGTGCTGAGAGGGTCCAAGCCACATCGTGTTGCGTTGCTTGAATATCCTTCTGCATTGACGTAAATGCATGCCTTATTTTTTTTCTTGTTAATTTTTTTGATTGAAACTGGAACTCTAAACCTTAAGTCATGAAGATGACCAGACGAATCTTGATACCACACTAGTATCAACACTGGTATCACATTGAGACTCTAGGTAGCAGATAACCATACTTTCTAACTTGTTTAAAAGAAAAGGCTTAGAAAAAAAAAAAAAATGCAGAGACAGCTAGAGGATCAAATTCTTTTAGAACAGAGAAAAATCTTAACAAATTAAGCAAAAGACTGATTGGATGAGGTGAGCAATCATTGTCTAGTTATAGAGTGCTTAAGCTCTTAGTTCAAGCAACTTGTAACTTTTTTTTTTTTTTTTTTGGGAGAAGGTTCAAGCAATTTTACGTTAATATTACTAGGTAACATGGACTATAAATATCTTTTCTTGCCTTACAGAGTGTTTTATTTACATTTTTGTTCTAATGTTAATTTCCATGTTTCTTTTTAAATTTAACAGCAATGGAGACCAACTAACATAAAGTCCACATGTAACTAATTTTAAAAAGAAAAAAAATACAAAAATATAAAAAATTACAAAAAAAATAAGTCACAATATAATTGACCAATTAATTTATACAACCAAATAATTAGAGTTTACACTAAAAATGAGTCTATGTATTGGACTCTTATAAAAATTTAAAAAATGTCATGTACCAATCTTTTAATGTTAAAAATACACAAAGCCCATACCACAAGGCTCAACCAAAAGGCCTATTTAGAGACACTGTCAATTTTTTGTTTCTGTTTTTTATTTTTTATTTTTTATTTTTACTGTTTGCTGAATTTTTGTATTTATTACTGTTAATTTTTATTTTTTTTTATAAAAATAAAAAAGTATATAGAAAAAAGATAGTGAGAGAAATAGTAAAAAGAATATGAATATAGACAGAAAAAAGGGAGAGAGAGAGAAGGTAAGAGAGAAATGATAGAGAAAGAGAAGGGATAGAGAAAGAGAGTAAAAAGAGAATGAGTAGAGAGAATGACCAAAAGAGAAAGGATAGAGAAAAAATGAGTAAACAGAAAGTAGAGAGAGAAATATGAGAGAGAGAGAGTGATAGAGAAAGAATAAGTAAAGAGAATGACAGAGAGAGAGGATAGAGAGAGAATAGACTGGTAAAATAAGAAAAAAGAGAGTCAGAGTAGAGAGAGAATGACAGAGCAAGAAAAAGGAGAGAATGTGGGTAGACAGAGAATAGTAGAGAGAGAATGGTAGAGAAAAAAAAGAGAGAAAAAGGGCAGAGAGAGAATGAATAGAGAGAATGATAGAGCAAGAAAAATAAGAGAAAATGGTAGAGAGAGAAAAATGAGAGAGAGAGAGAGGGTAGAGAGAGAGAATGGTAAAAAGAGAAAAATGAGAGAGAGTAGAGAAAGAATGAGTAGAGAGAAAAAAAGAGAGAAAAGAAAAAAATAAAATGAGAAAGTTAATTTTTATTATTTTCTCAATTTCTTTTTTTTTCTTTGAAAAACGCTTTTAACTTTTCAACAAAAAAAATAAAAAACAAAATTAATACCAGACATGTTTTCTGTTTTTTTTTTTTTTGTGAAAAATAAATGAAAAACAAGAAACAAAATCGTTACCAGACGGGACCTAAAGTTTTCTTTGTTTTTTTTTTTTTTAATAATGAGGAGAAATCGTTTTCAAACAAATCCGAGTTACTACCACGAGCCTAAGCTGAACTAGTTTTTGTTATAACATTCATTCATGCTCACCATAAACTGGACAAACAAAAGCAAACTACAAAGGACCAGAAAACAAGAATCTTCATCAATCAGTACTTGATGCAACGATGCCTCAAATCTGTTCTCATGTTCATTAACATTACAAACCAAAGAATGATTATAAACATATTTTACAACTATGGAAATGCACGACAATTCGGTCCCCACAAGGCGCCTCTCAAGAACTTGTTCTTTCTCAACATAAATGTGGAAAACTAACCAACATACCTAGAGCAATAATGACAAAAAAGAACATGATGCTGTTCGTTACCGAGAAAAGAGGCTATTCAGGGTGGGGTGCGTGTCAAGTTGCCAGTGATAGGCAGTCCACAGCAAAAGAGCTCCCAAGCTAACCGACTCTTGAAGACAGCAACTGAAATCGCGAAGGACTTGGAAATATCTTTCGAAAAGTAAACGTATTACATATTCAGACCAAGAAAAGAATGGTAAAGAACACGGCCAGATGGGAGATGAAGATGCACGTAGCAATCTTAGGCTGCCCACTTGGTCTTGGAGGTGGTGTTGCAGCAGTTTCACCACCTGGGGATGGGGATAGGGATTTCGCCGTGGAAGGGGGCAAAGGTGCCTCCGCCACATCAGACTCCGTTAACAAAGGGTTTGGAGGCAGAGCCGGTGGCAATTCTGAAGGTGCCATAAGTTGCAGGAGACCACCAGGCTGAACTGGGCTCATATAAGGAGGTGTATCATTGCCCATGTTCAAGCATAGATTTTCTGGAAATGATAGGAGCCAAAAATGTCAGTAATGGCAAGCAGAAGCTGATAAATTATTGGATTTATTTTATAGCCTATTCTTTTCTTGCAACATCAACCTCTGACCGCATATGTATAGTCCATAAGTACTTTTCAGCAGGCCAGTAGGTCTGAGTATACAATCAAGATGCAATTTTGATTGGAATATGGCTGCATAAATTATTAAGGTGGATTAACGTTTAATTTTCTGCAGAAACCTGTAAGCTGATTAAGGACTTACTCTATATTGGTGAGATGGAACATCGACATGTTTATTAGTTTCATTTTTTGAAACAATAAAATAAAATTTACACAAAGCTGCACTTACTTCTGTATCTAGCAGATGTCTGCGGGAATTCTGTAACAACGCCATTAATATTTGTTCCTGTGACGAAAGAGTTAATCTCCACAGTAGCGTCTGAGAAGAAGTCCCATGCTTGAGATACAAACTCATTGTCGAAGGTTTCTACATAGACCGAAAGTTTAGCTGATTGCAGGCTCTGACACAACATCTGTAACACCAGTGGTGAACAGCTCATTTACTGGAAAGATGGAGCGCTTACTGACAACAACAGAATTAGCAAATGTCTTTATGTCCTCAACGGCTGTGTTAAGAGCACCTCGAATATCCTCATCAATCTTGTACACACGCTCGTAATTTCCTTTTTCTTTGAATGTCATTAGAACAGAGCTGTTTGAAGATTGAATCATAATGTTTTTGGCTGTCTGATTAGCATAACCTGCTTTGCTCAAGGCATCAAGCACTGCATCAATTATGGATAATTGCTGTTTCTCTATCAGATAGGGTGCATGCTGGAAGGAACAAAAGAGACAATGCTTCAATTAGTGTGAAAAGAACTGTTTTCTTTCTGTTGTTGATGCATTGAAGTAGGCATGAAAGTTCTTGTCCATTGTGGAACAGAAGAATCTAGCACTAAACCCATATCATCTCATCAAATCAAAGAAAATAATAAGGCAAGACTCCCACAAGATCATATGTCCACATAGTGCAAATGCTGCAATAAGATGTTTCATAGAGTGATATCAAACACATATGTAGCATGTGTGACATTACATCAGGTTGCAATTACATACAGCAAGAGAAGTTCTCATAGTCCATGTTCCAGATTGTCAAATAGAGGAGCAGTTAGACCATTAAAGGCTGACCTCAGTTGGGAGGACCTATTGTCAGCGAGATAGCAGGAATGCAGATTACTATGCAGAGTAAATCAGAGGAGACAGTGTGTGGATATAAAGGAAAAATGGAAACAGTTTTCTACAGCACTTAACTCTAACACAGAGAGAGAGAGAGAGAGAGAGAGAGAGGAGCGGGAAAACAATAAATTGAGCCCATGTGGATTCACATAAAGACCATAGCTACAGTGTCTATCAAAGACCTCACCTCAATGCTTATCAAGACACCGGAAAGAGAGCTAGCATTCTTTGCCAACGCCAAGAAATCAGAGAGTGTTAGAAACGTTCCTTTATTTCGGTACAGTGGATTCCGGTACAAGGTGTACTTTGAATATGGGTTTGCTATTGCATCTACAACAAAATAAGAAACACGTCAAAAAGAAGATCGTAATTATTGTTAGACAAGCAGTTATGGGCATACTGGCTTTAAACCAATAAAGTAAGATCCAGTCAAATATAGCATGTAAATCTCAACATTGCGATGGCAAAGCCACATTTATGCTCCTTTGCCATTACAAACTCATGGTCTCCAGTGAAGAGACCAAAAGGCCATACAAAGATCAAAGTCTGCCACATTTAAACTTGTAATGCTGGATAGATGGCGTGTATTTGTTATGCAAGTCATGTGAGCAACTAAGGACGTAGGCTCAGTACAACCGCAACTAGCACATTGTTCGGTTCAACATTTGGAGGGGTGTCAATCTTGACAATCACTGCTTCAGTTTTCTTTCTTTTATTACATGATTGTACTTTTTGATACTCAATGAGCATATAAGCACACAGAATTGAAGTGCTGCATAATTAAACTCCACATATCTTATAACCAGGTAAGATATCTGCACCACTGCATGCTTCATTGGAATAGGGATAGGACAGAAGATTGAAGAGTATAAAAACCGCGAAACAAATGGAAACCTACGAGTCAAGGTCTGAATCTGACTCCATGTCAAACTAAACGTGAATATTCCACTGCCTGCCTGAATCTCTGGAATAGTTGCTGCAAGGCCACCAAAACGGGACGCAGCAGCATCAGTGCTGTCAATAAGATTTATGGAGCTCAAACAAAATGGTATCCCATCTTTCGACATCTGAACAGGGCAGTCAATAACATCTGCACCATCTGAAATTGCTTTGTCTGTATGCCAAATCAGTACAACCTGGGTAATCTCCACTTGCGCCATTTTTTGAGATAACCAACAGCTTCACTACACCATGAGAAAATGGAGCAATATATGTAAGTATTGGCGTTTTGAACAATATGATGATATTAAAGGTCAAATTTTTTGTAGCAATTGTCACACAGAAACAGTACCCTGTTTTGAAGCATTTTTTGCTAGATGAGAAAAGCAATCTGCAATACACAAGGAGAAATCAGCATCTCAAAGCAAAGATGAGGTTTGAAAAGGAATGATCTATTTGATAACTTCAAAAGCAATTACTTAACGTATCATTGGCGGGAATGCTAAAATACTTAGCAGTTGACGCTAAATCCCGATAAAAATCAAAGCCAATTTGCCGACAATGAGAAAATACAATTTTTGTTTTGATGGAACAAATTATCAATGGATGAATAACCACAAACTGAAAAGATGTGTAATACTTTGTGTGTACAGAAAGATGGCTCACCTATTGCTTCTGATGGAGTAATTGGAAAATCAGACAGCACACCATCAACGGAGAAGTTGCCATTATCAACAAAATTCAAATATTCAGCCAGTGGATCAAAGCTATAATTGTAGCTTAAAGGAACATCATTGTAAAACTCTGATGCATAAACTTCTAGGCCTGCCTTGTGTATATCCAAGACAACAGAAGTATGAGGTTGTAAGTAATTTGTCCCATCCACTGGCCATATGTGAGTTTTGGGGATAAGAACACCAGAGGCAAAGGTCTTTATAAAAGTTAAATTCTTCAAGAGAGAATCATAAGTCTGGTTTGTTGATGGCTCGATATCATTTGGTCCAAGAAACCGGAAGATCAGCTTAGTTATGTTTGGGTTAAATCGTGAAGCAATGCCTCTCAGGAAGCCAACCTCGGGCGACGAGATATAGTTAACAACCACCCTCCTGGATACAGAAAGAACGTAGCTTCTCATACTCAGATTGTGCCGTGTGAAGAATATATCATGCTGCAAAAGAACAAAAGAAAAGGCAAAAAGTTCAAGAAAATATCATGCTACATGCCACTGACTAAAAAAAAACAGCAATCATGAAATACAATAGCAGCAGCAGCAGTAATAACACCAAACGAATGAACCATTCATCCTGGTAGAAGGTGTACAGCCTAAAATAAATTATAGTCAATCTTTACCTGCACATTCAACCATAAGCCCTGTGGTTTTAGTGAAGCTATGTCTTCAACAGTTTGAATCGGGAAAAGATTGCCATTAAATAATTGAGTTCGAGAAAAGATTCCCTGCAAAACTGTCACATTCAAGAGAATATTTTTGTCATATATGGAATACCACAACAAAGTAGCACAATAATAGAAAAAAGGAAAATTACATAGATTAGTAATCTAATAAACATTCTCAAAGTTGCAAAGCAAGAAAGGGCACACAAAAAAAATCTTACCGACCTGAACCTGACAACAATGAAATAATTATCCTTTTTCTAAAGAAGAACAAATATATACAATTGATCCCAATTGTAACAAAATCAGTATGGCCTCTCTATAAAAACAAAGCACAACAATAATAATGCAAACTTAGAAAATGGCTATAGAATAACAACAACACATACTTAGAGAAGAAATTCAAGTCTTAGGTAGGCTCAAATGGTGAAACTATCACGAGGAATTTTGAGTTTTAAGAAGGGCAATTTATTGTCTTAAAAGAACATCACTTCAATCATGAACAGCTCTAGAATAAACACCTTGGGTGAATTAGGTGGATTCTTAAAAAAATAAATCACAACAAAGGAGACAGACCAGGTTTCCAATTTCTCAAGGATTAGCATGTTCTGTTATACCGCACCTAAGGGTAATAAACCACTGCAGACAGTCAATAAGATGGCAGGAAATAGAATTTGACAGTTAAGACTTGGTAATGGCAGCTGCCAACAAAATACTCAAGCTTCACCTATCCATCTTTCCCAACAAACTTGAAACAAAGATAGCATGAATCTGAATTTTGTCACATTAGGACAGGAAAATTGTGGACAAAGTAACTAATTGCCTTTCTACTTCCACCATGTAAATGATTATGGAACCAACATCAGATTAGAGGAGAGAATCACCACCACTTCAACTCAACACCCTCTCCTGCCAACCCGGCCAAAATAAAATGAGCAGAAAAAAAAAAAAAGAGATCTGACTTTTCATCCTAAATCCTAGTTGGCAACGCCACAATTTTCCCTCTCCTCAATAACATAGAAAAAATCCTTTAGAACTTGAGACAACCGAGGTTCAATTCCTACCATTGTGCATATTTTCTAATGATAGCTTCACATGCAAAACATTGGAGATAAGAAAAAAACCAATTGGGCATCAGAACGTGACAACAATATAGAGAAATATATTTGAAATAAGTCGAACTCACGTATGACACTGGCGAGTTCTTTCATGGTGAAATCCACTGAAAACCATCCTTTTGTAGCGACCCCATTAACTTCATATGAGCTACTTCTATTTGGGTAAACCTTATCAATGTCAGTGGAATTTTCTAGCTTGAGTTCCAAAGTGCAAATTCCTACTACATCCTTAGTTAACTGAACATCACACCATAGGATTACAGAGGGAACACTTGTCAACTGTGCCAATTGGTAAGCAGCATAGCTAGAGTGCGGTAATATGCCCGAAAATCCACCACGAGCTATGACAGAAGGCGACTTTCCTGCATAAAGAAACGAAAAGGGTTGGCAAATTGCACTTGGAGCCAAAAATAAAACATAATAAAAATGTACCAGAAACTATAAAAGCAAATCCTATTTTTCCTGTGCCACCCCCTTTGCCATATGTAGGGCTGCAAATGAGCCGAGCTGAGCCGAGCTTGGCCAGGCTCGAGCTCGGCTCGTTAAGGAGTTCTTCAGGCTCGAGCTCGGCTCGAGCTCGATTCGAGTTTTGGAGGTGGAGGCTCGAGCTCGGCTCGTCAGAATATTACTGAAGCTCGGGCTCGGCTCGAGCTCGGCTCGATTTGTATTTTTTTTTTTAATTTAAGCTTTATATATATATATATATGCTTTTTCCATTTGATTTATTTTATTTATTTGTTATATATGTTATTTCTACTTTATATAAAAATAAAAAATTTATATAAAAATATATAAAAATAAAAAAATAAAAAAAATAAAAAAATCAAAATTATTTTTTTTATATAATTTTATATAAAAAAGGGAAATATATATATGTAAAAAATGGATATGTGGATAAAAGCCAATTATTCATTCAATTGCTATTTGATTGATTGAATTCCTAATTATATAACTAGCCACGATCATCAATCAATTTACTTAATTGTATTTAAATTTTCTCTAATTTAAAAAATTTATATTCTTTTGCAAAGAAAAAATAAATATGCAAGTTTATTTTAATTAAGAAAAAATTCAAATAAAAAAAAGAGACAGGAAGAAATAATGGAGGTTGAGAGCATTTGAAAATAAATAAAAAATTAATCTTAATTTTATTAGTATTTATATTAAAAGTTAAATGATACAATTAAGTATTATTAATATATTAAATGAGCCCACAATGATACATATTAAACGAGCTCTTAATGATACATTTATCGAACTGTTCACGAGCCTGTACCGAGCCGAGCCTGCTATTGTTCAGGCTCGGCTCGTTTATTAAACGAGCTTTGATTTTAGGCTCGTGTATCGCTCATTTAGTAAATAAACGAGCCCGAACCGAGCCTTTACCGAGCCGAGCCACCGAGCTTTTAACGAACGTATCGGTTCGTTTGCAGCCCTAGCCATATGACATACCATAACAAAACCTTTATTTTCAAATCAAAGAGACCACACACTCGCACACACTTTTTTTTTTTTTTTTTTAATGCAAGGTCAAAATCCATATTGCAACTAAAAGAGGGGAGATTCGGAAGATGTGAGATCGAACTTCCAACCTCTTCTCTGACATAGTGCTAATGAACTGGCTTCTCTAGAAAGTCAGTTTACACAAACTTAATTTTGTTTCAAGTATAAACTACCAAACATAAAGTTGCAAAAAGAATTAAAAAAAAAAGTACAAAGCAAAGTAAAAAACATAAGAATTTCTCATTGTCTAGGAAAAAGATAAATGCAAAGAAAAAAAAAACAAGAGAAAAAGAAACTTGGGAAGTCCAAATAAAACTTGCTAGCACAAAATAGAAAATGCAATCACTTATTTTCCTGTATTTTCTCAGCTCCCAAACAAATTACTCTGAGAGAGAGAAAGAAATCAAAATCCTCAATAACTAACGAACAAAAACTTTCAATCTCAAAAACAAAATTACAAGCATTTTGCCAAACTCCTCCACTTCCTCACTAACCAAAAAAAAAAATAAAAATAAAAAATAAAAAACACAAAAATCAAGAAAGGGAAACCAAACACACAAAGCCAAAGCCAATTCTACAGCCAAACAAGAGTTTTACCGGAAAGTGTCTGCCAGCGAGCAGATCGCTGAGCAGCGACCGGAGCTACCAACGACTGAAGCAGAAGAAGATGAAGAAGAGCTATAGTAAGAAGAGATGCACCGAGAGCGCGTGGCCCACACATTGCCGGAGAACCTCGCCGGAAACTCATCGGAGGGAGTAGAGCAGCAAACAGCAACTTCCGGCGCCAAGTACTCTCGGAAAATGCGTGAGATTTGGTTACCTTTTGTCCTAAGTCCACCCACAGAGAAAGAGAGAGAGAGAGAGAGAACCACAGGCCCTGAACCTTTTCGAGCTGGCTGGCTTTAAATAATTGCATTTACATTTTTATAAAATAGACTTTTCATTAATTTTTAGATTTTTGTGTAACAAAATAAAGTTTCTCGGTTGGCACATAGACGTATAATAAATGTATAATAACAAATTAATTATTTTATAAAATTAAATAATTAATATTTATGATAAAAAAATTTATAAAAATATATATATTTTTATTATAACTATTAATTATTTAATTAAATAAAATAATTAATTAATTATTATATATTAATTCTACGTGTATTTTTTTAAAATGTACGTTGCTATAAAAAAAAAAAAGGATTTATAATGAACTCTTTGTTAATATTAATTAATCGTTGATTGCTGGCTATTACGCGTTTTGGTTGATTCTTGTTTTTGGTGTCTTAAGTTTTTTTTTTTTTTTAAACAAATATCAGTGAAGGTGAAATGAGAGTCAACTGATATGACCAAGTCAAAATTACCGTAATGTGCAGTAATCATTTAACCCGACGGCTCTTAGTGAAGGATTAATGCACGCCCCGTATTTAATGGATGGTTTGTCTACAATAACAACAATAATTAAGTAAAGGAAAATCTTAAACAGATGTACTTTTAAAGAGCTTCTGTATAAATTTTTTTTTGATTTTTAATAATTAATTATACGTTATATAATTTCTTCTGATACGTCATAATAAAAAATTAAAAAAATTTAATTTTTCAATAACTAATTGCACATCGTATAATTGTTTGTAACATGTCATATAATTTTTTTTAATTGTTCTGTAATGTCGTATAATTTTTTGTGTCGCGTCGTATATAACAGATACAGAAACTCCCTAACATAACAGTCACGTAATGGTGTCCATAAATAAATTTTGCTCAATTTGATGAAAATTATATTAAATTTAGCAAATAATAGCACATGAGCCTTTTTATTGATTACGTATCTTTTTTTGCATGTCTGTCGTTGTGTTGCTACGTAATTAACCCTAATAATTATTATGATAACAATTCATTTTCATGAGGCCATTACATAATTGAACTGCTCTATATTATTGACATTAATTTACTGCTAAATTAGTAATAAAATTTTTTTTAGACAAACAAAGTTATGGATGTAACTAATGGAAAAGATAGTAAATTGTCTATATCTAACTTTTCTTAATATCAAATAATACGAGAATCTTGTGTATTTTTAATGAAATCCCAAATGGGTTTATCACAATCTTACATTATTGAGTTAACAATAATTCTTTTTGTTATTGGGAACATGGCAACAATAATCTTATTAATTTATTGAACTTGACTATATAATAACACAATATAAGAGATTAACAAAAAACTCGTAATTTATCAAACGATTTTTTAGAGAATTCAATAAAATTTTTATCAAATTACATCATGACAATATATCTACAGCAATACTTTTACTGTATTGTTACCAACATTTTCTCTTATTATGACAACAAAAATCTTATAAATTTTGATGATTGAACAGATCAGCTCAACACCAACAAAAAAAATAAAAGAACACAAAATATACAAAATAATAATATCCATGAATTATACATGAAAATAGTTGGGTTTCAAACTTTAGGTCCCCACTTGCCAACTCCATGACGATCACTAATGTTTGTTTCCCATTCATGAATCCGATGTCAATCATTTCATTTTTGTTGCACATGTACTCGATGGCTCCTCTTTCCTCCTGGCATTCGCAAGGAACCCAATATGACCATCCTTTGGTTTCGATCTCGTACAAACGATTCTACCGCTGAACACAATCTATAACCACTAGATTAGGCCACGGTAGCATAAGTTCATCTCATTAAAAAGTTGTGAAATGATACCGGTGATAAAAAAAAATTGTCCCGAACGCCAGTGCAGAAACTTTAAATTTAGACTAATATTGAGAGATACGTTAAAATATTACTTTAAAATATTACTAAACTATCACTTTTGAATTAAAAAAAATTTATGTGTGAATACAGTGATGAGTTATAAACTCATTAATATTATGATTGAGTTTGAGAGAGTCGCATTTCAGACCTGACAGTTCTCTAGTAGAATGTCCTTCATATAAGAAAAAGTTAAATGAGAACGCCAATAATATAAAAATTGATTCTAATTCCGTCATATTCACGATAGATTTTTTTTTATTGTTAACAAAAAAAAAAACCAAAGGTCAGGCCAGATTCAAGTCCGGTTATCTTCAAGTAATTTGATTTTCGTTTATCTTGGTTTAAAAGTTCATCGGATGTCAAATTATTAAGTTCCAAGTAATTCAACTTTTAAATTTATTGAGTTTCGAATTCATCTAATATCGGGTAATTTAGATTAATTGGTTTTCAGACACATTAAATTTTAGGTCAAATTTCGATCTTTGCATTATGTATTCAAATTATACTGACTTTAGATTCATCGAATTACTTTGAGTCGTCTCGATTCAGATTTTAGGTAATTCGAGTCGTTAATTATTAACATTTTCAATTAATATAAATTTAATGGAGTCAAATTTTTAAATACATTAAGAGTGTGTTTATTGTGCAATGGAAAAGATAAAAGAGAAAGAAAAGTATAATTATTATTATTTTTTTTTTATATTTCTGTTTTCTCACTTTCTACACTATTCTAAATAATTTTATTTTTTATCCACTTTTTCTCTCATAAATTACTATTTATTTTTTTTTCACTATACTTTCTTTCTCTTCATTTTTCTATCACTCAAAACAACTTTATTTTCTCTTCACTTTTTTTCTTACAAAACACTATTTACTTTTTCTTTCCCCATATCTTTATTTTCTTCACTTTTTTTATCATTTTAAACAACTTAATTTTTCTTTTATTTTATTTTATTTTCTCTTCCTTTTCTCACGTTTCCACTTACTCTAAATACAACGGAAATTGAATTATTCAAATTAGTTCAGCTTTACCTCCGCGAAGTAAACGCTCTCTATCGTCGACTTGAGCCGACAGCCAAGCCGTCGAGCCAGTGTGGTGTAACCCAACCGAGCACGGAGCACCCAATTTGGTTGATTCGACGACAGCTGGATTGGACAGCGGTGTTACAATCTGGCAGTATCCACGTGTCATCATATAATAGGCTATTCAAGCTAAAACGCGCAAAACGGTCACGTTGCGGGAATGGCACTCTCAAAGAAAGCGACAAATGCATCAGCGGCCAATTTTAGGACATTTGATAGTCATGAAAATACAGACAAGACAGTTTTATACTCTTATATATATTAGATCGATAATTTTTCATTACATATGAAAAATTTTTCATAATTTTATATTATTTTATTATTCATATTTTTTTTTCTATATTGTATAAAATATTTTTAATATAATATATAATATTTGATATATAATATAAAAAATTTTATATCTATTTACATCAATAAAATTGTATCGTAGAAGACTTCTCTTTAATTTTTAATCAAATGCTTGACTAGAAAAGTTGTGTGGATAAAAAAAATGGCTAGAGACCATCCAAAAGATATTAGAAAAAAAATTATTTTTATAATTTACTATTTAAATAAACTAAATACATTTAAAATTTATTTAAAAAAAAAACAAAAGAAAAAAAAAGCTCTCTTATTGTCTCTGGCTAATTTTTCTACCCACATATCAAAATCCATATTTCACATGTTTGAGCCAATGCATAGACATATATAAACAGAATATTATTTTCTTAAACAAATATAAACATAAGATTTTGGCCCAACCCCAGGATTGAAAAGGGCATGTTCATTCGATAATGACCCCCATAATCACAAATTAAAAATAGAGTGGGCAATCTGATTCACTTGATCTCCATCTGGCATTCCAAAAGTCGCCAACCTTCTTCTCGTGTCATTTTCTCTGCGTCCTTATTAAATCGAATAATAGAATCATGAGACCGGTTCAACGAGACATTTCTTTTGTCTTCTTGGATCCCTTTACATTTGGTTACAAGAATAATCGAAAGATTATGAAAAGAAAATATACGTATTAAAATTTTAATACAAGATTAAAAAATTTTAACAAAATATTTAAACAAATTTTATTAAAGATACGATATAAAATCATCGTCTTTTACACAAAATAAAGTTGTCGAGACCCACTTTTTCAATTAATCTCTATAATACACAATGCCTTTAGCTTAACTATCCGACTCACATATCAATATCATGAGAAGGAACTACTTGGCCAGAAGTTGAAAGGCATGTTTTTGAACAGTTGACCCAAGTCCTCGGGTTCTTTTGCCAAGTCTCTGGCCTCTTCTCATTATTCTAACCTTCTAGCCGGGCAAGTACTCACTTATGTTCACAAGAGAAAGAGATGCTGGTGGCCTGCTAAGGGGCACATTGCTTTCTTCGCTGTCTTTCTATTTTTGTTCCCTAATTCATTTCGAAAGCGTTACACGGGGTGGGTCTAGCGACGAGAGATAGATACGGACTCAAACAGTTCACATCACACATTATAAATATTGATCGTCGCTCAAAGTAATAGTTTATATGATAAGTTAGTGTGTTTCTTTAACATTCATCTGAATTCAAATCTTTTTTTAGATGTGACTCTTTTCAATAGAAGGATTTATGTCAATAATGCAGTATTAAATTTTATATTCGTTAATATTATAGTCGAGTGTTAGAGAAACTCGCTTGAACTTATCAATGTTTAGACAGTGAGTTCATATCAGTAGAAGAATATTAAATAAATTATGAAAATTGTAGATAATCAACATAACTGAAAACACCACATTTGTGGTCGTTTTTAAAGCCACACATAGATTAGGACTTCAATGAAAAACGCTTGCCGATAGCCAACATCAAGGGCTCGCTTTTTATTTTATATATATCTGTGTGTGTACGCGCGCACGCGCGAAAGACAATGACTTCGATTTTTTTTTTTTTTTTAATTGTTCCCTCTTGTTTGTTTTTTAGAAATCTTGTTCTTGTTGATCAGTGTTCACATACCTTATTTTTCTTCAATAAGCAGCAAATATTGAACAAACAAAATGAGCACGATGCAATGACAAGTTAGCAAATTCTCATAGATAGGTCTATATTGTCTATTAAAAGGTATATTTTGGTCATACAACTACATTACATGAGACAATATTTTTTTATCTCATAAATTTAACTAATCCTCACTCAATAATTCGATCACATAGTTTTTAACATGGATATGTGAATCTATAACAATTTTATTGTATTGGTATATATTGTCTATTAAAATGTATATTTGTCTAACAACTACATTACATGAGACAATATTCTCTTATCTCATAAATTTAACTGATTCTCGTTCGGTAATTCGACTACATAGTTTTTAGCATGGATACGTAAATTTATAACAATTTTATTGTATAGTTGGAGATCAAAATACCCTTTATTATCCTCCCTCTTTCATAAGAGACGGTTTGTAAAATGAGTTTCGCCTATTTGTCATTCAAAAAAAAAAAGTGGAAGTTTTCTTTTTTCTTTTTGGTTTTAAATGAAAAAGAATGAGTAGTGTCTCACAGTTCTATTAAAAAGTATTGTGACTTTTTACCTAAAGAGCCGTAAAATAATAAAATAGTTACAATATTCTTCATATTAGATAGTAAATTAAAAGTTTAGTCTCAATACTTAATTTTGATAGAATTTAAAGATGTAATATTTTTTACAGATCTAAATTTTTTTTAGCCATTCAAACAAACAACCAGTGGTAGGGGGTTTTTATATCATTGATGAAGTATATTTAGGGCCCTTTTGGATTATAAGTTCAAGAATCAAGAAACATAAATAGTGTCTTGGCTTGCAATTACAAGGAAAAGTTAGTTATTTTACCTAATGACGTGGATCAGCATCTAAATGCAAGACAGCTATGCACAGCCAATTTCATGGCATCACTAGTTGTGTGTCTATATAACTTGGTATAACATTATTTTTTTTGAAAAAAAAATCCTAATTTCTTTCTTATTCAATGTCCATTTTTCTACAATTAACAGCAAATGTTGCAAATGTAAAGACTTAGTCACCCCTTTGTTTTTAAGCGTCTTAATTATATGACGTCGAATAACATCCAACTGCTACATCATTAATTAGAGCGTCTCTGTAAAACATTTATCTGGAAACACCATCAAGTATTTAGAAGCACATTTCTTGGCCTAGATCTCTTACGATATCTAATTATTGTTAATCTAACTATTAGGTATAGCTTAATGACCACCAAAAAAAAATACATAAGTAAAATTTGTATTCGAATTTCAGATCTAACTCATAATTAACTCTTAGTTCTCAATTCAACAAGAGGGGAAAAAAATTGGCCATGTCTTTGATTTAACGTGAAAGTAGTTAATTAATGCCTATAAAGCTCCAAGTCATAATTCAATGTCATGTTGCTCGACTTCCATATATCTACCTAACCCCATTTGATTATTCAATCAAATGGGGGACAAAACCATCTGTATTTGTCTAGGCATCAATTGGAGTACAAGAACAGAAAGTAACCTTCTATTATAAACCAATATATATTTTGGATACATAAAACTAATACATAACCAATTTATATTAGTACATAACTTAGATTTATTCCTCGTTTTAGTATAATTGTGAAATGGGGAAGAAAGTTGCATGGCAAAAAGGCCCTTCTGGAACCACATTGGTTGTGAAATTAAAAATTTGAGATGGACGGCCATGTTAGGCAGGTGGAGTGCAAGCATGACTCCTTTGGAATGTGATTTTTGCAATTAATATTATTTGTACAATAGAACAATAGAACAATCTCTCTAATAAAAACTATTAAAAGAACAAACTTTCTTATTGTTACGCAGGTTCACATCCCATTGATTGCTATTAGCCTTGTTTATGTATTTATAATCGTTTAATTCACGATCACAGTTAATAATAATCTTATATATGTACTATAAATATTTATAATTATGACATTATATCTATATCTTTCAATCTTATAAGACATAAATAACTATATTCTTTTATATAAATTTAATTATTAGGTATAGATGGGAGGTGATCAAAGTTAAGGCTCAAAAGCTTCATCACATCTGTTAGTGGACAGCCACAAAGTTATTTTATTTTTATTATACTTAAAACACTTGCATGCACAAAACAAAAAAATAAAAAATTCTATTTCTTAACTAAGAAAGAAAGTAAGGTGGCACGCACTCACAGCCACGTAAGTGGGGGGGGGGGTTTAAACAAAGAATTTAATTACAAATATATGAGAAAAAATAAAAAATAAAAAACAATAAAAATATAATATGGAGATAAGTCTATTTTTTTAATTGTAATTATTAATTATATAACACGAAATGACATCAAAATTACAATTAAGTATTACAATTGTATAATTATCGGTCATAGACACTATAGTTATAATTCAATTTATGCTTAATTCAGTTTTTAAAATTAAAAACTTTAAATTCAAGTACCAATTAAAGTGATTAACTTAAAAGAGAAATGCTCGTAGACACATTCAAAGTTCCAGAGGTTTGAAGGCACGTCTGTTTCTGCTGAGCCACTCTACACATTTGCCTTCTTAAAACATATAAGGAATATGCGAACATTACTAATTTATTTACATTTGCGTATGCATGAATTTATTTATGCCTTACATACTTATTATTTAATTATATTTTATTACGAGAAAGCAAAACAGAACTAAGGGTCCGTTTGTTTGCTGTAAAATAACTTATATTTGTAAAATATTTACAGGGAAAAAAATATTTGCAGTGAAAATAATAATTTTCCTTTATCACTTACTTATAGCACAGTTTGTGTTTTCTCTGAAAATAACTTCAGATCTGCAAAAAGAAAACTTATTTTACCTGAAAATTTGAAAATTTTTTCTAAATTTTACCTATGTAAAATATTTTTCGTGAAATAAATATTGAAAAACCTGTAAAATTTTTTTCTGTAAAATATTTTATAAGAAATAAACACACTTAAATGGATTCAGATTTAGCGAAAGCCTTATTCGTGGAGTTTTTTTCTTTTTTTTTTTTCAAATGTCCAAAGGTACAGACCTCAACTAACCAAAATGGCCAGAAGTCCCCACCCTCATCTCCAGATTCTTTCTGGAGGTGCATCAGTCTTTTTTGAAAAAAATTTTTTTATTTATTTTCTTAAAAAGGGTACTCGATTAAGAATTCCTGCAGAAAATATTATTAGGTACCTTGAATGTGAGAATTTGAACCGTTGAAATTAACCTTTAGCCACATTTCATATTTCAAAATAGGAGCCACGGTGTTGGGGTGTCCAGCTAGTAACTCCAAAGTTGCCTGAAAATAATTCCACGTCATAAAAGAAAAAGGTCCTGTAAGCTAAATTTTAGTATTAGAAAAACCAAGAAAAATTTGGACATATATATTAGATAACAACATACGAGATACATAGTAGGCATGTGGTAGTTATTTACCAACAAAAAGCATTCCATGGCCCATGGCGATTTAATTGATTTTTAGATCTATACTATGATGCTCTTAGTTAATAAGCACAAGGGTTGGTTTTGATTATCTGAAAAGATAGTTTAGTAGTGATTTGATACGTCTTTTCCTGCGTTAGTACGGATTCAAGTCTCGTTATAGTCATTAGTTCTCAAAAATATTGAGAGAGTTATGCCGAGTAGGGTAGTGAATTTCAAACTCGTTAACTCGAGATCGGATATGAGAAAGACCTGATCAGACTTAATAGTACTTAAATTGGGAATTCTGTCTTTAGGAAAAACTGAACGAGGATGTCAATAGACGACATACGATCTCAACTTATAAATTTGATGACTAACATACTTGCGATACACTTTTTTTATTCAAAAAAAGAAAAAAAAAGAAAACAAGAGTTGGTGATTCATCAAGTTGTTTGTTACTGGGGCAAAGGCAGAAGAGAGAAGTTGATCTTCTTTAGAGTGCATATTTTGTGGAACAGTGAGACAGAGATGATGGGCGATCCTTGGCTGGAAAGATTCATTGTGATTTTCTTCAGTGAAGCCAAAGTAAGTGAGTCACAAAAATTTATATCACAACCATAAGTAGTTAATTGATCACCCTTTTCATGTATTCAAAAGCTTGAAGCGAACACCCAACAAACTGATGAATGTGATCACTGGTAGTAAACTTTGGTGTCTTCCATATGCAAGTCTATACTATATAATAATAATCACTATATTCAAAACAAGGTTCTCAGAACCGAACCGGTCATTGAACCGGAAAACTGAGAGGTTCAAGGTTCAAGGTTCAACCGGTTCGACCGGTAAAACCGCGGTTAAACCGGTAAAACCGGTATTTAATATTAAATATATAAAAATTAAATTTTTATATAGTTTATATAATTATATAAAATGTTATATTATATAAGAATGATAATAAATATTTCAAATAAAGTGTATTTTAAGAATTATACTAATATTTACATACATTAAAGATATTACAATTAGTATATTTAACAAAATATAATTTATAAAAATTAATTTAAAAAATAATATTTATAAATAGTGATTAAATATTAATTTTTAAATTTTAAAGATTAAATTAAAAATTTTAATCAATTGAGGACTAAATTAGAATTTTTAGTTAAAATTAGAGTTTTAATTATAATTTAGATAAAATTTTGGGTTAAATTATAATTTAAAATTTTTTAATTTAAATTGAACCGGTTCACCCGGTTCAACCGGTCCTGGTTTTCCCGGTTCTTGACCGGTTTTTCCGGTTCGGTCCGAATTCCATTTTTAGACTTGAACTGGACCGGACCTAGGACCGGTTCCCAATTTTTCCGGTTGAACCGGTCGGTCCGGTCCTGTTTTCAATTCCATGATTCAAAACCGATGATTGCGATCATAAATCAAAAAGATTAAAAGTACGCAACTAAAAATTGTGCGTGAGCCTGCATATGAGACGAATAAATATAATTATGTCCATATGAAATTTTTATTTACATAAAAAGGAAAAGAATATAATTTTTTCGAAACTAACCATTTGATTTTCTTTTTATTATCAATGGTCCCATATTATATTACTGGATGAACTCTAAGTTCATGAGTTGGAGCAAGTAACTTGGACATAATTACAAAATTTAATTTGTGGGATTAACATAACAAATTAAAACTTCCAGGTTTATTTTGAGAAGGATCAGCACTCGTGAGGGTCTCGGTATTTGTTATGTTCTTTAGCGATCGGATGATTACATTCTTACATTGCATCTTTTTTTTTTTTTTTTTTTTTTTGGGTACGCTAGCCTAAATGGCTGAGGGGGAGCCACTCAAGGCATATGAGAGGAGAGGGTGGTCTGAGGTCTGCCTCCAACCATCCGGACTAGCTGCCCTTCTCTCTTACATTGCCTTCTTGTGCCTTTCCTTTCTCTACCTAAGATTAGGTTAAACTGCCCAAAGATCCATGGAAAATCCAAACCACTGGCAGAAGTGTCATGTTCCAAAAGCTGGGCCAGCAAACAAAGGAGGGCTGATCTAGCGAAGCAAGATTTGTCTAGCCGGGGATAGATTCTCCATAGGCCAGCCCAGAATACTGGAGCCATTGGGACTCGAATTTGAATATAAGCCCAAGTTGAAAATAAAATCCAAACTCAAAACATGGTTATTACCTTATTTTCCATTAAAGCATTGAAGCTACTGAAAGATTTTTATTGTCTTTTAGAATTTTACTTAAATTAATTTAAATTAACTAATTTATTGATTTGAATGTTAGACAGTTTCAAACTAAAAAAAAAACTTTAATTTAATTAGTATTGAAGCTGTTTTTAATATTAAAAGTCTTATGTTACAATTAAAATTAGAGTTAATTAACAAAAAAAAAAAAAAAAAGTTTCAAGCCCCGTGAAAGGAATTGAATAAAAATAGGCATGTTTTTCGGCCACAATTTTTTTCTCCATATTAGTGTTTTTCTCCATACCATGAAAAAAAATGTAAAAACAATAGTACTTTACACTTATTAAAGAGTATTATAACTCTGTACCTAACAAATGTGAGGCAAATGAATAGTTACGCATTACTGAGTTAGACAATAAATTATAAAATTAATCCCACTATTTGACTCTGACAAGATTCAAACTTGTAATTTTTAACACAGATCTAAATCCCTTTAGCTATTTGAATCACACAAGCAAGCAATGGCTTTGAATCTAATATTTACATCTCCCATAACTGAGCATGAAGACATTGCCATCCGCAAAATTCCTGTTTCCGTATCTTCTGCATTGTACAATGCTATAATATCTCAATGTCCAACTAAACTAATGTCACTTTTTGTGCAAACCAGAGCCCTTCTGGTCAGTGTCCTGTTTTAATTTAATCTCGAAATAAAATTCCAAAAAACGAGATTCCACTCCACACATTGAAATAAACAAGCCCAAGACAGTATCGGCAACATTGCAAATATTTCTAACATAACAAATATATATTCTCGTCCGACGAAAAGTAAACTGAGAGAAAGACATTAACTAGAGTATGATTTGGCAAATAGCAGTCGCTTATTCTTCTTACTCCTGTCAATGAAAACAACTTTTGGTACACGATAACTTATCATAAAATAACTTACCCAAGTTTTATTTTTTGGGTAAATCTTACATTTGCACATGAATACAAAGCGAAAAATTTACAAAAAGGATAATACGGTTAAGCGTTTCATCTCTGATCATCCACTGAAGTATATGATGCTGAATTTTAATACAAGACACACTTTGTTTCACATTCTGCATTGCAAGGAGCTATTAACTAGCTCTTCTTGAGCTCCGTAAGCTAAATTATCCCAGTAACTGACATGGGCATAGTTTCAACCAAAAGAGAGTACCTATGCTCTGATGTGGAGCACCTGCAACCAAATCACTCTCGCACGTAACGATCCTGGACTTCTGGTTTTGCTTTGACTATTGCCTGCAACAAAAACAGATGAAATGTGGGTCTCGGCACTCAATTCTGGTTTACTGCCTGATTGAAGGTTCTGATTCATATATTACTCAACCAAGTGCAACCTTTTGATTCTCCTGTTGAGCGGCAGCAGAAGACAGTGCAACGTCCGGGTCCACTTTTAGCTAGAAATAGCAAAAAAAAGTAATAGGCAGTTCAGTAGACACAAATAAAAACTTGAACCAGCAATGAGCGTTTTTTGAAAAGGGATGTAACCTTAATCAAAATTTACATTGTAAATTGGCCACCTCCATAGGTGCCATATTGGTGATAACTTAAAATGGAATTAAACCTAAGGACTAGATGTCTACGTCAACATCTACCTTTTCTGAATTAATTGTCACATGGAAGCTCTAAATCTAGAAATGATTTATATTTTTTGGTACATCAAGGAGAAGTTTAGAAAAGATTTCAAGCACACCAATTTAGACTGAAGTGTCTGCCATCAATTGAACTGAGACTAGAGGATTTCTAAGTAACTACAGGTTCAAAAAAAGTATCTTTGCTTTCAAGACAGATCTTTGAGGTAAAATCAATCTCTGTCTTGCTTTGGAAAAATCAGAGATAAGATAGATATTTTTTATTATGCAAGGTCTCTAAGGATGAAAAACCTTGTGCAAATTCTATCCTGCTTCCATGGTATATTTAATCTTTGAAGGCAACACCACTTTTTGCTGCATTGCATTCTTCCAAAAGTATGCCTAAACTGCGCAGCTAGACGAAGACATCACCTCAAGACCCCACAAATGCACATGCAAGCAATTCACACATATGCCACTAAGAAGACCCAGGACACTTAAAAGAACTGCCTAATCACTCAGCACAAAAGCCAAAGCTCAAGGGCCTAGACATGAGAACTTGATATTTTAGAAAAACCTCGTGCAAATAACTGTTATATCTGAAGATGCATTTGTTCTGGTCAAAGGTAAAATGGAAATGACTAACATACCATTGATGCAAATGCTTCCACATACTCGAGAAAAAGGTTTTTAGCTTCTGTATATCGACCGTGGTCAACATATAATTGAAACAATGATGCAGGATTTGATTCTTGGCCAGCCATCCCCCACATCCTATTTTTTTGATTATCCTGTCAAACCATGAGAACACAACGAAGGTAGCCCAGCAGGACTTTTTATTGTGAGAAAACAAGATGAAAGCAGATGAAAGTGGCAAGCTATTTAACTGTTCAGAGACAGAAAAATTGCTCAGAATGAAAGAGAGTGAACAATGCAACAGCTTAGAAAGAGCATGGCTACTTTAGTCTGCCCACTCGGTCTTGGAGGTGGTGTTGCAGCAGTTTCACCACCTGGGGATGGCGATCTCACTGTGAGAGGGGGCAAAGGTGCCTCCGCCACATCAGACTCCGTTAACAAAGGGTTTGGAGGCAGAGCCGGTGGCAATTCTGAAGGGGCCATAAGTTGCAAGAGAACACCAGGCTGAACTGGGCTCATATAAGGGGGTGTATTATTGCCCATGTTCAAGCATAGATTTTCTGGAAATGATAGGAGCCAAAAATGTCAGTAATGGCAAGCAGAAGCTGATGAATGATTAGATTTATTTTATAGCCTATACTTTTCTCACAGCATCAACCTCTGACCGCATATGTATATTCCAGAAGTACATTTCAGCAGGCCAGTAGGTTTGAGTATACGATCAAGCTGCAATTTGGATTGGAATACGGCTGTGTAAATTATTAAGGTGGATTAACGTTAAATTTTCTGCAGAAACCTGTGATCTGATTAAGGAGTTACCCTATATTGGTAACATGGAACATTAACATGTTTATGAGTGCTAACTTTTGAAATAATAAGATGAAATCTATACAAAGCTGCACTTACTTCTGTATCTAGCAGATGCCTGAGGGAAATCTGTAATAACGCCATCAATATTTGCTCCTGTGACGAAAGAGTTAATCTCCACTGTGGCATCTGAGAAGAAGTCCCATGCTTGAGATACAAACTCATTGCTGAAGGTTTCGACATAAACTGAAAGTTTAGCTGATTGCAGCTTTGGCACAACATTTGTAACACCAGTGGTGAACAGTTCATTTACTGGAAAGACGGACCACTTGCTGACAACGACAGAATTAGCAAACGTCTTGATGTCCTCAATGGCTGCGTCAAGAGCACCTCGAATATTCTTATCAATCTTGTACACACGCTCGTACTTGCTTTTTTCTTTGAATGTCATTAGAACAGATCTGCTTGAAGATTGAATCATAACGTTTTTGGCTGTTTGATTAGCATAACCTGCTTTGCTCAAGGCATCAAGCACTGTATCAATTATGGGTAATTGCTGTTTCTCTATCAAGTAGGCTGCATGCTGGAAGGAACAGAAGAGACAATGCTTCAATCAGCAAGAGAAGAACTGTAATATTTCTGTTGCTGATGTATAAAAGTAGGCATGAAATTTCTTGTACATTGTAGAACAGAAGAATCTAGCACTAAACCCATATCATCTCATCAATCAACGAAAATAATAAGGTAAGACTCCCAAAAGATCAGACGTCCATATAGTGCAAATGCTGCAATAAGATGGTTCATAGAGTGATTTTGCAAACACATATCTAGCTTGTGTCACATTATATCATATTGCAATTACATACAGCCAGAGAAGTTCTCATGGTCCATGCTCCAAATTGTCAAACAGAGGAGCAGTTATACTAGCAAATATATTAAAGGCTGACCTTGGTTGGGAGGACCTATTGTCAGTGAGATAGCAGTAATGCAGATTACCATGCAGTATGAATCAGAGGAGAGAGTGCACGGATATATAAAGGAACCATAGAAACTGTTTTCTATGGTACTGAACTCTAACAGAGAGAGAGAGAGAGAGAGAGAGAGAGAAGCGGGAAAACAATAAACTAAGGCATGTGGATTCACATAAAGACCATAGCTACAGGGACTGTATCAAAGATCTCACCTCAATGCTTATCAATACACCGGAAAGAGAGCTAGCATTCTTTGCCAATGCCAAGAAATCAGAGAGTGTTACAAACTTTCCCTTATTTCTGTACAGTGGATTCCGGTACAAGGTGTATTTTGAATATGGGTTTGATATTGCAGCTACAATAAAATAACAAACATGTCAAAGAGAAGATCGTAATTATTGTTAGACAAGCAGTCACGGGCATACTGGCTCTTAACCAATAAAGAGAAATCCAGTCAAATAGAGCACCTAAATCTCAACATTGCGTTAGCAAAGCCACATTCATGTTCCTTTGCCATTACAATCTCATGGTCTCCAGTAAAGAGACCGAGAGGCCATACAAAGATCGAAATCTGCTACATTTAAACTTGTAATGCTTGATAGATAGTGTGCATTTGCGATGCAAGTTACGTAAGCAACTAAGGAAGTAGGATCAGTATACCCGCAATTAGCACATTTTTCAGTTCAACATTTTGAGGGGTGTCAATCTTGGCTGTCAATGCTTTAGTTTTCTTTTTATTCTTACATGATTGTACTTTTTGATAATTGAATGAGTCCACAGTATTGTAGTGCTGCATAATTAAACTCCACACAACTTAAAACCAGTCAAGATATCTGCACCACTGCCATGCTTCATTGGAATAGGGATAGGACAGAAGATTGAAGAGTATAACAACCGCGGAACAAATGGAAACCTACGAGTCAAGGTCTGAATCTGACTCCATGTCAAACTAAACGTGAATATTCCACTGCCTGCCTGAATCTCTGGAATAGTTGCTGCAAGGCCACCAAAATGGGACGCAGCAGCATCAGTGCTGTCAATAAGATTTATGGAGCTCAAACAAAATGGTATCCCATCTTTTGACATCTGAACAGGGCAGTCAATAACATCTGCACCATCTGAAATTGCTTTGTTGTATGCCAAATCAGTACAACCTGGGTGATCTCCACTTGCGCCATTTTTTGAGATAACCAACAGCTTCACTACACCATGAGAAAACAGAGCAATATATGTAAGTATTGGCGTTTTGAACAATATGATGATATTAAAGGTCAAATCTTTTTGTAGCAATTGTCACACAGAAACACTACCTTGTTCTGAAGCATTTTTTGCTAGATGAGAAAAGCAATCTGCAATACACAAGGAGAAATCAGCATCTCAAAGCAAAGATGAGGTTTGAAAAGGAATGATCTATTTGATAGCTTCAAAACCAATTCCTTAATGTATCATTGGCGGGAATGCTAAAATACTTAGCAGTTGACGCTAAATCCCCAATAAAATCAAAGCCAATTTGCTGACGATGAGAAAATACAATTTTTGTTTTGATGGAACAACTTATCAATAGTTGAATAACCACAAACTGAAAAGATGCGTAATACGTTGTGTGTACAGAAAGATGGTTCACCTATTGCTTCTGATGGAGTAATTGGGAAATCAGACAGCACACCATCAACGGAGAAGTTGCCATTATCAACAAAATTCAAATATTCAGCCAGTGGATCAAAGCAATAATTGTAGCTTAAAGGAACATCATTGTAAAACTCTGATGCATAAACTTCTAGGCCTGCCTTGTGCATATCCGAGACAACAGAAGTATGAGGTTGTAAGTAATTTGTCTCATCCACTGGCCATATGTAAGTTTTAGGGATGAGAACTCCAGAGGCAAAGGTCTTTATAAAAGTTAAATTCTTTAAGAGAGAATCATAAGTCTGGTTTGTTGATGGCTCAATATCATTTGGTCCAAGAAACCGGAAGATCAGCTTAGTTATTTTGGGGTTGAATCGTGAAGCAATGCTTCTCAGGAAACCAACCTCAGGCGACGAGATATAGTTAACAACCACGCTCCTGGATACGGAAAGTACGTAGCTTCTCACACTCAGATTGTGCTGTGTGAAGAATATATCATGCTGCAAAAGAACAAAAAATGCAAATAATTCAAGAATATATCATATGCTATGTGCCACTGACTTAAAGAAAACAGCAATGATGAAATACAATAGCAGCAACAGCATTAATAACGTCAAACAAATGAACTTTCATTCCAGTAGAAGGTGTTCAGCCTAAAATAAATTATAATCAATCTTTACCTGTACATTCAACCATAGGCCCTGTGGTTCTAGTGAAGCTACATCTTCAACAGTCTGAATCGGGAAAAGATTGCCATTAAATAATTGACTTCGAGAAAAGATTCCCTGAAGAACTGTAACATTCAAGAGAATATTTTCATCAGATATGGAATACCATAACAAAGTAGCAAGATAAGAGAAATAAGGTAAATTACATAGATTAGTAATCTAATAAACATTCTCAAAGTTGCAAAGCAAGAAAGGGGACACAAAAGAAAATCTCACCAACCTGAACCTGACAACAATGAAATAATTATCCTTTTTCTAAAGAAGAACAAATATATACAATTGATCCCAATTGTAACAAAATTAGTATGGCCTCTCTAGAAGAACAAAGGACAATAATAATAATGCAAACTTAGAAAATGGCCATACAAAAACAACAAGACATACTTAGAGAAGAAATTGATGTCTTAGGTAGGCTCAAATGGTGAAACTGTCACGAGGAATACTGAGTTTTAAGAAGGGCAATTTATTGTTTAAAAAGAACATCACTTCAATCATAAACAGCTCCAAAATAAACACCTTGGGTGAATTTGGTGGATTCTTATAACAACAAATCACAACACAGAAGACAGACCAGGTTTCCAATTTCTCAAGGATTACTATGTTCTGTTATACAGCACCTAAGGGTAATAAACCACTGCAGACAGTCAATAAGATGGCAGGAAATAGAATTTGACAGTTAAGACTAAGTAATGGTGGCTGCCAACTAAATACTCAAGCTTCACCTATCCATCTTCCCCAACAAACTTGAGACAAAGATACCATGAATCTGAATTTGTTGCCTAGGAAAATTGTGGACAAAGTAACTAATTGCCTTCCTACTTCCATCAAGTAAATGATTATGGAACCAACATAAGATTACAAGAGAGAATCACCACCGCCTCAACTCGACGTCCTCTCCTTCCAACCCGGCCAAAATAAGGTGAGATATAAATTATTTTTTTTTTAAAAGAAGAGATCTCACTTTCCATCCTAAATCCTAGTTGGCAACGCCACAATTTTCCCTCTCCTCAATAAGATAGAAAAAAAGCTTTAGACCTTGAGACAACAGAGGTTCAATTCCTACCATTGTCCATATTTTCCAATGATAGCTTCACATACAAAACATTGGGGTTAAGACAAAAACCAATTGTGCATCAGAATGTGACAACAATAGAAAGAAATATGTTTAAAATAAGTCGAACTCACGTATGACACTGGCGAGTTCTTTCATGGTGAAATCCACTGAAAACCATCCTTTTGTAGCGACCCCATTAACTTCATATGAGCTACTTCTCTTTGGGTAAACCTTATCAATGTCAGTGGAATTTTCTAGCTTGAGTTCCGAAGTGCAAATTCCTACTCCATCCTTAGTTAACCGAACGTCGCACCATAGGATTACAGAGGGAACGCTTGTCAACTGTGCCAATTGGTAAGCAGCATGGCTAGAGTGTGGTAACATGCCCGAAAATCCACCGCGAGCTATGACAGAAGGCGATTTTCCTGCAATAAAGAAGTGAAACGGGTTAGCTAATTGCACTCGGAGACAAACAAAATTAAAAAATTTTAAAAAAAAAGGTAGCAGAAACCATGAAAGCAACTCAAATTCTTCCTGTGTCACCACCTTTGCCACATGAAATACCATAACAAAACCTTTATTTTCAACCCACAAAAAAATCAAATCAAAAAAGGAAAAGAAAAGAGACCACACACACACACACACACACTTTTTTTATTTTAAGTACAAACTACCCAAAATAAAGCTGTAAAAAGAAAAAAAAAATACAAAGGAAAGTGAAAAAAGGAACTTCTCAGTATTTAGGAAAAAGATTAATGCAAAGAAAAAGAAAAAAAAAAACAAGGAACTTTGTAAGTCCAAATGGAACTTCCTAGCACAACAAAGAAAATGCAATCACTCTTTAACTTCTTCTTCTTCTTCTTCTTCTTCTTCATATCTCAGAATAATCTTCCTCTATTTTCTCAGCTCCCACAAAAATTATTACTCAAAATCCTGAATAGCTAACTAATAAAATTTTAATCTCTCTCTTTTTTTTTAAGACCCAGACCAGCTGATTGGGAGAGAAAAATAGTTGGAAAGGTTGAAGGTTCGAGCCGTTAACTTCTCACTTACTAACGTACTGTTAATATCGTTTGAAGTATAAACAACAAAATTTTAATTTCAAAACCAAAATTATAAGCATTTTGCCAAACTCCTCCACTTTCTCACTAACCAAAAAAATAAATAAACAAATAAAAATCAAGAAAGGGAAACCAAACACACAAAGCCAAAGCCAATTCTACAGCCAAACAAGAGGTTCACCGGAAAGAGTCTGCCAGCGAGTAGATCGCTGAGCAGAGACCGGAGCTACAAACGACTGAAGAAGAAGAAGAAGATGAAGAAGAGCTATAGCAAGAAGAGATGCATCCGGAGCGCGTGGCCCACACATCGCCGGAGAACCTCGCCGGCAACTCATCGGAGGGAGTAGAGTAGCAAACAGCAACTTCCGGTCGCGCCAAAGTCTTCTCCGAAAATGCCAAGTCCACAGTCCAAACAGTCTTTCGAACCTTATCGAGCGGCCTGCGTTGGCTTTAAATCATTCCATTTATATTTATAATTAGTAATAAATACATAAATTTAATTTTATTTATCGGCTAATTCATTTTTAATTTATTTTATTTAAAATAAACAATGAAAAGATATTATAATTTTGACTTTTGTTTTTAAAAATTTTTTTAACTAGTTTTGAGAAATAGACCGAAATTGTTTTAAGCAAAAAAAAAAAATTAGAAGTAGTGTTTGAGAAAATATTGACGTAATTTTTATTCATATTAAAAAATATTAGTCGATTTGAGATATTTTTTAATTATTTTTTAAAAGAAGATATATATATATATATATATATATATATATATAAGTTCTTAATTTTTATCTTTATCCATTGATAAGTCAATTAAATTATGAAGTATATTATTAAATGTAATTTTCTCATTCATTAAAATTTTTTCTATTCACAAATAAATCCAAGTTTTTAGTAAGGGTTTTGATAAAAGAATAGGATGAGTGGACGAGGACATCACGATAATTTTATATTTTATTTTTTCAATCAGTGTGTTTAACACATTAACGATATTTTTATTATATATCAATCGTAATTATTATACAAATAATATTTATTACACATCTATCTTAACTCATATATATAAATTTGATAAATTTTATATTTAAGTTTATTTTATGTCAAATTTAACTTTAATACAGATAAAATTAATTTTACAAAAACAAAAAAAAATTAATAGAACTCCACCATAAAATCTCATCATTACTCTTTCCCCCTTTCTGTCTCCCTCCTATGTGCGGGTCTCCCAGGGCAGTCCGTCAACCATCTCAACACAGCCAGCTGTCATGCTTCAATTTAATGCATTTGACCAATCTGAGGAAATAATTCGGATCCGTACAATGATAGTTCGCGGAAGTTTTGATACAATGCATTTGAAACAGAGAGAAAAATCTTAGGACGAAAATGATTATGGGGCACACGTAGACAAAAGTATGACTAGTAGCTACGTATAAGTATAATTTTTTATTATTATAATTATATAAAATATAATCACAATTACATAAATTAATGTCTATTTATGAGCATATGCTTATTAGTGTTTGTTCACCAACTTTTTTGTAAGTAAAAATGATAAAGTTTCACTGATTTATTAGCACTTTCAGTTGTTGATTATGATAAGAAAAAAGTTGACAGGCAGATGCATATGCCGTACGTTTGTGTGCAGAATCAATTTTTGTATAATTATAATTATATTTTGTATAATTAGAATGATAAAAAGTGAGACAAAAAAATATTACTATTTTTTTACTACATATTTTTTAGTTACGATTATACAAAATACACTTGTAGTTACACAAAATCTACCTCTGACGTTTCAATGTGTCCATATATCGGGACTCCTTATCATAAAGGCTTATTCGATGCAATTATCACTTGAAGAGACCTTGTTGACAACTCAAACGGTATACTTCCAAGTTGCTTTGCTGTATCCTTTAAGCAGAACTTGGAAAGTGAATTCTGCATTGAGCAGAGGAGGGGCGTATAAGAGTCCACACAGCAGCTGCTTCAGTAGTTGCCGATTTAGGGGAGATGTATCGCCAGGCTGATATTGGAGCCAACATCTCTGTGTTTGCTCGGTTAAGTGGGTCTTTACTGGCCTTTTATACTGATTCTGATCCTGGATCCTGATGTTGAGAGAAATTTCTTGTTTTTCTTACGAAATTGTATACCATCCAGCAATTGAGAAAACTTCGACCCCATAAAGCTCTGAAGGTGCGCGAAACGCAGTGCAGTTGAGAATCGTAAAGGCCCTCAAAGACTATCGAAATCTCTATTCTGTGTGTGCATCATCGCTTGGATGCAGGATGATCTATCCAGAGTGTCTAAAGTTCTTGCCTTTGTATGCATTAGCGCTCTGCAAATCGGCACCTCTCAGAGGAGGGTTTGCTGATGTTCAACTTGATGAACGTTGTGCAGCAGGAGTTAACTATGATGGCATTTTGCCTGTTAAAAAATTGTTGAAGCTATTATATCCTAGCTTGATTAGAGTGGATGATTATCTCCTGAAGGTAAAATATTTTCCTACACTCCCATATGAATGACGAAGATTTTGCATCGCCTTAATGGGCTAATTCAATCTCATTCATGCAGGCATCTGCCCATGCTGATGACCTTAAAAATGTAATAAAGAGGTTACCACTCACAGCAGAGAGCCTAGATTCTAGAGGCCTTTTATATATGTGATGACGGTTTCCGTTTTGTTGTATGACACTCCAATTTGATTGCCTGCAACTGGCTGTGTTCAACCAACACAACACTCAAACATGAAGTGTAAATTAATGACGACTGGAAAAGTTGTGCATGGCAGCACAACAACAACGATAACAGAGCCTTTATTCCAAATTTAATTGGGTCGACTACATGAAATTTTTCTATGTCATTTGATTCTATTGCGAACTACATTATGTATGACAACTCCAACGAAATATCACGGGAGACAAAACTTAGACAGAAAATATGTGGTGAGTTTGTCACCAATCCTCCCAAATAGTTTTAGCAAAAACAATGCAGACATAATCACTGTATACTTTGCATTGCATATCCAGAGAACCCAATGGTTCTTACCATGCTTTGCTCCCAACTTCAAAGTTGTTTGTAGTGCAACCTCACTGGTAATGGATTGGTGTGGTGTTATGCTTCCTTTGACATCAATACCGCATACGTGTCGAAAAAAATGTTGGAGATGTATCCCTCTCATTAGGCGTGAGCTGTAGAGCAGCTAGCTCGATGAGCGTTTCTTACTTGAATGCTTGAAAATTTTCTCCATAACATTGTCTGTTTTAGAACAAGGAGCTTGACTGCTTTTAATGCACATCACTGCAATGAGCGATAGTCCATAGCCTTGCACCAAGGAACGAACTGGATCCTGTTTGAGAAGCTCAACGATCAAACCGAAGACGGACTGTCCACGAATCCACCAAATGACAATCCATGACCCCTGCTATTTGCTGCAGCTCGCAGAAATGGAAGGGACTCAAAGGATGATGGAATCACAGCCATAGTGTGGTAGCTCGGAGTCCAATATTCGTCAACGATAAGAGTAGTTTTGATTCTCTCCTCCTGATAAAAGGTTGCATTTTCAGAATCCTTGATTCAATTCTCCACTCCCTTCAATTGTTAATTAATTCCCACTTCCATTACACATCTGCACATTTCACCACTTCTTCCCAATTGAGCTTTGTCCACTTGTCCTTGTTTTCTTGCAATCTCTCCTCTTTCTCACTTGTAAATATTCAATCTTGATTTTTTTCGCTTTTGTTTAAGATAAATCTATTTGAATTCCATGCCAGTGATTTTGTTCTTGCTTCTCGTTTTTCAGCCTTGCTTTTGCTGTTACATACCTTTAATGGGTGATTTAAATATAGGCGGAAGCCAATATAAGGTAGACCTAGACTAAGAAGAAGCATTAATTCATTATGAAAGTATCATATCCTCTAAAACTAGGCCCACGCTAGTAAAGTCGTCTTGAAGATTGAACATTTTGAGTTTAAGCTCTGATCAGAGTGAATTGGCTGGAAAAGAAATGTTTACGCAAGTAAAAGCCATAATCACATTAGCCTACTTACCAAAAAATGGTTCCTCAATGTATGCTAGTTTGGAAATATAATGATTTTTTGCTCAGCTTCTTGATAATAATGGTTCCAATAGTACAATTGAGCCCATTTAAGAAGCAGCTGCTGCTTATTTGACTGAAGAGCACTGCTTCCCAACTAACTAGTGTAGTTTAGTTAGTTACTGGATATTACGCTTAAGTGGGAGGTGACGGATTCAAACTTCATCCCCTACTAATCCTCCTCCACTTATATATGAATGGCCTTCTCAAAAACCAAAAAAAAAAAAAAAAAAAGAAAAGGGTATTGCTTGCCGGGGGATGTGGCCTTGGCAATAGAGATAGGCCAGTTGCTCTAAATTCTGTGCTGAGGTTGCTTGCCTGTGTCCAACGATAACAATTTTTGGCAAATTCTGTCACAATATCTTTGGTGTTCTGTTGATCATAGTGATCGAAATTGCATGGATATTCAAATGTTCAACTCGTGTGAACACAGTTGTAGGCATTACTTGGAGACTTTGACTCCTTTGACCTTCAAGTAAAGATGGAGAAAATTGGCACCATCCAAATAATTCAAATTAATTTGTTTGAAATTGACTCGAGTTAATTTGTATTGATTAAAAAGCTCGTGGATCGTTGCCCAGAATCCGAACAACTCGAATCCCAAATATTTCGAAACTCAATTAATCTGAAAAATAATTTGGAGAAAAAGTCAAACCCAAGTCACCTTTAACACAATCAATTTCGAAATCTAAAACAACCTCAACCGGCTGTTTGCCAACTCCTTTGAATTGCACTTAAAAAAGAACTCTTTCCATGCATATTGATATTGATAGAGCAAATATTGTGCCATTGTATGCAGGCCAGAGAAGATCAGAAGGAGAGGTTTTAATGGAATTTGTCATGCATTTTCATAGAGTACAATGAAATCAACAACAAATTATACAACCAAAATACATAGATTTTGAAGGGGCTGCAATAGGAGTGGTACGTAGCTAGCAAGCTAGCTAGCTAGTAATCAAGTTCATCACGGAACGGAAAATGTATACGTGGAAACAAAGAAATTAAATCTGCATGTCCAGAGGAATTTTACCCAATTGACGTGTTAAAGTATAATGGGTCTTTGTTTTTTTGTAACCACATAGATAAAATATGAAACAAAGAAATCTCGTCACTTCATTTTCTTGTTTCATATTTCATGAGTTTGGTTGCGGAAAAACAAAAACTCATTACACTTTAACGCACCAATAGGATAAAATCCCTCCGCACGGCTACCTTTTCCCATCTAGCAATTATATTTCTCTTCACATGAGGGTGCAAACGGGTGGATTTGGATCAACAACCACTCTGCACAAATCACAATGGATTGCTGGGTAACAAGGTTGGAGGCAGTAATGTTTTGGAGAAGTTGGTTTCTTTGCTGGTTTGTTGTCCTCACCACCATCTTTCTCCTTGGGCTTAACTTCTTCCACGCTTAGTAAGCTGGCACAGTTGAATTTCTTCCTCAAAATGCACGTCAGTTCTGCTGCATCCACCCCATCTCCAACCACCACCACCTTATCTTTGTCATCTCCTTCCAATGCCACCGAGCTTACCCCTAAAATGTTTAAAAAAACTCAAAGGTTTGCATTTATAGTTGATGAAAAAAAAAACCATACATACATAGATATAAATATAGTGGTACTAGTTTGGATCGTTTTATACGTGTAGATGCGACTTGATATATGGATTAATGGATATGGTTAATTTTATATGTCTCGTACTCATATTAATATATTACAGTTAATAGTAGAGACTATAAATGGTCATTATATATTTTTTTTGGGTACATAAATGGTCATCATATGTAGTATAAAGCAGACTTATATATGAGATGCGTTAAATTAATTGTGTTTAATTTACGTCATATATAGTCTTATTCAGACATGAAATTGTTAAATTACTATTAAGCCATTGTGTAGATGCACTTAGAGAAAATGAAGCTAATTTTGAAGCTTTAAGACTGAGAATCAACATTGCAACGTTTTAAGTGTAAAAGTTAAATGGAAAAGAGAAATATACAGAGGTGACGCACCATCTGCTGCAGCAGCTATCTTCATGGCCTTGGACCGGCATTTGTCACAACAAAGCTGCACCTTAATGACCAACTTTTGCTGAAGCAATTGAATCAAAAAAAAAAAAAAAAAGCAGGTTATAATTATATTGTACATATGATGAAATGGGACTCTAACCATTTGGTCTTATTATGCTCTCAACCTGAACTGAAAGTGACACAAACTTAATGTTCATTTGTGTGCAATTTTCGTACACCATTGAAGTAGACTTTGTTCTAATGAAATTGGGCTTACCTTCATGTTCTCTGGCTCCAAAACATAAACTTGGGTTGTGCCTACTGTTTGTCAACGACTTAGATGATTACTTAATGATGACTAGAAGAGAGAGTAATTGAGCTTTTTATAGATACTTTAGCAAGAAGAGAAAGCAACTTGGAAGTATACCGTCCGCGTTGTCAAGAAGGTCTCTTCAAGGGATAATTGCACGGCATAAGCCTCATCACAATCAACAGCTAGAAGTGCTATTAAATCAGTGGACCTCAGCTGGAAGTGCAATTAAATCAGTGGACCTTAGCTTGACGTTCCCATGATAAGACGTCAAACGAATTCTTGGGTGCAGGGCCAAACAAGAAGTACGAGCTTTATGTCTGTTCATGCGCCTATTCACGAGGGAAGAACATGACGCACCAAGACATAATAAAAGAACACATTAAGATAGTTTAAATATTTTGAAGACCCTGCTCCAATGAGTTTTTATTAATAGGGATATGGATAGACCTTTAAAAAAAAATATTAGTGTCTCCGGTATTTTTATCTCAGACGCTATTTCGATTGAAATTATGAATGATATTTTTAAAATGAAAATTAATATTTTTTTATTATTATAGAGATTTAATTAAAGTTAAAATAATTATATATATATATATATATATATATATAAAAGTTCTTAATTATTTATCTTTATCCATTAATAAGTCAATTGATTATGAAATGTATTATAAAATGTAATTTTCCCATTCATTAAAATTTCTTTTGTGCTATATTCGCGAATAAATCGGCCAAGTTTTTAATAAGAGTTTTGATAAAAGGACGGGTGGCTGAACGTGATGCTCATGGTAATCTCACCATCCCCTCTCGCTCTCTCTCTCTCTCTCTCTCTCTCTCTCTTCAATGTCCGGCAACCATTTCAACGCAGGCAGCTGTCATGCTTCAATTTAATGCATTTGCCAAATCGGAGGAAATAATTCTGATCCGTACAGTGAAATAATTTGCATTCGTACAATAATAGTTCGACGACGTTGAGATAATGAGTACCTTTATAATTTTTTTTATAAAATTATATAAACACATAAAAAGAATAAAATTAATTTAATATTATTTAATAATTTATTTTTTAAATTTAATATATTTTTATAATTTAATATTATAAATTATTATAGATTCAGTATACTCTCGTAATTACATGGCTAAAAAATTTTTAGTATAAGAAAATCGGTTTAATCATTGACTCTATTATTGGTAAGAAAAATATTTAATTAGTTAAATAAAATAAATTTCGGCCAATAGGGGGCGCACTGTATCCGTCCTTTTAATAATAATATAACAACTGACACGGTCGGCCGTCATACTTCAATTTAATGCATTTAATTTTTTTATTTTTTTATTTTTATTTTTTATATTATTTTAAATAATTTTATTTTTTTTTCATTTTTTCTTTTATAAATTACTATTCACCTTTTCTTTTACATACTTTTTTTCTCTCAATTTTTTTTACCACTTCAAATAATTTTATTTTCTCTTCACTTTTTTTCTCTTTCATCTCTTTTCTCATCCTTTCCCATTATTTCTTCTCCCTCCAAACACACAAAAGATAATACGAATCCGTACATGAAAGTCAAAAAAAAAATTAGGAGCCGTACAATTTTGGCATGTAGGATGTAAGGTTGTCAGAACCGGATCGGTTATTGAACCGGAAATAATAGTGTGTCAAGGTTTAACCGGTCAAACCGGTGGTTGAACCGGTATTTAATAATATATAAATTTATAAATGTAATTAAAAGAATAATATTTATAAATAATGATTAAATATTCATTTTTTTAGTTTTAAGGATTAAATTGAAAAATTTGATTAAGTTTTGGACTAAATTGAAATTTTAAATATAGTTAAAGGTCAAATTATAATTTAAGTAAACAATGAGGGTCAAATTATAATTTATAAATTTTTGATTCAATTCTAAATCGGTCCGACCGGTCCGATTTTTGACCGGTTTTGACCGGTCCGGTCAGCCCTCTCTTTTTATGCCTAAACCGGACCGGACCTAAGACCGGTCACCGGTCCAACCGGTTGAACCGGCCGATCCGGTCTGGTTTTGATTACACTGGTAGGATGTGGTCAAATTTTTTTTTATAAAAAAAAATTTTTACTGAGTATATCAATAATTAGATCCTTAAATCATGATTAAAGTAACTTTTATTTATTTGAGTCATGTTTAATTACTTGATAGACTCACTTCCTAAATACTAATAAAGCTGAATATAACTCTACCACAAGATTCCAAGCAAGCGAGACTGAATACAATAACACGCATCATAACTTAAACCTTGAAAGGGCGCCATCATGGTTCATATAGGGAGAGTGGGGGCATCAAGGTTCAAATTCAAGTGATGGATGTGGCCAAATTTGAAACATATAATAATTACGTAGCCCAATTCATTGCATTTTATCTAATCTTACTGTGATTGTAATAAAATTTTATGGTTATATGATATTTTAATATTTTTAATTTATAAATTTATAAAAAATTGTTGCATGATAAAAAAAATTGTAATTTTTTTTTATATAAACTTACATATAAACTTGTATTTTAAATTTTATTTTAGTTTCGTTTTTATGAACTTACATATAAATTAATTATTCATTAATTTTTAGAAATCTCTTTTAGGACAATAGAAATTAAATCAAAGAAATGTGTAATTAAAAAATGATTTATGACGACTTTCTTTATCAATATTAATTAATCGTTGATTGCTGGCTTTTACGCGTTTTGATTGATTTTTCTTTTTTGGTTTGTTTGGTTTGTGAGATTTTGATGAAAAAATAAATTGTAAGAAAAAAAGTTATGATAGAAAATAAAATTTTATATTTAAATTGTATAAAAAATGATAAAAAAATGTGAATGATTAAAAGTACCAAAATATCTCTGGATATAATTATTTGATGGGTTGAAAAATGGCAAAAGATAGAGATATTAATAAGAAACAGGGTTGGAGTTATTTTAGTAATTTTGGTTTCAAGTGTTTTGATTTTTTTTTTTTAATTTCATTTGTTAACTGAGACTGTGACATGTACAACAGCTCAATTACGACGTTTTTTTTTCTCTCGCTTTTCCAATGAATACCAAACGCAAGAAAGTATATTAAAAAATAGAATTTTCGTTCGCATTCATCTCTCATGTTGTCACTAGACACAACATTGGTGTCTTATAAAAAATATATATATATATATATATAGTTTTTCTTACAAAGAAAAACTTGCGAAAGTGAAATGAAAGCCAGCTTATTTGTGGAGTATATAATTAATCTGACCAAGTCAAAATAATTTTAACGTGTAGGAATCATTTATGGCCTGTTTGAATTGGTAGAAAAAGGCCAGAAAAGAAAAAAAATATATAATTATTGTTCTATTATTTTTTTACAATTTTTTCTTTCTCACAACTTTTACCTCTGTTTAAACAATTTGTTTTCTTCGTTACTTTTTCTCTTACAAATTACTATTATTTTTTCTTTCTAATTATTTTCTTTATTGTAACTTTTTTTTATCCAAACAACTTGTTTTCATCATAATTTTTTCTCTCATAAATTACTATTCATTTTTCTTTCTTATCACTTTCTTTCGCATAACATTATGTATTTATTCAAATAATTTTATTTTCTTATAATTTTCTTCCTCATTATTTTCTTTTAACACATTTCCTCTCAATCTAAATACACCATTAGTCTGATGGCTAAATTTGAAATTTGTAAGCCCCATTAGTCTGATGGCTAAATTTGAAATTTGTAAGCCGTTTAATGGAATGTTTGTCTTTGGAGACAATAATAATAATAATAAATAATTATATAAACAAGTGAGAGCATCGTAATGAGCCCGTGTTGATGTAGCGCAACCTAATATAAGTTCCGTTAAATTTTTTTAAAAAAAATAGCACCTCCGACTTTTCTTATGTAAGTCAAGCCCAATAATAAGTATAATAAGAGTTCATTTTTCATGAGATAATTACATAATTGATCTGCCCTGCATTATTAGTATTATCAGAACTGACAGTTTATTGATGTTCTGACATGTCTCTCCCAGTATTAACCTAAGTTTAAGTCTCTGCGTCTATATTCTCCCCTGAAGCTGAGTAGCCATGTGTCGCAATGATAAAAGATTGAACACAGTATTAAATTTCAGACTCATTAATACTATTATTAGGTATAAGAAAGACTCAGCTTTAAGTCCAGTAATAGTCTATTAATGGATCCATCCTTTAAAAATAAGTTGAACAGAGGACGTACAAAAGTTAAAACCTTCCTCCAGTTCAAAGATCCAATCACCCTCATATCCACAAACTAATTTTTTATTGTTCTAAAAACCAAAAACTGCCCTATATCATTGACATAATTTCACTGCTTAATTAGTAATAAATATATATACTTTTTTAGATAAATGGTATTTACTTCTGAACATAGTTATGAATATAACAAATAAAAAAAATAAAAGTAAATTGTCTATATTGAGCTTTTCTTAATATCAAATAATATGAGAATCCAGTGTACTTTAAATAAAAACGTTACAGCGAAAAATTTGTGAAATTTCGATCAAAAAATAATTGTGAAATTCCGAATGGGTTCATCCCAATTTTTCATTAATGAGTTAACTATAATCCATTTTATTTTTGGGTTCAGGACAGAGATAATCCTATTAATAATTAGACTTGAATATAAAACAACCCAATGGCCAATAGGAGACCCAGTAGCCATCTGCGCAATTTCTGTTTCCCTATCTTCTGCATTGTACAGCGCCATAACATCTCAACGTCAAGCCTAAACTAATATGTCACTTTTTGCGCAGAGCAGTACCCCATCAAACAGGTTGCTATTTTAATTTAATCCCAAAGTAAAATACGAAAAATGAAATTCCACTCCAAACATTGAAATAAACAAGCCCAATACAGTATCGGCAACATTACAAGTACTTCTATATATTCTTGTCCGATGAAAAATAAAATGAGAAGAAAGACATTAACGAAAGTGTGATTTGGCAAATGTCAACCGCTTATTCTTCTAACTCCTGTCAATAAAAACAACTTTTGGTACGTGATAACTTATCTTAAAGTTACCCAAGTTTTTATTTTGGGTAAATCTTACTTTTGCAAACGAAAACAAAGTGAAAAATTTACAGAAAGGATGATACGGTTATGCGTTTCATCTTCTGATCATCCTTGGAAAGGAGCTATTAGCTCTTCTTGAGCTTCGTAAGCTAAAT